>CM043119.1:49208361-49917728 GCA_023701765.1 Hylyphantes graminicola
TTAAAGTTGAATAGTGACCAGATTTTTCAAAATCAAAAAGTGGGAACACTCCATCACCCCCCCCCCCACGGTGTATTTTTTTAGTATTTTTTTATGCACTTAATAGTCCTTTTCACACAATTACACACTTGGTATAAGAAAGATAAGGAAGGGCGCGTTCAACAGCAAGCAGTGGTTCCAGGCAAAACAGAAACCATACTAATCCACCAATTTTGTTGAATGACTTTTTAACTTCATTTAACAATTTCTAAAGACATCATAGCGTTTTACAACGATTATTCAAAATAAAAAAAAGTCTATTGTTATTTACAATTTCCTCGTTTTTCGGGACATTGCGGGGACTTTTACAAAAAAGCGGGGACGTTTTGGCGGGGACAATTCGAACCCGCGGGACAGTAACACAAAAAGCGGGGACTGTCCCGCCAAAAGCGGGACGTCTGGTCACATTAGTTAAAGTGCACCATTGTAAAATCAAAGTTAGAGTTTGGAAAGGAACTATTCTATGCAAGGTAAAGTTTTAAAAGTCATAGGAAAATGAAATGTAATTGATAATTGGAATTTCGTTGAAAAAGCAACGAAAATGTTCGAAATGTGGTAAACATTCCATTTCATACTTCATTCAACTCGATAGGTATAGCAACCCATACGTTAAATTTTAAAGATCGCCAAAAATCGCCAAAGAACAGAATAGAAACTAAAATCGCTCTGCTGGATTGGAACTAAACAAAATATTCACGTTACCATTTCTGTAAAACTCAATAAAAGTTTAAAGCAAGGTTGAATTTATTTAAATTTGAACTAATTAAAATCTAACTAAACATTTATAGCTTAGGCAAAAGGCTTTATAGCTTTAGCAGATGGCATTACGGAAAGAAGCCAATTATAGGCAGAACTCAATAAGTTTGAAAAATCATCCTATCTGCTAACATCCGACTAGCTTGACCGTAGCGCTTCACAAGAACCTGTGCCAATCGATTCGTCGTGGCCGAAAACCCCAGAATCCCCAAGTTTACCGGAGTTTTAGTTTTATTAATTCTGGGGCGATTTTCGACTTGGCACCAATATCCTCGTATTTATTAGTAGAAGATATCGTATAAAAATCTCTTTCTTTAGACAAATCCATTTTTATTTCTGAAGTTCATTTTAAGAAGTAATCCTTTGACTCATAATAAAAATCTAGATGCAAATTTTAATTTTTATTTTAAATAAATAAATTTTATAACTGGATGAAACTGAAACTAGAAATTAATCAAAATTTTTGTTTAAAATTAATTAACTTTATAACTATAAATTTTACAATAAACTTTTATCTATTAAATTAATTATATCTCATATTTTCGATTTTTTCATATTCCATTTTGAAGGCTATTAATTTTGTAAATGCTGAGGAAACGAAATTGGACTATAATTTAAATAACTCAATTACTTTCTAAAAAAGTACACCTCAGCAAACACTCCTGCACAATCATTCTTTGAATAGACATTTTTTACTCTCCAAAAATTATGTATTCAAAAGCCCGTTTTTCATGGACTTTTTAAAAACTTAATGCTAATATTTGCTGAGGGCCACTTCAGTTTCATAGATTATAGGTCCTTAACCATAAAAATACATAATTTATGTGTGCTAATATAAGGGAGAAGTAAGCCGAACATGCCGTAAAAACGGTTCTAAGACATTGGATTTTATTAGCTTTTTTTTATAGTTAATAGTTCATTCTAATATTTTTTTTAAAGCTAAATATCTTTAAATACTTTCTCTAAAAATATTTTCACGACAACTCAAATCGAGCTTACCCTCGCTCTACATAACTTTTTAAGATTTTTTTACACACTACTGATGCATGCAATTAATGACTGAGGATTTACTTTCAGATCCTCTTATATTGAACCATTTCAGTTTTTGTAGTTAAAAATAGTTAAACAAAAATATATTTAAATGGATCTCATGTCTGAGGAGGACTTCAATTCCATTCCTAAAATCAAAATATGGGTGGTTGAAGAGAAGTGAAGAAGATCGAAATCGTTCGACATCTGGGAAAGGGGTTGGGGAATATTTCGCGATCATGTGTGAATGTCATATCCCCTCGACTGGGCGGATATGTCGATTAGATTGATGGAACTGAGATCTTTTCCATTGTCTATTCCTACATTTTGATGCCCTTGTTTTAAGTATAAGGGAGGATTGCTATGGCTTTGTAATACATGGTGGCATGTGTTGGAGATGCATTAAAGTAATTTCTCTGTGAAACTTTACTTGTATTCAAATATTTAGGAAAGTTTACATAGTTTTGGAAAATTTATGAAACACAATAAAATATTTTACTTCTGGATATGTTAAATTAAAAATGTAAATTGACATCACAAAGCTTAAGTAAAGTTAAATTTTTACTCATAAATGGTTCCATTACTTTTTAGAGCAAAGTTTGAGTTACCTCGAGTACAAATATGACTGTCATTTATATTATTGTTTTCCGCTATTTATAAGTAAAAAAAATCAGTATTTTTACAATTATGTATTATGTCGCATACAAAACCATTTCAAATTCAATAAATTGGGCAATTATAATTTTTGGCGATAATTTTATAAAAATAATTGCAGGAGAATATAGTTTGCCTTCATATCTTTAAAGTAAACTTTTAAGAATTTTTTACACTGTAAGAACACGTTTGTTATAGGAAAGAACAATTTAATGGGCAGATGTTGCAAAGATAACGTTACTTCTTGACCGAAAAGATTTTTAATAGTAAGAGCTAAAATAGTGTAACAACCATGTTAAAATAAGAATTAGTATCTAGACTTTGTTTGCGAGTTTCACAATAAAAACTAATTCGCTAAAAAATAATTAAAAACTAAGTAAAAGTACCCGCATACGGTTTTGGTAAGCTACTTTACTGGAGAAGAGTAAACAGAGTTAAGAATTAATATTATTGCAATTAAAAAATTAAGCTTTTTAGTAAAATAATTAGCTTAAATTTATTTATTTCAGTAACTTTTATAAAAATATTTATTAAGATATTGCTTAAAGTTTACTGCCTAAAACCTTATTATTTTTACAAAAATTTAATGAGAAAGTGAAAACTCTTCTTTTACACACAATAGACGTAATTTAATTACTATAGAAAATTTATAATCTTTCGGAAAGTAGGGTTCGATATTAAGCAGGAAAATATCTTTTCCAAGCATATGAACGCTTTAACAAAATACCCTTTGATCAATTATTTTTGTTATGAGTACTTTTAATAAATTAAAAAAGCGCTAAGATTAAATTATTACTTTTTCCAACATTAAAAATACTAAAAAATCATTAAAAATAGATCTTTCAGCACTTCTACCGCTTCCCCCAAAACAGAAAGCAGCTAGTGAGATAAAGAAACAAATTTAATTACTTTTTGAAAACGGAATTACACAACAGCTTTCAGTGAAAAACTCATTAATAACTCAAGCAGAACCAGCATGTAAAAAAAAAACTACGAACAACTTCCTGAAAAAAAAAAGAAAACTTGTACATTACCTAGTAGATTTTGTCTTCAAAGTTTAAACAAACTCAAAAAGTTTAAATTTCCGTAATTTTACTGTTTCGTATTATCTATTTGGTTCAACCGATACTTCAAGTAAGATAATTAACCTGTAAAATTTCAATGCATTTAAAGTTTTATGATAAAATACATCACCAAATATGAAAAAAAATTCGTTGGTTGTAATAACATTATATTTAAAAGATAAGCTATATTTCGGTTTCTAGTAAATACGTAGGTAGGTGCATTTTTAGTATTTTCTTCAAAATTGGCTTTTTAAATAAAAAATACAATTAATGTCGGTTAAAATACATTAAAATATTGGTACACTTCAACTGTCAAAAGGAAAATTAATTACAATTTCGTATTTTTAATTAAACTTTTATTATGGAAAGCATATTAAATGTACAATATTTGAATGATTTTCAGTGCTTAACGTGAAAGCTGTTTTTAATAAGGAAAATAAAAATCTGGGTTTTTAAAATGTTGACAAAATGTTGGAAACTTTTGTCTATTGTATCTTTGCGATAGATTTAATTGAAATTCATTTTATTAGTATTCTTTTCTTTAAAAATAAGACGCATGATTAATAATTTGTGAAAGAATTTTTAAATCTCATAATTGATTATTATTTTTTTCAATTTTGTAACAATGATTTTTTTCCTAAGAAAATAAGGTACTAATATTAAGTTCTTTACCAGTAGCTATGCTGTTGTTTAGCCTTAATACATTTAGGCGCTTAATATTTTAAATAGAAACTGAATCGAAATATGTTTGGTTAATAATTTAAATAGAAATTCTATATTTACTTTTAAAATGAGGCAAATAATGATATTTTAGCCCCCAGGAATAAACAATTTTCTGATTTCGGCTTTGAATTTAAAACAATCTATGATAATAAGATAAAAGCACCATTCTTCAAAGTAATAAAGAGTAACATGTTCATTAACTCAACAGTTCTTCCCAAACTAAAATGAAATAAACTTTTGCAGACCACTCGTGATGATACTGGGACACGAAGCAAAAGTCTTTAAATCTCAATCCCGATTTATATTTTCATGGATGAATGGAGACTCTTTGATAGAAATCTCTCTCTTAAATTTTGAAGAGTTTTCGTCATCTCTATCTCGAGGAGCATAATGATATATTCACTAAAGTCCTTTAAGTTTTAGGAGTTAAAGAATTAACAGTGCGTTATTTTCGCCATGTATTTTGAAACATAAGTTAAGCAGTGCTTTCTTGATTTTTCGGAGAAGTATAATGCTTAAAAATTAGTTAAGTGTATGAACTTAAATTTCGACGCTCTCATGTAGTCATAATATTAAAAAATTATCTTGTAAAATTGTTTGTTTTTTTAATAATTTTTACATTTTTTTTGCAAAGTAAAGTAAACGTTTTGCATATGAGCTGCACGATATTTTATACTTTGTTGCCATACAACTTTAAAGTCTTCAAATTTAATTAACAATATTGACAATGGACTGTCATTCCTTATCTTTTAAAGTTGTTATTATAGGTTTAAATAATAAAAGGCAATACAACTATAGTACATCTTTTATGCATATTATCTTGATTGCTTTAAAAATGCTGTTTTGAAGAAATTATTGAATAAAAAAAACATAAATAGTTCTGAGAATAGGGGTACTAAACATCAAACTAAAATATATTTAAAGTTTAATAAAGATAAATTTGCAAAAATGTTGTCGCTGCAGAATTTCTATTTTTATATCTCATATTTCTTCAGTAAATCAGAATTGTTTTTAATAGATAATATAAATATCACTTTCAAAGCTAAATATAAAAATTACGGTATTGAGAAAATTTTGAAATATATATTTATTGGGTGGGTGTGGGGAGGGGGGGGGGGTAGGTACATGTATATTCCAGCTTGTGTGCTTGATCAGAAACCCGCATTATAAGCCTTCGTCAAGTAAGATAGACACCGAAAGAAATTTTAATGTCACTGAGAAAGGAATATATGCACCCAGGGCGAAGGCGGGAATTGAAGCCGCACCCGTTACAGAGCGCAGACTGCTAGCGTATAGTTCCAAACCAATCAGCCATCCGGGCCCCTTTTTGTTAAAGACTGATGAATAAAATATGTTACAATTCAATAAGGGTTTTAACACTAGGAATTCACCTTATAGTAAAAAAATTTCAGTACCGTTTTTTTTATAGGAGTAATGAATAAAAATCATTATTTATAACCGCGAACTGTTCTTAAAACTAATTTACAAAAGTAAGTTACTTCCCAGATCACTTGAGCTTCTTCTTCAAGACTTATTTCTAATTTGAGACGGGCCATTAGGCTAAAAAATGCGGACATAAAGCTTCCTTGAAGGGATGGATATCCCTTAGGTATCTCTTTGCCTTCCTCTTCACAATCTTAACAAGCTGGTACGATAAAGATGCAACTGAATAATAGTATTTAAGAAAACTTTTTTTGTTTATATGATGAATGTTGTGTGGACTGATTTCAGGATTACGGAAAAAGTATTATCTCTACGAGCCAATATTCTATGGGCAGGTTAACTGCAGACCTAAACAATAAATTTGATATTTTTTCTCTGAAATAATCATCAGTGTTTCATTATCCTCTTGCCGACTTGGCGACCCATTTGGGGATTTTTAAAACTCCCACAAACAAACAACATTAAGTCGATAAAAGAAGATCATTTTTTAAAATTCTTTGAAAAACATTCTTTTAAGCTTTTATTAAAGTGGTTCTCTAAACAAGCACACAAGCTTTAATATATATGTAGTATACCATACCATTTTAAGCTTATATTTGCATGAAAATTTTGTTTAGAAAAAGAATATACGTGTAGAATACGCTAGAATTTATAATAAAGACCAATAAAGCTTGAGAACTAAACAATAGAAATATCAAATGACAGAAACTTTGGCTCCAATGCATTCCATCGCTTTTTGTCTCGTAAGACCTACATAGGTATTGCACCCCTCAGTTCAGTTGTGGAAGTTTTCGTGTTGACGTGCAAAGATACTAAAAATGTTATTTAGTCAAATCCTTTCATTATCTAAAGTGAATTTAGGAAATGATCTAAGTTAGTCTGTCTGAAAACAGGTATTGTAATCTGACATTTGGAAGAAATAACCAAAGCTGAAGTCTTAAGCCTTTTATAACAATGCCATCACTAAATTTTGCTCCTTTTAGAATTTATCTTTAAATGAATAAAAACTGAACATTAAAAACCAAAAATAATATAAAGTGTATCTATTTTACAATTAAATAACTTTCAACAAAAAAAACTGCCATCTTTTTCCCAAGTACAAAAGACTACACGAACAATAATATATTTGAATAAAACATACCAAAATAACAAAACTAAAAACCATTTCATCCACTGATTTAATTGCTCCTACCCATAACAGCAATGCAAATGTATTCAATGAGGCTTTACGACCGCATTCTACGAATTAGATCTTTAATTGGAATCAATTACCCAAACAAGAGTGATTTAAGCGAATCAAGTCCATCGCAAGAACATCCCCTCTATCCTTACAGTTACTATAGAAGGGAGGAACTAGATGCGTCTTCCTGGGTTGGTTAGAAATGGCTGAAACTGGCAGTTTTGTTAAAAATCAGTTTCAAATATGTGACAGCTTTCTTGGGCTTGTTCAATAAATATGCTGGCATGTTTAAGTTACGAGAAACGTTGATGTAAAATAAATAAAACAGAGCTTTTAACTGCTTAAAGAGATCGATAGAAAACGATCAGAAAATCACTTTTTGACTCTTTCATTGCACGTTTCAATCGTTAATTTGCATAAAAAGTGACTTAAAACACGATTCCGAGCTCTATTCGGAAGTCTTTGCAAAATTTCAACTCTTTCAGCAGTAAATTTTGCTGGCATTTTTCAATAAAAAAGACACAATAAACCATTGATTATCTAAAAAGTAAAGCGTTTGACTATGCATTTATAACACAAAAACAATAAATGCGCATTTTTATGGCTTAAAATCTTTCAAAATGTCACGAAATGAGCAAAATTATATGTTTTTTGCATAGTTTTCTAAATAATTTTCAAATAATTACATATTTGTTTAGAAAACTATAACGAGATATATTTTTAATAGATGATATCAAAATCAGTTCCGAGAGAAAAAGTAGAATATCGATACAAATTCATTTTTTATAAAATTGTTAAATTTATGTTTATTTTGAAAAACAATGGTGAATAAAATAAGGTAAAAGCAGGGTTTGTGAAGTTTCGAAGGACACCTCATTACGTATGAAAATTAATGCCTCCCATAGCAAATATTAAACATTCCTTAAAAAAAACGCTTGTAAAACATACTTTGAAATACATAAAGCAAAGTATACTTTGAAATGTACATTCAGTTGAAAAATATGTTTCTATAAATAAATTTTTGTTGGATTTCAGGCGGTAACTAATATAAGGAGGATTTAATAATAAGGATGATTTAATAATAAGGAGGATTTAATAAAAAATACATGTAAAACATACTTTGAAAGACATGATAGAGTTAAGTATACTTTGAAATCTACATTCAGTTGAAAAATATGTTTCTATAACGAAATTTTTGTTGGGTTCCAGGCAGTAACTAATATAAGGAAGATTTAAAATAATAAACGAGTTCGAAGCAATTTTGTCGAATCAACCCATACTTTTATCTTCTTGAAAGACAGTCTGGGTGAAATGGCTCGGGTAACTAGACCCGTTGCCATTTGTAAGTCGGAAGTTCTAATTGAATAAGATGCCCCAGAGTGCGGTTTGGGCGACGACATTATCTGCCAATGCTCGTTTCATCGGGGTAGCAGCTGTTCTTGGTGATCAATTTACTTGCGATGCATTTCGGGGGTAGTTTTGGCCATTCTGCATTACGTGCCTAGCTGATGGTTTGGCGTAATACAATGTGTGTCATGGACTTAGAATTAACTTTTGGTATTCGGAATGGAATTGAAAGCTCAATGGATGTATTCGAGAATTAATCTATCACACAGTTTAATTTAGTCAAATGTTGCATTTGTATGGGTAGTAAGGAATTTTGTTATTGAATTCGATTTCTTATAACTTAAGTTCCAAGTGTTTGATCGGAATTGACTAGAACGCTGTGAAAAGAACTAATCTATCACAATGGTTTAATTTTGTCAAAATTTACATTTAGATGAGTATTAAAGAATTTTATTATTGAATTTCAATTTTATATATAAATGCAAGTTTTAAATGCTTGATTTAGTTGAAACATCTTAAAATATGTTGTTCATAAGAATATCACTAGCTTATTATTATTTCTAGTACAAATAAGATACGAAGTACCATGATCGAATATTGGAAAAGAGACGTTTTATTTCTAGGATATAAACTAACAAATGTATTAATTGAATCCAAGGGTTGAAATTATTATCCTTTTCGGAATGGATTTAGATTCTGTTTTATGCTTGATGCAAAGACATTTCGTTGGAAAGTTTTTCTTGTGTGTGTCGACAATGAATTTTGTCAAATAATTTACAAACAAGAATATCTTAACAACTAATCCTTAATCCTCAATCCTATTCAACAAACGCAAAGTGTAGCAACTGTATGTTTCAGAAGTTCCTAAAGTTAATCTCTCGAAAGTGTTAGATTTTTCATTGTGGAAAAATAGTAAAGCTAGGGTAAATAAAACTGCAAACTTTAATTTAAGTAAAATGACTATTCCAGTAGATAATTCCAAAAACTACTAAAATATTTTCCTAATTGTATTGCCTTTTGATAGAATTTAGTTCTGAATAAATTTCTTAGAATAGCCCGAATAAGTGAATACATCTTATAAGCAGTTTAAATAAACATGTTTATCTTAAAATTAAAATAGATTAATCAAAAGCTTATTTCGAAATATGAATTTGTGTAAATATTAATAATTTGATAAGTTAAAGAGCCTTCCATGGAAGTATTGCCATTTGAATGGTACTGAAGGAAAACTTTATTTTACTATAAATAATTGTGTTTAGAGGAAATTAGGGTTCTGTCAAGTTTAAAATTTACTAATTTGTTTTAGAAATAGTCAAGAAAAATGGTTAGGAGAAATTTAATTATCGAGTTACAGCAATTTTAAAACCTAAAGCGTAAAGCATATTTCTTCGTAAAACAAACGGAGTGAACATTATATTCCTAAATTGAGGCTCATGAAGTTATATAAATTGAATTTAAACTTTTTATTTTTGTCTATGACTATGATTTAACTATGCAGTTTTGTATTAAATCATAAAATGCACGGTGTGGTGGAGTCGATTGGAGAATCCGCATATCAGTAGGGGAGAGACGGGTAATAGCGCTCAGAGGGTAATCGCGCTCACCTAAGTTGTGACAAACTGGGCAATCCTTTAGTTACTTGAACTCTACTGCCAGCTAGCCGAATGCGCGTGCAATGCTCAGTGTGATAATGGCGGCTGGAAAAGCAAAAGTACATAGTCTTTCGTCCGCAAACAAAATACAGCGTATTTTCATCTAAAAATCTCCTGCAGCTAACTTTGAATTAGGTCAACTTTGAACTTTGATTACTAATAACAGCATGATCATTGTATAGTTACGAAGCATAATAATCTTGTTATCTAATGTAACTAAGTTTATTTCATTAAATACATTACGTGCCTAATTAGAACGCAAGAAGTGAAATATTGCGCGATCTGGTAATGACGCTCGGATGGGTGGCATAACCCTCAACTGTTGGAAGATTCGAATTATAACTAATCAAAACTGTAAACAAATATTTTCATACACAACTTGAATAAACCTGATATCCTTTCCATTTACAATATCTTATCCTAACTGGAATAAAGGTCCTCTTCTTCAGCTGGAGTGTCATTTTCAGAAACATCACCAATAACCGGCTCTTCAAGACTCCAGAGCCACTAAGATTGCTGTGGAGATGGAAAATGCAGAAAACTATGTTTGTAACAATTTCAAATTACAACATTTCTTTAATCAGTTGCGAAATATGTTGTATAAAGGATTTGAATAGTGAGCCCGTCGCAGTGAGCAGCATTACCCAACACGTTCGGGTAATGGCGCTCAATGTAATATTTTCTTGTTTTCAATTTTTCAGCACAAGTGCTATTGTTTTCATGTTTAACGATATGGTATTCTGTTTTATATTTGTTTATTTATAAATATCAATAAAAAACATAATTTAAGTGTCGTATTATGCTTGTGGCATTCACTTTTCCTTAAGTGGGCACAATTACCCTTCTCTCCCCTATAACCGAATACTTTTTGAAATAAATTAGAAATAGGTAGAAAATTATTTTTTAAGGGATATTCTATTTTATTTTATGCTTTAAACTAAAAATGGATTAGAAATTGGAACGTAAATAAAAATCACAGAAACATAACTGCACACGAAATATAGTTTCTTTGTTTATTTCCAAAATTGTTTATAGTGATAAAACTAGTAAACATGATACCTCCCTTCCCTCTACATCCCTTTATTTATAACATGTTTCACAACTGTTAATTTGTGTTGTGTGCCATTTTGATGGAGTGGGGTACTTTGACACCTATTGACGGACGTAAATTTGTAAAAATAAACTATATGCACCTATAATCTATGTTTTTTATTTCATGAATACTCTCATATATCATGCGCAAAGTTGAATTTTTTCTAAATATAACCATACTTTATTACTTGATCATAAAACTATTTTTGCGTTAACCCTTTCAGCTCCAAAGACAATTTGGTATCATCATTTTAGATTTTTTTTTTATCATTGTCTATAGCCATTTATGATATCAAAAAGTACATGATTTGATATTTCAAACTTTTTTCAATTAGAAAATATTTTTTTATTAATGCCAATAGATGTCAGACGCATTATTTTTTAAAAATTATGATCAAAAATATGATTATGTCAATTGATATCACTGGGACAGAAAGGGTTAAACAAGCCTTGTTATTTGGTCACAAAGCAATTTTTTTATTGTTTTTACACAACTCATACTAACAAGAAAAAACACATTTTTTGAGTGCAAGAATTTGCATAAAGGAGATAACCATTTACTATAAACTCTAAAATGCATGAAATACCCCCAACATTAGTTACACGCCTGCGACATTCCACAATACAAATGCAGTACACTCACCATTGCGGTATCTAATAGATTCCTCCTAAACATTTCGCCTCCCCAAATGCATTAAAACCCCCGTTTAAGTCGATTCAACGGTGCGAGAGGACATTACAACAGACGATCTCGCATACAACTGGCTGACCTGGGATGACAGAAATTTAACTGACAAATGATTGGTATTTAGTTTAGGTTTTAGTTTAAATTATCGTCGCGCTAGAGCTACACGAGGCTATTGGCAACCGGCGTCGTATTTTAGAACCACAGTCAGGTGACGAGCTAACATCTGAGTAGGCACCCAACGCAATCGTTAAGGGCGACATCGTACGCAGCTTTAGGACTTTGAAGGATTTTTAACGTGCAATTTTGCCACTCGGGGTATTATTCTTCGGACATTTTTGGCTGCACGAGCCGTTTATAGGTCGGCAGTTATTTTGTCGATGCCCGGACCCAAAACTGGGGCCTTCCGAATGCTAGGCAAATGCCTAACTGGGCTTCTCAGCTCATTGATATTTACAAAAGTAGATAAGAATATGAAAGTTATTACTGAGCAAAGAGTGCATAGCATTCATTAGTTTAAACTTTCTAGCTAAATTTCTGACCTTAATTTTGAAATTACCGCAAAAATATTTATCTTCTAAAATTAGATTTAAACTAAAGTTGCTCAAGATTGTTAATACGTGTATTACTTGAACTCTATAACTATTAAATTTTAAATCTTAAAATGACACCTTAAATAATGAAAGAAAATTACTTTTTTTATATAAACCAAAATATTTGAACTAGTTTGTGAACCATAAATGTGTTAAAGCAACTACTTTGTACCTCTAGCAATGCTGGTTTTTCTAAAAAAAATGCATTTACATAAAATTTTATCATTAATGATAACTGCATAACAGGTAAAAGGGTATTTGTTTTAATTGCTTTCAAACTTTTTTTTGGAATTGAAGACCTTAAACAACAAATTTTAATCCAATGCGATCATGTAGTAGAGAGGTAATCTTTCCATCTTTATATATTCATGTTTTTATTTTTACACGACATCTACTTACAAGTTGATTACCTGAAATCATTTATTCCATTATTTATCAACAAAGTAATAAATATGTCTCCCTTTTCACTACACTATTAATATTTTAGAGCTGTATAAAATGGTTTGGTAGTAAAAATTTTCACCATGTATGTTCAGTATTCGGTTTCAAATTTTTTTTCACTTTACTTTATTTATTTCTAAAATTTGAAATATAGTTCAGCTTCGAACACCGAATATATGGCGAAACATTTTTGCCACACAGTTGCTGCAGCCACTATGGTGAAACAAATCATCAAAATGTTAACAGAATATAATTCCAGATACATCAATGATATACCAACGCAACTAACGCGACCCTCTGCAACATTTGCATGCACCGTGCCTGTATACTGCATGATATGAACTGAGGGGACACGGGTAGACTTGTACTGCATTGAGGGAAGCAGGTGCCGCCATGCACTTGTAACCTCCCTAGAGGAACAGTATCGTCTTCGCAAACTGTCCCCTTGTAATCTAGAATGTCCTTAACGCTTCAGGGATAGGGGTTTTATGCTCTTTGTAGATAGCGGTAGTTGTATTATTGTGTTTTATTGTGTTAGTAAATGTTTTTGCTGTTTGAGGTTATTTTGATAGAAGTGCATAAAAATATGATTTGCAAATTTTTTTAGAAGGACAGTTTGTAAGTAAACAAAGCAAAGGTTCAACAATTTCTTTTTACATAAAACTCGCTTGAAAAGAGAATAGTTTGAGAATTTGGGGTAATATAATATATTTTCCGTTTGTAATACGATGTAAGTGTATCAAGAAATGTCTATAAAAGTCTACTGCTTTTTTTGTGCCCGAAAACATAACATGTTTTATGCTGCTGTGCATACGGTGATATTTGCATCTCGTGAATTTTTCTAAGCACTGCGTTGAAATGTGTGAAAAGTGTTAAACATACGAAAGTAAAGAAAAGCACGCATAAAACTAAAGTAACAACACATCAAAGGCACATTATTTAACTATAATGTTCTAACAATTTAATTTCGGAACAATTCCAAACTTTGTTCTTTAGGTTGGTTCAATAAATTCAAACAATATCTCGAGCATTTAAATTCGAAATAATTATAGTTTTTTTTATAGAAAAAATGATATTTCATTAAAAGAAGACGAATCTATACACTGACAGAAGAAGTGCCTTGTCAAATAAAAAGCATCTTCAACAATCTACTTACAAGTTAATTTTCTGAAAACAATTACTCCATTAATTATCAACAAAGTAATAAATAGTTCTCCCTTTTCAATACACTGTTAAAATTTTAGTGCAGTGTAATATGGTTTGGTAGTGAAAATTTTCACCATATATATTTTCGGTATTCGGTTCCAAACATCATAAAGAACAGAACATATATAAGTCTATCACCGTAAACAGGTAAGAAAACTTGTTAATTCTTTAATGTATTTACTGGCGCATAAACTTCCTCGGTCAATGGAAGGTTAATATAAGGTAGTTGCAATCAGAAGTTCCCGTCATATAATATGAAGGAAGTTTCACAATTTGAAATTGTATTTCAGAAAGCCGTTGAGTGCAACAAAAAATCAACGGCAGCTGGAAGGTTTCTGAAATAAATGATTCGGTACTATATGATATTAACTAACTTCACAGCATATTCAAGCAAATTTATGTGAGGCCTGGCTCTGAATTATAGGTCCGTGTAGTGTTTGTCGTATTGAGCCCTTTAGGACGATCGAGTATTAATGAAGGGTATCATGGAAATAAATGTACGTGTAACAGTTTGTAATCCTGCATGTACTTCATTGGGCTAAGCTTCGACTGAGAAGTTAACTAAATCATACTGCCGTGTTGTCTCAAATAAAGATTCTCCCAATAAGTTAAGATTGCAGAAGAGATACTTTTTCATGCATTTGGGACATAAGCTTGCTTTACACTTTTAATGGGAGGTGTATGTTATCATATAAATACAAATCGATTGAGCAAAATTAGCTTAATAATCATAAATATATAGAAAGTTTGGGAAAATGTTTGCTTTGAACTACATTTAATAACCCATTAAAGAATAACTTAAAAATTGTATTAATACTGTTTTTTACTTATTGAAAATACTGTTTTTAAATTTTGTTTGCAATGGACTTAATGAGCCCGTCATAAATCGTTCAGTTATCTTTGTGGTCCTTATCCGTCTTTTATTTCTTTATTTAGATAAAATAAAGCAGAAAACTTATTAACACGTGATATACTTCTTTAATGAGCTAGGCTGCAGTTTTTTATATCGATGTTTAAATCGAAGAATCAAAGCATTTAAATTCTTCGTAAATATATTTTTAGTTGCCATGCATACTTATGACTTATGACTTTCTTGATGGGGGGCAAGTTCGCCAAGCACTGCAGTTGCCATATGTTTAAAATAGTTACAAAATAGGGAATGACAATCATATTTTTTACTAGATCATATTCCTTTTTGCTGCTGAAATTTTAATTGTTTGATTATGCAATTCAAGTGAGCTCAAAGAGTTACTATTGGTTATCTATCCTTTTTTAAGCCGTTATACTATTTATCTTTCACTTTTGAACAAATTTAAAGGCTTTATTAATATTTATTTTGATCACATTTTGAACATTGCCACGAAACAAATCTTTAATATGCCTGTGCTCCCGTTATATTTCTGTTCCTTCGGACCAATTTTTTTTGGGTTTGCACAAGTTTCCTTTTAGAATTCAAATTTATCTTTTTGATTATTAATATTTGTCAATTTCAAAGTACGCTTGGTACTTTGAATAATAATATTTTTAATTATTGTAATCTTTCCTATTCTATTAGTGTCAAAATTTTTTCTTCCGAAGATGTATGGTAATGTATCTTAATTTTCATGATTATTATGAGATGAAGTTTGGATGCTAAAATAAAATAGAAAAAAATTGGAAAAATATCTTCAATTTCAATTTAAACTTGAATAATTATAACATAAAATTCATTTGTCAACAAAGGTTGTCAGCAAGATATTCGTATATCAAATTATTTCACAATTTTTAGTCATTGCAATTTACATATCATAAAGCGTGATCAGAAATTCAGAGCATATTTTTTATTAAAAATAATAAATTTGAATTGAAACCCTATTCGCAAGCGTCAAATGTTTTTCTATATTTATTCGTGAAACTAATCCAATTTAATTTTATGGAATTTTTCTTATTGGCATTAATATACTTTAATTCCGTTTTTGCTTGAGAGTGGAAAAGGAAAATGTGATATTGGATAGAAAAGTAAGCCTTTTTATGGAATTTTTTTAAAAGAATTTATCCAATATGTTTAGAAAATGCTAATTTTGGAAAGCAAATGATCGAATTTTGTTACGCTTCTACGTATTCATGCTACTTCTACCCACTTTTCCCCATTCATTGCTAGAACAATAATTTCTTTGTGATTACTTCCTTTTTTTCTCGAACGCGAAAATGCTTTCATTAATCTTTATTTCGCTTCAAAATTTGTCTGTTTTGTATTGTTTCGTTTCTGAAAGAAAACACTGCGTCACATTTCAATCATATTAATAATATATACATTGAAATAAATATTCAACTTTAAGATTTTTGACTTTTTGGCGCATTATGTATTTGCATTGCACCCCATGCATATCACTTTGGGTTTGAATATTGCTGTTCGCCCAATATTAGTTTTAGATTTTATGTACGCTTTTAAAAATTTTGGTGCAAGATTTCACCGGAATCCTGGAACTTACTAGCTGCCACCACTATTTGGATCATGAATTTACCTATTTCGTGGTAAAACCATAACTTTGATGCTCCGCAAAATCGGTGAATCAACGCTTCGAAAAGAGGTGGCAGCTAGAAATTTTAAGATTCCTGTGCAATCTTGCGCCAAATTTTTAAAAGTGTAGTATGTCTTCATGGTCCAATTAAGCGTTATTTTGCCTTCTATTAAGAATTGGCGAGGCGTCACTTAGAATTTTCCTTGCAATTTCGGCTTTCATATTTGCGAAGAAACATAGATGTGTGATTCACGAGGTAACGCAGAAGTCCACTAAAATTCCAAATGTATTAAAAAAAATAAGTCATCCTGATTTTCCTTTTGACAATATTGGTTTTTTAAAAACCTTTTTTTATATCTAAGCTTTGCCATTTTCTGTTTGTCATTCATTCATGGTTTTTATGCATTGAAGGCAAACGAAACGGCTCTGTTTTAAAAGATCTTTTAACCTTTTCATTTGCGTTTGAATACGTTGCTTTACCCTCATGATCGGTTGGCGAAGTTAAATAAGTACGTTTAAAAATAGAAGTATCAGGGGTTATTTGAAGCAGATTTTTAAATTTGTTGAGTCACTAAATAATAGTAGGTATTTATTTTTCTTTATTTTGATAAGGGGGATAAAGTTTTTTTTGTTTAAAATGAGGAGTAGCACATTTCAATAGGGCCTTAAGATAATTTTGCTTGTTAGAGTTTTAGCTAAATAGAATTTTTCCCAGAAGCTGTCTAATAATTGGTGTAACTATTGGTAATGTTGTTAATATTTTTAAGAGGAAATTGGTCGACATTGTGATTAAGTCAAAGAAATAAGAACATGACCAAATTGGGATTCATGCCTGTTATTGGTTCTCTCCTTTTCGAATTTGTATAAAACATAAAACCTTTATTAACACTAAATACCAAATATCTATGATGATGAATAATTAACTTAATACTGAATATACTGATGAATAATAACTTAATATTGTCGTAAGAATGCATTTTTTGTGGGTCTCGAATGCATATTGCAAAATTGCGCATTATTTGCATTCAACTACCTGACACTGAGGACCGTCATTTCTTTTTATTTATTCATTGTGTACTTACATTTTTATTAGAAAATCCTTCATCTCAATCTCATTAAGTCAAAGTATATTTAAAAAACCTGAGCTTAGACAATATCTTTCAACTTGTTCTAATATATTTTTTTAGCTTTCCGAGCACGCTAAACTCAATCAATTTCGTTTTAAACGAAATGCCACTTCAAACACATTAACACAAGATTTCTTCCGTTTGAATTACTCTCACAGATACTTTATGCACACACATGGGGAGGGGGAGGGGGTGTCAAGTACATTACGAGGGGTGCTTTGAATCTATGAGAACTAAAGAAAATAATTTATTATAGTTTTTCACCTGTTCTTGAAATAAAACGAGTTGTTCACAACATTTATAAGAAATTAGGTTCTTATGTTTATGATATTCTACAATATAAAAATGATTTAGTTAAAAATGAAATGAAAACCATGTCCTCTCAAATGGACTTCAGGTCTGGATGGCATAAAGACAAACAATCGTACTGGGGCTTACAAAAATCTGTTTTCTCTGTTTTTTTAAAAGAAATATTAACTGCAAAATTAAAACATTCATTTTAAATGAGGTACTGTCAGACATATTTTTAAGCGTACGCATATCTATTTATCCGAAATATATCTGATAATGCGAATTTATCAAAACTTTTTGCAGTATTGTTTGGTTGCATCAAAACTTTTGAAATGTTTCAAAGCAGTAATAATTGGAAGAAACAAATGAAAAAAAAACGAAAGTCAACCCAAGTTTTTATTGAGTGCGACAATAAACGCAAAGAAATTATCGTTTACTAAACTCTACCACTCTTTACCCTTCATCATTAGTCCCATTCAGGGGACATTCCACTATGCAAATGAAGAGTACACAGAGTTTTTTCTGAGTGAATATCCCCGATTTACTGCATGTTATTATGCGATTTACTGCATGTTATTAATAGTCAAATTCAGTTAAAATGTTAAACTTATATTGGGGTTAATCAGTTTTAACCTTCTCTTAAGGTAATTTAGAAAATAAAAATTTATCGAATTAACTATCTAAATATTTCATTATTATTAGCTAAGCGGTGCAAGCAAGTTAATAATTTTGTATTTAAAGGGTTAACGGTGAAAAGGAGACAAGCAACACCCACCAACCGCTCTCCAAAATAGAACCTTTTTCCCAATCCTCCCCCAACCCCCGAAGCAATTCCCCAAACATGCCTCCTCTCGGGAGGGTGACTCAACACCTATTTTGAGTAGATCCTGTTCAACTGAGCGTAGAGGCGAGAAATATGGCGACTGCCACGCCCTGTTACATATGGGCATCTCAACATACCCCTGCATGCCTTATAATTTATGTATGGATGAGTAAAGGTGGGATGGGAGATTGAAGGGAGAAGTGGATGTTGTGTCATTTTTAGGGGAGAGTTTGAAAATAACTGGGTGGGAATGTGCATGAATTTTAAATTTAAATGCGTTTTTATGGTTTTTTTTGTTATTTATATTTTTATAGGAAGAGTATAGAGTTAAAAATTTTGGGGAATTTTTTTAACTTTGTAGCTACCACCACTAAAAATTGGTAAATTCACGTTCTAAATAGTAGTGGCATGCAGAAAGCTCCAGAATTCAGGCACAATCTATATTAGCACCGATTTTTTCTAAACAATGTATCTTGCAGAAATCGTGCAGTAACAGCTTTACCAAAAATATTTTTAATTGTTATTTATACATATGGTTACTTAATTTTGGTTAAATTAGAATTGTAAAGTTTCATATCTTTTGTCATACGGTATAGCCAATAAATTTATATTATCCAAAGGAAGAGCAAGTAACAAGCCTAATTTTGAAATTCGAAATTTGTTTGACAGTTAGAAATAAATTAAAATAGCAAAATTTTTAAATAAGCAAAATTGAATAAAACGTACTTATTTTTTTTTTAAACTTCGTTATAAATAAAAGCAAATGTTCTAAAAACAACCTTAGAGTAAACCATAAAACCCTTTCAATTAAATAATGCAACAAGAAAAAATAACATTAAAATTATGCAAAAGGAAAAAAGTTACAATACAAAAAGTTCTAAATGTATTGTACTTTTATCCTTTGAGTTTTATACCATTTTTTATGATGCAACACTTCAATGTATTTTCCTTCCTAACACAAATATTTTAATTCAATTGTAATTTCTTTTTGAACACTCTTTTATTTGAATCACCAACCATTAATTACCAACAACAAATAAAATTTCAAACATATCTTTTTTTTTACAGAAAGAAAAAACGCTAACATTTCCATTTGATGCAAATTTTTCAAAAGCAAACAAAAAATATACAATGTATTCGAATTTGGTAAAGAAATGGTTAAATAGAAAATGTTACATTTGTTTGCTTCAAATTCTTTATTTAAATTTCGTATGCATGGTTTGTATTAAGATAAAACAAAATGTACAAAATGTTAATTCTAAAACAGTCGATTACCAGAACTTTTAGAAATAAAATTAAAAGTATGTGATTTTTTTTAGTGGTTTGATGAGACAATATTCAAATAATTTATAAAGCATGGATATCTTTACAGAAGGGAAAATTTGCAAAAAATCCCATTCTTTTCAAGTACAACTCAAATATACGTTCAATCTTTTCATTGTCGACTTTTGGTAATTGTAAATTCAATCAGAAGAAATTGCAATCAGCCAGACCCTATACCTCAATTATACTCTAGAAAATTGAGTTTTGCAGCAAAGCCCTTCATTCCTTCAATTGGTGTATAACTGGAAAAACAAACTATCATTACAAAAAAAAATGTAATTGTGGACATAAAACTAGGTAACTTCATATTGGTTTACCAATAAAAAGTTTTAAAATTTATATGAATACATGAATATTTTGGTTAAATTAATAGCAACATTAACAGTCATATGTTTCTTTTATAATTGGTTTCAGGATAAATCAAAAAGTTCACTACTAATTTACACGCAACAAATTTACGTTAATGAGCCTTAAATGGTTATTGCTTGCCTGCTTAGTTAAAAAGAATTTTGAATATATTATAAAATTAACAATTTAATGATCGAATAATTTTCATCAAAACGGTTATAAATATGAAATTTTTTAGACCACTCGGATCAATCACGGAAAATTATATGTAATCTGACTACGAACAAAACATATAGTCAGTTTTCATTGGCTTTTGTTAAGTTTTAAAAATCGTTTAAAAAAAGGAAAGGTAACATTCTTACTCCGAAGTTTTCAGATTGTCGTGAAGGAAGGTTAAAATAAAAGTAGGGGAAAGTGCTCAGCTTTGGGACAGTTGTACCTGGGGACATGGGGAATAACTCGTTTTAGGGAAATTGAAAAAATCTTTTTTTTAGTGGCAACTTTACTAACAAAACTTTATCTTCTCTTGTTAAAGAAGGGTCGCCGAAAGCTAATGGGGATATAATATACAGGATTTATTGATTTCACACAGCTCGAGTAACTTTTACTATAATTTTATATTTTGTATTACGTGTCGGTTTAATCTTCTTGTGGGCTCTTTTTAGTACTTACTTAATAAGCCATGTTTGAAGTAATTTTTTTTATCCTATTTGTGTTTTTCAAAACTTAACACTTTCTTATTACAATGCGCTTTAAAAAATTACCCGATGTGCTGTTCCTTGGGACAGTATTTAGGTTGTACCTAGGGACGTCCCTGGGTACAACCAATTTTTCTGCTGCACTGTAAATTGTTGTGTAATGTGTCTGTTACTATTTGTCTGATTTTTCGTATGTCTTTAAGTTCCGATCAGAGGCCACAGACCTGCTCTTCTGTATACCTTGAAGAAATTTGACCACTTTCAAAACACCTTCTACGAAAACAAACCAAGAGAGGCAGAAAGGAAAATCTCATTTTTACCGATAATACAGAAGTTAAACAGAAAACGACCAAAAGCAAAAAGTCTGCTCCAAGTAAGAATAAAACAAATACACGTTTGAAGGATGTTTAATGGAAGGTTGTAACTCAGCTCTTAAATCAAACATAAATATTTGAAAATGATTTCACACTAAATTTGCATAATTAATCAACAAATAATGATGAACTTCATGTAGGGGACTTTGTTTTAGTGAGGTTTCTGGGGAAAACAACTGTCAAATATAACTTGGCAATATTATTGAAGTACAGGGTAATGAATTTAATATAGAATACTTAAAAAATATTGAAAATTCGAATTAATTGACTAAAACTGAAAAATATACTGAAAAATTTGAACTCGATAGAGGTGATACAATTCAAAAACTTCCAGCACCAAATTTTGTTAGCCAAGCCACAAGAAGAGGACAGCAGTTCTTTTCCCACGTCTTTTTGATGGTTATATTATAATCTTGGGTAGATTTAATTATTATTTTTTTAGCTTATAAGTTATCTTGCAAATTTGCAAATTATGTTATTGAAAAATAAAGCTACTATTTAAAATTACAACAAACTTACTTTATTTCCAAGTCTTGGGGATTACATTTATTAGTTTTTTATAAATAAAAAAGCATTTGGGAAGCGTATTCGTTAATTGTATAAAACGCATTTAGAAATACATTTTAAATTAAGAAAAAGGAACAGTTCGATATTTTTTTTTAGAAAAATGTAAAGATGTTATTCTATACGAAGTCCAAAAATGTATTTGACTTCTTATTTGTACGACAGAATTGTGTTCTAGCCAATTTGGAACAATGTCCTCAGGTACATCGTGCCTTGTCCCCAGGTACATCACTGAAGTTGTACCTGGGGACAGTGGATGTACCTGGAGACATCGTACCTGTGGGGTTAAGTATTAAAGAAAAAAATGTTTAAAAAATACCTCAGTATAGGCAAGATTTTGTTAAAGGAGAATACCTAAAAACTTTTAAATAATCGGTTTATAAAAAAATATTAAAATTAAAAATCTAAATCTGTCCCAAACCTCAGCACCTTCCCCTAAATAAACGAATCGTAGTTAATTATTTTTATTTTTTTTGCAAATGTATGCATGGATAGCATCCAAATTGTGACGTTCAAACTTTTAAAAATAGTTCAGTAATGCTTCGAAAAAAAAAGTTTTTATAGTATGGAAAAAATACTATTTAAGCAAAGGACGAGTTAAACACATGAAAAGTGCATTAAGAGCGTGACGAGGAAGCAGTGGAGCAATACGCAAAATAAACATATATATTGCAAATATGTGCTTTATCTTTTTTCTTATGACAAATAAAGGGATAAAAAAAAAGTGGACAGGATTTTAGTAGCCTTGTTTTGGGTATCTTGACATTTTTTTTTATTATAAATGAGTATGTCAAAAGTTATCGATCATAACATGCTTATATATTCAACTTTATTTTAAATGAATTGTCCTCTTTGTTTTATTTTACTTATATTTGAGCATAATTGTAGCAATATTACAAATTTTTACTTCAGAACCCTTAAGAAAATTTGGTGTGTTTTCAAATTATGTAAATATATTTTGGTAGTTCTTATGCCGCTATCTTCACCACTGCAAATAAGCTGCAACAACGAATTAATAGGACAACTAGTTTAAACATACCTCAAACTTTACCCAATTTCAAATTATTTTCCCGCTCGTGTAAGATCAAGCAATTTTTCCTATACTTTTTGATGCGATATATTTATAAATTTTTAAGACAATAGTAGAGAAAATTTCATCAGAAATAATATCTAAATGTGTGTTTTTTTTCTCTCCAAAAACATCCAAAAACCCACAATTGCTCAAAAGTAAAGTACTTTATTGACATCGTTCGATCAATGTCGAGTGGTAACATTCTATTTCTTTCATTGCAGGTTTCTTTGTGAGTGGCATTCGGAATTGGAGGAATTTTGAACTAAAAATATCTGCAGTCGATGAAAATAAATGTAATATTTACTAAATTTTTGAAATACAACCAAGGAGTGGTTTAGAAGCTAAGTCTGAGGCTATACCAATTTTTATATTGTTTGTACATCTGTTATCAAGGGAAAATTATTGAATTTCCGACCGAATTAAACCATAAATAACTTGTTAAACTGGTTGTTTGGTGGGTAGACATATTTTCAGGCTTGTGTGCTTGGTCAGAGACCCGCTTATAAACTTTCGTCAAGTAAGACTGACACAACACATGACAAATGACAGTGAATGCGCCCTATAGAAGGGAGAGTGTAGGCTTTATATAGCCCATTACCCAGCTCGTCAGAAGAGACAGTCACAAGAGACATACAAAGAAGGACGACACAAACACATAGACAAATAACAACATTTATTGACAAGCACAAACATCCATGCCTTTTACCGGGATTCGAACCCTAGCCCACCAGCTCCAAAGGCTAGTACACCAACCATTGCAAGCGAGCCGGCGACACAACACATACACTTACACACACATAAGTTACAGATGCTGCCATCTATCGCTCACCATCTCCGCAATTTAGACATGAGAGTGGAATGTCATATGTATGGGACTAATGCTAAAGGGTTAAGAGAGGTTAAGTTTAGTAAATGGTATCTTCTTTGCGTTTATTCTCTCAGGTTCGATTCCAGCCTTCACCCAGGGCGTACATTCCTTTTTCTGTGACAGTAAAAAAATATAAGTCTGTCTTACCTGACGAAGGCTTATAAGCGGGTCTCTGATCAAGCACACAAGCCAATAACAAAACGGCTAACATGTACGTGCACGTACTTTGTGTATATACATGTTTCTACCCTAATCTACCCTACCCTAAGTTTAAAATCCTTTGCTGCTTTTAAAATGTAGCTATTGCGTCTGTTGATTGCAATAAATCAGTTGTATTATAATTTATATTGCACTTAAGTTGCTAAGAACAATTTTTTAAAAAATCTTTTAACGTATAACAAAATGCGAATAAGAAAGCATTTAAACACATCACTCAGTAAACACAAGATAACTTCTTACCTTATCTTTGACAGTTACTAGGTTTTCAGGCATTTTACCTTATCGAGTTTAGCTGCAACACGGCTGTCTAGACGATATTCAGTCTCATTAATTAAGGAACCCGGTATGAAAATTAATTACATTTCCTTATTCAATACCAAAGCAATTTCACTAAAACACAAGGTGCCCTGGCAGTTTGAAAGAGATTTAACTGCGAATTTATTCAATATTTATTTTAATCATTTCATTTATATTCGATCGATTAAATGAACTAATTTTAGTAATTATGTGAGGGATAAAAAGTTAATACTCAAATTTTGTATACCGATTCATTGACTCACGTTAAAATTTTTATTTCAAAAACATTTTTTTTTTTCAAAATGCAGCAATATAAGTTTACAATTTTGGCCAACCAAATTGCAGTATCGGCCATGGAATTACAGGAGACGCCGCCAAATGCCTAATTAGAAGCCTGAGTGTTCTTTGCTGGTCTTACAGATTTGATGAAAACGGCGTGATGAATTGGCGTGGAATTAATCTGTTCTAATCCTACTCGAACGCGTTCCTCTAAAGTTTTCTCCTTTGTAGTCTTCAAAGAGGTGAGAGGATGGTGCTGACGTTTGGCATGGAAGTCAAAATTTCCAATTAACTGTAGCCAATTCGAAAACGTGAGCCCAAGTAGGTTACTTTTATTGGGGTTTAAATGAAATGTACAGTTTTATTATTTGTAAAAGTTTCATATTATTTTTGTAAATGCAAGGTTTGGATGGAACATTTTGGTGCTTTGTTTTCACACATAAGATTTACATTGCATTTAATAAATTAAAATTTTTATACTTTATTGAGTAAACATTGTCTTTTATTATGTCAACAGTATTATCAAAAAGCTGCCCCGGTGGCGCAATCGTTAGGACTCTAGCCTTTAGAGCTGCTGGAGTCGGGTTCGAATCCCGGTCAGGCATGGATTTTTGTGACCGTCAATAAATGTTGTTATTTGTATAGATGTTATTCCTTTCTTTGTGACTGTTAATATTCTTTCTGTGTCTGTCCCACTTGACGAAAGCTTATAAGCGGTTCTCTGAATAAGCACACAAGCTGGAATATATGTATACAATACCATTATCAAAAAGTAATTAAATTTTACAACCAACAATTTCGTCTCTCGGTTTTGATTGTTTGAGTATGAAGCTTTGCTTTTATGGTAGTGCCACTCTTTAGTTAGTATTTAATATTGTACTTAAAATTATTCGTCAAGTTTTAAAATCTATGAAACTCTGTGAAAATTGTCGGTAAAGATTCAAAAAACGCTTGAGAAACGCAGAAACAGCTAAATTCTAAAGCGATTATTTGGGCTACATTTTAGACAATAAACTATCTCATAATATAACCCAATTCTTGATTCAACTTTATCTTCATTTCCTTCTTACCTCTTTACCTCTTCAAGTAATTAAATGTGCTTTTTTAAAGAGGCTTTAAGTCTTGATTACAAGAATGCTAGCAAATACTTGGCGGGCTGTCAATAGAGCAAAATGAGATTGAAGATTGTTAGCTGTATATCAAGGAATTCCTCGCATTGCAGATGCACAAAGGCAGTCTTGTTTAGTTGAATAAACTATTTAGAAGGTATTTAAATGAGAAATGGATCAATGATTCATTAATTTTATTTCTAAGTTGAAAACTTTTCTGAAATGAATGCAAGAATTAATCTACTGGCTTTAATTGCGGCTTTTTGGAGCCTTCGTCAAAAGCTTAATTTCAATACCATGCAATGGTTGCTATCTGCAACTAAGAGCCACTTGGGTACATACATAACCATTTTCTCATTTTACACGAGGGCATAGTAGTTTATTATGACAATTTAAATGTTAGTCAATGCAAGACTCATAAATTTTTTTGTTTAACTTACAAAGTTTGATATTTATGATTAAATTCAAATTATTTTATCATAAGTGTAAAATTAGAAATTTTTAGTTTAGAGAGCATTCAGTGGGTTAATTTTTTAAAACTTAATACACAGAATAAAAAATTAAATACAGATATTTTTTGTTCGAAGCAAAATAAAACGAAACACTTAAAAATCATGATTAATTTATTATGACTAAAAAATAATTTGATGTACCTAGTACAAGGTACGTAGCAATAATGCACAATTTTTGAAAGAATTCAATCTCAATAAGAGAAAATTCATAAGACAAAATACTTTTAAATACTAAACACATTCTAAAATTAGATCATTTGCAAGAAAAACTATTTTTAGCAGGATAATAACGTTTGTACAAACTGAATTTTGTTTGACAGAATACAGCAAAAAAAAAAACTGCTTTAATAAAAAATATACTTAGCATATTCAAAAGATTACACACAAAAAAGACACTCTAGAGACCAAATATTTTTTAATTGGAAATGCAAATTTGATAGTTTACTTCTATAGGAGAGATTTAACTTTGAAGTGTCAATAACCGCAAAGCTTACAGATAATCAGCTTAACTACTCAAGTATTTAAATAAAAAATATTCAATCACAAAAATTAGTTTGAAAATATATATATACTGTCTCTCATTTAAGTTAACATCAGTTTTCTGATTAACTGAATCGATGTACAAACTTTTATTAAATTAAAAACTAATAAGTAATGAGGTTTAATTATTAATTAATTAAAGGACGTTATTACTATTTAAGGCTTAACGAATTTCAAACCTAGTTTATTTAATTATAAGTGAGCAGTTTCAGTCATGAAACTTTGGGGTTTCAATATGCTTCGGATTTTGATTAAGTTTAGAATGATGGGCACAGAGAGTTTCCGAATACATTGTTATGGCATACAAAATAATTGATGGTTTTGAGGGCCACGTTACAATCTTTTTGAAAGAACATTTAACATATAAGTTATTCAAAAACATAATTTTTATTTATAATTAGCGTATGCTTTTAAAATTTGTTAGCATTTTGACATGCAATCTTTCCAAATTCATTGTAGAATTAAATTATTGTTTAAAATTTTAAATCTTTACAATATAATAGACATGTTTTGTGTATTGATTTCGACCCTATCCTAATACTTTCATTACCTCATATTTCTCATTATGATATTCGAAAGTAAAAAAGTATGTTTAATACAGTAAATCAAATCACGTAAATTATAAAATCTAGTTGTTAAAAATATAGTTTGAAAAACCCATTCATACAGTTGGACGAAAATATTTGTTTTTAAACAGTTTTAATATATTCCACTTTTTCTTTTAGTTTACACAAAATATTAACTTTCTTTTTTCTATTTGTTTTCATATAAAAACTTTTTAATATTTTTTTCATAAAATCAAGTGTGAAATATTTCATAGTTTTAGTTCAGTTATTAATTTTATCATTAAAAAACTTTCAAGAAATTACAAAAAATGACGATGTTTAAATTTATGTAAAACTATATTTTCTTAAGATAAATAATAAGAGAGAGAATATATTTTTTGTCTTCTTTTGTCATAATGTAAAAAAAGATAAGTTTGAAAAGATTAACTCAATTGGCTGTGCCTTTTTCTTATAAAACGTTTTATGTAATGAAGTACAAAACATTTTAATAACCCAGACAGCGCAAAAAACCACAAAACATTTTTAAACACAAACACCTTGATCTTTTTCAATCAACTTCAGTGCCGCTCTTTGTGCTAAAAAAGATTTAAACATGAATGCCTCACACCACACTGACTTCAAAGTGCTTTTATCTCAAGGAATCGAAGGAGTTAATAAGGCGCAACGAACTTCGTTTTTATGAGGGGAACTCAAAAGAAGAACTTCAAAAAATGATTAACTTCGTTAATTTACTGCACCAGGAAAGCTTGAAGAAACTCCGGTTACATTTTTTTGCAATCAAATTACTAGGCATTCTTTGGGAAGCACCTTCTTTTTGAAAAAAAAAACTACCTCAAGAAACGAGAATCAAATGTTTTTAAAAAATATATTTGAAAGAAAAATGCTTTGTGATGGAAAAATAACGCCTCACGGCATTTTAACGCGTATAAAAGCAAGAAAAAATATGTAACATACACTTACACGCTAATAAATAAGTATTACTGAGAAGGGAGTGTAAAAAATGAAAAGAGGATATGTTAAGGCTAGATAATGGGCTCGTAATTTCGACTCTTGTGGTCATAGATTTTTACGTCCTGTCGGTACTAATTCTTACCACCTCTCGTCTTCGTTTTTTTAAATTCTAGAATAGATTCGATTTTAAATGAAGAAGTAATTTTTGTGGATATATTTTTCGAATAATGACACCGGTGCTGGATTAATGGTGTTGGTATTAAATTCAAATGATTCATAATTTAATTCAGATCCCATTATTTTTTTCCGTGTTTGAATTTTCTTATATATTATTCATTCTGTTACATAAAGGCGATAAGATCTCTTTTGGAACGACATATATTTAATTTGGTTGGTTTACCAAAAGAGTTAAAAAAACTTTGAAACGACTTTTTGTAACCTTTTATTACAGAATTAAGTTTTAAATTTAGTTATTTGTCTTGATATATTTTTGTGTTATATATTGGAATTAATTAGAATATAAAAGTATTAAAAAGTTGGGACATTTAATGCACCTTACGACCCAAATTTCTTTCATTTTTCCTCCTTTCTACTCATAATTCCGAAGTTACATAGACTAACAATGAACATTTTTTTATAAACATGTTTTTAACATGCCTTTTAAGTTGTTAAACGTAGGTGACTTAACTCCAATTAAACTGCAGTTTTTCTGCAGAAGCTAAGTGATTTTGAAGCATTTTTGCAGTTAACTACAGATTTTCTGCAGAAGAATATAGTCTTTTAAAAACAATTTGCTAGATGGCGCCACTGGCGGAATTTTACTAAAACTACAAAACAGTGCATAAATTTTGAAGTAAAATCTGCAGCTTAAATGGCCCAATCGTCTCAGTTTAAAACTGCTGAAGAACTTCAAACTTTCTGCAGTTATTTTAGAGCTGGGAACATATTACGTATTCTGATATCTTTTAAAGAAGAAAATAAAGGATGTTATTTAGTTACTTTAAAAACGCAAAGGCAATTATAGGTAAGATTTTAAAATTTATTTCTTATTGTTTGTAGTATTTTTTGTCGACAATCGCAAAACAAATGTCAATGTCAGTTTCTCTTTTGTTTTTCTTTTTGTAAGTTGTACACAAGCTTCTATTTCTCTTTTTTGTTGACACACATTGAAGTAAATTTAGGAAATTTTTCTACAAGGTTTGAAGGGTTATGATTATGATAAAAGTGGTATTTGAACATTGGTTCGTCTGTTAGACTGAAACTTCTTCTGAAACCACTCTGCAGCTCGAACTGAAAGAACTATAGACTTAAAATTGTAGTGTAGTGTAATCGTTTCTGGCTGCCTATTTCTAGCCTCCATTAGGAGCTTTAACACAGCCAATAAACGCCTCGTAATTTAGAACCCTGGTCAAGTGACGAGTTAAAATTTAGTATGCGAGTTTCCATTACCATTCCATTATTTAAGAGTGAAACCTTATTCCGACGCTCAGAAGGTATTCTGAGCGTCGGAATAAGGTTTTTGAAAAATTGTGAATTCGCTAAGTGTACATAACTTTTTTAAAAAAAGTTTTAAAAACATTGCTGAAAACGAAAAAGCGAAGAACTTGAAATTTGGTTCACTAGTTCAAAGTTCCCGCTGAGTGTCACAATATAGTTTTAGAGAAAATCGCGCATATAAAAGGGTACAGAAGCAAAAAAGTATTTGCCTTAGAACTTTTTTAGATAAAAAAGGTATTGTTGATTTTAGGTCATAAACTAAACTCTTCTTGGCTATATCTTTAAGCGAATTCTAACGTAAAAAATATCAATAATTGGTTGCAACTGAAAGTCGCATGGTGTTTTACAACAATCGTCTCATTTGAAAACTTTGTCAAAACTTGCTCATGTAACAAATTACTTTCGTATGACTATAGGGGAAAGTGCTCAGCTTTGGGACAGTTGTACCTGGGGACATGGGGAATAACTCGCTTTAGGGAAATCGAAAAAATCCTGTATTTTTAGTGGCAACACTACTAACAAAACTTTATCTTCTCTTGTTAAAGAAGGGTCGCCGAAAGCTACTGGGGGTATAATAAACAGGATTTATTGATTTCACACATCTCGAGTAACTTTTACTATCATTTTATATTTTGTATTGCGTGTCGGTTTAATCTTCTTGTCGGCTCTTTTTAGTACTATTTAATAAGCCATGTTTGAAGTAATTTTTAATCCTATTTGTGTTTTTCAAAACTTAACACTTTCTTATTACAATGCGTTTTAAAAAATTACTCGATGTGCTGTTCCTTGGGACCGTATTTAGGTTGTACCTAGGGACGTCCCTAGGTACAACCAATTTTTCTGCTGCACTGTAAATTGTTGCGTACTGTGCCTGTTACTGTTTCTCTGATTTTTCAAATGTCCTTAAGTTCCGATCAGAGGCCACAGACCTGCTCTTCTGTATACCTTGAAGAAATTCGACCACTTTCAAAACACCAAAACAAACCAAGAGAGGCAGATAGGAAAATCTCATTTTAACCGATAATACAGAAGTCAAACAGAAAACGATCAAAAGCAAAAAGTCTGCTCCAAGTAAAAATAAAGCAAATATACGTTTGAAGGATGTTTAATGGAAGGTTGGAACTCAACTCTTAATTCAAACATAAATATTTGAAAATGATTTGACACTAAATTTGCATAATTAATCAATAAATAATGATGAGCTTCAAGTAGGGGACTTTGTTTTCGTGAGGTTTCTGGGGAAAACAACTGTCAAATATATCTTGGCCAATATTATTGAAGTACAGGGTAATGAATTTAATATAGAATACTTAAAAAATACTGAAAACTTGAATGAATTTACTAAAACTGAAAAATTTGAACTCGATAGAGGTGATACAATTCCAAAACTTCCAGCACCAAATTTTGTTAGCCAAGCCACTAGAAGAGGACAGCAGTTCTTTTCCTACGTCTTTTTGATGGTTATATTATAATCTTGGGTAGATTTAATTATTATTAATTTTATTTTGGCTTATAAGTTATCTCGCAAATTTGCAAATTATGTTATTGAAAAATAAAACTACTATTTAAAATTACAACAAACTTACTCTATTTCCAAGTCTTGGGGATTACATTTATTAGTTTTTTATAAATAAAAAAGCATTTGGGAAGTGAATTCGTTAATTGTACAAAATGTATTTAGAAATACATTTTAAATTAAGAAAAAGGAACAGTTCGATATTTTTTTTTAGAAAAATGTAAAGATGTCATTCTATACGAAGTCCAAAAATGCATTTGACTTCTTATTTGTACGACGGAATTGTGTTCTAGCCAATTTGGAACATGTCCTCAGGTACATCGTGCCTTGTCCCCAGGTACATCACTGAAGTTGTACCTGTGGACAGTGGATGTACCTGGAGACATCGTACCTGTGGGGTTAAATATTAAAGAAAAAAATCTTTAAAAAATACCTTAGTATAGGCAAGATTTTGTTAAAGGAGAATACCTAAAAACTTTTAAATAATCGGTTTATAAAAAAATATTAAAATTAAAAATCTAAATCTGTCCCAAACCTCAGCACCTTCCCCTACTTTGCTAAGAGTGTAATATTGCTAGGATTGGAAACTGTTCTATTTTGAGAAGTTTATTTATTATTTATAAAACGGAAGACATTTTGAACCAATATCAATTGTTTGATTCTATTAAAACGAATCTACCTACAGTTAAATATTTCCTTTGAATCATTTATGTAAGTTACTTATTAACAAAATTACATGAAATCATCACTAAGTATACTTTTCCCTAGCAATTTTATAAGGGTTCTTAGAAGTTATGATAGTTTCAGCAAGGTAAAAATTACCACATCAATCCAAACGTATCAATCAAAACTAACTTCTATCTAAGCTACGAAAACCGATACATTCTCGAAATGATCATCACGCCAATCAGTTAATCAATCACTCTTCAGATTAATTAATCAACCCCCAAACAGATAAAACCCTCCAAAACTTTCTGCATCCGGAGTCAGCAAGATAAGAGAAAACAGCTTATCGTGTATCAATCTTTCACCTGACGTCCTCAAAAGAGATGAGTCCGGTTCTGACGTAATGCTTGATGTGAAATTGATACTCTAACTGTCCTCTAGTTGATATAATGCTTGGATAAAATTGTAAATCATGCTTGACAAAGGACATGGCCATTAAAAAAGATGTGCTTTTATCGTTTTTTTTTCGGACCAACTATTTATCAGGAAAATGTTTATATTTATGGATGTTTTAACTATAGAGCATATGAGTGTGTTAGAAACTCTGCATGAAACAATATGAAGTGAAAATAGGAATAAGGAAGTAAAAATGAATTCAAGTAATCTCGTATAAATCCACATTCAACACCGTCGCTTAGTTTTGCCATAAATGCTCTGTTCCAGCATTAAGGCAAACGTTCAGACCACTTTTTTAAAAATAGGAACTAGAAAACAACTTTGAAAGTATGTTTGAGAGTACGTGAGAGAAATAACTATGCATAGAAAGTAAAATCTGTCATTCATACCAAATTTCTTAAAATATAATTTAATGCATTTTTTGCAGTGTTTTGTCAAAAACTTCAATTTGGCTAGAAAAATATCTGTTATGCCTATTAAGAAAATAAAACCACCAAGTTAAACTGTAAACTTAGGTCTAGAAAATATTTCTAAAACCAAAACATTTTATTTAAAAACTAGCAAATTTATACCCGTACTTCGCACGGATTAAAAAAATTTCAAATCGATCCATGTATGTGTACCTTATAACCTGTTTTAACCCTTTCGCTACGAAGGATATTTGCTTCCTCGTAGTATTTGATAGGAATAACATTATCGAATCCTTAGTTGTTCGGGCGTTTTGGGGCGCTTCAGTAGGGAAAGGAATAAAATCATAAACTTAAGTTATTCTTCCCGCTCGTTTTCGAGTATGAAATCACGTTTCATTGTTTTAAAATTCCAAAATCAAAAATACGGTGTAAAATGCACTCATAAATGGCATCACAATTCCCTCATAAACAAATATCGTCACCTGACTGTGGTTCTAAAATACGACGCCCTTCGCCAATAGCCCTCGTGCAGCTCTAAAGCGAAGTTAATTCAAACCAAAACCGAAAAAAAAAACCTTTTAACTCTTTTGGCGCGTTTTGGGAAATAATTTGGCGAGAAAATAGATATAGCTACAAACGCACCATTATATAGCTCTAACACAATGACCTTAGCACAACCAACCAGCTTATAAATTAGTTTTAAAAAAAAAACAATTTGCCCATTGGGCGAATTTTAATACATAATTTGGCGAGATTGGCAGCATATATGGCGAAAAAAATAAAGAATAAAACCCTGATATGCAGCTGTAGTGCGATGGCCTTTATTAACCATCATAGTTCAGTAATAGCTTAACAAACATTGTGCCCATTTGACGAGATTGGCAACGTATTTGGCGAAAAAATATAGACATAAAATCCTAATATGCAGCTGTAATGCGATGGCCTTTATTAACCATCATAGTTCGGTAATAGCTTAACAAACATTTTGCCCATTTGGTGAGTTTTAATTAATAATTAGGCGAGATTGGTAACATATTTGGCGAAACAATAAAGACATAAAACGCTTATACGCAGCTCTAGTGCAATTTCGTTGTTAACCATCGCATTTCTGTAATTGCCTAGCTATACATTTATTGCTGCATATTTGCAATCAACAAAACCATCAATGAAGAAATCATCAACTAAACCCACAATATATCCTCGTATGAAAACTGGTAAGAAATACGTCATTTGAAACATATCAATTATTTTCAAATGATGAATTTAGTTTCTGAAAGTAATGGCAACACAAAAATAAACAATTTAAACTTCATTTTTATTATTATAGATTGAAATATCAAGTTAAAAATTAAAAGTTGCCTTGATATAAATTAAAGAATAATATAAAATGAAAGTTTACTACTTAAAATGATAGTAAACTAAATCTTTAAAATGAAAATATTTGTAAGTTTTTAAGAATAAAGTATTTTCTTATTTATATTTTAACTATTTTCGAAAAGTTTATTTTAATTTCTTCTGCTGAATGGCAACTCGAAAGAAAAATTTTCATCGGATTTGAGCCAAAGTGGTGTAGTTTTTTCAGAAAATTCGATTTTTCTCTAAAAGTAGAACATTTCGAGCTCTGAAAGTTCTTATTTTGTAACTCAAGCATGAACTACACATTTGTGCCAAGTTACGACTCAAACAAATGTCTAGTTTATGAGTTTGGGAGAGACATACCCACACACACACATACACACAAAACTTCATTTTTATTATTATAGATAATTTTTTTATTAGTAGTCGAAAAAAGACTGATTTTCAGAATTTTTTACGGTGTGTCAAAATGATTAATAGACCAAAACCAAATAAAACAAATATTTCTTCGAAGTTTTTTAAGCATATTCCCTAGACAAGACAACACTTTCTTAAATTAGCAGAGAAAGACTTTTTTAAATAACTCAATAACTTTTGGAGTTATCTTTATCCAACTGAAGTTATTTAATGAAAAACTGAGCACTTGAACTACGCATTTAAAGTTTCGCAACTAACGCATTTAAAGTTTCAACATCTGGTTGATTCTAGTGCTACTGACCTTTACTAAATTAATCACGTTCATTTTGAATGCGGCAGTGATAAAATGATGACAGTTATAGAAACAAGAAAATCTGAGTAACAGTATAAACAATTGAAAAAAGTAATCAATAGTTTTCAAAAATGCAATTTTCAACGTGTACAGCCACCTTAAATTGTAATCCATGGAACTTATTTTAAAACATATTATTCTGTGGATTCAGTGGTGTTCAATAATTAATTTTATTTCCAGACCCTCCACAAATTTTCCCCATTTATTACTGATATTGCGAAGGAAGCAATTTTTAAAATAAGATTTTAAAATGAAATCGTGCATTTATTAAAAACAACTAGGAAACAATGGATTGATACTTGCAAATATTATTTTGTTTCTAATTAGTTAACGTTTTTTTCTTCATACAACTAAGGATAAGTTTTTTAATAACATTTTTAATAAAATATAAAAACTACTTGGTGGAAAATAATCATTTACATTTCACATATCATAAATCATTTACAATTTTGTTAAAATACGGCACTAAGTTTAGAAATTTGGGCGGTGTCATATTGCTTATGATAAATGAACACTATCAGTCCGTCATCCACATAGTTCTGAGCAATTAGCTCGTTTAATTTTAAGGATAAGAGATAATGTGATAGCATTATTATTAAGGTGTTCCCACTACATATTCATGTATTTAAAAATACCAATAGAAATGAAATATACTACTTTTTACTACTTAACGATCTGAAATTCTTTTTTAAAGTATCTTTGTAAAAGTAACTGACACCTAGAACCATCAACGGTTCAAAATAAGATTTATAAACCTTAGAAAAAAATTGCAAAATAGAGCAATAATTTGTTGTAATTAAACCTTTTAAAAATTTAAATTGTCTGATTTCCTTCATTTATATTTCTCAAATAAGATTCTATTCAGTATAATTTGTATAATTTATTTGCAGTAGAGTAACACTAAACTTCAATATTAAAAAAAAGTTGAAATCAGAATAAGGTAAAAACTATGAGTACGTATTAATCTTAGCATTTAAACTGTGAAAAAATTAAGTATTTTTTTTTAAATTTCCATTAAATATATTAAGACTATTTTTTTTAATTTAAAATAATGTAATCAATATCGTACTGCATATGAAGAAGTGTTAATTTTTTTTACATGACACGTGTTAATAACACTAAAGGGGGGCTATTCTCCTAGTATGGGTTTTGAAATATGTTGTTTCAAACATTGTTCATGGTTATATAATGACTGGTAAAAGTTTATGAAATACAAAATGAAATGCATAAAAAATATCCTAATTACATGAACAATGTTGAGCAAAATTAAGTTTTAATAAAGAGTCTTATGACTCTATGAAAAGTTTCATACAACGGACAATTGTAGAGTTTTGGAATAAGGCTAGAAATCGATAGAAGCATTTTAGTCAATCATTCGATTTGTACACAACACTTCTCGATAAATAGTCCATACAATGCCTACCTCTAGAAGTTTTTATTTCATATAGATTTATTTTAAATTATAAACTTTTATTTCTGATAAAAAGATATTTATATATCTTAACAAAATTTTGTTTTTTAAATGCCAAAGTTTTTGAAAATATTAAGTGTTGCATAACCTTTTTATCTCCTAAAGGTACACAAAAAATAATATTTGAGAAAAAATAGTAACATGACGAAAATTTCATTAACAAAAAAAAAGGAAAAGAAAATAAAAGAAACACAAGTTGCTTAGGTTGATTTATTCAAGCGTATACGCTGAGATTCATTGGTATGAAAGAAAGAAATACTTACAGTAGCAATTAGTTTTAAAAAATTAATTAAACTGTCACAATTAATCAAACACAAAGAAACAATTTTTTAGAATCAAAATATTTACAGAAAAACAAATGAAAAACAATCGCATTCCACGCTAATCTCTCTACTCTTTCCTCGAGAAAAAGAGTAAACTTTTATTAAACCATTCTTACGAAAAATACTTTAAAAATAAAAACAACACAAAGTTTTGACATTACGAAAAGCTAAGCTCAATCCCTATCAACTCTTTCTTTTCCGCTCGACTTTAATTTAATCCGTTTTTAATTAGATTCCTTGATTAAACCCAATCCAGAACGCATCTGAGCGTTCATTGTTCAAAACTTTTTACATTCTTTCAAATTCATTTTTTTCTATTCTTGATAGTTATCCAGAAAGTCATTTGAAAAGTTCCATTCGACTCGGAAGACTTGACCCGAGAGCCATAACTTTGCTACCAGACAGAACAAAAATTGTGAAAAATGTATCTTATTAGAGAGCAAATGTATAATGTTCATGTTATTTTATGAAAATATTTTTATTTAGATAAATGTGTTCTTAGAGAGCTCAAATTCATTGTAATCTGGGAATAATCAAAAAGATTTAAGAACAAAGTATTCAAGTATTCCCAGGGCGTAGTGCTCACATTCAAAGAATTCTCGTAACCCTAGTATTCACATTTAAATGATTTTCAGGACATAGCATTCACATTTTCCATAGCATTCACATTAAAAGGATTTTCAGGACCATAGTATTCACATTCAAAGGATTCTCAGAACCCTAGTAGTCATATTTAAAGGATATTCAGGACCATAGTATTCACATTCAAAAGTTACAACTGGAAGTATTCCTTTTTTCTGTGGTTGCAAATTTTGGCTACTTTATCACTTGCACATACAATATAAAAAAGTACCAATTTTTCTTGTATGTAAAGCTTTAAATAACAAGTATATACCTAGCACAGCAATATTTAACTTCATATCCCCAAACGTAACTCATCACCTTTTCCGTCGGTCCAGTTTCTTTTATTGGAACTTTATTTCACGGGGGGCCAATAAAAATAGACTCAGGGGTACAGAGAGAATCATTACAGTCCAATAAACGCTCACAGCTGTTCCCCGCGATCAAAAATTGAATAACTAATCTTAAAAAGTGTTCAAGTCAATTGGAAAATTTCCCATCAGGCTTCGTCTTTTTACTATTTTAGTGAAGGAAGAAATTTTGTAAGGAAAGCTTTCTATGGACTAAAGTCCATTTTAACTTTTGAGATTCAATTGTTATATCAAACTTGAAAGGCCGTTGTAACTTGAAATCCTAATCAGTCAAGCGAGAACGGGGACTTGTGTTAATTCGATCCCCATTGCTTGTTTTGCTGGGATGAAGTTTAAGTGCATGTTTGAAGCGTTTAGTTGCAAGTTTTACTGCTTGGTAATTTTGAAAGAAAAATATTTGAATATTACAGAATAACAGAAAAGTCATGAAAGTTTGAAACTGTGGTTGTTACTCCTTTTCTCTCTCGGATTTCGTCTACCTTCTTTAAATTAATATTTTTAATATACCCCCACAATGTAATATAATAGTTCTTCATATATCGTTTCTGATTATATTATAGATGGCGGTAAATGAGATGCTTAGACTTCATTTAGTTATAATTAACATTTAAAGTCTTTCAGTTAACCTTAAATATTTCTGTTCTTTTTTTGTCAACGATTAATAATTTTAAATACTGTGTAAGAACGTAACGTAAAGTAATAAACAAAAGTGAAATTAATTAAAAATATACCTTTTAATTAATAAATATTGAAAGTCTTTTTTTTTAAATAATAATAATTTTAAAAACTCTGTAAGAATATAAAATAAAGTAATAAACGAAATTGAAATTAATTGAAAATATACCTATAAAATACACAATGATTGAAATTGTACCAAAACAAATTAACTAAAACAAAATTTAAAATTGTACTAAAAAATGTACCACTAATTCATATTATGAGTGAATGCTTTAAAAACTGCATTGAGATGAGTGACTAATAAATGATACTTTAGTTATTTTGCAAAATTATACTAAAATTTTAGCAATATTTATCAATGTAACATTTATTTGTTAACAACAATAAAAGTTTTGTAAATTTGATAGCAAAAACTTTGCCAAAATTAATCAAAAAGTTTTTCAAGATCAAAGTAACATCAAATAGACTTCAATAGACATTCCAAGTTACATAATTTTTGATGTATTGAAAGTTTCATTTTTGAATGTTGCATAACTTGTAGAAATTCTTGATGCGTTATAGTTTCACATATTTGGACACATAATAAAATATATAAGTGTGATACAACATCGAAGAAAAAAGTTTTATAACCTGAAATCCAATATGTCCAGGATATTCAATTTCAATGACATTTAAGCCAATTTCTCAAAAGAGGATGGAATTCATGTTATCTAATATTTGAACTCAGATCATGATTTTTTTAGCATGTTCGTTCTTTCTAGTTTAAATATATCTTTCGAAATTGAAAAGTGTTACTTTTTTGCATGAAACTAATGGAAAAATATTATTTTGAAAACTCTAACTCTTTTTTGTAGTAAAACTAACTATTCATGTATTTAAATTACTACGAAATACTAGAAGAAAAGTTTTCTCTTCCAAATATTTGTTTGTATTTGTTTCATTTCACGTTATTCTAATATCATTGATGTGTTTTTTTTTTAATTAATAACCTTTTTGTTATGTTAAAATGATTTTAAATTTTTTGGTATTTATCTGTGAAGTTTTTTTTTATCGCATTAAAAAGTTGTACAAAAATAATTGCAATTTAAAATTATAATCTATGAAAAATTTACTTTTTTGTATATTGCTGTTATTAAAAGTTACTTTTTACTTTTGAAATACATGTTCTACCAATTTAAGAAATATATATTATGCACATTAAAAGCGATTTAATTTTGTAAAAAATATAACATTAAAAAATCCTAAAGCCGTTTAATGATTACGATCTAAAATATATACTGAATGAACTTTTCACGCTGTTAACAGATCTGAAATAGTAGACAAAATTGTCTTCTAAAACATGATGAGGGAATGCGGAGTAGCAAAAAAAGTTATATCATTTAGTGGCCCATTTAGAAATGTCTCGCTGAATGATGGCGTTTAAGTTTAAAAATAGCGTTAATTCAAACACTAGCTCCTATGTTGGAGAAAGATCTAAATGTTGTGAAAAGGTAACTATACATCGATTGCGTTTTCTTGACAGTGAATAGTTCATCCATTATAAGTTATAGATAGTTATTAAGATTAACGTTTTATAGATATATACTATTTTAAGAATTTTAATTTGTATTTAATTTAAAGAGGAGAAACAAGTCTCACTTGATGTTGGTTTTGCACAACAAATGGACTATAGTAAGGAAACAACTTCTACGGGCAGGCATTTTATTTTGACCATCTTTTTAATCTAAGGGTAGTTCTGTAACATATATGAATAACAATAAATGTTTCTTAGAGCCACTTCAATATACTCAGTTTCAAATAAGAATTAATATAATCTATCCAAAAAGTCATTTTACCTGAAATATTGTGTAAAAACTATTGTGAAAATCCGAGACTGTTAAATAAAAATAAACCACAATATATGTTTTATGTTCAGATTTTTTACCAAAAAGGTAATGTTTTTACAAAAAAAAACCTGTTAAATATTATTTTGTAACTATTAACCTAGGCCATCATTATTTAAAATATTTTTAAACATTATACTTTTGAATTACGTCACGCATTTATGGCGAGTTATATATTAAAGTTGTAGTTCAGGTTCACACGAATCATTACACATTCATATCCAAATAACGTATATCAAATCAAAAAATACAAGTTTAATTTTCGGAATCAAACTTTTAATAAATTATAGTTGAATTGTATTATTATTATAGTAAATGAGTAAAGATTTTAAATTGACTAATTAGCACTTATTACAACAATGGACATAATTTATGACATGGAAACTCGCAGCACTAAGCCGTTAGAAACAGCTGTCTCCAAATACAGCCCGTCACGCTCTTTTAACAATGTCACCTAATTAGAGGATATCCTCTAGTCGCTTCCGATATCATTAAGCATGTCCAAACTTCATTGAACCACAACAACATTGAATGCTTATATAACATTTCCCTAGTGTTCAAAATCAAAGACTTAGGAGGAAATTGGCTGAGAATTGGCAAACCTAAATAGTGGAAAACATCAGTCACGTGGGTTAGAGCAGGGAACTCTAAAGCTAGGCATTCAAGTAGGTGAAATTTCACCTAGCATCGCCACTCTTCATCCAAGACGTTACCAAAAGCATTTTTGCATGTCAACGGTAGGATTTTTGTGGTCACGGGACATTAAAACCAAATCACTGACGAGTAAATCTGTCTACGGTAACGTATTGGAGAAAATTTGCGATGTTTGGCAAATTCTTACTTGTTCTGTCCCTGTGTGGCTAAAGAATCAAACTTTTTCCGTCTTTGAAATGTTTTAGAAACTGTAATATTTTTTAACAATACAAGTTACTTATGAAAATGTAACGTTACTAAACAAGCTAATATCCAAAATAATTTTTTAGGACTTGTTTGCCCTTAGTCAAACTCCATAACTGCTTAGTTTGGAATATTTCTATCCAAATCAAATGATTTATCTGGACCCCATTTTAATAACAATTTTTAAAATATTACTAGCGGTCTATGATATACACGTCGTTGCTTAAAACACCACGCAGAAATATCATGGTCTGTTGGTGTCATCTATTCTCTCGGGTTCTGCATTTAGTGTCACGCCTATCACAGGGAAACGATGTAAAATTAATTGTCTTCGTTGAGCCATAAAGCAGTGATTTATGCCACGGGCTGTGACAATTGAAGCCGGATCGCGAGAGATTTTCTAATGGGTTCGCGGTGGGATGTGAACGGTATTAGCGGTCCTGTGTGGTGGACCTATGGTTGGGACGCCATAAATATTTAACTGTACCGAATTTATTGAGATATTTTGACGTGTACGGTGACAAATGGCGTCGGAATTCGGAATCGGAATGAATATGAAAGGGATTTGATGTACCTATCAGTACTTTTGGAGGATTGATGGAGGTAGTTAAGCGGAATGGTTAATGTTTTGACATGTGGAATGGCTGAAACTATGTATTTTCGAAGTGAAAGGTTTTCGCAAAAATGAACTTGCTTGTACAAATACTAGCAGGTATAAAGTCCGGCAGGTTGAAAAAAGATTGAAAAATTCTTAAAATCCAATTGAATTTGTGTTCAATTGAAAAAATGCATGTTTTTTCTTCATTTTGTGTAGCGCAGTATGGCCTCAGATGCCCTTGAGCCATAAAACCCAAACATCCATCCATTCATTTTGTGCTTTTCAATAAAGTAATTTAGTTGGTGGTTAATTATGGTGATATGTTGGTTGTTTGGTAATTTAATCAGTTCCGGTTGTACATTTCTAACCTCCTTTAGGAGCTTTAACACTGCCAAAATACGCCTTGTTAATTGAAACCTGGTCAAGTGATGAGGTTGGAACCTGAGCAGGCACCCAATTTTAGCAGAATTTCTAGCAACATCACACGCTAACGCCATCGGGACTTTTCGACTCCATAAATTTTACCAACACAGTGTGTATACACATAACTGTATTCGTGCACACTGTGTTTTTTCTAACTTTTTTCTAACTAATAAACTAAGTTCACTGTCATTGACAGGATCCAAAATGAAAAGGAGAAATCGTGTTAGTTTTCTTTTATTTATAAAGCAACTATCAAGGGATTTTCCTTGTGCTTTTTTGTTTGTTTGTATGTGTGTATGTATGTAGGTATGTTCCGTTGGTATATATATTTTCCGGTTTGTGTGCCTGAAAATATATACCACCAACCAAGAGAGATAAATTATAGACAGCTGGAATCGAGCCTGCTCCTTCTACAGCGCGTAAACTGTTAGCGAAACGGGCTGCGATAAAACCCACTAGGCCACCTTGGCTGCTTTTTGTTAAAGATACAGCAAAATACTCTCATACTAAAAACATAATATTATACTGTAATACAATCGTGTTGTTTCTTATCGATTTTATTCAGAACGAGATGGTGGTATAAATTCTTCTGAGCTACGTCCACATACCAAACTGCTTAAGTGTAAGTTAAGTACTAAAAAGTTACCAGACGTGCACAGAGCTTGTGCACATTTCACCAGTTTATTATTAAGTAATAAAACCTATTTCCAGATTTTTACACACATGTAAGTGCATTATAATTGATGTAGGCTTTGAGGTGTTGCTGAAATTAATATGGCTCAAGTGAAACTTAAACCAACAAAACCATAATAGGCGCATTTGCATGAGCCATCGAATCCATGGAATATCAAACCCCCCATTATGGAAAAAGGTGGTCAAGCCAGATTTCTAACCCAATGTGGCCGTCTGTGGCCGAATCCATTAAATGAAAATTCAAACCCTACTTTATTGGAGGATTTGCCAAACCCCCAAATGAACTCTGCTATTCCGGTTCTGCCAGGACGAAAATCCCCAAGAGGGAAAAATTGTGGAGTTTGCTCTTCATTCCATGGATTTGATGGCTCATGTAAACGCGCCTAATACGATAAATTTGGCTGGCTGAAAATATTTGTATTAAACAATGTCACACAAATTTATCGATGACGTGCAGCTCTAAATAATTTTGATAACGCTTTTGGTTATAAGGGCCTTTTCACACGGAGTACCTTGATCACGGAACTTCCATAGGAATAACATGGAGAATCGCTGTAGAGGACTGTTCATTGAATTTTTTCGTGGAGACACGAAAATCGGTAAACCGGTTTTGCGGAGAGATATAGGTAGCCAATCAGCATCAAGTATAGCTCGGACGTCTTGTTAGCCAAATCGAGTTTGCCAAATGGAGAAAAATCTACTTTATGGGCGCCAATGTTGATTTTTGTAGGAAGTACTCCTTGTTGCATCGGCTTGTGGGGAGCCTTGTGGTTAAGATCTGGATTTCGTTATCGTAAGGTCTCGCGATCGAGTCTCGGTACTACTGAAGACGAATATGCGGAGTACGTGCTCGTTAAATCTGTTGGGACCGAAAGTTTTTCCACGGGTACAGGTCCCTGGAGACTATTTCCCTCCCCTTCAGGGACTTGTCTAAATTGTGGAAATGGCGCGCGATAGATGGCAGCATCTGTCACGTATGTGTGCGTGTGTGTGTTGTGTCTATCTTACATGATGGATTATAAGCGGGTCTCTGACCAAGCACACAAGCCTGACAATATATGTATACCAACCAACCAATTCCTACACGTGATAGAAATTTGTAAAAATATTGAAAAATTGAAAAAATGTGCCAAGACTAGCGATAAGTTTTATTCACAACAACCACTCCAGGAAAGTGTGACGTCAGAATCTTTGCAGGTGGACAACCCTGTCCGAGCAGTTCCGTGCACAAGGGATACCGTGTGAAAAGGCCTTAAAGCACACAGAATAACGGATTTCGTGCATTGATATGAAGGTTTTAATTGTGATATTAATTTAAGTATTTTTCATTTTGGCAATAGTAATACTGAAACTATCAAATTCAGAGAAGTGTCTGGGAGGTATATATTTAAAAATAGGCGCGACGTTTGATTCTAAAACATATTATTTGAAAGTTTTAAAGTAAAATGCAACATATTTTCATTTACGTTTTGTGTTTATATTTTGTTGTTGAACACTGCGGAGTTTTACCTGTTTACGCATATCCTTCAGGTAATCTTTTATTTTGAAAAACGTATACTAACACTATTCTTTATATTGCTTTTTAAGTAGCTAACTAGCTAAGCTTCCACTCTGCTTACAACAGTGTTTTTTACTAATCTTATCAAACAAAAAAGGACAAACTTAATTTTCGTAATTATTAGTTATACTTTTAACTTGCAATTATTTCCAAATGTTTGAAAATATTCATTGTCATTCATTCTTTAAAAAGAAATGTTAATACTGGTACAGTTAATTTTAAATTAAATTTTAATTAAAATACATATATCTCTGATAATCCGTATTTATACAGCATTATACAGCACATTCGAAAACTCAAATCGTTTCGCCTGTTTTAGACACAATGTTTTTGATAAAATAATTTATTTTTAATTATTAGTCAATCCTCGTAAAACGTTAAGAAATAAAATGGTTTTAATAAATTCACATAAAAAGTTTAGTACTATACTTTTGTTTTCTGTATTATCACTAGCATTGCATGCTTAAATTTTAAAAATACATTTTGTAATTATAAAATGCACTTACAGTGCTAGTCAAAGTAATGTCCTGACTAGCGTCATGTCAAGGATATCATTTTTGTAAATACGATCAACCCATCTTTATTTTAATATATTGAACTAGAAAAGTCTTGCCAATAAATAAAGTAATGTATAATGTATTGGTCCCATTAAGGTATCCGATCACCTTTTTTCATCAAAAAATCATATATACCTAGAAAATGCTAATTTTTTAATAGCATATAGTAAAATGATTGCAACCTATAAAAAAAGCGTATACTTTAAAAGTATATGAAATAAATTTTTCGATTAAAAGTTTTGAGACTTTTCTAGAACTGTTTTTGTTTGTTTTCGCATATGTTTCAAAATAGAATTTCTGAGATTTTAAGTTTATGCCAAACATAACTGATGTTCTTTATTATTAATTGCTTCCAAATTTTTACAGTAGTTTTATAACAGTATGAAGAAAATTTAGAACTAGAATGGTGTAAAACTATTGAGAATTGGATATTTTAAAACTATTTATATGCTTGTTACTATCTTGTTTCTATGTGTTTTCGATATAATACAACAAACTTTTGCGCATGAATAAGTTTTGGTCACTTATATCTTAATGATTTTAGTTCATGGCGTATATTAATGTTTGTTAAGCATATTAAAATTTAAAGTGTGTAATTTTTTTTTTGTATAGATATCATGTTTTGGGTAAACGTGATTTTTGAAGCATATTTGACTATAATTTTCCACAAATACTGAATTTTTTAATTTACTTCAAGCTATTTTTTGATATTCCTAACTAATAATAAAATCGCTCAACGTCATGGTTGGAATAGAATTTTCAGAAACTAGCTGTCAAAGGTGATCGGCCACCTTAAATCCGCCTGTCCTGTTGCCATTGTTTTTTTTTTTGGCTATTAGATTGCCTTACACCCTTAAAACAAAAGAGTGAAATCCACTCCAGTTGGAGAAGTGCATTTTCGACACGGTAAAGGCATGCATATTTACTCAGACTGAGTTAAAATCACTCGTTTGGAGTGATCCTGTCGGAGGTTTAACACGCAAAGAATCCACTCCAAAAGGAGAAGTGCATTTTCCAGTCTGGAGGAGTGAAATCCACTCAGACTGAGTTAAATTAGGAGTGTTTGTTTTAAGAGTGTAGGGTGTCCTTTACGGACTCGGTTCCTCACCTAACCCCTATTTGAAATTAATATTACCCCCACCATGACCCACATGTGGCTCTACGGTTAGGTTAATTTGGCTAAAATAGACAAAACAGTTTTTCTATCCATCCGTTAAGGTTATCATTTTAATTTTTCAAGGTATGTTAAAAAGTATTATTTGGGAGAGAAACTGTGAGATAAGCTGGATAAACTGAAATAATGCTATTTCCTTGGGATTATTTTCTGATCATTAAAAGAATCTGATTTTCCGATAACGTATTGTATTAAGGGGTCTAAGGAGTCTTAAAAATGTGCAAAGAAGGAACTACAAAGTATAGTTTGATCTGTCATGTAATTTTTTAACTGCTCAATATACAAGTATAATTTTTTTATATGTAATTCTACAAGATTTATTTATTATAAAACAAATTTTAAAATTTATGAAACTTTAGCCAAAACTAAAATAAATGATATTAAACATAAAGCTGTTTTAACACATTGTGATTAGGCTTGCGCGGCAAATTTTGAGGTCAACATTGAAAAAATGACCAAGAAAATGACTTTATATTGTACAAATATGTACAAACTAGGACTTATACCTAAATTCTCATCTCAATTTTAATAAGAAATTATTTGAAGAGCTTTTTTCTAAAAAAATTAATAATTTTTTTTAAATTTTGATTTTAAATTTATTTTTAAATAATTTCTAATTAAAATTTAGCTGAAAATTTAGGTATAAGTCCTAGTTTCTACATATTTGTACAATATAAAGGCATTTTCTTGGTCATTTTTTCAATTTTGACCTCAAAATTTGCCGCGCAAGCCTAATCACAATGTGTTAAAACAGCTTTATGTTTAATATCATTTATTTTAATTTTGGCTAAAGTTTCATAAATTTTAAAATTTGTTTTATAATAAATAAATCTTGCAGAATTACATATAAAAAAATTATACTTGTATATTGAGTAGTTAAAAAATTACATGAGAGATCAAACTATACTTTGTAGTTCCTTCTTTGCACATTTTTAAGACTCCTTAGACCCCTTAAATCAAAAATTCACAAAGTATATTGTACTTTTTTAAGATTTACGCTCCTAAATTAAACTTCACTTTATATTCCAGTGTTTAAGTATATTATTTTATCAGTTAACTTTAAATTTAACTTATTTTTCTGAATAGAAATTTGAATGATGAAACGGGAAGTACCTTTCAGAGATGGTCCTTTATAGATTTATTTTAAATTTAAACTAATTTTCATTCAAATGAAAATAAATTCAGTTTTGAACTAAAATTTTTTATCTTCTTTGAAAGAAAAATACTATTTATTATAGAATGTTTTACCTTTTATGAATAAATACCTTATACCTTAATACCTTATATGAATTAAAGGCAATGGAAGTATTGGGATTGATTCGAAAATACGAAACGGAAATTTTTTGTGTTCTAATACGTTTTGGAAAGTGGTGGATCTGGAAAGTGTTTTTCAAATATTGGTTTGTCTATATTTCTAATCTTGATAATTCCAAATCATCACATGTACTTTACTTTTTGGTTATATTTTTTTGGTTCTTTTTTATAGATAAAATGTTCTTTTTTATGAAATGTATTATATTCTAAACAAATTTAATTTTTTAATTTACATGGCCCTTAATAGTAATTTTTAATAAACTTCGGTTGTTAGAATAGTTTAAGGTATAGAGATGCTCTTATCTTTACTCATATTGCCATAATTTCATTGAGCAGTTTCATATATTTTAACTACATTAGGTACAAAGCCATGCTACGAGTTTAAATTTCCTTGTGCTAATGGGAACTGTGTAGAACAAGATCGTTGGTGTGACATGGAAGATGACTGTGGTGATAGCACGGACGAAATTTACTGTCAAGCGAACTACACTTCTATAGGTATTTTTTAAAATTATATTTAATTTTTTATTTATGTAAGCTACAATCTATAATCAGAGTTTAGTTTGCAGTAATGTAAAATTAATACACTTGTATACTAAACTATTTTTTATATTTATGCATTTAAAATCTTAAAGCATGGAATTATATGTAAAATTTATGTATTGGAAAAAATTGTGTAGTCCGACTAAACGAGTTTGCGTCACCACGAACAATACTGGAGCTTTTATATAGTGTAATATGACAGAAACAGTTTTCTCCATCTTATCTTTAGTTCGGACCATTTCGAGAGGACTGATGGAAAGTTGCATCTAAACTTTTAACTGTTTTTTGCCTATTAAAAACATTGAAGGGTTGAATAAAGAGATTTAAATAAAACTGATAGGACATAATCTCGTGCAAAATTAAAGTACGTGGTTTAATGAAGTGTAACACATTCGGTGATACATTAAACGTCGTAAAAATGTACTTATTTTAAATGGTGGGGTGGGGAAGTGTTCTATATAGTCAGTATTTGATATCGATAACTGTTTAAGGGGGAATGGGCGTGCAGGACCGGGGGTCTCCAAACTCAAGTGCCTCAATGTTAATCCAATGGGAAAAAATTATTTTCTTTGCCACATTTCTCCGGCTGTATTGAATATTTTTACAAGCGGATTTTTTATGTGATAAATGTAGCTGACTTACAGGTCTCTATCTTCCCACTTTTTGAAATTAGTACGAATATTTTTTTAATATTCAATAAATTATTTTACACAAAATATTCGAAGCAATTTCAAAAAGTGGGAAGATAGAGACCTGTAAGTCAGCTACATTTATCACATAAAAAAATCCGCTTGTAAAAATATTCAATACAGCCGGAGAAATGTGGCAAAGAAAATAATTTTTTCCCATTGGATTAACATTGAGGCACTTGAGTTTGGAGACCCCCGGTCCTGCACGCCCATTCCCCCTTAATAGCATGTTATCCACATAATTACAAAATCCATGATATTTTGATTTCAGAAAGCCTCACTTGTCCTCCAGGTTTCTTTCGATGTCTTGACGATAGCTCTTGTATACCTCATGTGGGTCTATGCAATGGCTACATCTCGTGTGACGACAGATCCGATGAGACATACTGTAAGTTTAGATACTTGATCTCAATGTTGTATTCCTTTTACATACCACATGTAATCCAAAATGGAAAGTCTCGGATATATTTAGAGAATATGCACAACAAGATACACGAAGGCAATAACTTTTTTTCTTGGCGCAAATTATTTTAGTGAGTAAAAATTGGCATGTTTCAAAAAATGGAGTACCAACTTTATCAGAATAATACACACATCTGAAAATTTGCCCCAAGTATGAACGTTGTTTCCTTCATGTACCTACAATAAGTTTAAGGTTAAATATATTTCGACAGGTGATAATCACACTTCTCCTGATACAACAACAACTTCTGCAAACTTTAAATCGGACACGTTTGAGCGTCTGGTATTGGAACCTTCGGTGACAACCGATACTACTTTGGAAACACTATTATCGACCACTTTACCAGAACACGAACATTTCCTCAATGACGATGAAGAAAAGAATGCTGGAAGTAGTTCCGAACTCAACATGACTTACAGAGGATACACAGAAGTACGCTCAGAATACTACAACCACCAACGAGAAATGGCCATCAACTTTCTAATCTCCCAAAGAAAAGATGATTTCGGGTGGGGCGACGAAACTCCGCGAGCTTTGATGGCCTATCTGTTGTCGAATGCCTCTTCAACTTATGAAGTACCGGGGGTCTACATGTTAATGGTCAAGCAATTGGATGTTAAGATGTCAATCGCTCTCGCAAGGTAAATAATGTTAACAATTGTCAATCTAATTTTTCTTAACCCTCTCTCTATACCTTGTCTAGCCGGTATGCAAGCTTCGAAAGCATTTTCATCCCCTTCGCCGCATGCGGTTTTCTTCAAAACGGCTTGAGCGTGTTTTTTCCTCAACCTACGGGGGGCGGGGGAGCCCAGTAGGTCAGGCACTCGCCTAGCATAGCATGCGGAGGGTCCCAGGTTCGGGTCCGGGCATCGCCAAAATAACTGCTGACCTGTAGAACGGCCAGTGCAGCCAAAATGTCCGACGAATAATACCCCGTGTAAGGGAGTGCACGTTAAATATCCTTCAAAGTCCTAACGCTGCGTACGATGTCACCCTTTACGGTTGCGTTGGGTGCCTATTCAGGTGTCGACTCGTCACTTGACTGTGGTTCTAAAATACGACGCCCGTCGCCAATAGCCCTCGTGTATAGCCATACCCCTCGCCAATAGCTCTAGTGCGACGATAATTCAAACCTAACCTAACCCCACCCTACAGGTTACTACCAACTGTTTTGGTTTTTAACCTCAAACGCGCTAGGTTTAGAAAAGCGATGTTCCTCCCGTTTCTTAGAAACCCAGCGAAAGGGATGGGGGAAGAAAGTATTTTCGAAGCTTACACTTTATATAGACAGGGTATAGTGCTTACTGTTTCCATATGGCAAAAATAACATTCCGATTTATTCAAGTAACCTTTTCCTATCGAGCTGTCACGATCGTGCGGTTTATTTATTTGTATAAAAAGTGACTTCGTTTTTGAGGAGTTGCTGGCATTGATGCTGATGAACGCATTTTTTTTCGATAAAATTCCAAATTTGGTCTCATAATTTTAAATCAACGCCATCTGACCGCCGGTCTAAAGGGTTAATTAAAATAATGTAAGAACTTTGGTGACAAGCCAATACCGTTATCATTCGATGAATAGGTGTATTATACAAATGTCAAGTCGTGTAGCTATAGTGCAATGATTATGTAAAACTAACCTTACCTTACAAATGTTAAGCTTTTCTATTTGTTTCATCATACTTCAACCATTCTAAATGTGCCCCTAATAAACTAAAATTTACATTGAAAGTTTTTTAAAATAATTATCTTATATATTAGACCAAGCAACATGTGATATTAATAAGAGTACACTCTTAAAACAAGAGTGAAATCCACTCATATAGGAGAAGTGCCTTTTCGACACTGGAAAGGAGTGAAAATAATCTCAGACTGAGTTAAAATCACTCGTTTGGAGTGATCCTGTCGGAGTTTTAACTAAACAAGAGTGAAATCCACTCCAATAGGATAAGTGCATTTTCGACACTCAAAAGAGTGTATATTAACTCAGACTGATTTAAATTCACTCGTTTGTTTTAAGAGTGTACTACACGTTTTTTTTTTTCAGAAATGAAACCAAACCAATACTGCTCACAGACCTTGCACTTTACATCAACGCCATTATGTCAACTTGCCGAAACCCACGAAATTTCTATGGATACGATCTTGTAAGTAATCTGAGACACAGAGTGGATGGTCACCACCAATCCAACGACAAACAGTTTCTGTCTCCAAGCGTTATCCTAACCCTGTGCATCAATAACGTTACTACTCCTCTAGATGTTGAAAATCTTAGAAATTTATCTTTAAGTAACTCCGTTCATATGGACAAAGTAGGTAAGCAAACTCATTCATCACATTTTAACCACAAAATGGTTTCTTAGTAGTTCCTGAGCTGGGGTGCTTTATGCAGGATATCTTCAAAAAAATTCATACCATTCAATATTGATAATTATGGTCATGAAAAGTTCAATTTTATGTTAAGTATTTGTGTTATTAAATTCAGACTGCTTACAGCGACATTCAGAGCAAACGATTTGAAGTCATTTTGGCGTAGAAAAAACAATGCAAACTGAAAACATTAATTCTAATATAATTCTACAAGGAAGCTTAAAAAAATTCTAAATACTTGGTTATGTGACCGTTCTTTTACATAAAATTGCATGTAAGAGTTTATTTTTATAGAGGCAGTTTTCTTAGTTAATAAAAACATTTTCGTGAAAAGTTTTATAACTATGTATTCACCTACTAAATTTATTATGCTCTAAAACTTTCAGTCGATATTTTTAATGTATGTCTGAGTCTTGGGACTAAATGACTCTGAAAGCTGTTTCCTCGTGTCTCGCGTACTTAACTACACATGAACACTGTAATTTTACGACTGCAGCTGCCTCTTTTCTGAAGTAATTTGGTATGGTAATATTTTTAGTGGTAAACTTGTATGAATTTAGTAAGGCTCAACCGTTTACGTTGAATAAAACGGCTTAAATGATATACTTTGAAAAAGAAAGAACCTAAGTCTTTGGTTTTTCCCCCATTATGTGTGCATCAAAAATAAAAGTCGAATGTGCTGATAAAGTTGGATGTTTTTTTATTATACTTTATATATTTATAAAGAGAACTTTAATGCATCTCATAAAAAAATATATATTTATATTACCAAACTGACTTTCCGGCCCTGCGGCTGAATGGTTACTGCTCTAGCCTTTGGAGCTGCTGGGCTCGGGTTCGAATCCCGTTAGAGGCATGGATGTTTGTGCTTGTCAATAAATGTTGTAATTTGTTTGTGTTTGTGTTGTCCTTTGTGTGTCTCTTGTGACTGTCTCTTCTGGCGAGCTGGGTAATGGGCTATAAAGCCTACACTCTCACTTCTAGAGGGCGCATTCGCTGTAAAAAAACTGTTACGAACGATAAGAGAGCTTGGATTTAAAACACTGTTTCAACATTTATAGAAATAATTGATAAATTATAAACTGCTTACTTATTATATTGCTAAATTTGCAATTGGAGTAGTTGGTATTTTACAGCTGTATATCAAGGTCACATTTTTGAGTTTTATACATAAAAAAATTTCGATATTGAAATTTTTTTAGCGCCTTCAAAAAATTACATACTTTTAGAAACGTGTAAATTATAATAAAAAAACTATTGTTTTATCTTTTCTTATAACAGGAATCCAGGCTTTGGCGCTATTAGCGTCCACCTGTATCACTAAGTTTCCAACGTATGTCGATCCTGATATACAAAGCAGATTTCAGGAAAGATTGCTGAAAAAGATAAAATATGAAGGATTACCAAAGAATGTTTATGAAGTATCTCTTTTAATACAAGTAAGAAGTCTTGTTAACTAGACTTTTGTATTATTTAAGTCATCATTTTATCTCTTAGTAAATATCGGTTATAGAAAATGCGCAAACTTTTCTATATTATAGATGTTAAGTAATTGGTATCCTAAAATAAATCGATGATTAAAAACCTAAGTAGAAAAAGCAATTTCGTGTAAGACTATTTTTATAAAGATGCTTAGCCTGACCCGATTTGTTTATGCAAGTTATGTTACAAAATTTATAAAAAAAATTCTTTCCACATTCTAAAGGCTTCAATATTCTAATGTCTAAAGCTGGAACTAAGGTAGTACTTATTAGTACTGTCAGTAGTCAAATTGTTGATGAAGTTGCAACCTTTTATTTAATAAAATATTCAATATCTACCATATATAGATCCCTAACAAAGCTACATATGCATAGTTTTTAATTTGAAACATAAAATTAAGTTATATTAATTTATTTTAGGCCCTGAATGAAGCTCGGGTAAATGAATTGGAGTGGCACCGAGCAGAAGCCATTAATTTCTTGCTGAGGCGCCAAACTTCAAGCGGATCTTTTGGAGATATTTTGGCCACTTACTACGTTTTGCCAATTCTCTCGGGGAGATCAGTGTTGTACCTGGACGAACACTGCTCTCACTTTAATGAATCGGGTGAATGACATTTTAATGATATAAATAACTAATTTTCAGTTTTTCTTTATGATTGGGTCCACTATCACTTATCGTAGGATGATTCGTGATATTGTAGGGCAGCTTCAAAATACGTTGCACTTCAGCGTACTTGCTTACGTCCGTATTTTTCTATTTTTGGAATTGAGTCTTCTTAGATCGCTTGAGCTATTATTGATGCCACGGAATCTTTCTTGGATGCATGGTTTGTTTAAGGTCCTTTTTTCGAAATTTTTCAAACCATAACGCATTACGAATCTTTCGTCATAAATCGCCTCAAATCATTGTTCGTAGTAATATCAGACGTTCTGGTTTATGAAACTTCCATCAACCATTGAAATTGGTGTATAGAATTGGGCGACGGAATAGCGGCGGTCAGATAGGAGTGGGGACTGTATTTTCATAAGTAACTTAAAATTACACTAGATCAACAATATCTTGAATAATTTTACTAATCATAACCAATTTTATTCAAAACAATACCCTACCTTTTGCAGTATGATAATTTACAAAGTATAGTCCTTAACTGTAATGCGTTTGGTAACGCTAAACACTTAACAAAAACAATTCTTTTAATGTAGAGTTCTTTAATGTACCTTGCTAATGCTCTTCTCCCATGATTTTGCAGACTTGATACCTGTCGAAGTTCTTAAAAATACCCTATTAGAGAAGATCTATCTGAGGTTCACGCTTTACCACGGCAGTCCTGTGGATTTCTCCTTGTCGATTCGACTTCACGTTGCCCGTGGAACAAGTTTCCTCGACATCATGCGTCTAGCTCAAGAACAAAGTCCAAACTATAAGTAAGTTTAAGTATGACTTTTATTCATTTCATTAGCCCAATTGAAACTTATGCCAGAATTCACCAAGAAAAAAGTGTTATTCATGTGGACTCACAGTCTGTCTATGAAATGATGAACGTAGCGGCGATAAAAGTGATCCTTCTGATTTCATTTGTATTTAGTACTTATCGTATTCAACACATCCATTTAAAGGAACAAATTTAAAACAAGATGGATACAAGTAAAAAAAATAGAAGGAAACTCTGAAAAAGAATTTAATATGAAAAAAACTTATAATATATCGATAAAACAGCGAGACAGCAAAAAGTGTAAGTGATGAAGCGGTATTTAGCTCCAACCTGAAACCTAGTTGCAGATTATGTTAAATGTTGCAGATTATACAGGGTGGTTATAAAATAACGCTCGCTATTCGGAGTGGTCTGCAGCTTGAATGAATAATCCGAATGCAAAAAACTTTGAGACACTTACTATTTAAGGGGGAATAGTACCGAGAATCGGCTTCTCAAGCGAAGGTTTCTCTCTGTGTGGGGAATGGGGTCCTATGGGGAAAAAATAAAAAGTCTGCCACATTTCTCCGGCTCTAATTAATATTTTTACAAGCGGTTGTTTTTATATGATGCATGCAGTTGATTTGCCGGTCTCTATCTTTTCACTTTTTTGAAATTGGTTAAAATAATTTTTTGGTTATTAATAAATCATTTTACAATATGAACTAGGTCGAAATTTAAAAAACTGAAAAGATAGAGACGTATAACTTTAAATTTCCTTCGCATTGAAAAAAAAAGTTCGCAATTATTTGCATTTTTAGGGTAGAAAAGTGGCAGCGAAATTATGAAATTTTCAATATCCAGTCTTATCCAGGAAGTAGCGCCCCCTGGGAGTAGAAATTAAGCTCCTCCCCCTAAAGTTAGCTCCTCCCCTTTTAGTTAAAGATGCTGAAACTCAGATAAGATAAGGTACGTGTAGTTCATTTTCAAGAGTCTGCGAATTTTAACTTCTGCTCCGTAAGCTAAAGTTTCAATTCATTGTGTGTTTTTGGACGCCGATTTCGAAAATACAAATGGATTTTTTACTATAGCGTCCAGTTTAAAAGCTTAAAAAAATTAAGTGGCATTGATTCATTCTATTGGATTCTAATTCTTAATTAGTAAAAAAATGTTTTTTAATTTCTTCCAAATGATTTATTTGAAAGAGTTTGAAATATGCTTTGGAGACTTGAAGTTCAGAAAAAGGCATTACAAAGTGTGAACAATTGCACAAATTTGGACTTGTATATTTTTGTTGAAATATTAATTTAAGTTAAAATCCGAAAAACATGTACTTCTTGAAGTTTTTGTTGTATAATTTACCATTTCTTTCAAAAAGAATTTTTGCATAACGTTTTAAATCTGTTTTGGCATTAGGTAGCAGTATATTGGCGTGTTTTATATTAGGTAACTTTTTTCAGTTTTTCATTTTTGATCTTCCGCGATTTTAATTAATGATTCGGTTCCACTCAATGCGAGGTCTTGTTGTGTTCCGTCCATTGTGTTCTAATATAGTTTAGTTTTAGGTTTGAATGATCGTCGCACTAGAGCTACACGAGTGCTATTGGCGACGGGCGTAGTATTTTAGAACCACAGTCAGGTGACGAGCCAGCACCTGAGTAGGCACCCAACGCAACCGTTAAGGGCGACATCGTACGCAGCGTTAGGACTTTGAAGGATATTTAACGTGCACTCCCTTACACGGGGTATTATTCGTCGTTTTGCTGCACGGGCCGTTTATCCGTCGGCAGCTACTTTTGGCGATGCCCGGACCGATATACCTAAATTCTCAGCTCAATTTTAATTAGAAATTATTTTAAGAACTTTATTCTAAAAAAATTAATAAAATTTTTTTAATTTTGATTTAAAATTTTATTTTTAAATAATTTCTAATTAAAATTGAGCTGAGAATTTAGGTATAAGTCTTTGTTTGCACATATTTGTACAATATAAAGTCATTTTCCTGGTCATTTTTTCAATTTTGACCTCACAATTTGCCGCGCAAGCCTAATCACAATGTGTTCAAATAGCTTTGTTTAATATCATTTATTTTAGTTTTGGCTAAAGTTTCATAAATTTTAAAATTTGTTTTATATTAAATAAATATTGTAGAATTACATATTAAAAAATTCTACTTATATATTAAGTAGTTAAAAAATTACATGACGGATCAGACTATGCTTTGCTAAAAAGCATAGTTTGATCTTTCATGTAATTTTTTAACTACTCAACATATAAGTATAATTTTTTGTATGTAATTCTACAGGATTTATTTAATATAAAACAAATTTTAAAATTTATGAAACTTTAGCCAAAACTAAAATAAATGATATTAAACACAAAGCTATTTGAACACATTGGGATTAGGCTTGAACGGCAAATTTTGAGGTCAAAATTGAAAAAATGACAAAGAAAATGACTTTATATTGTACAAATATGTACAAACTAGGACTTATACCTAAATTATCATCTCAATTTTAATCAGAAATTATTTTTTAAAAAATTTAAAATCAAAATTTAAAAAGTTTTATAATTTTTTTTAGAAAAAAGCTCTTAAAATAATTTCTAATTAAAATTGAGTTGAGAATTTAGGTATAAGTCCTAGTTTGTACATATTTGTACAATATAAAGTCATTTTCTTGGTCATTTTTTCAATTTTGACCTCAAAATTTGCCGTGCAAGCCTAATCCCAATGTGTTCAAATAGCTTTATGTTTAATATCATTTATTTTAGTTTTGGCTAAAGTTTAATAAATTTTAAAATTTGTTTTATATTAAATAAATCTTATAGAATTACATATAAAAAATTATACTTAAATATTGAGTAGTTAAAAAATTACATGAAAGATCAAACTATGCTTTGTAGTACCTTCTTTGCACATTTTTAAGACTCCTATGACCTCTTAAAGTATCAAATAAACCAAGATTGTATAAAATACATTCTTCTCGCAGGTATAGCTGTAAACAAGTTGACCTGCAAACCCAGAGATCCGATGCCAGGATCGAATGTAATCCTTCTATAAATCATAATATTAATCAAATATCTATAGAGAGGGTTTGTGCACATTAAATCCATTGCGGCGCAATGTTTCATAGTATTGCGCAATATTACGAATTGGTTCCCAGTCAGATACAAGCATCGTCTTTCTGACGGCATTTTAAAATTACGAGGCACGTCGACAAAATTCCACAGATAGATATAACACAATGTTTAAATAATTTCTAATATAAATTCTAAAACCGCCTGCAGTAAAACTTCAATTATCCGAAGCATGAATGATTATCCGAATGTCGGAAAAAAATTGCACCTGACGCACCTGGTAATGTTTGTCTTTGTTGGATGTCATACCTGATAATATTTCTGTACCAACCAAAAAATTACTAGGCATGACATCCAGCAGAGATTACAACAATAGGTAGGCAGGTATAAATGTTTATGGTGTCACATAATAAACTTTAGAACCAACTGTAACTGCTTCCCCTTTTTGTAGTCACCTGTTATTTATGCAAATTATCTTTTGTTAATGCGTATAGTATAGTGTAGTAACTGTTTGATATTTATCAATCACTTCTAAAAAAAACCTACAAATTTTAACATAAATTGAAAAAAAATTACAAAAGCTTGTAACTCAACTTGCCAAACGATACTTTATAGCTTGGATTTGATTGGGCTGATTACGACCGAAACTAGAATTTACGTGGTGAGTTTAAAGATCAGGCGTAGCTTTCGTGCGACGTTATTCAATTAACCTGCAAAGTGAGTCATCCCGTCTTCTAACAGGGAAAATGGTTGGTTGGTACATGTATTTCTGGGTTGTGTGCTTGATCAGATACCCACCTATAAACCTCGTCAAGTAAGACAGACAAAGACAGATTTTTTACTGGCACACAGATAGAGAGGAATTGCACCCAGGGCGACGGCGGGAATTTCTCGAAGGAGGTGTGAGATACGTTGACAAGGGGAGGAGCTTAGGAAAGGTAGTTTAAAACTGACCAATCGGCTACTTATAGAAGGATTGAAAAATAAGATGAAAACGTCAATCAATGAATTAGACATTTTGATTTGCTAGTCTCCGAATTCTCTGAACCTCCCTCTATAGCAGTTCCGATATCTTCACCAGATGTCGCCCTCGGCCACATTGAGTTGCCTGCTCGGTACGATCCCGCCTTAAGAAGGGGGAAAAGAATGGAATCATGAAAAACGAACTCGTTTCTTGACCAGGGCTCTAAATTACTAGGCGTAATTGGATGTGTTGGCGTAATTAGTCATAATTGGCTACGCCTCGTAATAAAACCCTGGTCAAGAGATGCGTTTCATTTCTATGATTCCATTCTTTTTCGAAGAAAAGAAACTAGTCTCTTGACCAGGGTTCTAAAATACGAGGCGTAATTAGCTGTGTTGGCCATAATTGACGACACCTCGTAATAGAACCCTGGTCAAGAGACGAGTTTGTTTTTATGATTATCCTTTATTATTATTATTTTTTAGGATTCCATTCTTTTCCCCCCTTGATTAGTAAGTGTGCCAATTTTTGTTGCATTCGGATTATTCATTCAGGCTACAGACTACTCCGAATAGCGAGCGTTATTTTATAACTACCCTGTATTAAATGTATCCTTTTTAAGTATTTTATTAAAAATTCTTAAGGAACAATCACTAAAACATTAAAACCTATAATCGTTGATCCTAAAAGCAGGCCGTGGGCATCTGAAAGATTAATAACTGAAAGTAACTCGGCCTTTTAAACCTTATCTACATAGGTCTTTAGCTTTTTAAGTAGTCCAGCGTTCATTTTATTCTTTCAGTATAAAAAAAACAAATTATTTATGAAAACTAAAGAATAATGTACGATATTTAACTTGTAAGATGGATACTTATGAAGACTATTTACCAAATACTTAAGATATTTCTCCTTATATGAAAAAACTTATTTTAATTTGAAAATTTTCATAGATTTAAGGTGGACGATCGTAGAAAGCACCCACTCGTGTATTCCATTGGAGGTATTCCGAATGACGCGGAAAGAGGAATGTTTTGGACACTGTACGTGGTTATCAGAAATAAGACAGAGCTTTCAACAAAGAAACGTCTTAAACCATATCATGGAAGTAAGCACACATTTCATCAATCAAATAAAGTTTTGAATATATGATATATTTTTGCTGCTAATTTAGTTTTGCTACAAATTTAAGAACATAAGAGTTTTTTTTTAAATAAGAATTTTAGTGTGTTTAATTTTAAAATCATTTTTTGAAATAAATTGTATTTTTTGCAACATTTGAATTAAAATTTTAACACTCATCTTTTTAAATGTTAATTTGAACTTAAAATAGATTCTTTCAAAATAGAAAATTTAATAGAAACTAAAAGTATATAATTCTGAATATCTACATAATGCATAAGTATAATAATTATTGTCATACTTAATCTTATCCTAAGAATATTTTACTGTAAGAAGTAAAGAAATTATCATGATCTTTTTGAGTAATTTTTTTGCTATTGTTTCAGGCATCAAAATGTTAATTCCCAAAGAAGACGAGGAATTTGTTTTCTGGATGAAGCCTTTATAAGCGTTATTAGATTTGTTTTAACTGAGAGCTTGATGTTCAATAAATACAGGTTATTTAAATCGTTGTAAGTTTTTTTTAATTAATACTTGTTTAATTTCGAAATGCAGTCGAAATATAAAGTGCAGATTATCCTTAGATTTCCATTTACACTTCTAACCTGCATTCTTTTCTGCTTAAAACATATTTAGATACAAAAATTATACAAAAATTCTTCCAAATCTGGCCTCGTGCAATTCTCAATTAAAATAGGTTAATAAGATTATTTCTTTGGAGATAAGATCAGTTTACTAGCTAAAAGTGTAAGGTGTGGATGCAGGTTTTTATAAGCTTCCCGAAATTGCAAATATGGAAGATGGCACATGTTATGGAAAAAAATTTCTAATTGATGTTAAAAGCTTTGGTTTTTATTTAAACTTCCTACCAACGTTCGCACAATAAACTAATTACTCCATAGTCGGTGTATTCTGACAAAAATACCATTAATTATAGCAAACATTTCTAGATCTTAAATCGTACCCTAGCAATACAAATGGGGCCGGGGAGCTCAGTCGGTCAGGCATTCGCCTTGCTTGTGGAAGGTTCCAGGTTTGGGTCCGGTTATCGCCGAAATAGCTGCTGACGTATTAACGCATGTGCAGCCACAAAATTTTCGACGAATAATACCCCATGTAGAGAGTGCACGTTAAATATGATCCAATGTCCCAACGCTGCGTACGATGTCACCTTTTACTGTTGCGTTGGGTGCTAACTCGGGTGTCGGCTCGTCACCTGACTGTGGTTCTAAGTTACGACGCCCGTCGCCAATAGCCCTCGCGCATCTCTAGTGCCACAATAATTCAAAATAACCTGACTAAAATACTATTAATTGTATAGCAAATATTTCTAGATCTTAAATCGTACCCTAATATTACAATAGGAATACCTTTCTATTTATTTGAAAAATAGCTGCTAAATGTCTCCCATCCGACTCGAATCTATTCTTGGGGGGGGTGGAAAAAGAGAAATCGCATCAAATCTTTCGATATCTGCCGACGGACAGACTAATAACCTTCCTCGCTCTCGAGGCGGCCTTCCTCTCCCAACAATGACGGATGACCACTTTTCCCTCTTGACCCCCTCAGACCTTTGCAATCCTTTTCTGGAAAAAGCCATTTTTCTCCTGGTGTCCCGATCCTTTTTTTGTGTGCCCTTTTCCGGTTTCACCTATATCATGCAGGACTGATCCCACTATGACCGACGTTCTAGATTTTTGATTGAATCTGGCCAAAGTGAATAAATTATTAACTATGTAAAGGATAGTGGTAATGAAGGGGCCAATTTTTCGTTTTTAATTTTTGTAAATTTTCTTATTTTTTTGTCTTAAAATTGGCTCTTTTAGTTACTTCATTTATTTGGTTGTATAAAAAGTCATAAAAATTAGATTAGAAAATGTCTATAATGAATTATAATAGAAAATTAAAATTGAGCTTAGAAATTAGGTATAAGTCTTTGTACATATTTGTAAAATATAAAGTGTTTCTTTGTCATTTCTTCAATTTTGACCTCAAAATGTGGCACGCAAGCATAATCGCAATGTTTTCAAATAGTTTTATGTTTATTGCAGTGCAGGTTATAACCACATTATACGACCAATGCAGGTTTCAATGTATTTTATAACCACATTATACGACCAAACTCAAAGAGTTCTGTTGTAGGGTAGATGAACGACTTGTACTGAGCTGCAGTAGGCAGCCATCGCTTACTACGGAGCCCGCATTGAGTGGCAAAAGTGCGATTTAATTTATAATTTTGATACTGAGAAAAAAGTACACAATGGGCAAAGGCGGAAATCGAACTCGCCCCCGTTACAGCGCGCGGACTGCTAGCGTTATGGTCTGCGATCCAAACCACTCGGCCATCGGGCCCCACATGTCACAATATATCCCTCCCGTCACCCTATATTGTCTCCGCGTTGGTCAATGGTGCGTTGGTAGTTTTGGTACTATAGAACTCTAGCCTCTTTTAAAACCGTTTCTGTTTACAGGTATGACAAAACTCATCTTAAACTGAAGTTGGATCGTCCTTTTTTATCCAAAACAGGACACGAGTCGGCCATCTTGGCTTTTCAGGGACGTCATAAATAACGCTGGAGTCTCAACAAATAGCGGCTATCGAGCGAGCCAAGGGGGATGGAATTCTCTCGCCAACGCATTAATCTCGCGCCAACAATGAAAGAATATAAAAAAAGAGCGGGAATCGAGATGGAATTAATACATTGTGAAACTTCTAAAAAGGGTTCGGATCGAATCTGTTCTATAGGGAGATGTCATTTTTGAAGTCGTCGCCGTTTAATCATAGAATTCCTTTTCGATTCATGGGTCTTTTTCGTATATTGTAAAGGGTTAAAGATATTGATTTGGAGAATTCAGACCTGTTTGTAGACTGTTTGTAGATTAGTCACGTGAACTTCTATTTGAACACAATTATTTAAATGGTTTTCAAATACATTCTATCACAAAAAATCTTGAATACTGATATTTATTAATAAATAACAAAACCTTTACTACACTCTTAAAACAAACACTCCCAATTTACCTCAGTCTGAGTGGATTTCACTCCTCCAGACTGGAAAATGCACTTCTCCTTTGGAGTTGGATCCTTGTGTGTGTGACCCTCGACATGATCACTCCCAAACGAGTGATTTTAACTTCTCTGGAGAAAATATGCATGCCTTTTTAGTGTCGAAAAATGCTTTCTCAACTGGAGTGGATTTCACTCTTTTGTTTTAAGAGTGTACTATCAGTCTTTATCGTGTCAAATAGTATAGGTATGAATGATTCTGTAAATATACTAGGGAAGAGAATATACTTAGGAAGAGAAGCGCTACACAACTTTCATTTTCTACTCAATATAAACATTTAATACGGTACAGTTCGCTTAAAGATTTGAAGATATAAGTAGGTTTTCTTTTTCAGTAATGCCTTTAAAGTCTTAAGTTCCATGCATGTATTGGCTCGTTACTTTACTGGTTCTAAATTACGACGCCCGTCACCAATAGCCCTCGTGTAGATCTAGTGCGACAATAATTCAAATTTTCCTACCCATCTACCTACCTGAAGTTCTACCGCAGCTACTCTATCAGCATGCGTGATTTTTCGAAAATTTTCTTCTAGAACATTTGGGGCTATAGTCATATTAAAAATTTTCATTTTGTAGTATAAATTACTTTAAGAATGCTTCCTAGAAGCATTTTTAGATTTCCTTTTGATACCACTTTACCGGCAATCCAAAACAAGAGAACTATGTAAATGGACTATATTACAGCTCCTCGTCAAAATAACTGTGGACCTATAAACGGCCCGTGCAGCCAAAAATGTCCGACGAATATACCCTTTGTAACGGAGTGCACGTTAAATATCCTTCAAAGACCTGACACTGCGTACGATGTTGCCCTTAACGGTTGTGTTGGGGTGACCGATTCAGGTGTCGGCTCGTCACTTGGCTGTGGCTCTAAAATACGACGCCTGTCGCCAATAGCCCTCGTGTAGCTCTAGTGCGACGATAATTAAAACAACCTTGCCTATATTACAGCTCCGCAATCACATCACATGAACAAGCAACGCAAAACTCCCTCTCCCCAAACTGAAAGAGGGTTAAGAATTCCAATATCATGATTCATAAACACCCTGCAAATGATAACACTGTTCAATAGCTACACTAGGAACTCCATTTTCTTTCGGAAATTAGTCCATGAATGGGCAGGCACCATATCTCTCCACATCTTAATAACCTTCTGCCCTTGGTGTCAATAGCAAAGAAAAGTATCCACAGAACATAACAGATGGCTCCAAGAAGCCCTTTTTTTCCTTCCGCATATGACCGATGGTCAGTTATCCATCTGGACCTTTCATTCCGCTTTGAGATATTTCGCATGCCGATTCCTAGGTTTTTTTTTTTTTTTGTAAGGATGTAAAGAAACGCTGTGTTCTTTTTCAGATGTTGTTTGGGATTAAGGGTATTCATTTTTTTATCAGTAAAAAGGATTATGTTCTTTGGCGAATTGAAATGCTGAGCGGATGATTGATATGATATTGGTTTTATTATATAAAGGTTTCTAGGAATAAAGTCAACCAAGCCATGCCTCAAACGAATCGTGAATTCAGCTAAAACATTAAAAAATTCGTGTATAATAAACTGGGCATTTATCTAAGGCTTAATATTTCTGGTTGAGTTGGGAGCTATAACATCCAATTCTTGTCACAAGGCAGTTAGTTTTTTTTTTGTCAATGTTTTGTAACTTTAAATTAGAGTAGATCCTACATATAGCCTACTCAAATTAAGGAAAAACAGCAGACTCCTCTTAGTGACATCGTTTTTTTTATACCATATTTATTTAGAATATCAGAATCAATTAGGTTTATTTTTGTGGATTTGATTTCGAAACGATTTCTGAATAAAAATTAATGTTTTTTATTGACATTATATTAATAAATTTAAAAAAGAAAAAAGGGACTATCAATAAAATTCCACCATTTAAAATTGTTTAAATTAGTGTTTATTGCTTGAAAAATTGGTCAGTTATAAACGTTTAGAAAGCCAATAAAATCATACATACAACAGTCGTTCTCAGAAAATAATCCGTATTTTCATTATCCCATTATCCTTCCATTACTACTTTGGGAACTTTTCCTTTGGTTGTAGGCACTTTGGTGGTAAGAAGAGCCGTACAATTACATCTACAAAGATAATGGCGATCATTTCGGAGAAAAAAGTTGCTAAAGTAGGCAATTTTCATCTCATAGTTTGACGTTGAAGTGGTAAAAAAAGGGGTTGATCTCGATATCCTGAGCTATTATCGTCTTCTGAAAACCTACATTTTCCTGTGATGATGGCTTGAATGGCCAGTGGGATCTGAGGTACGATAAATTATGAAGGACGGATAATGAATGGGTATGAATCAGTATTGGATAGTCTAATTTTTATTTTAAGGATTTATTATTACAATGAAAAATTGAGATTTAAAAATTATTTTACTGCCCAGTAAATTTTAAATAATGGTGGTCTTAATTATTTGAGGATTATTAGAAATTGTGCTGGAAGATGACTAGGAATATTGTCTTACTAATAAGTGATCTCGGGTTTTTTTTATCTATAATTTTTCCAAGTACAATAGCTCAATAACTCTCGCGTAGCTCCAGTGTGACGGTTATTCAACCAAAATCAGAAGACAACAAAATAATGTCATCAAGCTTAGCTACAAACAAGAGCCATCTAACATAACTGAAAGAGAAACAACCTGCTATCTTTTATTAGCTCTAGAAAAAAATTTAAAAAACTTGTAATATAGACTTCATTTTTTTTTATTTAAATCATGCTAAAGAGAATATAGACACGTTATAAAGACAAAATATATATGAAGAGTCCAGGGAAAGAATCCATAAATTGACTAGGAACTGACTCAGATTCAGTTCTGCCTGGCAGACATTGGCGACATGAAACCAGTGTCTCCCTTGGTTCTTCTTTGAAGGTACATACGTGTTACTCGTGTCTCATGTAAATCAGGGTTACCACGAGAGAAGAGCTACTGTAAAAATTTTCACGATTTACTATGAATGGGTTTTATTCAAATGAATTTTCAAGAATACTTTTAATAAAAAAATGTTAGCAAAATTTACTCTTAACATCAGGCCTCTCACATTTTGTAAAGTTTCACTAGTAAAATTCACTTATTAATGCATATATTGATTAACTTACTATTTTAAAATTTTATAAATGTAATCTGCTAAACTTTTATTATTTTATGGTTGCTGACGGTTACAGGTGCATCAGTGACTATAACTGCTAGAACCTCCAGCTTACGTGATTAATTTAAATTCAAGTCAAAAGTGTAAATAATTAATCAAAACAAGCTGCCGAGTGTGAGTTAATTTTATCTCAACACTGAGACACATCACCAGAGGCCTTTTCCCGAGAAAATTAGCAGAGAATACGCGTATTACCGTGCATTTGGACAAATATCTCGGGGGAGGTCATTTTGAGAGTAATTATGCGATATGTGTGTGTCGCTATATCACGAGCGGGTAAATCTCGTCAAAATATTTATCATTAGAATTTGTTTAGCTAAAAATAATGTTTATGTGATAATAAATATAACGGCGGAGTTTTATGTATGTTCCAAGTTAGTATTTAAAAGTAAGGTTCAATTGTTTTAAATTTGCACCTTAAGATCCTTCAATGAAATTTGAACTAGAAACTTTGTTATGATAATTAACTATAAACTTGTCTTAAAAACAAACACTTTATAATATGTAATGCTACAAACCTATAAACTTAGATGACGTAAAATGGCCTCATTACAAAACTGTCAATCATGGTCTTAATTCGTAAAAGTTTAAATTTTAGCATTTTGCTTCTCATGGAACATATAAACCAAACAATACTAGTTTTTAAAGTGCTAAAAGACAACATAACACTTTTAGCTTCCACACTACGTTTATAACGTAAAAAAATGGAAGGTTTTATAATCGTGCAGTCCGTCTGTCCGTCTGTCTGTCACCCACTTTCACAGAACGAACCAAAAGTCTCACAAGCAAGTGAGATACGTCATTTTAAAGCAAGAAATCAGTTTAGACTACATTCCAAATTTCATTAATCTTTTTTTTTAATTAGAAGTATATTTAAAATTTAAATAACTAGCAATTTAATCTACATTGAAATAACATGCAACTCTATTTTTATTCAATATTTTCACTGTTGCCATGACATCGAACGCACGAGAAACTTTATTTAAGATAAAAATAAAATTCTTGAAAAACAAATATTTATATTTTTGTGTAATAATTCAATTTGGATTGTTGTAATAGCACAATAAAGTTATTGTGAAGGTTCATTGTATATGAATGAAGAAAGACACATAAAAAATTCTAAATTTGCATAAAAAATATGCTAAGTTTCGCTTTTACTTTTAATGCAACATTTACTATTTTATTTTTCGAAATGTAAACTTGAGTATTCAAAAAGATATATATTTAAAAAAAAACGATAAAGAAAAATATATTTATGCAAACGATAAAGATTAATTATCAAATCTTCAAAAGAAGGCAATTATTAATTTTGGTTTATAAAAGTTTGAATTAGAACTAGCTAAAGGTCCTGTTTGGCGAATTTCTTTCTGAGGTGCTATTGTGTGTTTCCTGTTGAGCGTAAATATTGTGTGCAAGCTGTGTAAGTGACAGATTCTGTAACAAACCAACTTGTTTATACATAACGAACTAACAGTTAAACTTAATTTGCTCCAAATCTATTTTTAAAAAAACCCTTTGGTATCCTTTCCTTCTCCTCTCGTTGTGTTCCTGTTTTCGGTTACAACGGCCAGTTTCAGACTTTTGACTGGACACGACTGTCTGTGTGCCCATCTATTCCGTTTCAACGTTGTTTTGTCCTATGTGTGTACTCTTTGTGATAATGGACAAATTATGAAAGCTACCCACTTGAACAAATGCTCCGCATTAACTGTTTTTACATCGTCTGCAGAAATATACTGGAGAGCAAGAAGCCTAATGGACAACCACCGGGCTGGCATTTGTATAATAATCCATAGTAAAAAAATCGTACGATAATTGAGTATGCTGACAGCAAGACGACATTTTTCCTCCATTCTCCTTATGTTTTATTTTTTTCTAATATCAAATGATTTTTATTAATTATATTTAATTAAAATCTCGCAAGTGCATTATGATATTATTCAAAATCAAAATTCAATTTTCTCATCAACTAAACGAGCTGGCGAGCCCAGTCGATAAGATGCTTTCCTTGTATGCGGAAGGTTCGGTTCCGGGCTTTGCCAAAATAACGGCCTACCTATAATAATGGTCTCAGCCAGATTTCGATATACCTCGTGCAGATTAAGTGCACTTAAAAAATGCTTCAAAATCTGACGCCGCGTAAGTTGTCGCACTTGAAAAAGGTGCATTAGGTGGCTTTTCAGGAGTCTGTTGGTTCATCACTTAACTGTGGTCCTAAATTGTGACGCACGTCGCCAATAGCCCCCATGCAGCTCTAGAGCGACTTAATTCTACTCAACAAACAAACTAACAAAATTCTTGAACAACTAAACAAAGTCATTTTAAACACCCCTAACACCAAAAGCATTGCCACAAGTCCAACTATTTCAATTAAAACTAATAATAACAATGACAATAACATTAACAATAATATTAACAATAACAATAACAATAATATTAACACTAATGTTAAAAATGATAACAATAGTAATAACAATAATAATAACAACAATAATAACAATAGTAATAACAATAATAACAACAACATTAATAACAATAATAATAACAATTGTTATTATCACAAAACCAATAACAACAAAATAAAGCAATAGAACTCCAATAGAAAACATGAAAATCCCGTACAGGCAAAATAGAAAAAAATATTATACAATTTAAACAGACACACACAAGTCACACAACTTCTCCAAACAGATAAATTTTCTCGAACATAATCCCTCAACAATATCAATTCATACAACTGGAATTCGAAATGACACAACACGCACACGCAACCCTCTTCCATTGAAGCCTCGAAGAAGCGAAGGGCTCTTGAATTATTTATACAAAGCTTTCGGTGAATTTAATTATTAATGCTATATCTGGGGAATTAGGGATAGTCATAGCTTCTTATGGGACCCCACCTGCGATAGGCGACAGTTGTCATATGGGAATCCTTAATAACCATAGACTAAGAAGAATAAGGATCAATGTTCAATGTTATAAAATTGGACATTGGCTTTTGTTTTATTAATGCAAAAGTATTATGCATATAGAATGGTGGAATGAGTTATGCCTTGTTTTTGCCTTGTGTCTGGAGGGAAATTATTAAACATGTTTGCGAATAAATATCATAATCTGTCAATTAGTGTTAGTAAGAATATCTTATCTAATTGTTAATAAATAAATGTTTAGATTATATTAATTAACTTTCTGATATTTGTAACTTGAACTAATCCAGTTAAATAATTTAATTTATTTCATATAAAAGTTTCCCAGTTTCAATGCATTTACATGTTTTCTCATAATTAATATACGTAAATCGTATTTGAAAATATGCAATATTTAATTTATGTATTTATTTTTTGTTTATTCAAAATTGATATAAGTTAGTTACCTGTTTGTATACTTTGATTCCTACATATGTGTACAATTACTTACATTGTGTTTTACCCTAAACATATTTTTTTCCTAAAGTTATGTCAAGAGCGAAGCAAAGTGCTAGGCCAGAGCTTTTTCTCATTTATAAATTTCTTTATCTCCAAAATTACTATGGCTTAATTAATTAAAGGTATTAATTAGGAAAGTTCCAAAAAATATCAGCTCACGATTTGAAAGTGCTATTTCTAAGACGCATGACGCTGCAACCAAATCTTCAACAACGAACGGCTACAACATTAACTCAACTTTCAATAACCACTTTTAATAATATCATTAATTCCCCCCATATCTCTACACAATCCCAAAACTCGAGGAATGGTCCGAACTTTACAACTTCTCCCAAGAATACGTAATTTAAAGCCATTCCAATGAATTTAAATTACCGCCCTACAACAGTGTGAAGAGGGCGTGGAGTGTTAATTAGAATTCACGCTTGAACGTCCCGAACGGGGTGTTGTAGCCCTCCAATTAAGTAACTCGCCTTCAAGTTTATACGGTTATAAGCGAGGCTCGAGAAGATGGATGCTGACGAGCAATTCCGCGTGAAATTTCGGAAAATTTCGGCATTGTTTAGGGCCTTGGTTAGCTGAGTCGCTTACAGGTAAAAGCGAATCAAGTCCCATTGAAGAATTTCCTTCAACCATTCTTCGATTCAGCAGTTTAGTCAATGAAGAAGCTTGTAGGGATGTCTTTCTGTAGATTTGAGCCCTTTTTGCACCATTATTGCGAGTGATGAGATTGTCCAGAGATTCCTTTAGAGGAAGTTAGTGCGTGCGAAAAGTTATGCTTGGTGAGATGGCATGAAGGGTCGTCATAAAACGGTGTATTGTGTTTATAAGTATTGTGTCTCGATTAATGAAGAGTGTAGTTGGTAGTGTAATCGTTTCCGGCTGCCTATTTCTAGCCTCCATTAGGAGCTTTAACACAGCCAATAACGCCTCGTAATTTAGAACCCTGGTCAAGTGACAAAAATGAAGAGTGTTGTTTCAAAGCTCACATTTACTTAAGCGTAACTAAGGCATAGGGTTCAGATCGTTTATTGGCGACTTCGTCCGATTGAATGTACCATTAGCGAAAATCGCCGATAGAAAAGCTTTGGCGATTTGCAACAACAACTTTCAAATGACATATATAGAATGTTGATGTATAGAGTTATGCATAAGTACTTTCGATTATCATACTTATTTTATTACAGAACTACCTTTTTAGAAATCGATAGGTTGTTGTGCAAATTAAAACATTTTAATGTGTTCATCGATTACACACATTAATTAAAATTAATATTTAAAATAAATCGTATTATTAATAACAAAAGAGCAGACATTTGTTTAATTTTCCATTAATTTTTTTCGAGTAAGTCAATCGCAAAAAAAAAATTTCGTAATAAAAAACAGACAAATTCTTAGACTTAATATACTGGGGCATGCCATCTTCTGGTTTATATGTGTACTGAGTAATTGTTAGAAAAATTTAAAAAATAATGCCAGTAATTAAATATGGGTTTTAAAAAAAGAAATTACAGTTTTTGAAATCCAAATCCGGCCCAGCTTATGGAAAGATAGAAATGCCTGTTTACAACCAAAGAGTTCTATAGTAGGGTAGAGACTGCACCTTTCAACAGCACCATGGACCAATACGGAGACAATATAGGATGACATGTGGGGCCCGATGGCCGAGTGGTTTGGATTGCAGGCCATAAAGCTGGCAGTCTGCTAGTTGTAACGAGTGCATGCTCGATTCCTGCCTTTTCCATAGGTGTACTTCCTTTCTCAGTATCAAAATTATAAATTATCTAGCACTTTTGCCGCTCTAATCGGGCTCCGTAGTGAGCCATGGCTGCCGAAGGCAGCACATTACGAGTCGTTCCTCTGCCCTACTAAATAACTCTGTGTTTACAACAGCCCTACTCACCTACATTTGTCTCATACATTGCACATTGCAAATACGGACCAACCAACAGGTCAAACACATGAGGGTGCCTAAAGAGTTATCCCTACCCCCAGGATTCTTTCTATTCGATTCACAATAAGCAGCATGTGTGTTGATTAATTTTATTTTTAAAGAATTTAAAGTATATGGGAAACATATTACCTTCTTCATTCAAGCAACCAAACTAAATAATCGGAATAAAATATGGAGTAATTTGCTGATTTAAAAGGCATTCTAGTTACACCCAACACGGTTATTCCGAGGTAATTTATAGGCGCTTATTAGTAAACATGAAAATTAATTCAAACGTATCGCGTCATATCTGCACATTATTATACATTACAATTATAAACCATTACTTATTATCCTCATTTCAATGTATCCTATACTTAATATTTTATTATAACGTTACTTAGTACTAGTATTTGACATTTAAGCCATAAATTCACTTAAAACTTCAAAACTTACGACTTCACTTGGACAATTCATAACGTAGCTTTCGTATGCTTCCTAATTCAAACAAGTAAATCAACACAATTATCTACACTGTCTATAACATTAGTTTAAGGTCAACAATCAACATTCGCTTTCATGGCTACTACACACATCTGCTCTATTTACCTTACAAAGTAACTCCTTTCCTCCCAAAGATATTTGTGCCGGCCTATAGCCCGATGTTTGATCAACAAATTGGCCGCCTGCTCTTCGATTAACCATTTTGTCGCAATTCATCAACGTCTAGCCTCCTTTCGGCTACAAGTGAGTGGTCTAAATATAAGGGAATTAAAAGCGAGGATGTCCCTGCTATTACCAGGCTATTGATTGCGGAGAAGTGACAATTTTTAAACGATGATGAATCGCTTCTTAACTCGGGTTATTCGGCGTGATAATAGTTCTTTGAAGTTTAGAAGGGATATTGAATTTGTTGGTTTATTAGAGTGTGAAAATTTCTAATAAAAAAAAGTAGAATTTATTTTTAAGTTTGGCTTCTCAGTTCCGTGTGCCTAAGACATCTGGGTTCGACACTTGAGTTACATATCAACGGCCTAAAAAGAATTAGAAATATGACTTTTTATTTAATATTTTTTCTTTTAACGTTATTCAGATGCTTAAAAAGGGTGTTTTTATCAGTTTGTGATGAATTTTATTGATGCTTTTGATGATTTTATGCCAGCTTTGTGATTGTCAAAAAATCAAGCGACAAGTTTCAATCTGGCAAATTTTCTAAAAACTAAAAGGGTTATTTAAATGTCATTTTATCATAGATTATGGTAGGGGATTGACTCAATAACATGTAGTCACATGTTTCATCGCTCTTTGAGTGCTTACGTAACATCTCTTCTTGGCCTATACTGCTCCAATGTCGTGTAGAAAATTATTCTCTAGATTTTCCCGAGATAATTAGTAATCTCATTAAAAGATTGTTTTGATTGCTACTGCAATAAAGAACCCCTGAACCCGAGGCCGTACGAGTCTTGCTCTCCGTCTGCAATATTATGCCTTTCGTAAAACCTCTTTTCTTGCCTTCTTAAGTACCCACTAATATGAGTTTAGTACTCCATTAATCTTAATTGTTCCTCCTCTGAATTATCCTTTATTTTTAGTTCATGAACTATTTCTGTACAATCATGTAGCTGTTCAAAGAACTTGAGGCCTTACCCACATGTGGCGCATGTATGTAAAGCATGACATAAAAAATTGTATTTTTATTTTATTCAATCCATGCCAATTTATCAATTCTTCTTATGGTCTTCACCCCAAATTGGTTACGTTTATTTCTATTGTATGGCCTACTTTATTTTTGCCGTTACATTTTACGAAGCCGAACAAGGATATTGTTCATATCTTTCATAACCATGTCCAACACATTCCATGAGTAATACTGTTAAAAACTTTCCCCGAAAACTTTGTCCAAGGAAGTTTTGATACTAAAAAATTCTTTCAGGCGAAATTAGAGTCTGCAGCAGAAGCACTCGGAGGCCAAAAAAAGAAAGTCTAAATCGCATTTTATAAACTCAATTTTTGTTTCTTGTCTAAAAGACTTTTTTTCTTCGGACTCCCATGGGCTATTGGCGGCAACAGAAGGCACAGCGCGATAAGAACTAACTGAGAAAACTTTGGGTCGGAAAAAGAACGCTGGAGAATTGACGCCGATAGATATCATTGGCGAGGGCTTTCATTTTTATTTCAAATTTTTATGGAGCCAGGGATCTATTCCTGTGACATTTATTTCAACTAATAACATGTCATTCACGGTTTCTCAGTTTAATGGTTTGGAGTCTCTGCTCAGCGCCTGGGATTTTTATCTCCGGTCTTAACCGTAAAAACTATATTCCGGTGGAATTTTTTACTGTCTCTTTAAAACGAATTTTACAGTTGTTTTTAAGAAACTTGCGTAATTTGAAGAAGATAAGATAAAATTTATCTCTGAATGGGTAATTGATGACTCTTTGTAAAACTATTTACCATTTCTTTTAGTGGTTAAAGAAACTTTGACTTTTCTTCAAAGTGCAAAGGCGTATGGCGTAAAGTTTCAAAAGAATCTACCCTTGATAGATTACGTTGAGTTAAATTGATGGTTTTAGTTTTGAACTGTGTAAATGCATTTTAAATTGTTAGAGATGTGAATAAATTCAAACCACATGCATATACTTCGACGCAAATGTGAAATCTGTCACTTATCTTACATGTTATATTTGTTATTCATTAAAAACTTGCAAATAGTACCAATGAATAATACGAACCATAATTAAACTAGTTTTAACTCTTGAATTATTTAAATTACTTATTGACAACTGGTAATGATTTATTGAAATGTGCTCGAAACTAATCAAATATCATTTCCAGGCACAAAATATTTATTTGCGGTATTGGAAACTTTGAATAATTTTATTCAAACAATCGTTGGAGTGATATGTGGTTTTGTTATTGGAATTTTGTTTGACAGTTTGATATATAATTTCGCTCATGAATGATTCTTTTCTTTAGATAAGGACATCAAAATGCAAAGTACTATATTTTTTTCTTTTTCGAAATGTAAGGGCGAAAGTTAAAAAGTATTCTTATGTGTGCTAGAAACCGATTTTTATTAGACTTATTACAAAAAAAATAGGGTACTAATCAGTATTTAATAAATTTAGCTAACTTTAAACTTAACACTCCAGTTTTTAAATAAAGAACCAAGCACGTTGACATGTGCTTGTCACGAGGTACAATAATCCTTTTCAAGAAATTAAAGGAAACTTAAATACTAAATCAATGCGGGTAATCCAAATGTTTCTCAAAAAATCCAATAAAACCTATTAAATGATTTCATTTATTACACTTTCACACATAATTCATATTCATATTCTAGTAAAACAACACATCTATAAAAAAATCTCGTCAAATTTACGGTTTTACAGTTTTTGCCAATGAAACCGTAAAAAAATACATAAATTTCTTTCAATAAATACCGTAATTTTTTTGATTAAATACAACTTTCTCACGTTAAATATTGTACTTTTTAAAATTGAGGAATTGCATTCACTGTTCTTCCAACCTGAAATCTTTATTCCTCAAGTAAATCATCATATTAACGCACATTCTCTTGATATATTGAAGCTAAAGGAAATATTCTTGCTGAGTTGTTAAAATGCGTTGAATTGTCGTCACATAGACCTACACGAGAGATATAGAGATATTTTTTATGTTTAAGAGACCCCTCAAAGTCAGGTCATTAGAACAAATTTTTGAGGAACAGTTTTCAACTGCAAAGTAAATTAATTAAAATGTTTAAAGACCTCAAAGTAAGCGAAACGGTTTTAAATTATCATGAGTGCGTGAAATTTCCTTAAAAATTACAGATGTTTTTGCTAGGAAGAATTTTATATCCCTCTAAAACGTCAAAATATGATGAATAAATTTTATTCGTATCAGATAAATATAGACTCCAACAGAATCTTCTATCCTCACCACAATGTCCTTTTTTGACGCCCAATTCACACTTTTTATATGACGTCATTCCGGAAAACTGCTGGACGTTTTCCGGACGTTTATGGACTGAGACACCTACTGATAAACTCCCGGATTTTTTTTATCCGGTAGACTGGACAAGAATCCAGTGTATGTATCGTTTAAGAGAGGCAGAAAAGCGAATGGGATTGTGTGATGTTGGCAAACAGTTTATTTAATCGCTTTCGGAGGTATTTTTGGTTGTCTGGAAATTTTTCAGTTATATAAGGAATGGGATGTATGTCACAAGAATCACACATCAGATTTTAGTTAGATAAAAAATACATAGTTAAAAGGATTATTTTTCTGTTTGATGTTAGGATTAGGACTAGGTTAAATATCGTCGCACTATATCTACGCTGCACATGGACATTTGGCGACAGCTAGGGGGTAGTTACATATAAATTCCAGCTTGTGTGCTTGATCAGAGACCCGCTTATATAAGCCTTTGCCAAGTAAGACACACACAGAAAGAATTCTTATCGTCACAGAGAAAGGATGTGCACCCAGTGCGAAGGCGGGAATCGAACTCTCACCCGTTCCAGCGATGGCGACAGTTGTCGTAATTTCGAACCACAGTCATGTGACGAACCGACACATGAGTAGGAACTTCAACGCAACTTTAAAGGGTGACATCGTACGAGGCGTTGGGTCTTAGGAGCATATTTAAAATCCATTAATACCTTTAAATTATTTATGCCTATATAGCCTGTTTAAATTATACCTAAAATTACCTTTAAATGTATTAATTTAATGAGCGGTAATTGAAAGTCATATCGTTTTCAATACACCTCTGGTTTCTTTAGCGATTTCGTTATCTTGACTCTTGTGAACATGTTACTAAAAGTTGATTACTGAGTAATTCTAATACCTGTCGATACTCCGTTCAGCTCGATGTAAGAGTTGCACTAAACTCAAAAAATGCTGAGATCTTTCGAATAGCGAAGAAAAATATTAAGTTATATTTAAATTGTTTGGTATTAGAAAAGCATTTTTTAAACAACCTTTTTATAACCAATGCAATTCTAAAGAAATATATTCATGTCACACCATTACAAATTAAGATTCATTGTGTAATTTAAAATCAATTTAAAAAATGAGTTAAAATTTTTACAAATATTTAATTTAACTATTAGTGCATGAAATTAATATACACAGAAATCTACACTTCATTTTTGTTCATTATTTTTTTAAGCATATGCTTTGATTTCCCTAAAGGTAAAACTTTTTATAATTAAGAAAGAGAAAAAAGAAAACAATGCAATATTATTCACAAAACTTTTTTGAAATGTTTGAAAACATGACAAAAAACGTGCTTTTCGGGAAATTCTATCAACTAAATTTAATACCATGTCTGAGTCTCTAAATCTCAAGAGCTTTTATACTTTGTTTTTATCGTCTACTCCATACAATTCTTTTTCAAAGTAAGGAATTCTGCCAATTCTGCAGGGGCCTATGGGAAAAACATGCATGCTTGTATAGAATCCACAAAAATAAAAGAATGATAAAAAGATGAATAACGGAAAATAAATTCTTTATATGAAAAGGTTTATTCAAAAGAGCATTATGTTCTTCATGTAAGTAAGTGCTTCTATGTCGAGTCACATATTTTGCTTCCGGTAAATTTTCCATAGCCTATGTCAATTTCTTACCTGTCTCGCATCGAATTGTTTACTTTTTATCACTTTTCTCGAATATTTGTGTTGAATAAATTGACGTTTTTCGAATATAGTTTTTTAATACATGTATGCAAAAGTATTTTTATGCTAATTAAAAGCTTTAGCTGAAAAGTGAAAAAATGTTTTACGAATGAGGCTTTTTTTATGAACTGAACAAGATAAATATGATACTAAATTTTTTTTGTACAAAAATAAAGCTTTTAATCAGCATAAAAATACAGTTGTGTATAGATGTATTAAAAAAAGTACCTTATAAAAACAACAATTTATTCAACACAAATATAAAGAAAAAATAATAAACGTAGCATTGCTGTTTTGAAACAATATTTTTATACTTTGACGCATCTAAACTATATTATCTAACATTGTAACACAATATATAAAATCTTAAGATTTAAGTTAATGTTTCTTTAAATTTAAACTGGTTTTACTTATTAAAAATATCTTTTATTTTATTGTTATTGTTTGTTCATTTTCAGAATATTTTACATATTTTCGCCAAATATGTTTTCTTTGGAAAATCATCCGAAACGAATATAAATACCACATGCAGTTCGTTATTTAACTTCAAGAAATCAATTTGAAGTATGCATGTATATTAAAAAAAAGTGTGATTAAAATGTATACACAGTATGTCTCATTTCGTTTGTATATAAAATGATATTTTAAGAAATAATTTTACTTCGATGATATTTTATTGATTAAAATAATTTTAAATGAGTGCGATATTAAAATATATATAAGACCTAGATATTTTTACGTTTATAAACCGTTCTTTAAAACTATAACGAACCATAAATATTCTGCAGAATACTACACATATTTACTACACAAAACATGTATTCTTTCAATAGAACATTCCAAAAGTGACATCTTTCTTGTGTCAAACATCACATACATGCAACGAAAGCATTTTTAAACATGATCTGGACACACAATACACATATGTTCCAAAAAGCAGTTTGTCCAAGCAGACGTCAACAGTTCAATTCTTCGCCAAGCTGAAACATCATGGTCTTCCAGTAAAATACATTTACAATTCTTTTTCGTCTAGAAATGAGCTTCCAGCTGCCGAAAAAGGAATAATAATAATAAAAAAATAGTTTCAGTGAAAGAAAGGAAATACGTTACGTGAATCCAGATATCCTTTCTCAATGCCTCTTTCTTATTTTCGCGAGGTCTCGTTTTCTGAAACCAAAGTCTTTTCCGCGAAAAGCTATAGCACATTTGTCATCGAGGGCTTTTTCTTATCAAAACTGTGGCTTCAAAAGTTTGGAATTCCTTTAGAATGTTTGATTTTTTCCCCTCTAGAGCGTATGATGTGTGGCTCATATATTGCGGAGAGGCGTCAAATAGAATAGACTGCTTATGGGCAAACCTAAATAGTGACCCTTATCAGTCATGTGACTTAATCTCAAGTGACTTGGTTTATAAGCCATAGAAAATTTCATCATTCTTAACAATCCTGATGTTTTAACTTTATTCCAAAATGGGCAGAGCAAATTATTCTTAAAATACTTATGTATCAAACATACGTAGTAAACATACAACAAAATCATATTTTTTAAATTTTTTATCATTGGTACATACTGAAATAGTAGCAATAAAATGCCAAATGTAGCAACCTTCTTCACCAACTAAGTGTTTTGGCGTGATATATCTTGGACTTCCCCTCAGAGGTCGTTTTACAATGATATTAATAGTCAATTCTATTTGCGTCATAGATTTTTTGAATAATGTGCTTTGTACTTGGACTGTTCGCTCATATAATTGATGTAATTCAAATGGATCGATTAATTAAAAAAAACTTTTAATTTTGTTTTAAGCCATAGTTTTCGAAGATTATAATACATAATTGACAAAAAAGTAAAAATTCTTTCACTAAATTTACCTAAATGAAATTTCAATAAATTAGTTTTTAAATTTTTCTTATATCTCTGGAGAAAATTATTATGAGATACCCTTTCAAGCATTAAAATTTTAAAATTTGATGTGTTATTGGACTTATCAAAGTGTCTGCAAAGCTTATAAAACTATTTCCTTTAAAAATAGTTTTTATAACAACGTGTAAAAAGTTCACTTTTTTACATCATATGCCTTCATAAATCGTTACGAAAATGACACTTTACGTGTTTACGTCACAGACAGTGGCGAAAGTGAGACTTCCGGCACTAGTGCGGTAAAGTAAATAAGAGTATCTGATTGGTAGAAAAACAGAATGATGTCATGAAATGATGTCTCCCTGGAAACTAAATGATTATGAAACTAGCTTATTTCCATTGGTTCATTACTTTTGCATTTTCTAATATCTCCGTGGAAACTACAAGTACTACAAAAAATTATTAAAGGAAATTAAATCTTATACTATAATACGAGGAATTGGTGCCAAGTCGAAAATCGCCCCAGAATAAATAAACTCCGGTAAATTTGGGGGTCTGGGGTTTTTGGCCACGACGAATCGATTGGCAAGGTTTTTTTGAAGCTTGATAGATAGGGATATTTTTTTTTTGAAGGATAATTTTTTTCAAAATTTATTAGTTCGTCATGATGACTACTTTCCTGATTCATCTGCTAAAGCTATAGCCCTAAGCTTAGCTATAAATAAATAGTTAGTTTTTATTTTTTTTTTTTTTTAAATAAATCCAACCTTAATTTTTACTTTTAAACTTTTTACAGAATTTTACAAATGTTTTTTTTTTTTTTTTTTTTTAGTTTTTTTTTTTCTTTTTTTTTAATTTTTTTGTTTTTTGGCGATTTTGACGATTTTACAATTAAAATTTAACGTATTATATACCTATATGTTGGATGAAAGATGAAAATGAAATTTGAACACATTTCGACATTTTCGTTTTTTTTCAACGAAACGCCAATTCAAATTTCTTTTTCTTTTTTTCATTTCTTTTTAAATTTACTTACCTTGTTTTCCTTTTATTTCTTTTCGTTTCGTTTACTTTACTTTAAACTAATGTATAACTAAACTGTTAGACTTCCGCTTTGGCGACCCGCTTTTTTTTTTGGTTGTTGTCCCGCGAGCCCCGTCCGCCGTCCCGTCCGCGTTTTTTTTAAAAAAAACGCTTTTTCCCGAAAAAAAAAAAAAAAAAAAAAATAAAATAAACTTTTTTTTAAAAATAATAATTTAAACGCTGATGATCGTTAGAAATGAAATCAAATGTGTAATAAAATTCAATAAAAAATTGGGTAATGTGGTTTCTGTTGAGGGGGGTTGGTGGCCTGTTGTTGCTGCTGCTTGTATCTTTTTTTTATCTACTTGTTGTTATTTGTGAAGGGACTATTTGTGTGTGTAAAAAAAAAAAAAAAAAAAAAAAAATAAAAAGGGGAAGGGGAAAAGAGGGGAGGGAGGTTTTTTGTTTTGGGAATTGACGTTTGTCCCACTTTTTTATTTATCTTTTCTTAATGGTTTTTTTTTTTTTCTTTGGTTATTTTTTTTTTTTTTTACATTGTTTTTTTTTTATGTTTTGTTTTTGATCTTTCAATTCTTCGATCGAGTTTTTAAATTTGAGAGCGAGCTCTCCTTCTCGCTGCTTTTTTCTCGCGGTAAGACAAAAGTAAGAACACAAATTTCACGCTTTTGCACGTTATTATAAAACATATTGTAAGCAAGCACAAATAATACTTTATTTATTTATTTATTAATCTGCTATACAGAAAGAGAATTTCCAATTACATAGCAGTAAGACACTACAACCGAACAAACAAACAAATATAACAATGTTATTGCCAAATAACACTTTATTCAGATCTTGTAATTATTTCACTCGACCTATGGTCTCATGAAATAAAAGCCACTTGCTTAATAAAGTGAAATTTTCGGCACTAGTTGCTTAAATAACTATTAAAGGAAAGCGATATAAGCGAATCCGAGAAAATGTCTGGAATATTTCTTTAAATTCTGCACAAAAAAAATCCAATTTCCTTCACGTACATTTATTTATCTTTACTTTCGACTGTATATTATTTTCATTGTGAAAAACTAATTCGTCCATAATGGTTTATCTTTATTTCCGAAAAATATAAGTTTTATAAAGGAATGTAATGGGTAGGGTAGCACATAAAATTTTCATGTACGTTTTTTCTTTTTGTTTTCTAAAATATTAGAAACGTAGATATGGTATAAAAGCATGGAATAAAAATATCCTTAAGTTCATGAATTTTACATTTTAGGTTTGATGATTAATTTAACAATATATTCTTTTTTCCATCACGGTTAAATCTAACACATTTTTCATTGCTTTACTAAAGAGGTCAATAAATGTGTAATATTGATGTGTTAATTAACTAAAACCACATGAGTTTAATTTCCTTGATTTATAATTCATTAGGGTTAAACTTTTAAAAATATAAAAAAAGACGAAATAGTTTGAGTGATTATTTTATTGAATGCAATAATGCAAATTCTTTCGTTGTGTTTTCAGTAAATTCTGACAACTGTGACTAGAAAATTAAAAAAAAAACTTCAATCATGAAAGGTAAAAAAGAATTTTAAGATGAAACGTCAAACTATATTCACTGGTCAGATACATAATCTATTCAAATTCAAACTTAAAAGTGTTTATTCAAGACTAATAGAACTCTTAGCAATCACTGATGAATTAACTTTTTTTCATATATTTAACTGCACGGCGTTTTTAACTTTATTAATGATTTGTTTTCCTAAAAAGTTGCTTTGATGTCTTCCATATATTACTATTAAAAACTCTTGCAGTCACTAGCATTATAAATAAAAACTTATATTAAAATTTTCTGTCTTTTAAAACCCTTTTAACTTTAAAAATTCTATTAGTTTCCAATTCTATTGCTTAGCTGAAATCTATTATAGATGATTAAAACTTATAAGATCAAAGAGTTTCGAGTTATATTATAAATAATTATACTGAAAAAGTCTAGAAAAAAGTCTTTCATTAAATTAATGATACACTAAACATGAATGAGTATAAATGTAAGGTTTATGTTAAAAATAAGTTTGTTAATTGTGTAAAGTAAGCGAACTGAGTTTTATAATGATCGGGTTATAATGCAAAATTTTAAAAGATCATAATGCTTCAATACATGCTTGAATAGAAATAAAAGCACATTAAAAAATAAAAACTTCAATTCATTAAGAAGTTTTCAAGAAAAACACTAAGCAATTATTTCATTTTATGTGGTAACTTAAAAAAAAAGACATTAAAAAACTTCCACAAAGAAATGTTAATCACTCAATTTAAAATGTATATAAATTATTTTAAATAACAACACATAAACTTCCCAAATAATTATGAGTAGATGAAGAAAGAATATTACTACGAAATAAAAATTCTTCTTCCAATTTGAAAATAGTTTTTCCAATACTTCTTCCACAACCAGAATAACTCTTATCCAATTCCCAATCTCCCACCAAAAAACGACGATAAAAACATTTTAAAATGTGACTAAACGTGGACAATAAGGGGGAATGTAGGAAATTTTGAGAAAGTTCTTTCCGCACATTGTTCCCTCCAACAATGATATCGAGAGTAGTGGTAGTTGCTACAAATTGAGCCGGGTCTCTTCCTCTACCTTTAGATAAAGGTCGTGGAAGAAAAAATGTACATTCTTTTTAAAATTCTGTTCTGATATTTTAGTACACTGGGTTAGAAATTTGTATTTTGTTAGGTCCGCTGCTGCTGATTTCTAGTTATTTTTTAACACAGTAAAGATGTTATATTGTGGAGAGTAGTTATAGTGTGGTAGTAGCAACAAATTGAACCGGATCTTTTTTTACATGATATTAGACGAAGATTGTAGAAGAAAAAATATATTTTAACTTAACTTGTTTCTTTAACTTTTTAGTATGCTGGGTTAGAAATTTGTATTTGAAAAACTACTGTTGCCGATTTCTTGTTATTTATTTTATCCCAGTAAACAGGTTAAAAGTGTTGTTGTGCTGTTATGGTAGTTGTAACAAATTGAGCCAGCCTTTTCCTCTGCTTTTAGATAAAGGTTATGCAAGAAAAAAAGTTGAACACTCTTTTTGAAATGTTATTTTAACCTTTTAGTAATATTCGTCATGAGTTTGCATTTTGCAAAGTCTACTGCTACCGATTTCTGGTTATTTTTCAGCGCAGTATACAAGTTATATTATGGTGTTGTTATGGTAGTTGCAATACATTGAGCTTGCCTCTTTCTCTACCTTTAGATAAAGGTCGTGAAGGGGCGGGGGGGGTACACATTATTTTTGACATGTTGTTTTAACTTTTTTAGTACTTTGGGTTATAAATTTGCAGTTCGTTCTGAGATTTTGTGACATTTGGAGAACGCACTTTTAAAAATTTGGTCCTTGGTTTCATCAAATACATGGTTTCCTAGGTACTGCTACTGATGAGTGGTGAAATGTTTCTCCATATTTTCGTTATTCGGTTGAACTATATCTCAAGATTTCGTTTTCGAAACCCGAAAAAAAATTTTAAACTTACCGAAATAATATATATATTATATATATATATATATATATATAATATATATATATATATATATATATATATAATATATATATTATATATATATAACCAAAATATATGGTGAAACACAGCTACTAAACCATATATATTTGGTGAAACACAATTTTTTTTTAAAGTTTACACCAATGTTATTCGGATTTTTGATGACTTTTGATCTGAAAAGTTAAAGTCTGCGTTAAAGACTACCATTAGTTGATTTGTTTTTTTTTTTTAGAGTAGACGTGTGTTGTTTTTTTATTGTATATATAATTATTTTAAGTCAGCTCAGCTTACAAAAAAAAAAATGTCAACAATATCAATAAAAAATATTATATAATAAAAAAAAAAAAAAATTTCACGTTTTTTAATAAAAAAAAAAGAAAAAAAGATTTCAATTAAATGCTAACATTTTTTAATTTTTTACTTTTTTTTTTTTTTTTTTTTTTTTTTGTTCAGCACAGTACGTTTTGGAGGAACTGTTGTTTTGTCACAAATTATACACTTTAAATGTAAATGCGTATAAATAGAAAATTATTACAGCTAAAAAAATTACCCTCTTAACCATTTACTGCCATTTTAATACAAAAAAATAAGTTTCCCTTTTAATCAACAAATTATTTTAAATAAGTAATCCAGAAAAAAAGACACAAAAACCGTTCTCCCAAAACATCCTTTTTCAAAACCAATCTGCGATCGTGAAGCCATTGTCAAGGCCTGCGTGACAAGCTTCTAGGCTATTGGGGGTGACTCTTCCCATAGTTAAGGGCGTGTCTTCCTTTTAGATGTGCATCTACCTGCAGGGGCGTGGGATATTGCGTTTACGTGAAATGCAATTTTTGTCGATGATATCAGTTATTTGCCGGGAGGGATTGATCGAAGCGGAAGTGGGGGTGAAATGCGCTTAGGGGTGTTGAAGTATTGTTTGGGGAAAGGGGTAAGCGGGCATAGGGTGAAGTTTTTGGGGTTGGAAGAGTTTAATGGGATTTTTCTTGGTTCGGAACTTGTCTCGGTTGTGTTGAAGTAGTAGCACGCATACATTCTTTTGATGTGTATTTCGATGTCTATTTAATGTTTAAAATAAAAAAACTAACATTTATTTACTACTTACACTTATAAAAGTGTCAATAATAATAGGCTCCTTTCGTTATCGCCAGTTATGTTTTAGCAACACAAATATGTACTCGTATATCATCAACACAATTCATGTATTTGAACACTACAATATTGCCATATTTCCCCAATATTTGTGTTTCACTTCTGCGTTTTGGACGTAAGACTTTTCTAAGTGTAGTTGGGTGTAAAATTCTGAAGAGATATAACTTGTGACTGAACGATGTATTTTGATATTATTAAGAACTTGAATGAAACGGTACCTGTTGGGATTGCGTTATTGGTGAAAGTCCTGCACATTTAAATACAATAGTTAATTTTTTTTAGAAATTTAAAATGGGCAAACCTGCGCTACAAAATTAATGCAATGAAAAATACTTTAAAAATGAGTTGAATGTAAGTAATAATATGTTATGTCTAATTTTATTGGGTCATTGGGAAGAGATATTAAGTTGGCAAAGAATGTCGAGAAAGATAAATTTAAAAATATTTTATATCGTACAAAGCAACGTTGTTTTTTGCTCCCCTGTTGCAATAATGAAGGTTCGTTTAGAAGTATAATATATTTAAGTTGATTTTTATACTTTCTTTTTTTAACCATTTCAATGGCAAAGTGAAATTCATTTGCATAAAATAAATAATATTAATGAATAAATTACATAAATTGTAGTATAAATTAATGCGGAACACAGTACACGTAAAATAATTAGCACTCGTTATCAGCACGAAAAACAAGTTATAATCATTATTATTTGTCAAATGAAAAATTGAAATTGTCATCTCAATATTTATTTAAGTATATTTAACCTGCTACGTTTTTAAATGCAATCGTTAGATATTTATTTTGCATTTAATATTAATAATTAAAAAAGAACCCGAACCAAAGTAAAGATGGTTATTTTAAATATTTGTACACATAAATAATTACTGAAATATTTTGATCAAAACAGAACATAAATGAACTCAGTGTCATGATGGAGAATGAACCCGTAATTGAACATCAAACCTTAATGCATTTTGTGGGTTATAATATTGAAATGCTTATTTAACCTTAAGCTAATTTTTTCTATAATATCCCCAAACAAAATTATTATACCACAGACTGCTGCTAGCAGTTTCCATCTCCCACAACTCCTTATATCCGATGCATAATTTCCTTCATCTCCAATATCTCCCGAGCCCTCTAAGCAGAAGCAATATGAATTGACATTCAAATAATGCAAGACACATCAGCCCTAAGGACAGCCAAAAAAAACTGCATATCTCCAAATCACATTTCATTGGAAGCAAGCATCTCCAGTTCTTGGGGCTATTTTCCACTCTTGATGTTCGCATCCATCATATTGTTATCATTTTTTAATGCCCTCCATCATCATGTGTGGAACCGTTTTAATCTGCACAAAACTCCCATGCATCGTACCGGGGTATTATTCCTTTTTTTTAGGGGGGGGCTTGAGGAGTTTTTATTTTGCTAAGGATCTATTAGGACATCAATTTCATTTCCATTTTCCCATCCATAATATGATTGGACTTTTGTATGTGACTTTTGAACTATAGTGGTGTTAGTCATAAAATGTCTGTGGTTTGTTACGCATTTTTAGACGCATTTTAGTGATGGCTGTTTTGTGGAAATCGTTAGGATGTTGGCCTTTGGAGAGGCTGGGGTCGTGTTTGAATCCCGGTCAGGCATGAATGTTTGTGACGAAAGCTTATAAGGGGTTCTCTGAACAAGCACACAAGCTGGAATATATATGCACCCTACCATACCATACCATACCTATTTTGTGGTTTGTACCACAGACATAAAATATAATAATTGTGCTACCCAGACATATAATATCTGTAGTAGCACAATTTTTAGTTGTTGATTTAATTTTTACAATTGGAACAGCTCTTTGCTGATAGGATCTTCTGCAGATTTAATGCAAGTTCCCCAAAACTGAGAGCTCTTTTTTGGCACATTTGAGACATCTCTCTTAACAAATTGAAAGCTCAGATGAGCATAATCTATGATAAGGATTTGATTTATGTCGATAGGTAATTTTGGCAAAAGTATTCATGTGGATATTGCCGAATTTGGAATTAACTACTTGCTTTGAAAAACATAGTTTGAATAATTTGATATTTATAAATGTTAACAGGAAAATCCTGGTATGAGAAAAGTTAACTGAGCGACCGATAAAATCTTTAAGGCACAAAACCATTTTTATTCAATATTTTTGGTTAAAAAATTCATAACCTCAAAAACGTTTCAGACAATTTTTATGCTCTTGACATCTTTGGTAAGCAAGATAAATAACGATATTTATATATTTTAAAGTAAAAAAATATATTTTTTTATTGAAGTTGTTCGTATACCGTACATCCACACAACTATTCATACACAAAAACGTTTTCCATATCAACATCAAATTAATTCTTTGCACACGAAACGATGCTCCATGGTAATTTTTCAAAATCGTCCTTCACATGCAAAACTTTAAGAAACCAATTTTTTTTCTAAAACTCTTCAGACTCAAAAAGCGAAATAATTTATGGTTATTTTGCTGCCAAATGTCCCATATCGCTGATTTAAAAAGCTTTTAATAGACTTTCTATTTGGATGAAAAGCTTTTTGTCAGACAGATGATCGTATATCATCTTCATATGTTTGATATTGGTAAACATGATATTTTTTCTTGAATGTTAAATTTAGGCTAAGTCGGGTTGAACTTTATTAGTTTCATAAACTAAAAATGAGTATATTATAATCTGTGTAGTCGATTTTTAGTTTAGAAGAAAATGTCAAAGTTTTGATTGATTTATTACTAGCACATTACTTACGAGGGAATTTTATCAATGCATTTGGAATATTTTATAATGAATATAAAAAATTGAGCAGCTCTATTCATTATTTATTTTAGTTAAGGAAACTGATTTATTGATGGTTTGATTTCATGACAAGTAGAGTAGCTTAGTTTATTGAGAACACATTTTTTTGCATTACAAACTTGTTTTAACACAATTAAATTGTTTATTTCTTCCTTGAAATAGGGATTGTTGAATTTTAAGGGAGATTTTAGTTTTATATTTAACTTATTTGAGAATTAACACTGCCTACAGGTGGATTAAATAATAGATAATTATATCCTACTTTGTTCGGTTTTAATTTCCAAACATCTGATAAAGATGTATTAAGAGCCAATTTTTTTAAGAGTCAGGCAGGCTTGAATAGTTGACATTCTTAATTTTGCTGAAAATTACAGAATATGCTCTTTATGGAAAATTATTAGACACGTATGTTTTTGTTTTTTCTAAACAAAAAAATTGTATTAAATTTTTTGGGGGTCAAAGATGGAGATCGTTCGTTTTTTGAAGAAAAACGAACCTTCTTACACATGACAATACTTTTTGTGTCAAGAGTTAAAAATCTTAGTGACAATATTCAAACTTATTCGAAAAAAAAAGTACCCAAAAATAGCAAGTGATGTGCGGTGGTACTTTTGGTTGGAGAAATATTTAACCTTAAACTCGCCAAAAATACAAAATTCCACGACTTTCAAGGTCAATTATTCCTTGTGTTAACATTGGAAATGTATAAAATTAGCTGGAAACTAATCCGAATGTACTGTCGAAACAAAATCAATTCACATACATATGGGTATTTGCTCCAATTTTATTTAAAGAGGCTCTAAAATCGCATAATTTTGTGTTTGCTGAAAGATTAGAGCTACTTAACTCCTTCTACCAAAAGTAAACAGTTATAAAATTAGCTAGAAAATTGTTTTTATATCCTAATGTACTATACTAACAAACAAGTAAACACAAAAAAAAAATTAGATTTTTTTTTTTTTTTTGAAAAAAAAAGTATTATTATAGAAAAGTCGTTTTTTTTTCAAAAAAAAAACGATCTCCAACTTTGACCCCCAACTTTTTCATAGTTTTTTTTTTTTTTTTTTTTTTTTTAAAAAAAATATAGGGGAGAAGAAGGGAATGGGCGCCACCTTAAAAAAAATTTTTTTCATGCAGAATTGTTTTTTGTGTAAATGTAAATTGTAAATATGATAGCATACTACAGTCATATACCTATATTTTTTAAAATTTTTTAAAATTTAAATTTTTAATAAAAATAAATTTTTAAAATTGTTTTTTTCTATCGTTTTTTTAGGCGCGATTAACCCGGGGATCTGGGGTACGTAACACCACATGGGTTATGCCCCCACACGCAAAAAAAAAAAAAAAAAATAAAAAAAATAAAGGAAGCCATAAATAAAGGAAGCCGGGCCTGTGGCTGAATGTTTGTTTGGAGCTGCTGAGGGTCAGTCGAATCCCGGTCAATTTTGTCATGTTTTGTTGTGTGTCAATGTGTTGTTATTGGTTGTTGTTTGTGTTTCGTCGTTTTCTTTGTGTGTGTGTGTGACTGTCCCTTGTCGAGCGGGGCGGGCGGGCTACGGCTACATAGCCTTCCCCTCTAGAGGGCGCATTCCATTCCATTCCATCATTCCATTCCATAAAATAAATAACATAATAAATATAATAATATAATACGTAAAATAGTTTAATTACTTTTTGGAATGGTAAATTTGCAGGGTTTATTTTTTTTATTTTATTTTTATTTTTTTTTATTTATGTTTATTTTTAATTTTAATTTTCGTTGGTTTATTTTTCCAGTTTTTTCTTTTTTTTTTTCGGGGAGGGGCTCTCTAAAAAAAAAATAATAGGTATATATGAAATTGATATTTTTTCTATTTTTTTCTTTTGCATTTGCGGCATAACCCCCCCAATGTGTGGCGGCATACCCCAGTAAGACAAAATGCATAGAAATTTGTTTTAAGAAAAAAGAAAGAAGCCAAGCGTACAAGACGAAAAAGAAAAATAAAAAATAAATAAAATAATAATAATATATATAAATATAACTTGGAGAACTTATCTAACTTGGAGAAAGCAGTCACTTATTATTATCACCCTCTCCATATTATCACCCTGGCCACACACACCCCTTCCAACGAGATACAAGGGTGGGCGGCAACCCCCGAGCGGGCGGGACCCCCGCGGGATCCTACGTGTCGAATAGTTTTCAATAAAGAACATATTCTGTAATTTTCAGCAAAATTAAAAATGTCAACTATCCAAACCTGCCTGTTTTGCCCGGTTTTTAAAAAGACTGGCTCTTAAATTGTTTATTTAAAAAAGATATAAAATAAGATAAAAAGATTAAAACTATGAACAAAGTAATGAGATCTATTTTTTGGTTACTTTAAGACATAGCTACAACCAAAAAATGTCAACCAAAAATAACCAAAAAAACAATTTTAAGGAATTTAACTAAAGATGTTGATCTAAAATTCCAAATTTATTTATTCGAGGCAAACTTAAAATAGACATAAGAAGCCATAGTCTCAAGAGATAATGAGAGCCGTATCCTGGTCTAAGAACCGAAGTTTCTTTCTATGGTTTATCCAATATAAAAATAAATTCTAAGCCAAATAACTCCGGCTGAGTTGAATATTTTAACAGATCCGGTTCTTTATTTGGTAAATATAAACTGACATGAATTTCGCTATAATACCGCTTTTTGAAATTAATCCCTTAAGAATAAGAGTTAGTGTTACAGTCAAAACTAGCTCGTACATTCTAATGCATGCTTTGCAAGCAGCGGTTTTCAGTTTATTTTGTAAGTGCCTGCTTAGCCAAATTTTGAGATTAAGTCTTTATTTTAATGCTATATACATACATCAATATATTTAAACCGTTTCTTGCAAATGTTATATAACAATAAATGCTAAGAAGGTTAAACAAATGCAGCATTACCGAATAAAAAGTTAAGTTTCATTGAAACGGATAACCGTGATCCTTTAGGGCAAAAATGCATACTTAAAATTAATTCTAACTTTACTTTTTTATTTCAAGACGAAATTTAATTTTGAAGCATTGAAGAAATGTAAGAGCTTTTATTGCATTTCTAAGTTAGTTAACATTTTTATATGCTTACTCTCCATGAAAAGTTTTATGTTCCATACTATATCCTTTTTTTTTTACTTTCTTCTAATTAAATTTTGAGCTTTGGTAAAATATATATCTCGGTAGTACATTCATTGGCTATTCCGATGCCGTTTCATACATTTCTTTTATTCTTTGGTTTTTAAGTAACTAACTTAAGAAGTTTTGTTATTAGTTTCTCGAAGTTTTATGTTTCTAAATAGTTTTATTGTACAGAACAATTAAATGGAACTTTTTTTTATTTTGCTTTTGCAACTTATTAAGTGGATGTTAAAAACTTGGTAGTAAATAACGAAATCTTTTGGTATTTCTTTTAATTAAGAACATTAGAATAACATTCGACTTTAAGAGGCAGATTAAATTTTACGGCTATAAGACTGTTAAAAAAACTCTTTGCAAAAAATAAATAAAATTGAATTAAAACATATTAAGAATCATTTTAAGATTGCGTATCATAAAATGATTATTCTCAAAATATACACTCTTAAATCAAAAGAGTGAAATCCACTCCAGTTGGAGAAGTGCATTTTCGGCACTGGAAAGGAGTGAATATTAACTAAGACTGAGTTAAAATCACTCGTTTGGAGTGATCCTGTTTTAGGTTTAACACGCAAAGGATCCACTCCTTTCGGAGAAGTGCATTTTCAAGACTGGAGGAGTGAAAATTACTCATATTGAGTTAAATTCGCTCGTTTGTTTTAAGAGTGTATACTATATTTATTCTATCAAATCAATTATATCTCAAAATAAAACATATATGTACTCAATCCGGGTTTCCATCTCTTCGATGGAAACCCATTTCTTATCATTCAATAAAAAATTATGCTTGTTTTACAAACTATCATTTAAATAACAAGAGCATCGTATAGAAAAAAGAAAACAGAAAACCATAGCACATTTTATTTGGAGTGTTAAGTTAAATATGTCTAATATATTAAGTTAAATATGATGTAAATATAAACTTGTGTTATTTAACTATGCTTATCAAACCTTGACATTTATGTAACAGCTTACTGTAGTTTAAAAAAATGATAGTGTATTTATTTTAAACGGTTCATTCGCCTATGATTTCGTTTGAAACAAACGTTAAGGGTTATAATAATACAATGAATTGTGCCGCAGTGAACCCAGTTCATTTCCAGTTGAACTACTTTTCTTTACATCACAGAAAACATTGGTAATTTGGTAAATTAATCGTTTCCGACAGTATATTTCTTGCCTCCCAATTGAGAATTGGTAATATTAAAGATAATAAAATCGTTTACACCGATTCTTTAATGTGAAAAGTAAAGAACATAATCCAAAATCTGCTTAATCAGTGAGTTTAAACGACTTTATATTTGGTGGGAGCTAGTCTTTGGTTGAGCCTCTTTGTATGTGGACTTTGCTTCTTATTGCTCCAGCCCACTCAATTATAAATAAAATTAACTACAGATCTAAAGCTCAGGTTTCCAAAAGTAACGATAGTTATCAACAGTCACTTTCACATTACGTCACAGAAATATTAGCGTACCGTGTTATTGCAATTTTTGCAAAGCAACACTTCGATCATGACGGATGCTACTGTTACTACGATGCTTAAAAACCGAAGGCTTAAGAGATTCATTTGGGTAAATCCATCTAATATACGTGAAAAATTAGACATATTATGATTTTTTATAAAATTTTGTGTAATGTTTACATCTGTTTCATGTGCCTTTTAAGTTGCATTTTAACAGTTTTATCTGTCTGAGGTTTGTTGGATAGTGACATTTTCTATTGCAAAAAAATTGCTCACACTTTTTAACCGAATATTTTTAAATAATGAATCATTGCTGGTAAATCAAACATATAATACCGCTAAGCGCTTTAGAACATTTATGAATTGCTTACTTGGACGGACCTTTTAAGTTTAGTTAGACACAAACAATACGTAAATTTCAAAATTCATTAGCAGCAAATTAATATAGACTATACGTAAGAGGTGCATGAAGAAAATAAATTTCAAAAAACACTCTAAAATATGACTTTATTCATATTTGTTTCATTTCCATGTCTCTTTTAAATTCACTACTTAATTTTTAAAAGCGAAATAATTTCCTGCATATGAAGAATATGATTTTCTTTGTTTATCATGTCATGGTTTACACATCTCTGTTCGTTACATTGTTATTGTTTGTAGAACTTTATCAGCTTCCGCCCTTCATAGCTAAAAATATGCATTGGAAAATATGTTTTTCACTGAAAAAATACCTTCTTTACAATCTGAAACTTAATTCCGATAAATGACAGGTTTGAATTGCTATTTTTTTATTAAGTTCTTTTAAGAAAGCTTTTAATGTTTTTTACTTATTGAAAAAGGGGAAAATGCTTCTATTGTTTTGGAAATTTTAATATCTAAACAAATACAAATGGATCGCTTTTTCTAATAATGTAGGTGAAAGTGGGAAAGTAGTTCAAAAAAAATCTGTGTGTTTAGCTTTAACACAGGTTTAATTCTGCAAGCCATTTTTCTTCTAACTACTAAATCTTAAATTTAAAAAATAAATAAAAGCTCATTAGAAAAATAAATAAATAACTCATGAAGAAGAAAGTATTGAATATGTTCCTAAAATCCAAGTTATCAATACAAATAAATTAGGAGACCAATATATAGCTACGAAGCCCAACATTTGATTTGTGAAGTTTAAGGCCATTAAAAAAATCAAAATTTACCAATGTTATTCAAATAAATAAAAGTATAAAAGCGTAATAAAATTATTTTATGTTTACGTCTTTGATTACTCAGCGTTTTACTTTATCTCCACAATTTTCGAAAAGGAAATGGACCCAAGAAACAATTTTTTAGACATTTAAATTTTTATAAAAATATTTTTAAATATAAAAAAGAATATGTATTTTTTATGTCTTGCTTATTTCTGTTGTTTCACGCGTTTTTATTTTGTTTAAAGTTACGGCTTTCTTTTGAATATTTTCCCTGTTAGTGTATGGAATATTGACAGGACAAAATTTTTTTAAATTACAGTCCTATGTGACGGTTTAATACACTGTGTGTGTGTTGTAATAATATTTATATACCTATATATTTGCACGGAGTCAACTTATTGTCTGGGTAAATTAATTCCATTAGGTAAAGAACAAGTGTAATCATATTTTTTACTGAATGGGTACTAAATTTAACTTTTCAACATGTTAATTTCATTGCAAAGCATTTTTCTTCATACTTTTTCTTCATACATAGCAAAATTGTTAAATATAATTTTCCCACACTTATTCATTTTAAAATTTTAGGAAATGAAGAATTAGAATAAAAACTACTTGTGTTCTGAAAAACAAACATGACCTTTAATTGATATCTACGTCTGTATCCCTCACATGGTAAAAATATTATTCATCCCTTGTTAAACCAATAATTGCCATGAAATTGTTCTTCCCTCTATTTGTCATTTTTATTTATAGCACGCTTGCAACTAAACTGAAAGAACCATAAAATTTCGCAAGTACGCCCTGTTCACAAATAAGCAATAAAAATTTCAATATCACTCAATGATTTATGACACAAATAGAAACACACTCGAAAACACACGCTGAGAAATACGCAGGAGAGAAATCCATGCATGCTCTGGAAGAATGGAATATTTTATCCTGTTCGGTTGCGATTCAAATTTATATCATGTTTTTGCGAAAGGTACTATATCCTTTTTTGAGGGATACGCAAATTGGTTGAAGTGTAAACTTGTTTTCACGTCATGAGTTTTAAATAAAATAATTTAACTGGAAATTTAATTTCTTACATTTATTATACAACTGTAGTAGATGGTTAAAAATGATTCCTCTATACTTTAAACTTTAAAATTATATAATTATTAAATTAATATTTTTTAAAATTATGTGCATTGCTGAAAAACCTGACTGTACCTGATTGTTACCTGACTAGTATATCCATCTCTATCCCTAACAGGGATATATGCTAAGCACTGTTTTGTCCCTTAACACGTTCATGCCGGTGTGACCTACCGATGGGTCACACACACTTGATTGATCTGTGGGGTGGCGTGACCCACCGGTGGGTCTTACTTAACTTTTCCGTTTGGCGGTGTGACCCACTTGTGGGTCACGCTTAACTATCCCGTGAGGCAGTGTGCATCACAGGTGAGTTACTTGTTTTCAAAAAAGAAATAGCTTTAAATAATAAGTTTACTTTATTTTTCCTCAACATTATATATAAAAATATTGAGTATTATAAACATTCAATATTTCATAAATTGATAGCAATTAATTTTTTATTTATATCTATGCAACTTTTCAAAACATTCGAAAATAATGCGGGCTGGTCCCTTACAACGTTAATATGTCGTTACTTTTTTTTTACTTTTTTTTTGCGGCATATAATCTAACTTGTACTTTTACTCTTAGTTGTGATCTCGCAAGCGCTTTCGAACTCGCAAATTGTTTTCCCGCCCATTAAAACGTAATGATATAAGACAGTCCCTCTTCACGCGGAAAACATAGATAATTTCCTCGTCGTGAATGTGTTAAATCACGTTTTTAAATTATGAGGCCTACCCTGATGTGCCAGATGCAACACTCTGAGGGATGCAGACGTATAAATCCTTCACCCGATTGCCAGAATTTCCATCAAAACATGCAATTTTTTTAAAACTTAAAAATGCTTAAATTTTACAATTAGGGTATGAAAATACAATTTAAATTGAACTATACAATTAAAATTATTAGGGTCACCTGAATTATACAATTTAAATTATGGATAATTCGTTAATAATATTCTGCTAGGGAAATATAATTTTATGAGATTAATTAAATTAAATTTTCAGAAAAATGTAATCAGTAGGACAAACTGACTTATCCATATAAACGTTTAATGTAATTAAAGATCACATTATAATAAATTTTAATGAAATTCTAATTATGGTCACTTTTTATAGAGTAAGCACAGCACATGAATCTATATCAATCATCAGTGATCAATCCTTACGAATTTTCGAGGTATAGCTCATATTGTGTGAATAACTCAATTTTTGATTATATTTAAGTTAGTTCCTTTCAGACCAACGTAACCCATTTGTTCCTGCCGTGCTAGCATCCCGAAGTATATGAGAAAGTATCACGCAATATAAGTAAAATTTGAGGAAAAAAACCTTTTCTGAATTGTTTAACGCCACCTTTATGTTATCAGCAGCAAATCATTCCTGGCTGTCATAAACAGAATCAAATTCTTTTGAGAAGAAAATGGCTCACAGCGTGAAAAAAATAGTTGGGTAAAATTGAAGATTAAAAAAAAAAGTGGCTCAAGTTTTTTTTCTAAAAAATTTCAGGATTTGTTGGGAGAAATCTTTGAGGTTTGGGCTTTAGTTGTCTGAAATATTTTTGTGTTATTAGAAAATTGACCCTAATTGTTCTCAGAGGTGCTTTGTTTTCGATTTAAAACTGTAATATGAGTTCCAACCCGTTTGGTGTACGAATTGAAAAGTGTCATGGACATATGGTTAGCCTACTTTTTGCCAAACAAGCAAAAAAATTAATTAAATATTTACTTATATTTTGTATTTCAGTTAATAAAAATGAGAGTCTGCCTGTTTTATTTACCTGATCAGCACCAATAAAAGCATTTATACTTGTTAAAAAATTATCCGCTACGGCTGTTTTTATTTGGCCCCTTTACTGTTTATTTTACCCTTATATTTAATTTTTGTCGGTTTTATTTTGCAATGCAGATACATTTATACTTAATTGCTAGAATTTGAGAAGGATACTTTTTTATTTGACTTCTACTAAACGTCGCAGACACATGGTTTATGGTAAATGTTTAAATATAATAAAAAAAAAACCTACTCTAAACTTCCAGGAGCAAAAAATTAGCAAAACCTGCTAAAACCTTTAGTTTAAACAAATTATAGTTTTACCTAACATGATAATTTTTAAAGAATGAAATAATAATGTTACGGTACGATAAAAATATTTTTTAATAAAATATTTTAAATTTTAAAAAATTGTTTTTGTGCAAACATTGTAAACATCTAGTGTATGACGTTACACCTTAAACTTAGTGGCAGAATTACTGTTTCTATCGTTATAGAATAATTTTGAACTAAATTTGCGAAATAACGCTACGCAAATAGTAAGTTTACTCCTATTTAATGGTGTAACGTGACTCCATAAATATGGAGGCATCATGTGGTGTTAAAATGATTATTGTTACGTTCTCTCCTATAAAGGAAAAATTGAAAAAATTCTCTCCTATAGTTTGCCTAATCTCAAGAGCTAAAATAGAAAAGCAGAAGTAAAATGCCATTTTTACTTTCAATTCTTGTAGGCATAAAAACTTCTAACTACCTCATAAAATTTGTTTGATAATATTTGATTATAATTTTTTTTTTTTTAGTTTTATTTTTTGTCAAAAGTCCTGATATTAATTTTCTTCAAAAATTACAATTAACTAAAAAACTTATTCCTTATAATCGAAAATACTATCTGTAATGACATAGAAAAATTAATTACATACAAAAATTAGAAAAACGCAGTAATATATTAAAAACTAAGTTATGCATTAAAATTGCTTTGAAAAAAAAGTTAAACCCACTTTCTTTGCATGCGAAAGGAATACATTTCCCAACATTTGTCATCTGAATTTATTTTTTAGAAAAATCAATAAAATAGTAAAATTTGTCTATTTCTAAAATTTGGATGTGCTTCTGGAAAAATTGTCTCCTATAGTTTGCCTAATCTCAAGAGCTAAAATAGAAAAACAGAAGTAAAATGCCATTTTTACTTTGAATTCTGGTCGGCATTAAAACTTATAACTACCTCATAAAATTTGTTTTATAATATTTGATACCAAAATTTAATTTCTTATTTTTTGCTTTCTTTTTTTTTTCAAAAAAGCCCTGATACTAATTTTCTTCAAAAATTGCCTTTAACTAAAAAACTTATTCCTTATAACCGAAAATACTATCTGTAATTACATTGAAAAAATAATTACATACAAAAATTTGAATAACACAGTAATATATTAAAAACTAAGTTATGCATTAAAATTGCTTTGAAAAAAAGTTAAACCCACTTTCTTTGCATGCGAAATGAATGTATTTCCCAACATTTGTAATCTTATTAATTCTAAGAAGGTTACAAAAAAGTAATCCATTTATTCCCTAATTTGCAAGTGCGGGATTGTTAAAAAAATATATTTTTTCTAAGGTTCTATTCCGGGTTTTTTTTTCTGTTTTTGTGAATGTATTTTCTCCGTAAATAAAGATAAATAGCGTAGAGGTAAAATGACCTGAATAAATGGAAACGGAAAATACATAAGAAAAATTACTACATTTTTATTATTTTTTGTGGGATAATTTGGTAGGTGGAAATTTTTTGACTAACAAAGCCACGTATTTTGTTAAATTAGGTAAATATAAAAAAATATTTCTCCACGAAGGAAAAAAACTATTCTTCTGTAAGAATTATAAAAAAGGAAATATTTTTGCCATTTTTTTATATAAAAGTTTGATTGTTTTTATAATGTAAAGGCATTGTAAGGTCGTTTTAATATTTACCAAAAGCATTTGTTTAAATTTTGTTTCATTAAAAAAGTTGGAAACTCTAATAAATAGTCATTTACAAATTGCATTATATTAATAATAGATAATTTAAGAAAAGCAGCTTTTATTTGTTCAAATAACGTAGAGTTAAATTTGAATAAAATCTACACTTTTTACAATAGCATCGAGCTTTTTTTTGGCATTTTTAATTATTATTTTTTCCCTTTTAATAACTTGCTTTATCTCACTATTTTTCAAGCAACTGATTGAAACCAAGGTATACATATATTTTTCGACTTATAGTTGCTTTGATTTGAAGTATACGAAAATATTTTGCACCATAGCTGAAAAAAAATATTTTAACAGTAAACGTGTCAACTCTTTTTCAACTAAAATACATCATTAACAAAACAAAAAAAATGTGAATAAAGAATTGTATAAACTACTTCTGACGGCCCATATCACTGATAAAACTTCAAAATGAAGCAAGCTTTTAGTCTTATTAAAGTTTATTAATTTAATTTATTTTTTATATAAAATTAGGTATAACTCGGAATTATTATACTTAATCCTCTAATGCATACTGTTACCGTTTGGTAACAATAAACATAATCCACTTTATTCTATTAAATTAGAGCTCCTCCTAGACAAATCTGTGTTTTTTTCATCTATCACATTTCATTTTAAAGATTTAGTTACTAATAATCCTCATAGAGGACAGTAGTAAAAAAGTATTCAAAATTAAAGAGAGAGGTTATTAACATTTGTGAAATTACGTTTTTGGCAGTATTCAAAGAATAATAATATTAGTACTAATTACTAATAAATTGTTTTGAAAAATTAATCATAGTTAAAAAGGGTTATTTTGAAATAATTTTAGTAGTTTTCTAGTCATTATTATCAAAATTGGAAGTTTGCAGTTGGTTTTTGTCATACGGAAAAAAATTTAAAAATTGAAATTATTTAATTTCTAATGCAGTTAATTTTTTTTAGTATTTTTCCCATAATGTGGGAGTATTAAAGATACATTTTTTTTGGGATGAAAATAAAAATTCATGCATTAGAGGGTTAAAAATCTATAAATATATTTTTCAGTTTCTCGAATATGAAGTTTTCATGTAATCCTAAAATTAAGTGACCTAAAGTAGAGTGTTATGTTAGTGTTTTGGCTAATAAAGAAAATAACCAACAAAAAAGCACAATTTTGTAATATCAGTTTTATTCATACAAAATGTTTTCATAAAGAGCATGCTTACAACATTTATGAGAATTTACTAACAATGTGAAGCTTTTTTGTTTGTGAATTCTGTTATTGAAGATAGATTTTGTGAAATAATCTGCTCGAAAAACACAAATTTACAGAAAAAAAATCACAATTCTAAGTATAACATCGTTAGAAATATGTATTTAAGTGAATATTTTTTAAAATTATGAACAAATTTGTGTTTCAACTGACTGCATTTGTTCGAAATACATCTTTTAAATTTATTTATGATTAAATTTAATGATATTTTAAAATAAAATTATCTTGACTATTTCATAAAAAAACGAATTATTAAATATGAAATTTTTTACACAAAACATTTGTTATTTACATTGAAACGTCATTGTTTTAGAAATGTTTCGAAATCTAAAACGAAGAAAAAGTTTTATTTTACACAGTTAACTCATTATCACAAAATATTTTTTTAATTATTGACGTTATAAAATTGTAAAGGGATTTGATGAAAAATGTTTATTTTGAAATGGAATTCAATTAAGATAGATGTTAAATATATTTCATGCAAAGGTAGCACCATTTTCAGCTTTTTGTGTGTATCTTTAAAGTTATCGTGTTTTAATTCTAACTAAAAAATATTTGGGGCATTATTATTGTATATCTTGAAAAGGTAAAGTATAATATAGTATTTAATAGAGTAAAATTTGAAGTTTGCACTATCGTCATGTTTTTCTATTTACTCATTTATATCGATTGTAAAGAAAAAATTTATAGAAAGAAAGCTAAATGCTTAAGTTTATCTAAATAATAAAATATAATAAAAAAAATAATTTATTTGGGCAATTTAGGTGGGACAAATCAAGTTACATGAAAGCGAGATTACCGTCGATATATAATTTATTCTATAAAGAAGTAATATTAATGAGTTATTAATAGGTGAAATTCTTTGGTGAAGATTGTTAACAATATTATTGAGAAACCCCAAGAAACCAAAACCCCGAACAACTATAGATCTATCCAAATTTTGAAAGTAATATTGATGTAAATTAATAAATTAACAATATTTTTGCAATTAGTGTTATTTTCAAGCGAAATATTGTTAAGCTATAACTTTTATTTTGTTATCAAAATTAAATTTTATAATAACATTTTGTTGGAGAAATGTTTAAATACACTCATATTACAAAGACAATCTTTATAAAAAAAGACGAGTTCAACCATCAAATTGTAAGGATTTTGTTTACTTTTTCAAATGCAACAATAATACTGATTTTGCTTTCACATCTTCGTATCTGAATATTCATTAAAAAAAGTTTGGATGCAATCTCGATCTTGGTTGATCACTGTTTTTAGGAGAAATAATTCATTCATATTTGTATCCATAACATGCTAGTTTAAAATGAGCACACCGGAGCACCACATTAATAAGTTTCTGGTCTTGTCTGAAATGTCCTTTTCTTTTCATTCATAAAGCATTAACATTTGATATGCACTCAAATAAACTCGCCATTTTAGTAGATCATAATCAAAACCTGAATTCTCATGCAAGGAATATCAATATATCGTCGAACACATTTAGATTTAAATAAAACTATTCAAAAATTTATGAAAACAAAAGTATAAAGGTACTTTTTCACGAATATACAGATGCGCATTTATCTATTTAATTTTAAACACGTGACAGCTTTTATTCTTCAAGAAATTTAATGAAATCAAATATGAAATTATGTTTAATGATTAAAAAAACTTACTTTAATCTTTAACGACGCGAAATTGGCCTCAAAATTAACATGAACACATGAAGCATAAAAGCATATATGTTTTTCCATTAAACCCACTTAATTTCGATAATATATTTCTCATGTTATGTCAATGAATGTGCTATTTTTCAATTAAAACTCTCACTTAAAAATAGTAATTAAAATATCCAAGCAGCTATTCAGTCAGCTTTGTGATTTATTTGAGTCGTATGATTAGCCGCTACAAACCGAATGAATTGAAGCAATTCAACCAAAATATTTGCACACAATTAAATAATTCTAAAACAAAAAGCTCAAATGCTAAAAGTCTTGTTTAGACATATTAGAAGTTCAAAAACTTTGACTCACTTAGTCACTCAATGTGGGTTAAACTTTATAAAAGTACTTAAATTTGGAGTTTCAATTTTTGTTCTCCAGACTGTTTAAAGTTTCAAAATTCCTAAAATTAAAAGCAAAATTTAGCTATCAATCTAATTTCATACAGCTATTGTAACTTATTCAGTTTTTGAGAATCAGGTTTTGAATACAATATTTTAGTATCTTTTTTCTGCATCAAAACTTTTGCCGTTAATTAAAAAAACTGCAGTATCAAACCACCATCCTTTTAAGGCGATATTCCATAATTAAAACTGGATTTCAATTAAACACATTTTTCAAAATGTCATTAGAAACCATATTATTAAATTACTCTCATAAGACTTTCTTCACGAGTTTATAAACAATAAATTTTATAGAATCTATTTCTTCACAAGAGTTAGCTCTCAACTGAAGTGTATCCTCATACTGTTCAAATGTTTTTTTGAACTTGCACAATTCAAAAAAGTTAGCTCTCGTACGTGGTTTTCAACACTTTACGCAACAAGTCTTAATAAAAAAATCTTCACCCCATCGGACTTTCCAAGCAGTAGTCGTCCGGAAGGACATCTGGCGGCCGCAGGTTCTTTTTCTTCCTCGTCATGCACCTCAAACGTCTCCGCCTGATGGTGAAGCACACCAAAACAACGACCACCACTGCCAAACCTGCAGCGGCACAAGACACATAAGTCACAGGGAAGTAACTGCAGTGTTCCGGAGATTCGTCAAACCCCGAAGGACAGTGCATCGTGCCATCGCACCACAGTTCTGGGTCGATGCAGGCCCCGATTTCCGGACACTCTATCAGGCAGTCCACGTTCCTCATGGTCTGGCCGGATTGGGTCCGGACGAAGGGCCGCGTCACTTCGAGCCACTGCAGGACGAAAGAGGCGGCCGCGTCTCTGGAGGAGGCGACCATTTCGACGAAGAGTCGATCGCGGTCGACGTCCCTTATGGTGGATTCGTTGTACCACGTGTGAGAGAAGATGTCGAATTCGACAGCTTCGTCCGTGGAAGTCCGCCGGGATCGGTCGTTGTCGACGCAAGCGTTGGCGACTGGGGGTCCACGAGGGTCTATGTACACTAAGATGCGGCTTCCGGACCGGCAATCTGTAAGAGTAGTTGATTTTAATGTAGGATTTGTGAATTAATACCCTATGTTTTACTCATTATTTGTGCATGCTTAAATATTTAGCACATATGTTGTATATTGCTAAATAAATTAAAGTGAAATCAATGCAAGCTAAAAAATTAATCTTTATTGTATGAAACTATAAGGAAATATTATTTATGTACACAATTTTTTATCATGATTTTATCTAAAGCATTAAAAAATGCAATTAATTTTACAAAATCAGCATCAAAAATATTTTTAGGTTCCAGCACTTTACTAGACTTTTATATTCCTTTCATACTCTCTTATCAAATCCATCAAAGTAAAAATAAATAATGTATTTGGTAATTGTCACTTGTTTTTGTTATAATGCCGATAATTCCAATTAAATAAAAATAAATTTATGAAAAGGTTGTATTGAAAATTTTAACGTATTTTTAGAAGGACTCTAGTTAATACAGTGTAATTACCTTCTATCGTGGACGCGTTGAGGCCTCTAAATTTCAAATAAAGATGCTTATGGGGAGATGCTTCTATCTTCCACCGACACCTGATGGGTCCGGAAGTTGAAGGCAACTCGTGCTTGGCGGGAGCAGGCACGTGAAACGAAAGCACCCCGTCCCCACTTGACCCCGTGTGCCGTCTCAGTCCAGTATCACAAGTGGAATAGTTCACAAACTCATACGTGGCTTCGAAGAAGTAGTCTTCAAAGTCCTCCAGGTGAGACATGCCGAAAACCTCAAAGTTCAGCTTCACATTACCAACCACTGACTCAAACGCCACCTGATGGCGTTCCTCGTAGATCTCTTGATCACAGACGCAACCCACCGGGGAAGAATATCCACCCCAGTGTTCTGTGGCCCTCAAAAGTGTCCAACCTCCATGCCTGGCATCCAGATGGCAGGCCTGTCTCTGGAGGACTTTGTCGAAGTAAGTCCTGCAGGAAGATCTGTTGCTGTTCCTCAGCCTCGCTTTGGTGAGGGTGATGATGACCCTCTCTGAGGGAAGTCCCACAAAATGGAACATGCATGTGAGGTTCTGCCTTCCACCCCTCCCGTAGAGGAAAACGTTCTTCGGGCTGGAGATGGCGCCCGTCTTGCCGAGTCTGCTGTCCACTCGTCTGTCGCACTCAGAGTGTTCGATTTGAGTGCCCTGTTGGTTGGTGTCGACGAACTCGTAACGAGCACTGAAGGAGCTCGTAGAACTGGTGAGCAGTTCGGAAGCGAAAGACAGAAAACGGTGGCGGATGAGCATTTCGGGACCAAGAGATACATAACTTTCACCGGGAATCTGTGAAAAATTAAGGGTCAAAAAGTTCACCACTGGCAAAGGACAATAGAAATTGAGTTAACATATTTAAAAGCAAAGATTTGCTAATCAATCACATTTAAGATTTTTTTACAACTGAAAAAATTTGAAACATGTTACACAATTTAGCAGAAAAATAATTACAAATGATGTGTTGAATGCTCTTAAAATAAATATTAAGAGTTATTGTATTATTGGATATACATATAACTATACGTTTATAATACGTGAGACGTTTGACAGCCGTTGTCAAATTTTAAACGCATAAAAATGAAGTTTCAGGGAATTTGTTATTTTAATAAATATTTATATTTTTAGTGACTTTCAAAACAATTCACAATTTTATTTTTTTTTAATTATTGTACTGATCTTCTATTTTGCTGATGCAATTACGTTAATTCAGAAATTTATTATGGTTTCCAAAAAAAATATTTTTTATCATTCCTATCGCGAAAATGATCAAAATATTTCAATACTATTCTACACCGAATAAATATATAAGTTTATGTGTCATCTCGTTTCAAATTGTGTATTCCAATACCTACCTCACACGGTCTCGGTGGCAAATATGTTGGTGGATAATCGGCAGCGTGGGCGCACAGCCGGGGCCCGGATTCTCCACAAAACAAATGGGAGGGCTCAGAAGAAGGAGCAGAGGTTCCACTTGAATTGGCTTTCGTGTCCCCGTAGTCATAAATCTCCAGCTTGCTGACTGAACAGGAATTTTCGCTTTCGGTCGATGCGGGACTTTTTTCGACCAAGACGTAGAATGAGACGAAGTACAGCCAGATCTGTAGATAATAAAAATATATTCAAATAGTTTTTTAAAAGTATTAAAAAAATATTATTTTAGCAATAAAATAAATTATAAAATTTCTGTCATCTTGGAAACATTAAAACAAATTCTAATTAGTTGTCGGTCGCCAGCAGCATGTCATAATATTCTGTCAATTAAATCTATTTTAAGTTACTAAAATACTGCTAAGATGTACTTAATTTTGTAGATCATGTGACAAGCTTTTGGGGATTATCATTATACCAATATTCGGAGACAAACATATAAATCCATTGAACTTAATAAATTCCATGAAGCAACAATCTTTTCAATCCTTCACTTTCGAAAATCCGAAATTTGTTTTCCTTTGAGGTATGACTCGTATATATTTCATTTGTTCAATAGTTGTGCTTCTGTTTTAATAACGCTTAGCAGCCTTATGGTTAAATACATATTTTACAATCAGCTTTATTATTCAACTCCAAATACATGTACTTAATGCATCTGTATTTGATCCTGAATTATTTAAGTACCGTTTGCTCATTCCAATTCCCTAATATTTCAGATTTCCCACTCAATGAAAAACATAGTAACATCAACTTACCCTGTCGTGCTTCGATGCTCCGACCAGCCTGTACGTGCAATTCGCATTCGGGGCCATTGTATGTCTCGGGCTATGTATCACGCCCCACCTCCTCTTCGTCCCATCCATGGTGAAAGCACACCTCCCACCAGTGTCCTCAGCGGCACTCTCGGCCATCTTCACCATCTCATACCTCACAGTCACTTCGATCTCAACCCTGGAGTTGCTCAGCTGCTGGTAGGGGCCGCTGTAGATGACTACCAGCATCTGGTTGCCACTGGACACGATGTCTGGTAGCGATCCGGAGCCGCAGAACTCGACAAGTTGCGGGGACCGGCTGGTAGGGCCGTCGAAGATTCGCACAGAGTCACCACTGATGCAGTCTGTGGATAGTAGGAAAGTGGTGGCGCTGGTTGAGGTGGGTCGACCGGTGGGCACGGAGATCTTGTAGTCGTTGGGTTGGGAGAGGACGACCCGGGCCGTGTAACCCTGATTGGAGACAGGTTAATATTAGTTTGAGTATTTAGCTATAAAGCAAATGAGTTTATTGCATCAGTTTCTCATCTTAGTATTTTAATGATATGCATGTAAACCCACTTGGCATGAGGATCATTTACATGTTAGAGATTTACGTCCGTCAGTCCACAGATTTGTACGAAGCTACCTTTCAACTTTGGTTTTAAAAAAATTATTTCCTTAAAATATATGCTATTAGAGATGATTTAATCATCCAACTATCCAGATTACTATTTTACTCGTGTGCACAAGAAAGTAGGCTATTTTAGTTCTTTCACAACCTATTTTTCTTATGTAACGTTTACTTTAAAGTATCACTTTCTGGTGCCTCAGTTCAGGTGTTAAGACTACCCTTGGAACACCCTGGTAAACATAATTACATATTTGTTCATAAATAAACAATTGTGAAGAACTTACTTCCGGAGCTTTCGGCTGACGAATGTAGTAATGGCATGTAACATTGCGAGGATAAAATCCAGGAAAATTCGGTGTCCTTATCCTGCATCTTCGGTTGCTGTGGCAATCCAAAAACTCTTTATCACAATAAGTTCCAGAAATAGGGTGGCCCAAGAAACTGCTGGGTCCTGATTCCACTAGAGGTCTGCGCTTGAGGAATCTGCATAGACAAAGATATTTTGCAATGAGGATTATTTCTGAACAGGGTTGATCACACAATACTTGATAATATACGCTATATTAGATATATGCATTGGTGATGTTACACCATACAAGAAGTACCCGAAGTTACTTACTAATACCTTTCTCTGATACATAAAAAAAAAGCTGCAGTTTTTTTAAAAGAAGGCAGACGGCAGACCGAACTTTTAATTTTTGTGAAAATTTTAAGATGTGTTTCTTATGTAAAACTATTTGACATTTTATTATTTTTATTTTTTACTCAAATTTTTTTCTTAAAAATAAGGGGAAAGGGGTCAAAACTAAGATTTTGTTAAGATTTGATTTTGTTTAGATTTTGTTTTTTAAGACAAAATAACAAACTTGCATTGGGTAATTCTTTTGCGGCAAGAGCAAACCATGGCAGTGTGACAAATATTTGACGTTCAGGTAGTTATATAGAAACTGTTGCTATGAAATTAACTGGAAAAGAATCCTAAAGCTTTACAGCAAAAATCAATTAACATTCATATTGTACCAATTATGTAGAATATAATATTAATGATAACTATAGTATAGTGTTCTCTATAGCAGAACTTTATTAAATATACTCTTATTACGAAAACTTCTTTTTTTTTATTTGTGGTTAACCTGTCTTGACTTATAGTCCTCTGGACCAAGTCCATCTGTCTATGACAACCATAAGGACCACATCTACCCCAATTTAAGTGACAAAAGAAATTTCTGCCTTACCTATAAGTGAGATACAACCCAAACGATGTCGGCGTCGACGCTCTACTCGGCACGACCGCGGTGACGCTGACGTTGCTGCTCTGGGAGAAGAAAGTGACGCTTCTTTCGATCATGGATCCGCAGAATTCCCCGAACTGGGGAATCGAACGCGTCACCGGTTCCTCCGTGACCCTTGGGAACACGGACGAATATCGGCCTGGGGAACGGATCGGATATGGGATATCCTCGTCCCATTCCCTGGAGCTTCCCTCGGACCATTCGGATATTTTCAAGTGGCCCTTTTGACAAATGGACGTTTGGTTCCTGGAAGAGATGGAAATGGTCGAATAAGTATAGTTTTTTGGAATGAGTTTGATGTTTCAGAGTCATTTATTGTTGTGTGTCAGGAGTTGCAAGAAAATATGAAGAGTATAGGTGAAAAACCATTCATTAACAGAGAATCTGTCCGTATTGAAATCTCCTTGGTGAGTAGTAGAGATTTGAAACTGTTTTTAACCTTGGTTATTTTTCCGAGGTTCAAGCGTCAGACTATTTTTGGCATGAATCTCGATCATAGAGACAGCAAACCCATGCACCGCGCTATAAGAATCAAGGAAACGCTGGTTTCTTTCTACCAGTTTAGGCGAAGACTCGCCATCTTAGCCAAGCAGACCTGATGTAGACAGATTCTTGGCAATGAAGGGGTTCTTCACACCTCTCACGATGCTCTTTATATTGGTGCAATATGAAAGATTTTGAATACAGTTCAGTTTGAGCTGACGTCAAAGCATTTAATCTGCAAGATAAAATGCTTTTTCTATGTTTAAATTTTTTTTGGATACTTAGCATTTATATGAAGATCATATGTATACAATCTTCACATCGTGAAAAAGAATGCTAATGGATTGAGATTAATTATTGATTTAACTAATAAAACCAGGGTAATAAAAAAATTGAAAAGAATTTAAAGATGAAAAATAAAACAGCTTTACAATCTTTATTCCAAAACCAGTATCATAGCAGTCTGTGCTCTAAAACTGGGTTCGATTCCCGCCTTCTCCCTGGGTGTACTTACTTTCTCTGTGACAGTAAAAATTAATTCTGTGTCTGTATTACTTGACAAAGGCTTATAAAGCGGGTCACTGATCAAGCACACAAGCTGGAATATATACAGTGGTGGAAATTGATTTATGAACTAACATTCTTTTAACCAGATATCGCTTTGTATTAAGTGCTAACAATTCAAATTTTGTGTGTTGGATTATCAGAGCACAATAAAAAAATTTTTTCACATTTTTTTTTTTTTCAAAAAAAAATATTAATAAAAATAATTAATTTTTTTTTTTTTTAAGCATGTGATGATGGAAATTGGAAATTGATTTGAACTTTTTTTTTTTTTTTTACCAGGTAATTTTTTTTTTTTCTTCATTCAACTCATGGGAACTTACTACTCAGTGTATATAAATATATTAATAAATAAATAATTTGTTGAAATTTATCTGTTTTATTTTTTTTTTAAATTAAATAAATAGGAAGCTTGCGGACAAAAAAAAAAAAAAAAAAAAAAAAAAAAAAATGTAAAAAAATATAAAAAAATAAATCTATATTATTAATTAATTAAAAAAAAAAAATATAATTATAATAATATTATAAAATTTTTATTCAAAAAAAAAAAAAAATCAAAAAAAAAAAAAAAAAGAAAAAACCCGAAACCGAAAAAGAAAATTATTTTCGACAGGATTACAAAAAAAAAAAAAGTTAAAATTTTGTTGTTTCAGCAATTGTGCATTTGTTATTTTTTCAACTTAATTGTAACTCCCACCCTAGAAACCAGATATTGACAGACAAATCGTGACGTCGTCGTCGAAAAGAAAAATGAAAAAAAAAAAAAAAGCTGGTCCAAAGCTTCAAATTAACAGGCTATTAAAATATAGTCAAAAATAAAGTGAAAAAAATGAAAAAGGGGGGGGGGGGGGGAATGGAAAAAAAAAAAAAAAAAAAAAGGGAAAAAAAAAAAAAAAAATGGATGAAAATGGGGTTTGATGTTTTAAAAAAAAATATTCGGAATTCTTCAAGAATCAAATAAAAAGAGAAAAAGTTAGTGTTTTAGTGGAATGGTTTTTGGGTGTATTGCCTTATGATTGATGATTGAAGTTTATATATTTCTGAATTGATGACATTTCTCACTTTATTTATTTTTTTTCTTTATTGTAAACAAAATCTTTTTTTTTGCTTTTGTTTTTGCAAATTGATTGATTTTTTATGCATTTGATTAGATTATTATTTTTTTTCATTTAAAAAAATGTAATTAATTAATTAAACTCATTTTTTAATTATTTAGATCATCCTGCCAAATGACCAATTTAGAATGACTTAAACCCCTGATCATTAAAATGAAGAATATTTTTAAAATGGATATGGATTTAATTTATGGATGATCAAATAATGTATTTAAGAACTAATAAATTAAAAAAAAGGCAAATTGCATGACTTAAAAACACAAAAAAAAAAAAAATGTAAAAAAAAAAAAAAAAAAAAAAAAAAAAAAAGAAAAACAAAAATGAAAAAAAAATTAGCAAAAAATTATTAAATTTTTTTAAATAGTTTTATTATCCATTAATAAAAAAAAAAAAAAAATTTAAAAAAAAATAAATAGTAAATAAAAAAAAATAATTATTTTAAATATTATTTTTATAAATTTTAAATTAAATATATATATAAATAATTTAAAAAAAAAAAAAAAAAAAAAAAAAAAAAAATAAAAAAAAAAAAAATAAATAAAATAATATTTCAATAAAAAAAAAGTATGTATCTACCCCCTACCCCCAACCAGTATCATATATGTATTTACTTAAATCGAAGATAAGCTTTTGATGGTATTACTAAATGACAATATGAATTCATGCCCCAAAATAAACTAATATATTTTAAATGCGAGTATTCTCCATGTTACTAGACAATTACAATCAATATTTATTTATTCTTACAATATATGAAACAAATGGATTTTATGCACTTCGGGACTGAGCATAAAACACTAATGATGAGCCGAGTAGTATGCAAGGGCGTAATAATTGCATTCCGTCAGTAAAGTGTGCTATCAAACACCGTTGATGGAATTATTCCTCTGATTAGTCAAACAATTGACTGTAGTCGATATAGAACATGTATTTAATGAAATCATGGTGCCAATTCCTCACTCGTAAATAATTCTAGATGCAATCGCTTGTGTTAGTTAAATATCGTATTACATAGAATCGTGTACTGAATTACGCACTTAACATTAAATACAGCTTTTAAAAATAGTAAATGGATTGCTATAGTTGTTTCTGAATATTATAAAAGTAAACAAAAACTTATAAATGAAGTTGTAGTTTCGTATTAAAACATAAATTAATTGGCTCTCTTTTTTTTTTTTTGCTCATTGACAATCGCCTATATTATTCAGCCTAGAGATCGCAAATAAAATATTTTGACTAGATTGAAAAAGTATTTTTTTAATTTCATCCCACATAATGTAGTTTTTAAAATCAAACCTTAATTACATTTCAGAGTTTATTACTTTTAAACGTTATTTCAACCAAGTTTTATATGAATTTACTTTGTTTAACTGTTTTTAAAATGACTTTCAATTGTTGAGAAGTATAATCACATTTATTGCTCACCTTCTTTTAATTGCAACCATCAATACAAATATAGTTACATAGTTTTTTGTTTAATAAACTAATAAGCAAATGACTGTTCAAGAACAGGTGACAAACTGAGATAGCACCTCAAGTATGCATTGACTGTTAAACTACTTATTGTGGTCTGATAAGCTAAAATTGGTAAATTCATTGTTTTACTACTTAGAGCATTACCAGAAACTGAATAAATCATGGTAGGTAGGTAAGAAAACAATATTTTTACAATAGAGTGTTTTCAATGAGTATAATGCTTTACCAGAATACGTTGTGTATACGAAGAGAGTGGAGGATTTTAAGAAGAATCCCAATAGCTATTGGAAAGTGGTAAGGAATTCGTTATATTTTGAACCAACCTTGCTGGGATTGTAGTTGGTCGGCAATTTTTATATTTATAATATTCAAGCCATATGTTTACTCCAAAATAAACTTTTCCAAATGTGAAGTAATTTCGTTTATTTATAAAATGTAGGGAAACAGTTATACTGCTGCGTACCGATTTGTCACGAACAAACTAATTCAAATATACTTAAGGCTGTCGAGATTCCCAAATGACGATATAATTACAGCATTCCCTTAAAATGCAATTCTCGTCACGTCAACCGTCCATCGCTTTCAATTGACCACCATCAACGCTAATCTGTCGGGCACAAAAGATTCCCCAACTGCGCTTCCAAACCGCAGTCGAAACATTCCACCATCCCCGTTCTAAAACTAATAAGCAGACGACTGCGAAAAGGGGCATTTCGAAGGGTGCAGATTCCATTAACTGCTAAACTGTCATCGACAGGCTATGGCTGAGTCATCAAGGATCCATCTTCATCGTTGGATTCTCCGAGGACGGGAGAGTTAATCATTTCATTTACAGGTGACAAGACTGCTTGTACCTTTATTGCGAAAGTGAAGTAGATTAACTGGTGAATTTAAAATGAATAGTTGATTTAGGATTTATTGTGGTTTAAATTTTAGGATGTTCAGATTTGGAATTGAGTTATTTTATAGCCTTTAGCCCTTTCAGTCCCAGTGATGCCATTTGGCGTCATCATATTTCTGATCATAATTTCCCAAAATAATAGGGCTGGCATCTATAGGGATAAATAAAAAATATTTTCTGATAGAAAAAAAGTTGGAAGAATCGAATGATGTGCTTTTTGATATCATAAATGGCTATAGAAGATCAGAAAAAAATTTCCAAAATGAAAATGCCAAATTGTCATTGGGACTGAAAGGTTTAAAGCTATTTCCTTAATAAACCTTTTGCATTTTTCTGCTCTTATGCCCTCTTTTACACCTTCTATTTAGCATTTTAATTCGTTTTTTTTTAAATTCATCACTATTTTAATACTGTTGCTTTTTTTGAAATTTTAGTTTGTTTGTGCAAATCTAAAATCACATTCGTGGGTTAAAAATTGATATTTTGGGAGCCTTAAAGTCGGAGAGTTGCAGTCTGACCAACCGACACCTTTTTCAAAGCCTACTCAGAACATCTACAAACATCTCTGCAAAACGACTCGAACTGACTTTGGTATAGAAGACTGATACTTATCACTCGGTCATCATCTGACCTATAATGAATAATGTTTTGAAAATTGAGATTCGTGTGTTATTCAGGACATATTCAAAACCTATTTTTCAAAACAGAAAGTTTCAAAAACTTTTCAATTTCAATTGCTGTACTTTATCGGAATTTTTTAACAGCAAAGTTTAAAAAAAACTATTTTCATCACAAAATTTATTTTAATTGTTCCCTAATTAATTAATTCCCCCATTCAAAAATAGATACGATTCGTGTAAAAGCTGTAGCATAAGTACTAACTTTTAATAGACGATTTTATTTTAAGAAAAAAAAATCCATCTTCTGATTATAAAAACTTTCTTTCAAAACATTTTAAAACTAAAAAAGCAATTACTTTTACAAAGAAAGAAAAACATTTCTACTTTTTTTAAAGAAAAAAAACTTCAGATATAAATAGAAACTACCCCCGTGTATCCCATATAACGCTATCTGATCGAGAGTCAAACTCCAGCCAGGACACTTTGGTAATTCCAGCACGTTCCTATCCGGCTGAATCCACCCCTCGAATTTCTGATAGAAAACAAATCCGGGGGAGCTCGGATCCAGGACTAAAGAAGTAATTAGAAACCCAGAAGTGTAAGGGGGGGGTGGCGTAAGGAAGTCTATTTGTTCCACTCGAGCAGGGGAAAGAAACTACCAGAAGAGTACAAGAAAGAACAAGTTCGAAGAATCTCTGTCCGGGTTGCATGTCATTCTTTTTTTTTTGTCTTGTTCCAGAGAAAGAAACAAAAGTCAGCTCATGGAGGTGAAATAATAACAGAAAATAAGATTGCCGAAGGTATTTAGTTAATATAAGTCATTGGGTGAAGAAAAAATGTTTTGGGTAAATGCCTTGTAATAAAAAAGAGTTCCGTTGCTATTAACTTTATGGTTGGTGTATCTTTTTCTTTTCTAACTTACTTAAATGTTAAATATTTCACTGCATTACTTTTAAGATACAAAAAGCAATATAAGTAAAGAAACTAGTTCAAATGTTACCTATAGTTTAATTATTTTGGTTAAGTCGACTTTTTGGAAACAGTAGAACAGTTTGTCATATAAATTAAATAAAAGCTATATTTTATTTAAATTTCTTGAAAAAAAAGTAAAAATTCTTAACTTTAATTTACGTTAAAGAATAAATAATTTGGAAAAGGATAAATTCAAAACTTCTATCTCTTTTTTCATGAAACAAAAAAAAATGATAAAAAGAATTTCCAAAAAGGAAATTAAACCACAAACCATAATGGAATCGTTTGAAAGTTTGTAAAATACGAACAACAAACACATGAATTTAAATCGGTATTTTTGCAGTCTCCAGTTTCTGTTTTGACTGCAATTGAAGAGTTTAGTTGGAGAATGTTCTAAGTGATATTTGCGAGAAAAATTGTGATTTTTGTGTCAATAAACACATTTTATTAACTTCTTTAACAATAACAAGTTCCCAGTTTTTGATAAACTTTAAGTTTATATTTTTTAACCTTTCGTGAGTACGGTTTTCAACAGATCTGAGTGGCTAACTAAAAACTTTAAAGCTGGTTTTCTCGCATTCACGTTTTTGTCACTTAGCACATTGTACCTCTAAAGTCTAGAATTTTGACTTTCATAACTGAGCGGAAGTCGAATAGAAATAAGAAAAATGGGAAGGAATTGTAAGTTAATATACCTTTTGAAGTATTTCCTCGACATTCGGATATTTACTCGAATGTACAAATACCGAGAACGCGGTATTTTAATAAAACGTTATAAGAAAATGCCGCTGTGTAAATAATTGATGGGAAATTGAATAGAAATTTTCCATTTCTATCGTCTTGCGGATGAAGAACGTATTATTTCTTAGAATTTGAAATTGGTATTTAAACAACTATGTAAATATCTGTTTTAAATTATTCATCAGATTTCATATTTTGGTCAAGTATAATTTAATTTTTCATTCAAAATATAATTTCAATAAGTATTTCAATGTAATGCTCATGAGTATAAACAAGATTTGCTCACTGAAAACTAAGCAAAATTATAGGAATTCTGGTTGTAAAAAATGAACTAATTTAGTTTGATTTCAGTAGTACCAAGTACGTGTTAAAAATTTAAAGGGAAAATTTTCAATTTTTTTTTTTTTTGAATTTTGATGAATTAATTGGAAAAAACTGTGCTCATTTTACTGAAAGTCTTTTTATGTTAAAATAATTATGTTGGTAATAAATTTGATAAAAAAAAAGTATGTAAAGGTTGTGGATTTTTACCCATCGACCTTCGTCTGTTTACTACCCATTTAAAATAGTTACATCTGTCTTCTATAGCCCATACGTTTCTCAAGTTGGACAAAAAAAATCTTTCTAACCAAACCCAAACACTATTTCCTTAAAATATTTTATATTAATTTTTCTTTTATTGCTTGCCTCTAATAAATATCATATTTATTTTGTATTTCAAATTAATTCTTAAAAACACATTTTTTATGAACATACCCTAAGTTTATGTTACACGCGGTTGTAATCTATTATATGACGCAAGTTATAATGTTTGCGATTTTTTTTTTGGTACTAAACATATTTTGTATTATCATTCCAGTATTGCTTTACATTTTTATGCATGCAGCTTGGTCACATTACATACCTTGTATTGTGCGTCCCAACAAATATTTTTTTTTAAAAAATTCTATATAGTGTATACACAAATAGAATTTATTGTTATATTTTGAAAGCATATGAAATAAGAAGCTTTTCATATTTTTCTACTGCATAAAAGCATTTGAAAATGGAGTACTGGGATATAAGGAATAACATGGGGAGAGATAAGGGGATATGTATATTGATCTTAAAATGCGGTAACTTAAAACCCATTGAATAAATACACATGAAATAGATATGAATATTATTTATACTGGTTTCTAGTACATTCTATAGAAAAGTTAAGTAGAAAAATTTATCTTTAATAAAATATATAAAAATTTTGAAATATGAATGTATTTCATAGTTGAACCATGTTAAATCAGATAAAAGTGGATAAAGCACTAGTAAAATAAAAGTAAGTTGAAGTATCCGGAAACTCCTCTATTAATAATATTTCATTCACTAACTTTTTGTTATTTTGCTATGGAGGGCTAATTAGGGAAAATGCGTTCAAAAACTAAGTTAACAAAGCAGCGGACTTAGGATAAAAAATTTCAAAAACTTTAGGTCAGTTGACAACGTCGTGTCGGTTTCTGCTTATTATATGCAGCATTGGTTAAAAGTTTAGCCCTACGTCAGAGAAAACAAGTTTAATTGGAAATTATTCTCAAATAAAAGATTTGAAGTTGTTATTTCAAGGATGGAGGATGAAATGACACTTATCATTTTGCTCCACAATTGTTTTTTAGAGTAAGTTATTGTTTATAAAAAGCAATCATTTCCTAATTACATTAATTTCCTCTCCAAAAAAATTTTTGTCACCTAACTTTGAAATTTGTAGCACTTAATATCAACTAAATGCTTGAAAAACTTTCAATTTTTTTCTAATTAACTAAGACCATTTTCTAAACTTTTGCAATCACAAACTCTTAACTTTTTAATAATTAAATCCACTTAAGGCATGATTAGAAATATAAAAATTAATGTTACCTCGTCAGTTCCAATCTTCCGATTTGAAAAGACAGGAAAGTGAGCTCCACGAAGTCTCCAAATTCTTTTCCAGCAGCCACAAAGGCTATTTTGCACACAAATGTCGAGTACCTATCAAAAGGGCCCGTCACTCGGAGAGGGTACTTCACGTTGGATTCGCCGAAAAAGGTTCGATTGCAGTCTGAAATAGGAACGATAAAATGTATAAAAGGAAAAAGAAGCCATCTAATTGGCCATTATAATCTCAGAATAAGCAGTACTTAAACGTCAATATATAAACAGAAAAAAATTAATGAACTATCAAAGTGTTCGGTTGATTATTAAAGTAACGTCATTTTTAAGTGAGTCTTTTTTAAGAAATCTCCATGCTTTCAAAATATTCTTAAAATGTAATTTGACTTTTGATTTTGTGTTAAAGGTTATAAAAACGAAAATTGATTTCAAAAATAATCAAACTTATTTAGTAGTATTAGCAAGGCAACTGTCTTTGTCAATCTTTCCTTAGCCATTCACAACATTTCAAAATCATTTCCTATATCAAATCAAATATTTGTCGTTAACCGAATAGTTCCATCATTATCTGCATACACATTTTAAATAACTGTTAACAGTCGAATTATATCTGCAGTTTTACTATTTCCCGATTTATTTTAAAATAAATATTCTACAAATACAGTTTTATTTACTTTGCAAATACACAGAATGAAAGTTTTATCTGCACTAAATCATTTTTATTAAATACTAGAAAGACCCTGCTCGCTACCGCTCGTCATCCGCCGAGAATTGCTATGCAATTCCTCTTTGTTTGCTCCGCAAACAAACATGCAAGACTAGGATATTTTAGTTACCCGACCAGAGGGGAGAGTGCGCAAGACGAAAAAAGGAAGATGCATCGGCCTCGGTTGTTTTTACGATGCGTGGCCGGACACTCAAGACCGATTCCAACAGTTGAAAAATAAGCTAGTTTCTGTGAGACTGCTCCAGGGCATCACGTAACTCTAGCGCTAAGCAACGATCTCTACCAAAGCCACGGGACGCAACCTGAAGCAGCCCCGGCACAAAACAAGCACACCACCACACTTATTTTCAGCGTGTCTGACGTTTCTGATTGGCTGAAGCCGCGTAAGTCACGTGGCTTTCAAGCGTCCGACAATTACAATTTTATAATATATAGAGAAATACCGATTTTGCACAAAAACAGGCTAAAAAATAGCTTTGTATGTATATTTAATACTGTAGGAAGTTAATTGTTATTTTTCTCTAAAAATCCAAAGTATAAGAAAAAAACCATGTTTTAGCTTTCGAAAACACCCAAATCTTCTTCATAGGAAAAAAAATTTTCACGGTAAAAAAAATAGCCACAAAATAACAATTTAAATAAAAACCTGACTCACAACCTTTCCATGACGATCTCTAAATGTCACTGCGCAAAGTACAAGAAAATCTAAGACTAACAATCGAAAATGCCCAACATAAATAAAATACATCCACTACCCAGTTAGGAAGCCTTGCGTTTGTCGAGGTGGAAGCCAGGCCATCTTTCGGGTGGATTTGTTGGAGCGAGGTTTCCTTTCAGATAATAAATGATACTTGAATCATATCGAATTGGCCAACTCGAAACAAATAATGTATTTCGCTGGCGAAATTCGTGTATTACAGTCAAATCGTGTTATAACAAATTCCAAAGGATCTACAAAATTTGTAAGCGTAGTTTGTTGTATCCAAACCTCCTTGTTCGTTTCAAACTTAAAAGTATTTCTTCATCGTATAGCAATTTGTGACTATAAGCTAAAAAAAGGGGCATGTTTGCAGCACCCCTTCGTGAACATGAAGTAAATTACTTTGCGTACGTAAAGTATGTTTTTCGTCATTTGACCACGAGTTAAAACATTTTTAAGACTAATTGGTTTTTAAGACTAATTGGTCCTGTTTTTTCTAAAAACAATCATAGTAGTCAGCTTTTTCAAATTACTCATTAAGGGTTTTTGTAAGCAAAATCCACATGAGAAGCTTATGCTTTAAGAGAAATGTGTTTATCGATACCAAAATGTTAAGTAATGAACACTTTAAGCTGGCCCTTTATGAATTTTTTAAGCTACACCTACTCATAAAGGAACATTTAACTAACCACCTAGGAAAGCTTTTCTAATTTAATATTTCAATATCTGTTCCTTTAAATTTGTTCATATTAAAAGGCCTGGCACCAAATTAGGTTTTTACTCACACAAAAACGACGACTTTGTGAATGCCATTAAGCATTTATTCCCTAATAAAAACGTAAAATTTAAGTTTTTAAATTTGTTTTGCGCGTATAACTTAAATTGTCATTTGCTTTATATTTTGCTTATTAGATAAATTTTAAAAAAAAAATCTTTTTTTGACGTGGTATATTTTTCGCTAATCGTCGTTAATGGTTTAATGTCAGCTCATTACTTGCTCAGGACTCAAAACATGCATTGCCCAAAAGGCCTCGATAACCATTAACAAACTAATGCTCTAGACTGGGAATTTTTAATAGTAGCCAGTGGCTACCAGAATGACAAAAAATGATAGCCACATTTGGATTTATAGTAGCCAGTTTCAAATTTAAGTATATAAGGCAAAAATAAACTGCGATTTTCCACAAAACACAATTTTATTAAAGACATTTTTGATAAAAAAGATTGACAGTAAAAAAAGGATCATACCAAATATGTAAGTATTATGTGATTGGCCATTGTTAAAAGAAGAAAATTAATTTATGTACTTACTATATACTATTAGTTTCGGAGAATTCGAATCGCCACAATAGTTTATGAAATTTTCTCACATCAGAATTGTTTAAAGGAATAGTTGAGATCTTAATCAGCTGTAAATCAATCACTTGTAAATTGCCGCGATCGTAAAGCAAGATTTGAAAATCAAATTTGCATTTAAGATTTTCGTCAACCAGCTCCATTTACGTCACACGGAGGCCGACTCAGTGACATCCACACAAAACACCGGCCAATGATGAGGGGAAAATTTCACCGACAAGTAACAACTGTCAGTCTTTCTTTCCGACAGAATCGAATCTGAGCGTTTTATTAGTATTATTTTAGAAATGCAGCTTCAGTATTAATTATTTGTTGAACAAAAATTAAAAAATATGATAGCCATTTTTGGCGACTGGGGTTCAATTTTTAGGTAGCCACTTTTGGTGTAATAGTCTCCAGTTGGCGACTGGCGACCGTTAATCTAGAGCTTTATAACAAACCCAAAAAGTCATAACACCAACACTATTATCAGCAGCTCCACTGCCAGCGAAGGCCATTGACGAATCCGTACAAACAACCGCATCCAATCAACCCAAGCATATCTAAACCACCACGATCAGGTACGCAGAAACAAACTCAAAAAAAAGAAAAACGATAAAGAAACCGAAACACAAACACGCATCAACCGATACTGTTTCATCTTCAAGCATCCCTATCTTTCTAGACCCCCCTCCTCCCAACATACAGTTCTCAAAGTGACTGGATCGACCAAACAACGGTCCGCTCCCTCCCATCACCTTCTGGATATAGGTGCTTTTGGTCTGATAAAAGTGTAAAGAAAACGGGGGTCGAACGTATTCTCTGTTCTGATTCGCTGTTTAATCTTGTAAATGATATAGTAGTCAATAACAGACGAGGTTAGGGTCGTGCAACATATCATATATCCCTCCCCTACTGTGTGGATATCTTATTTATGACTTATGTTAGTTACGAGTTCGATATTTACAAACATTCAGAAAAGTATATTTATCTCTGTCGGATTGTACAAGGTCACTCATTTAAATATATACAGTCAAATAAACATTAGAACAAAATATATGTCTCGGTTTTTCAATACTAATCTGTATGCGTTTAACCGGTTTTTCAATAATAATCTATATCCGTTTAACAAAATGTTTTAGATTTGAAATTTCCCCTTTAAAATAGTTCGGCTTTACTTAGTACTAAAAAAAAAGTTCCATTTGCAAACTTTTTGAGGACCTATTGTGCATATAGACAGAAGAATGAAACCATATCGACAAATTAGAATTCTAATATCTATACAATTCCAATTGAAGGTTGTATTTGCAAAACTCATATTCTTTAAAATGCAACTAAGATACGGTGGTCCTTCACGTGTAATGGCGACTTACTCTAATTGAATTTACCGTTATCGTAAGTCGCTAATGAAGAGACGAACCTTAGTCATATACTTTAGTCTTTTAGCCTCTATTCTTTACTTGATACTTATACTAAGGATTGGTTGGTAGACATATATTTTCAGGATTATGTGCTTGGTAAGACACCCGCGTATAAACCTTCGTCAAGTAGGAAAGGCACACACACATACGTGAAAGATGCTGCCATCTATCGCGCGCAACCTTTACAATTTAGACACGTCCCTGAAGGGGAGGGAAATAGTCTCCAGGAACATGTATCCGTGGGAAACTGCGCAATGACCGCCCACAGGACTTTCGGATCCAACAGATTTAACGAGCACGTACTTCGCATAAACTCGACAAACACAAACATCCATGCCTTATCGGGCCGAACCCAGAGGCTCCAAAGGCTAGCTCCCTAACCGTTGCGCCACCGGGTCGGCCTTATAATATGAAGAATGTGAGTTTTTAACTACTATCTTCAGTTATATTCGCCTGACTGGGATTAGAATTCTCCGGCTGATCAAACTAACTAAACCAAACCACATTCTATTTTTTTTAGTTTTCAAAACCATTTTACTTAGTTTAATTTAAACAGTTTCTTACACCTTCTTCAACCCACCCCAATACTATAGGAAATGTTTCATTTTCAGTAGATTGGAGAAATAAAAATGCTTAGGAGATTCTCCCTCTCTCTCCGGGAATAATAACAAAAAAGTCCGATGAAGAGAATCAAACAAATAAAACTTCTCCGGAAAAGCTACTCATCGATCCTTCCTATCTCCCTTCCAAGACCCGAATCAATTCCCGTTTTCACTTACATTTTTCCATCGTGGAGGAATTTTTTTTTAAGGAAAAGGGTTATCGTAGGAAGGGGTAGGGGGATGCTATTTATTTATCGCTTCCAAGCAGGGTAAGTCAGTATTCCATGCGATGTTTATTGAGTTCTTTTTTTGCTGGAGAAAAATCAGAAGAGTTGAGTGGATTCCTCCCTACTTCCGTGAATTTTGTTTCCACTCAGAGGTTGACAGATGCCTTATAAGATGGAGGGGGTGACGGATGAAATGAAGCGTCGCCTTCCGAAGAAATATTTTCATCGTTTGCTGAGGCAGGGGCATCTCTCATTCCCCTGGCGCTCCTGTTAACTGCAACCGTTGCAGGATGGAACATTCCAGGCATTCTGCGTAGTGTTTCCATTCCCTTTAACATACACCATAAACACTTCTGTGTGTTATGTTTTGCACAGGAATATTCTGTGCAAGAACTTCCTTATAAATCTAACATTTTTTAGCATAGAAAACTATCTGACGAACGTTAATGTACCAATAGTAATAAGACTAATCATTAACACTAATCCTTCCCTTTAACATATCATCGAAGCTTTTTTGCTTAGGTTTTTTTATACAGGAATGTTCGTTGTAAAAACTTCCTAATATATCTAGCATGGTTTTTTCTCATAAATAATATATGAAGAATATAAATACACTAATGTTAAGAAAAATTTCTAATTCAGATTCAACTTTTAGTCAACCTTAAATATCTTCGGTGAATATGTGCCCATTTAACGTACTTTTAAAAGTATTTAGTAAAAAAAAAAGAAATAGCTTTAAAAACAAAATAGAAAACCATAAATCATTTTTTTTAATACTTTTATATGATCATGATACGTGACTACAACATTTATAAGCAAAGTAGGTACTCGTATCAAAATGTTACAGAACTCAAAAATAAATTTGCATATTCTAAAGTAAATATGTATTTTATAATTTGACGCTGCTTGCATCTCTCTGGAGTATCTATTTCAATTTCGTCTGATTTAAAAAAGTACATAGAAATAAACCCACAGGTACTTATTAGTGTATTCATACATTCTATGCATTCAAAATGTGTTAGAAATAACACTTTTCAAAATCTTCAAGATACACATAATATACTGAAAACTATCTCACATTCAATGTGTTCTACCATCCTTTCATCCAACCTACTTCTCCACATCAAAAGCATCCCCTATTCGAAATCGTCCTTTGGAATAGGGCAGTTTGCGAAGAAAAGCCTTCGTTATGGGATGTTTGCGATCATAATGGCCAGAAACCCCCGATTTAAGTAACCCGATCGCAGAAATCCTCAAAGAAAACATTTTTTGGGTTATTTCATTTCTTTTGAAACATTACACCAAAGGAATATTATGGATGCGGACGAAAAAAGAATTCTGGTCTTCTGAGAAATTTACATTATTCTGATTGCTTGTGTGAGTGGTGCTTTAGTTCCCAAAGTAGATAGTAATGCGACACACATGTGTTCGAATGCGTGGGCACAATGGGAAAATGTATTATATCGAATCTTTTCCCGCGCTTTTGATTTGCTTTATTTGAAAGTAGGGTTTTGTGGGCATATTTGCATTACGTTATTTAATTGAATGAATTTGAATATGTTTTGAATATCCTTTTAAGTTCCAAGTACCGAAAAAGAGTTGCCTGATTTAATTTACTTAAATTAATTAATCAATGGTTTATTTAAACAAAGAAGTTTTATGAACAAAGAATAAAAATTATCATTGCCGTTTTTTTGATTACTCAATGGAAACTGTTTGACGATTCGAAATTGAATTTTCGATAATGACCCTTTGTTAAAAAGTTGCCATGTGTATTAACAACGCAAGCATTGTACTTGTAATTTTTAAGTCGTATAATTCCCCATATTAATTATTATAAGTTTATAAAAGAGTTTCAATAGGTAGTGATTAGTTAAATTATACCCTTTTAAAACAAACGAGTGATTTTAACTCAGTCTGAGTTAATTTTCACTCATTTTGGTGTCGAAAATGCACTTCCCCTATAGGAGTGGATTTCACTCTTTTGTTTTGTTAAAACTCCAACAATTTTAACAACAAACGAGCGATTGTAAGGCGATTAGGAACTATTAAAGGTGATTACGAGTGATTTAGGAGTTGATTTTCACTCCTTTCAGTGTCGAAAATGCACTTCTTCTTCTGATAGTTTTCTATGCTAAAAAAGTGTTTTATGAGGAATTTCTTGCATAGAACATTCCTGTTCAAAAAACTACACACAAAAGTTTTGATGGTATGTTAAAGCGAATGAAAACACCATTCAGAATGCCTGGAATGTTCCATGCTGCAACGGTTGCAGTTAACAGAAGCGCCAGGGGAATGAGAACGTACTCTCCGATAGGAGGGGATTTCACTATTTTGTTCTAAAGAGTGTAAGTGTCTATAAGTTACAAACTTTAAATATGCTCAGCCAGAGATATATGAGGATTCGAAAGGCATCCAAACCTAAATTAACACACTTCCTCTAAATTTGTTATCGACCTGTCTGCTCATATAAATCATAAAAGCTTTCATTTTAGAGAAATTCAAATACCACTAAATATGTTGTTAGGTTGACAACTACACACTTAAAAAAAAGAATGAAATCCACTCCTACAGGAGAAGTGCATTTTCGACACTGGAACGGAGTGAAAATAAACTCCTAAATCGCCCGTAATCGCCCTAAATAGCTAATAATCGCCTTATAAAATCGCTCGTTTGTTATAAAGATTGTTAGAGGTTTAACAAAAAAGAGTGAAATCCACTCCTACAGGGAAAGTGCATTTTCGACACCGAAAGAAGTGAAAATTAACTAAGACGGAGTTAAAATCTCTCGTTTGTTTTAAGAGTGCAGATACAGGGAGGGTACATATATATTCCGGCTTGTGTGCTTGATCAAAGACCCGCTAAAAAATGCCGTCGTCAAGTAAGACAGACACAGAAAGAATTTTTACTGTCACAGAAAAAGGAATTTACACCCAGGCATCCAGGGCAAAGGCGGGAATCGAACCCGCACCTGTTACGGCGTGAAGACAGCTATTGTAATGGTAACACACTTCCTCCCGGAAGGCCGAGTGGTCCAAACCACTCTTCCATCCGGGCCCGGACAACTAGGTGGTCTTGCCGAATCGATGCTTATTAATAATTTTTCCGTTTTCTTGCTTTCGTTGACTGCTTCGTCAAGGTATTTTCTGTCATCTCATTATGTTTTTAAAATTTGCAATTTTTTTTCAATGATCATATTAAATACAAAATAATCAGCCAAAATGATATACAACCACATACGTCAATTCTTTTTGGATAGGTAAATTTATTGGTTAAGAAAATAAATAAGTCAAGCGGGGTTTATCATTTTTACTATCTTTTTTTTTAACATATCTATGCCTCAAATTAAAATTTTGATGGGGTGCTCAGTCAAGCTCCTTTAAGAAGCGCCTAGCATGCCAATGTTTCCTTGTTCAAATCTGGTTATCTCCAAAATTACTGAAAAACCAAACAACTTCCGTCAAATATTGAACTGTCCCGTGAAGAGGTAGGGCACGATAAATATGTTTGAAAGTCCTGGCGTTGCGTATGATGTCCTTAAAATATGAGTTGTAATGTAATGTAACGTAATCGTTTCCGGCTGCCTATTTCTAGCCTCCTTTAGGAGCTTTAACACAGCCAATAACGCCTCGTAATTTAGAATCCTGGTCAAGTGACGAGGTCGACGCCTGAGCAGGCACCCAACGGAACTTCGAGCGACATCGTACGCTGACGCCGTCGGGACTTTGGACTCCACGGATTTACACGTCTGTCCCAGTGTACTCGGGCCCATCCGTCACGAGTTGGATTTTTCTACTCTTTCCAGTACAGATATCCGATTTATAGGATGACTGGTAGTAGGTGGAATTCGAACCTGAGAAGGTTGAATCCTGAGGCTGATGCCTTAACCACTCGGCCATGGACGGGCCAAATATGAGTTTTTGAATACTTAGGTTTTGGATCGTCACTAGACTGTGGTTTTATTGTAAATTATTGTAAACGTTGCCAATAGCCCACGTGTAGTTCTTGTGCGACGATGATTCTACCTACCCTAATTTAAAATTGAAATGAATATTGAACTTCCAGTTTACTTGACATGAGTTTTGGAAATGGCGATTTATCTAATACTTTTCTTTATTCACAAATTTAAAATATTTATAGAGTTAACTACGTTATAAATTTTTTTACTATTATATATATTTAGTAAAAGTTATACTAAAAATGCTTCAAAATTTCGAAAACGCAGTTAGAATATATTTAAATTGCACCAGTTAATAGATTTAAATTCTGTGATTTCTAGCACCGAATTCAAAGGAGTGAATAAATTGTTATTCAACTAAGTACTTCTATTCAAAGCACCTAAACTTCGAAAGTCTCATCATCATGATGGAAATAACTATTATTCTTTTGAAGTTTTAGAAATTTATGTGCCTCATTATCAAAACAATGACCTCATTTGCATTTTCGATTTATGTGAAGTAACTTACGGCTTCTTAATAAGAGTACATTAAGAAATGCTTGAACAAATCATAGGATATAAATCAATTATTTAATTAGGTATATTGCTATTTTTATGATTATGATAGTAAGTAATAGAAAAAAAATGTTTTGTTATAGTGTTCAGTAAGTTTGAATAAATAATTTTGTAGTTATTAATTGAAAAAAAATAATTATATCAAATTTGAATAGTTCTTACAATTTATTATAAAAATTATTTTAACGACGTTGTGATTTATTCGATTTAGCGATATGCATTATGTTTGCCACGATAGATTTATTATTATATTTTTTGCCTGAATTAAGTATTGTAAATAACTTAATTGAAAAAACAATGAATTACTATTGAAAAGCATTACACACATTAATTTCAATAAGTTACAAACAATGACGAAATCCATAAATCAAATTTAATAAGTTTTAGGCTGGTAGGTTAACCGTACATTAGGGTTATTGGCTTTACAAGTATTTTCCCTATATAAAGCTTTTTATTTTTTAATAACCTAATCACCTTATGTGATTAATGGCTCTTTAAATTGAGAGTTTTTAATCAACTGATAAGAAATACACTTTACTCTAACAAAAAGTAAGATAAAAGTTTTTTTTTTTATTTGCTGATGGAAAGTCATTTAATGCTTAAGATTCAGCTAGCCTGAACCAAGCTTTCCCTTGGAGAAAACATCCAATCGATAACAATTTAATTAATGTTTTTATCGATTTCTATTGTGCACCGTAAAGTGTTAAACGTTTTTATCAGCAATCAAAGAACAAAATGGCTGAGCTTTATAAAGAGGAAATCCTACATGCGTTAAATGAATTTTTTAATTGAAATAGCAGATCTTGTACACTTAGTCATAGAAAAGAACCTTTGTCTCGATAATTTATGCTTTATTTAATTTCAGAGCAAAACTTTTCTTCATTATGTTTCCGTTGCTTATCAACTTTGGATTTAGCGATTTTTTGTAAGTATCACTGATCCTCTGAATTTAAACAAGATAAAAACAAATAGCTTGAAAACAATTTGGAAGCAGATTATTAATAAATAATTTGTTTTAAGGAAAAGATTTTTCTATTTTTTTTCCCTTAATTTTTTCTTAATGGATATATTGTCTGTATTATCTATCTTACCAATATGATTTCTTGTTTATCCAATAGATGAAATGCGTATAAAGTAAAGTAGCTATGCGTACTTAATGAGGCTCTCACTACACGGCTTTATAAAAGAACGTACAGGAAAACGGCCAAGAAAGCACATGGTAATAAATTTTTACGTGTTACCCATGTGTTGTACGTTATTCAATTTTCGAACCAGGAAATATTTAACCCAGTTTTCAATTCTCTAATTTTTTAACCTGTTTATAAAGCAGCACTGCTGATGTGAACCTCGACTGTAAGATTTTGTAATCTATTAAAGTCTGTAAGTTTTATTGCAGTTGCTCGATTTTAATCGTTGGTTTGCGACTTTTTTTTCAGGACTGCTGAAAATAGCTGTTTTAGTTGATTCGATATACGAAGGAAATTTATTTAATCCAAAATTTTTCACAAATTTACAAAAATCAATAATTCCATGTTGTACTACTGCGCACTATACATCTTTACTAGACCCTGATATATCTTTTTAATTTGGGTTTGGTTGAAATTACTCAGCACTGTTTGCTTAAAAAGGGCCATTGGCGTCGGTTAGGTCTTTTTCTTTTGCAACGAAATCAAATGACAAGACTGGCATTTAAGCTAGCATCTAATTCAATCTTACAGCGACGATAATAAACCAGTCACGGTTTCGATAACATAAACCAGTCACCAGTTTAATGTAAACCAGTAACGGTATGATTGAAGATAGGGATTTTTTTTATCCAGCTCGATCCGTTTATAGGAAGGCTATGTGTAAGAATTAGTGATGTAGATTTTTAAATTCCGAGATTCAACTACGATCGGAAATAGGATCGACGAAATAGAAATGCTAATTGAAGGCGAGCTTCTTTCAAAATGCTCACTATGACCACATCAATCAAAAAACATTTCCAAACACGGCGCTGACTCTCAGAGTCGGAAAATCTGCCTCACTATGCGATGACCCCATGACTTGGATAAAACTTGCAAGGATATCTTTCGTTATATGTCGCCTTTTCTTACCACAAGCTTTCATTCCTGATTTTCTATGGGATAATTTATGTTCCTAACTGGATAATTCATCCTGCTCATCAATGGTACTGCGGAAAATCCCCTAAAGTCTTCTGGAAGTAAAATGTGATCGTAGTTCCCTGACTGCACTAGCCAGACTCAAAAGTAGCCATCTTAAGTGTCTTTCTTTTGAAAGTGGCAGAAAAATCTATCCTAGTTGCAAAAAGTGCTGTGACCATCCAGCCTCTCCGGAGCACACACTGAGTTGCTTCGGGCTACCAAGGAGGGCTTAACATCTGATCCCCTTCTTGTAATCGACTTTCTGTCTGTTGCTATAATCTCCGTGGTTAGTAGGTTCTTTATTTAAATAAAACATCCAGAGTGAGAATGCATTAAGGTTATTTATTATGATTAAGTAATGATGGATATTACAATAATTGACATAGTATTAATTAACATCTCTACAGAGGATCCGAAACTACTCAGTTAACTCTATTCGGTTTATGGGAGTAATCGGTACCTGGGAACTTTGCATCTCAGTCTTGCAAAGCGTCTTCACTGCTAGGCATGGGGCGTTGATGGAGAAGTCTGATGAATGAGGCAGGGGCGCTGAGGTAAGGCGTCGGGAAATGAAGTTCTCATAGATAGGGCATTGGCAGGTAAGGACTCGGGAGTCGGGATCGCATTAGACTTGGCTCTCATCGTCGGAACTCGGCCGCGGAGGTTAGGTGATGAACTCAGACATCGGACATGGGATTTTTCCCAAAGTCATTAGGCAGTGCAACCTCTGGAGTCTCTCCCTCTTCTCTGCTCTGACCCCGCATCACCTCTTTGGATGCAGAAAGCTAGGCCCTCCTCCAACGTTCTCATTCGTTAGCTGGGGGGTCAAGGGGTTAGTTATGTAAATATCTATTCCCCCTCTTGTGTTCTCATTGGGTATAGGGGGTTGTTCATCACACCTCCCTTATTTGGTATTACCAGACTTCCTGTCTGGTTAACAACTCAGCCCTGTCATTGCTAGGTTGCCATATCCTGTTGGCTGGCTTGCCACATTTGGCATGACCTGTCAATACTCTTGGATATTGACTGTGTCATTACTCCCCTTCTCACACAAAAACAAAGAAAGTTTGTTCGTAAATTGTCAATTACTCCCAACCATAACCGAAAGAAAAAGTCCTATAAATTGTTTTTAGGTAATACTTGGATCCCCTGAGGAGACTAATTTTCATAATGTATGACAATGGTTATACAAAGTTACAAATGATTACATATATGGTAACAAAATTCTTTTCACCTAGTTGTACATAAGTTTGCAAAACTAATTATCAAAAGTGAATGTAATATTTTCACTAATTTTCTAGAATAATATGTTTACATGGAACTACATTTAAATCATCAATACAACAGTTATCCAAACAAATCAAAAAAAAAATTTGCTTTTTGCAAATTTAGACAACTTTATATTTGAATTTTGGAATTGTACCAGTCTCTACTTTTATATTAGATCATTGTTGATGCATATATATATATTTCTTTCAAGAAAACATGAAGATATTAATGAAAATTTCATTATGGTAATTAAGAGACTGAAATACCCCTAAGTGTTACATGAAAAAAAATGCAATGTTAATTACACACACATTTAAAACCGAAACCTGTTATATTTTGCTTATAACATCTTAGAATTCCAAATATGTATACATGTAAAAATGTTGTATTACTCAAAATAGTTCAAAAGTTCATAAATCAAGGTATATGATTCACTATGACACTTGAATTTGATGTCTTTAGAATGCAAGCTGAAAAGTTTTTCCAAGAGTTTTAGTTCAACAGCTTTGACAACAATTCGCAACAGTTTATTAGTTGTAAAAATATAGTCCATGTATTTAAGGTTTCTGGTAGTCGTAAAGTCACTGAAATGTCATTATTTATACATTGATGAAAGTTTTAATAGAAATACCTGAGTATTGTTCAGAAAAACATTGGAGATGCATTGCGCTGGAAAAAACTGTAAGGCAAATCACAAAAACACTGCTGATGACTGTTGGAAAAAAAAAACTTTAAGGTTCATCACTTTTCTTCTTCTAAAAAAAAAACAAACAATGGTATATTCGCACTTTCTGAATTTATGATCACTTGTCGAAAATTCTAATGGTTTGTATATTGTGAAAAGGAAATATTCAACTCCTTTTATTTGTGTTGGGAAGGACCATTTTCAGAAATAAGATTGGTTGACTTTCTGAATTACAGAAAATGCTTTGTACAATTTCAGGCCAGCTGAAATATGTTCTCTGCAGAGATCTTCAAATGTGCACCCTTGAAGTCTCCTTTCTCTGTAATCATAATATCATACAGACTCACCTGGTACAATCACTCCCAACCAAACACAAGCCAACATTAATTCGCCTCAGATCCCCTATAGAGATGAATTTTAGCAAAAAGAAAATCACTTATCACTTGAAACAACTTAAATCACTTTTTAATTAAAAAAAAAATCTCAGTTTATAGCAAAAATTAAAAATTGTTAATTATTACTAAAAAAGGACAAGGGAAAATTTTCACTTGTGATATAAATAAATTTTTAATTCATTTTCCTCTTAAAAACTCTCTCCAAAAATAATCAAATCATTACATTAGGGAATCTTTAAACCAATCTATCAGATTCGAACCAAAAGCATATACCATTTAACAAAACTCTCAAAAGCAAAAGAAAACAATAAAAAAAAATGCAATTTTTACCCGCATTCCAGTAATCCAGCAGTATTTTACGCCGCTATCGCCCATTAGATGGCGGTAGCAGTACCAATTCGTTGATTTAGGAATTCTCAGAAGTCCCGAAAACTCGTCTTTTCTCTCTCCCTCTTTCTCGTACGTTCTAGAAATCAACATTAGCCATATCGCTGCTGGCTGGCTTGCCCCATGTTTCCAAAAATTTCACCGCTGTATTAACAAGCGTCATTCTAATGGATATCGCCGTTAAATTGGTAAGTGTTTTTCCATTCCTCAAAATTTCAATAATTCATAATCCTGCAGCATTTTCCCCATTGCATTTAATTAGAATTAAAAAGGGAAAACAATGCATACGCACGTGGAAGCTCCAACCTTTATCTGTGCGTGAAATCACTCTGTCTCATATTAAAATATAATTTTCACTTCTGAATCAATAGAAAAATAAAACGGGTAATTATATAAAACCATAATAAGTGAAAAAAAAATAAAGAATATTAATAAAATTCTGGGGGGAAAAAATCGGAATCCAATAACTGTTCTTTAAAAAAATAACATAAACGCTTGTATTTTTCAGGTGCTTTGAACATGTCCGCAATGCTGAAAGGCGACATGGCCATCTGGCTGTGTTACCAGGGGTCTTAGAATCACTAATTACCACCAATTTTCCCTTTCTCTCTTTCAGCTTTTAAATCTGGCAGCAACGAGGGACAAATTATGTTAATTTTTAAATTATAATTTTATTATTGTTTACTAGCAGTAAATACTATGCTTTTTTTTTTAGGAAAGGGGCATGCATAATAGCCAAAACACATTTTTTTTATAGTTTTTTCTAATTTTTATACTGTATTTTCAAGTTTTCTTATTTGTTTTATTTAGAAATGCATTTTTTTCTCGTGTATGGCCATACATGTATGCGTAAATAGGGTGTCAATTATCAATTGTTAACGAGATGTTTAACGTAATTTTACATATTTACAAGTTAACAAAGTATGATTTTTCCCGAAAATTTTGTTGTTGTTCGAAGCATATGCATTAATATTTATTGTTATGGAAGCTTGATATAATATTATTCTGTATATTAAAAGAAAACATACAATTTTCCCTAGCTGTTCCTTGCAAGAACAAGTCCGCCCAGGAAGTCATAGTTCTTCCTTGAACATCTTGTCGCCCGGCGCCTGCGATGATTGATTGTCGCCACACCCCTCGGAGTTCGCTCCTCTCATGGTGTAGAAAGATAAGTATTTTTGTTTGTTTACTTTTTCGTTCAGGTGGGGGGGTTTGTGGGTTGTTGTAAAGGGGTTATAGTGCGTATATTTTGACATTTTTATTTTAGGGATTAAAAAATTGTATTAATGTTTACAAGACCACTTTTGTGAAAACCATTTTATATATATATATATATTTTTTTTTTTTGAGTTTTTGTGTTTGTTGAATCATTACACGTAAATTGATTATTGTTTTGAGTCCAATTATAAATAAGGTGTTGATTTAAGGGTGAAGTCTAATTGAATCATTCTATGATTAAGCATAGATTTTAAATTTTAATATAGTATATATTTATTTTTTTAGACTGTTGTTGTTCTTTTTCTTAAATTATAATCGTGTGTTTTGAGTAAATTTGGTTTATTTTCATTGTGAATATTGTTTTCTTGTAGATGTGGGAATCTTTCAGTGACTTTTTTAATTTTTGAAATATGTACTTTCTTTTTTTGTTCGGGGTTGGTACAGTTTTGTATTTCAAATAAATTTTTACTAATAGTTTTTATAACCTGAAATTTTCCCTGAAATTTTGACTTGTAATTTTTACAGTCTTTGACAGTGACAAAATTGCCGACTTGAATGTCATGTGGTTGAGATTTGCTTTGAGTATATATTTGTTGTCTGGTCTGAGCTTTTTCGATGGACTTAGAGGCTTGCGTGTTAAAATTTTGTATTTGTTTTCGTATATTTGCCATATAAGTAGGATATTTTAGTAATTCGAGATTGTCTTCTTGACTTTTATATTTTTGTGTAAGAGGTGGAATCTTTCTACCAAAAAAATCTCGTTTGGCGAAAATCCGATTGTTGAGTGATAACTTGCATTATAATTTGACTTGTATAAATTTAAAATTAATTTTAAATCTCCCACATCATCCTGTAAAGCCAGAATACATTCTTTGAGCTGTTTGTGAGCTCTCTCTATAATACCATTTAAATTTGGGGTATAAGGGATCGTATGGTTAATTGTGACCCCTAATTGTGTTTGAATATTATGAAAGTTTTTACTTATAAAGCAAGATCCATTATCACATAAAATTGAATTCGGCGTCCCATATCTACTAAAATAGTCAATAAAACATGGTACAATAGATTTTGTGTCTATATTTTTTAGTGGATACAACTCCAGATGTCTCGAAAAATTGTCTATGATCGTTAAGACATAAGAGTCATTAGATAAAGGACCAATAATATCCGTACTCAAATGCGCCCCTGTAACTGCAGGAATTTTTCGAATTTCATGTGGCCATATATTTCGTTGGGGCCTTTTTAGCTGCGTGCATTTTAGACAAGATCTAGCATAATTAAAACAGTCAGTTAACATAGCGTCCCAATAGAAATATTCTCGTAGAAGTAAATACATACGTCTACCTCCAAGGTGGGTTATGTGAAAATCCGACAATGCTTGTATTTTTAGAGAGTTTGGAATAACAATGTTTTCCACATATTCTATAGAATTTCCTTTTTGGATTGAACGTCTGTATTTTAAAGTATTTTTGCTATCCACAAAATAATTTTTATATTTCGGTTCAATTTTCTTCTGTGTCAATTTGTTTTTAATAAATAAAATTGTACTGTCCTGGTTTTGTTTGCTGATTATATTTTCTTCGCTCAGCTTGCAGCCAAGGGGAAAGACCCCGAGATTGCTGCCGACTCCCGCTGTATCCAAGTTATTTATTGTCTGGTCTTCGTGTATCTGGCTGAATCCGGAAACTGGTGAGTTTGTGCATGTGTTATTATTTTTATTTTTGACGTGTTCATTTATGTTTTTGTTTATGCTACTATTTTGTAAAATATTTTGTGTATTCGGGAGTTTTAGGTTGTCTTGTATTATTTCGCATGATTTATTGGTGTTATTGTTTTGTAATTCAGATTTATCATTTGGAATGTCGATGGGTAGACCCGAATAAATTTGTTTTGAAAAGCTAGTGTCGGTATCAAACGTTATATCCCCCGTTTTGACTGTTTCCGTTCGTGAAAAAAAATCCGCTAAAGCATTTTCCTTTCCCGGTAAATACTTAATGTCGAAGTCATATTGACTTAGTTCGTTTAGTATTTTTCTTACCAAATGGGAAGTATTGTTTAGTTTACTTGTATTCTGTAACGGACGGTGATCTGTCAAAACAGTAAATTGCTTACCAAAAAGGTAGTCATTGAAATGAAGAATACCTTCATAAATGGCTGTTAGTTCTAGTTGAATGGCGCTTTGTTTAGCTTGAGCTGGCGTTAGTTTTTTTGAAAAATAGGCTACTGGTGCCAATCTATTCTGCCTGTATTGACATAATATTGCCGAGATTGCAATAGCACTAGCGTCAGTGTTTAGGTAAAATTTTTCCTTGAAGTCTGGGCTAATTAGGAACGGTTGATTAAAAAAATGCGCTTGTAAATTTTGAAAAGCTGTCTCTTGTTCGTTCGACCAATTAAATTTAACTCCTTTTTTTAAGAGTTTTTCCAAGCTAGCTGTGTAAATGGCATAATTTTTGATTGATGATCTGTAGAAATTGAGGAGTCCTAAAAAGGCTTTTAGTGATCTGAGATTGTGGGGTTTTTTGAATGACATAATCTTTTTTGTATTATCTGGTGAAGGGGTTATTCCATCTTTTGAAACTTCATATCCAAGATAAATGATGCTTTGGCGCATAAATTGACATTTTTTTGGGTTTAAAGTCAGGTTGTGTTCGGTTAGGCGCTGTAAAACTATTCTGATTTTATGAACCATTTCCTCTGGGTCATTGGCCCCGATTAATATATCATCGATGAACCATCTTATTCCTAAATTTTCCAGTCCCGCCAGGACCTTATTCATTAGTCTTTGAAAAATTTCAGAGCAATTCTTCATGCCAAAGCAGAGTCTTTGGAAACTAAAATTTCCTAAAATTGTAGTGAAACCCAATTTGTCGGCGTAATCTTTAAAATCGCATTGCCAAAATGCGTTACCCATATCAAGCGATGTGTAAAAGTTAAATCCGCTTATTGCATGAAGTATGTCTTTAATTTTTGGTAAATTTTGTGGGAAAATTTGTATTGCCATGTTCGTGCTACGCAGATCCAAAACAAAACGATAATCTCCTTTTTGGTCGCTTGTGGACTTTTTTCTTACTAACATAGCGGGAGCAAGCCAATTAGTTTCAGTAGGTTTAATTATTTCTGCTTCCAGCATTTTATCTATTTGATTTTTAGCTGATTCGCGCAAGTGATATGGTAGGGGATATGCTTTGCATGTAACGGGTGTGTCGTGATAAAAATGCATAGTTGGTTTCACTGCATCACAATGTCCAAGTGACATTAGTGAAGTCGAAAAGGCGTTTTTAAAATTTGTTAATAAGTTGCTTATTTGAAGTTTAATAACTGGGTTTAAGTGTGTTAAATCAAAGTTATCCAGGGAAAATTCAGTTTGTCTTCGTTTCAGTGTGTCTTCTGAGGCAGTAATTAAGTTAACTGTATTTTCTCTGTTTATATTTGAATTTTTAATGTCAATTGCTGTGTGAATATTACCCATTTGCATATGTTTGTTTAAATGTATGTTTTTTTCACCAGCATTACATATAAGGATTTTTGTTTTATTATCTTTAATTGTGTTAATAACCGGAGTGATGATTAAATTTGGATTATTAACTTGAATTGGTTCAAAAAAAACTTGTATATTGTTTTGTGAAAGGGGTGTCTTAGAAACAACATCTACTATTCTCGTTTCTTTGGGTTGTAAGAAGATTTTTTTATTTAGTTTCATTCTAAAACCTTCTTCATCTTCGGAACTTGTATGAATGTTAATCAGTTCGACTTCTGAGTCGTTAATCTCGAAAATACCTTCTGAAATGCGGAGATTTACTCGATGTTTATTTAATAAATCACAACCAATAATTAATTTATAATCATGAAGGTAGTTCTGTGTTATGAAAAAGCCGTGCTTAATTTTTACATTTCCTATTTGAATTGGGAGTTCCGCTAAATACAGGAATTTAACTTTTGAACCCGTGATTGTGGTTATTTGAACATTTGATTGTATAATTTTGACTTTTATTTGCTTATTATTTTGAATTTGTCTAAAGATATCTAGGTCCAGAATTGACACACTGCTCCCAGTGTCAATAAGTGATTTTATGTCTATTGATCCGGCCTTTACATTTATGAGTGTCAGATTTGAATTTTTATTGTTGTGGCTTGTGTTTGCTATAACATGATTATTGTTATTTTCATTTATTTCATTTATTTGAGTATTGTTCATTTTAATTTGTTGATTATTAATGTGGTCTGAATTTTCTGTTGTGATGGTTTCAATTTGATTTGTCGTATTTTGAACAATTTTCTCGGGGACACTATTGTGAATGTTTAGATCAGTGTTCCCGAGTTGTGTCCTAAAAAATGATTTTGTGGGTTTATGTTAGAGTCGGTGTGTCTGTTATATTGTCGATTTTGAGTGCTATTTCCTCTGAAATAGCGTCCACGTGAAATAGAACTCCTAGTTCTGTTGAAAGTTCGTCCTCTTGTTTGAACGTTTTGGTATGCTCCTCTGTTATTATTATTGCCTCTGTTGTGAAAGTTTCTATGTTGTGGATTGAATTCTCTGGTTATAGGAGTGCTTTGTAATTGATTGTATTGAGTGTTAGATTGTTTTAGTATTTTGTAAACCTCACAGTGGCTTGAGTAATGTGCGTTTTCGCCACAAAATACGCATTTAATGTTTGTTTCTTCAGATCTGATATTATTTATTTGCATATTGCCGATTTTTTGGATTGTTTCATGGGCCTTTTGGGAATGTATTGCAGTGTTAACCGCGTCATTGAAATTTTGCGGATTTGTTTTTATTACGTCGACTCTTAATTCAGGTAGAAGTGCATCGAGGAATTTTGACAGTTTAAGTCGGTCGATAATTTGTTTCGTTTCGTTGTTCTCCATTTGGTATTGTGTTCCTAAATAATTGTTTGCCAGAGTTGATACTCTGTATGCGAAGTTTTTTACCGATTCGCCTTCATTTTGTCGACAAGCACTAAATTTCGATTGATTGTCCGTTAACCCAATTTCATCAGAAAAAAACGTGATTAATTTGTCACATATTAGTTTATAATCGTCCGATTCCGACAGTTCCGCGTCGTTCAAAAGAAAAGTTAGGGCATTGCCCTTCAATCTTGTTTTTAAAATAGTTAGTTTTTCCTGATTGGACCAACCCGACAGTTCGGCGATATCATTAAACTGTTTAAAGAAAAATTTACTTTCGCTCGGTTCTCCATCAAAAAATGATGTTAGTAGCGCAATTCCATTTATTTTTCCCGAGTTTTGACTTTGTTGGGGATTAGGAGTGGGGAAATTTGTTAAAATGGGTGCAGGAGCTGAAATTGGTGTAAGCGCGACATTACTTTGTGAAACCGGTGCAGTATTTGTTCGTGCACTACGAGTGCGTGTGCCCCTATTATTAGTTAGTACTCTAGCGATTCTACGTCTAGGTGGCATTTTGAAGACAAATAATTAACAAAATAAATCAACAGAAAATTTCATGCACAGGTAAAAGTTATAAATGACCAAGTATATTATTTCACCATTTAGTAAATAATTAATTACCAAAACCATTAAACAATTAGTCATTAAAACCAAATTCTTACACTTTAAAAGAAAGTAATCAATTAATATCATATAACATATAAAACACCACGTCAACACCAAACGCAAAGAGAAATGACTGAATGTTTGGAATATTAAAAACTCATACATTAAAACCCAATTAAATGACATGCATAAACAAATTAGCGTTTGTAGCGGGAGAAGAAAGAAAAAAAAATTGAATGTTAACCATTCTTTAAAGAAAATTTAAAAAATAACCAAAATATCCCCACACTGGATCCTGGGACCGGGCACCATTGCTATAATCTCCGTGGTTAGTAGGTTCTTTATTTAAATAAAACATCCAGAGTGAGAATGCATTAAGGTTATTTATTATGATTAAGTAATGATGGATATTACAATAATTGACATAGTATTAATTAACATCTCTACAGAGGATCCGAAACTACTCAGTTAACTCTATTCGGTTTATGGGAGTAATCGGTACCTGGGAACTTTGCATCTCAGTCTTGCAAAGCGTCTTCACTGCTAGGCATGGGGCGTTGATGGAGAAGTCTGATGAATGAGGCAGGGGCGCTGAGGTAAGGCGTCGGGAAATGAAGTTCTCATAGATAGGGCATTGGCAGGTAAGGACTCGGGAGTCGGGATCGCATTAGACTTGGCTCTCATCGTCGGAACTCGGCCGCGGAGGTTAGGTGATGAACTCAGACATCGGACATGGGATTTTTCCCAAAGTCATTAGGCAGTGCAACCTCTGGAGTCTCTCCCTCTTCTCTGCTCTGACCCCGCATCACCTCTTTGGATGCAGAAAGCTAGGCCCTCCTCCAACGTTCTCATTCGTTAGCTGGGGGGTCAAGGGGTTAGTTATGTAAATATCTATTCCCCCTCTTGTGTTCTCATTGGGTATAGGGGGTTGTTCATCACACCTCCCTTATTTGGTATTACCAGACTTCCTGTCTGGTTAACAACTCAGCCCTGTCATTGCTAGGTTGCCATATCCTGTTGGCTGGCTTGCCACATTTGGCATGACCTGTCAATACTCTTGGATATTGACTGTGTCATCTGTCAACAACCTTCTAGAATTTATCGGACATATGTCAGATCTATTAAACAGAATAAGAAACAACAACAATATTTCTACTCACTGGTGCATCCTAGCGGTTCATCCGACCCATCTTCGCAGTGCTCGATGCCGTCGCAGAACTTGTTGAGCGCTATACACTTGTCGTCCCCGGCGCAACGCCACTCGCCGAGTCCGCAGTGGGACGCCACTGCGGCCACCAGCCACACCAGACCGGCGGCCACGGATATGCAGTGGCGAGCCAGGGGCGGGACGCGTGGCGGTGGCATCCATTCAATGACGAGCACCTGAAACAGAGACGCGGGATGTAAAGCTTTGTCTACACTTGGATCGTTGTTGTTCACTGTAAAATATTATGTATGTTTACTGTAAAATATGAAACTGTATGTTTACTATTACTGTAAAATATGATACTGTATGTTTACTGTGTTAATGTAAAATATGAAACTGTATGTTTACTGTTACTGTAAAATATGATACTGTATGTTTACTGTTACTGTAAAATATGAAACTGTATGTTTACTGTAAAATATGAAAAAGTATGTTTACTGTAAAATCTGAAACTGGATGTTTACTGTAAAATATAAAAAAAGTATGTTTACTGTAAAATACGAAACTGGATGTTTACTGTAAAATATAAAAAAGTATGTTTACTGTAAAATACGAAACTGGATGTTTACTGTAAAATATAAAAAAGTATGTTTACTGTAAAATATGAAAAAGTATGTTTACTGTAAAATATGAAATGGTATGTTGCATCGAAAGTTGGAGTGAATTTCATTCGATATAGTAATTGTTGCACTATCCCACCAAACCTTGGAGCATGTTAGAACTCCAATGTTTAGTACAACTTCGTAATTATGCATGGTGAAACTCAAATTTTTGAAGCAATTTCGAGTCATATTTTGACGCATGATGAAACTCCAAATTTCGGTGCTACCTGTTGTCAGATTTTAGTGATTGGTGGCTCCAATTTCATTGCAACTATTAGTCATACGTTAGACTAATGGTGATAATCCAAAATTTGGCACAACTTAGAGTCAGAATATTTGGATGTATGATGAGACTCCAATTTCAGTAGAAAAATTAAATAATATAATTACATGCATAAAATCTAAAGTAAAAAATATTTAAAGCTAATATTTTTAATGCATACATCTCACGTATTTTTAAATATTTCCAATTAATTTTTGTTGCTTTATCGTTTTTCTTGCCGATCACTAATTGCTTTTGAAAATGGAAAAGTTTGCATGATTTAATTATATAAACTTATGATATTCCAAATATAAGATTATTCAACTACAAAAAATCATTTTTAGTTATAGAATAATTAAACAATTTTAATTTAAAAACTAAACTGATAAGTTTTTTTTTAATTTTTAAATATCAATTGATAATCATACATCGCGTTATTGTTTTAAAATGGAAATTCAAATATATTTTTCAATTAACATTAATTCCTTTATTTCAAAATAAATATTTATACTTCATTGCAAATCTAATGCAAATCTCATTATAAAATTAAAAATAAAGTCTGAAAAGGCTTATCTTGAAAAACTTTAAAAAAAATGCTTATCTAATATTTACTTCACACTTCAAAACAAAATTTTAAATGAAGTTCATTGTTCAGTTCCCGTCTTATACAAGTAGCAAATGCTACTTGGGCGAAATTTTCCCACGCTGCAATCTTACACCTTAAATTTGACAAAAATGCAGCATACGCTGATATCGAATTTTAAAAGAAATATTTGTTCGTTTATTATTTTTCTATCGATTTTTCTATTAAAAAATAATAATAATAATTGGAAAATGTGTTCTCTACTATTTAAAATACGAAACTCATAACTATAGTTTGAATAAAAATATTACTTAACGAATTTACTTTACATTTTTTCCTTCTTAAAATTGTTGGTTAACGGATAAATTAATGTTTATTTTAAAAGTGAATTTGTAGCCGACCCGGCAGCACAATGGTTAGGGAACTAGCCTTTGGAGCTTCTGGTTTCGGGTTCTATTCCAGGTAACGAATGGATGTTTGTTTTTGTCAATAAGTGTTATTTTTCTAAGTGTTTGTGTCGTCTTTTCTATGTGTGTCTCTTGTGCGTCACTTCTGGTGAGTGGTGTAAAGGACTATAGAGCCCATGTTCCCCCCTTCTAGAGTTCGCATTTAAAGTTAAGTTAAAGTGAATTTGTAGAAGATTGTTAACCTCCATTCTTGGTTTATAAAAAAGCTTCTGTGAGATAAAAATTTTACTTATTATTTCTTAGCTTTTCTTTCCAATTCGAAACAAAGCAATTTTTGCTATCTATATATTCCCGTAAGATTATACTTCTAGGATGAAAATGGGCTTTGTCTTGTAAATTTAGAGTAAATCATAGTTATTTTCCTCTTCACCTTACAATTCTGCTTTTGCGGAAAAATTAGAGGTAGGATTATCGGAAACTTGATCCCTGGTTCGAGTGGTGATAATTCCTTCATTTATTTATCGTATTATATTCAAAATAAAGCCATAAATGTTTTAGATTCTAGTTTGTAGCAATATCTGGATACATCATGGTTAGTTGGTTTAATTCAATGCACTGTTACATATTAGCGCTTGGTTTCACCCTAACAATGGTTCCTAGTAGCTGTGTGATGAAATGTCTGGTCATATTTTTTGGTATTGAATATATTTTCGGCAGACCCATTTCTAAGATATTTTTCCCAAACTCGAAAATGGTTTAACAGTATACCATGAATGTGGTGAAATATTTCACAACACAGCCGTTGCAGCTACTATTAACCATAAATATGGTGAAACCAAGCAACAAAACCAATATACAGGGTTTAAAATTAAACAAGCATTGTATAATCATTATAAATCTCATCCGAATTTTGTTTGAGGCAGACTGCAGTTAGAGGCTCAGGGGCTTAGTGGTAGTGCTTCGCATTCTCACGCCACAGGTCCGGGAATCGAATCCCGGATAAGGAGGTTGACCCATGGGTGGGTCGATAAAAAGGGTACCGATCATGCTTGAGAACTAAACACTGGGGGTTCCGCGAGAGGCTGACCACCTTACCGGGACATATGCCTAGCACACCAGAGCCCTATGTCACAAAAGCGGAAATGGGCACGACAGGCCTTGCCCCAGTAATGGACTATTACGCCGGGGAGTTTAGTTTTATTTTCGGACAGCAGTTACGACGAAGGGATGGTCCGTTCATTATTGAAGTTTAAGGACTTTAAAATTAACCGAAAGATCTAGACCAATAAAATTGAATTTAGTTTAACCGGAATATTTACCAAATTCAGGCATTTTCATTGCCTTTCCAAACATAACATATATTAAAAAATTGTTACAGGACCCTTCGAAGAGAAAACTTTTTAGAATGGGAGTTTTGAAAAGAGACCAAATGACGGTTACAATTTTGATAAACCAAACTGCTCCCATATATCCCCAAAGAAATGATTGATGGTCATATCCCTCATAACATATTGCAAAAAAATTCGATTTTTTTCTTTTCAGATTATTCTTTCAAATATCACTATTTCTTCCGTCAAATTTAGATAGCACTTTATAAGTTCCCCCTTTTTCGTGTTTATGTAAAAATGCAGATAATGTGGTGTGTGGGGGCGTGAAATAATATTCTTTTATTAGACATTGCCCGTATGCTTTCAACAGGAAAACTTTTGAAATATCTCAGATAGATAGTTTATATAAATAGATGGAGGTTCTTTTTTTTCCTGGTAAATTTTGTGAATCAGTTATAAAAACTGTGTTTTTTGAAAGAAAAATGAATCAATTTTCAAGTACAAGGCACTTTTTATATAGATATTTTTTTATGTCTACATATCACATTCGTATTTTCAATAAATTCCTACCTATCAAAGCCTAAGCAATTTTTACTTTGATAAAAAAAGATATTTGAAATACTTTTAAAAAGTAAATTTTGTAAAATTGAACTATGTGGATTTATCAAAATTTTCTTGTTTAAGAACTGTAGCAAAATAATAATATAATATTTTAAATTAAAAAAAGGTTATATTTTGTAGCATTTAAATTTTGTAACTATATTATCAAAACAAGTTTCAAGAGGTATGCTAAAACTTTAATACTAATATGCTTATTAAAATATTCAAATTCAACTGTTAATGTTTCCCCATTCAACGTTTAAAACTAATCAAATTTTTAACAAACTTTTCAAACGTTCAAAAAATTATCGAACGTTTCCTATGCAGCATAAAAAAACTTTCTAAAGACGGGGTCAAATAATTAGAAAATACGATATAGTTTGAGTTTTTATTCAATTATGAATCGAGAATGATTTAGAATGAATGACACATTCTTATTACAGTGTATTTCTTCTGACTAGCTAAATAAAAAAATATATCAATATTCAATACATCAAAATACTTAACATTACTTGCATTTGAAGTATTTCAAATGCTGCATGTATTATGTAGAGAACATGCATTTTAGAAAGTTCACACTTAATTGCTACTCTATTCTTAATAATTTCATAATATAACAAATCTTTTATAATTTGTTTTATTGCACGAACTTTATATTTGATTAATTTAGTAATTATTTGAACTGACAGTATTACCAACGAATATCATAAAATTGGGCAAGCGGAAAAATACTGTAAGGATTTAGTTGATTACCCTTCCATTATTCATTTCAACAACCATTTAGAGAAAACTTAAGGATTTTGCTTAAGGACCATATTTAGAAGATGAAACTTAAGGGATCCAATACAGCAATATTTTATATAGGAATGCACAACAAAGTTATAATTATTACCTACGTGCATGATTTCGTGTTTTAGCAAATAAATCACCGATCATTCTTATTAGCTGCTCTTATTAGCTGCTAATTTCAAATAGAATTTTAATGACTACTAATATCCAAACGCGTTTATGAACTAAACACACGATTCTACTATTAATACTACAAAATCACCAACGTAAAATTAGAACGGCTGACACTAAATTATTCCATTATCATTTACTTCTAATTTGCTATTAATATTTAAAATATACAATTATGATGAAGAGAGAACTCTGAACAAGCGATACAAATTTTAAAAAATACTCATAAATTAACAATTATTTATTCATTAATATCAGAAAACTCAATTACTAAACATCAAATGAGGCTACAAAACTTAATTACTTCTTAATTATTCACCTCCAAAATACTGCAGAGGAGCCTCAAAAGAATCTGCCACGCAACAATATTTCAAAAGACTTTTGCTTAAAAATGTGGGTATCAGAGTCACAAGGACCCAAGTCCAAGTGTGACTCAGTCCATTTTGTTTAACAAAATTCAGGAATGAAAGTATGAGAAATGCTGAAAATAAGATAATTTATAAAGAGAAAAAATGAACTAAGTCATGTTGGGACTTTTTAAATTGTTCTGTGGTGGGCCGTTAAACTGCACTATCTGGGCTAAAAACTTGGACCATTGTTGTAATCACTCAATAACTCTAACATACAACAAAGTAACCTGAAAGACTGGTTATTTCAGAACGACAACGATCCAATTCATTTTTGTAGTTACTGCATTTTGCGTGTATGTTTCAAAGAATTCAAAATACCTTTATATTTCACGCAGCTCTTCCCCGCATCTTTGCATAAACGTGGCCACTCTTTCTGGAAGGGCTCAGGTGTTGTACTTTATTTTCTTACCAGCACCAGATGTTGGGAGCGTGCGAGGCATTTGGTCTTCATGCTTGTAGTCTTTCGTCTTTAGTAAGTTTTGCTGGGAGGAACTTGGGTCTGGGAACCTGTGTGAAATTTAAGGAGTTAGAGTTGGGTTTTTTTATATTTTAAGGTTAAGTTTTATGATTGAGTTGTTTGAATATTAACATTATTTCACGAGATAAATGCTGTTTCTTTTAAAAGAATGTTCTGTTTGGAAGCAGGTGCTGTTTGATTGATAAATGTTCCGTTTTAAGATTATAGATTAAGTTTATTCGATTTTTGTAAGGAAAAATTTTCCTTAACAGTTGTCAAGAAATTTAAAATTTTGGGAAATAAATGTCTAAACACTCAATTTTTAATAAAATTAACAAGTTTTATTGTAGGTTGAATGGTTGTACGTATAAACACCAAAAAAAGTAAACGAATGAAGTAAACTTTTTTTAAACTAATTTCCCCGAAAGTTTATTCATTTTTTTTAATGAAAAATTCTCCCTAACACTTAAATTAGTTTTTATGAGACTTAAAGTTTTGTGAAACAAATGTTGAATAACTTAACTTTTTATAAAATTAACAAATTATATTGTAAATTGAATGGTGGTAACACCAAAGAAAGTAAACGAGCGAAGTAAAGTTTTTTCTAAACTAATTTCTCAAAAACGTAACTGTATCTAGCTAGTTTAGGGAAAACTGTGTTTTCAACTACTTCAAAATAATTCATTAAAATTAGATATTAATTTTCACTAAGATATTAGAACGCCACCCTTATTTAATATGTTTCTTTTATCTTAACTACATGAACTAAGACACTTTATATTATCCAATTAAAATTATATTTGGGTAATTCCACGTCAGAAGAGACCACGACTGCAAAAAAAAAATATTTTTTCCCACAATTGTATCTTTTATATTTGCTTTAGAAAGGTTTGAATATTATTTTTTTTGTATCATCAACTATTGTTGTTTCGTCTTTGGCAACACAGCGGCTTCAAAATGGCCGCTTTGTTTCGAAAACATGATCTCGTGTTTTTGCATCATTTTGAATCCTTGAATTTTCAGATAAGAAATACAATTTACCAGATTTTTTGGTAAAATTATTAAAATACACTATCCGAACTATGTTAAAACCACATTATTAATTGGCATTTATAACTAAAAGATATTTAATTAGGAAGATAAAAATCTCATTTTTGACTGTAGTGTCAGTCACGAAAAGATATAAAAGTTCCCATAACTTTTTAAAATAAGGCTTTACTTCAAAAATTTTACGATATTTTCTTACTATAGTAACCTCTGTGTAATTCCAACCGTTTTGATTTTAAAATAAAAAGCATTTTCTCTATTTATAACACATTTTAGATTTGTAGTGTCAGTCACGATGTAGTGCTAGTCACAACTTCTTTTTGATCTAGATGTTTTAGATTAGCTAAATACTTGTAGATTTCTTATATTTTGATAATTTTGATTTAAGATGGCTATATCAACAGCTAAAAGAAAAAAAAAGAGCAAAGGGGGTGTTTTTAAGACGGGATAAATTTTAAAAATTTAAAGAAAATGAAATCAAAAACCACTTTACGGACAACACTTCAATTAAAGGTAATACACCTCTATTGCAATCCTCCAACCGTTTGACAACCTTGTCTGGTAATTCTCTTCCAAAAGTCCTGGTCATCTTTGAATTCAAACATGGTGAAGGACCAATTGATGGACTTCGTGATACAGTGAGGAGGGGGATAAAGGAAGTCACACTTTCTAAGAAATTTGACCCACATTTTGCTAAAGATTTTTTCACTTTGCACAAGAAATCTGCCCAAACATATAACTATTATACATTTCTGACAACTGTGTAAAGGGCAAAATAGGTAGATTAAATTATATATGCCCATTAAAGGAAGTTAAACCTTCCAATTCCTAGACACACAAAAATTGTTTCGTTTTTTAAAATTTAACAAATGCCTACTTAAAACAACTGCCAGTGTTTCATTAAATTCCCCAAAAATACTACATGGTTAATTAAACAAATTTAAATGTTGTAAAAAGAAATACCTCTCAACAAAATTTTGAAAATGAACGTGATGCTGGAAAAAGAGCTTTATTTCCTTTTGTAGTTAAATTATCGTTAAATATTTTGTGAGCAAATGTTAAGTAAAGTTGCTTATTCAATCAAACTGAAACATCTACAATGGTCGGGGGTCTTTTTGCGTGGCCTGAGAAGGGAGTTTTTTCAGAAAATGCTATTGAAGAAAGAAGTAAGAAACTACCAGAAATCAACTTTAGGGGACGTTGTGTAACTTTGTCTAACTATATTTTTACCATGTACGCAATTTTTAACTTACTATATCCAAAACTATTTACATATGTTATGTTATTATTGTCTAAATTTTCCATTTCTGTGATACAATTCACATGATGAAGTGTGCCACAAGTTGAATGTAGTGTAAGTCACGCACAAAAGTGTTAATAAATTATTTCCTATGATATTTCAATACTTTTTTGCAATTAAATGATTTAGCTTTAAACTTTATAATTAAAATAAGCACTGGTAAAATGATGATTTACTGCATTTTGAAGAAAAAATTAGAGTTCAAGAAATTACCAGAAACCTATTTTAGAGGACATTGTGTAACTTTTTCTAACCATAATTTTACCATTTATGCAATTTTTAACACTCCTTTTTACAAAATTATTTACATATGTTGTGTTATTATTCCTTAAAATTCCATATCTGTGATACAATTCACAATGTAGTGTCAGTCACGAAATGAATGTAGTGTCAGTCACGCATAAAATCGTTAATAACTTATTTCCTATGGTATTTTAATACTTTTTTGCAATTAATATATTTAGCCTGAAACCTTATACTTAAAATAAGCAGTGGTAGAATGCTGATTTACTGCGCAATCAGAAGAAATTAGAATTTTTCTGATAGCCAAAAATCTACGAACTTTCGTGTAGTGTCAGTCACATCAGGACATTTTTATTATTTTTTAGTTAAATATTAAATTTTAAAAAATTTTAATGATTGCTAAAAATACTAAATGCTCAGGGGTATACTGACATACAATATTTTTTTTTCACAAATAAAAAAATAATTATGAAATATGCAAACGAAATTGGTTAAATCGTTCTGATGTAGTGTCAGTCACGCGTGGAAATGCCCATTTATTTACATGTTCTAGCACAAATTTAAGTGTGTTTGCTTATAGTTTAGGGTCATTCAAAAAAAAAAAAAACTTTTAAAATCTATTAAAAAAGTATCTGAAACATATAAAGTCGTATATAAGATATCAATCTGCATTTGAAAGTTAAATAAACCCCACAAGCCCCTTAAGATAGCTATTTCGATGTTCAAACCACTATGAACTATTTACTCTAGCTTACTAGTTAATAATAGCTTTAGGTAAAAATGTAGTATAAATTTTAGTTTCAATTATTAAAAGCATTTCTTTTCATTCCTACTAAATTATATTATATTAATAGTTAAACAAGATAACATAACAACGAAGTCTACTAATTAAATTAAGAAATAATTTTTTTTCTGTTATTTTACACTGATCGCTATCTCTAGACAGTTTACATTATGATAATATGTTATTATGTTACATTTTTGTCTTCGATAAAATATATTTTTGCGCTAAATCTAATTATGAATTAAAATATGCTCTTTAAAGTAGAAACTAATTACATTGCCTTTCTATATAAAATGTTATTCTATAGTGTTACAAGTTCATTATTGAAACTAAGAAATTAAAGTATATCTACTTGTAACTAATTAAATTAGATTTGAGTTTTTCCGTTTTCAAATATTTAATGTATTAAGTTAAAATTTTACAAAGGATTTCGTAAAATGTAATTTTTTTGTACATAAAGTTAAAATTCAATTATAATTTAAATTATAACTCAGTGTCAAAGTTTCTTTAAAATAATTTAACTTTATTATTAATTTATTTCCGAATTATGTAGTTGTCTATATGTACATTTCCTTGAATGAATTAGCATGATAAAGGTTTAATAACTACAAACACATTTTCAAATTTTACTACTAATGGATGTAATGAATATTTGTAATGAATGTAGATGAAATGAATAGAGATGTAGAGATAGAGAGTATGTATAAAATTCCTTGGGAAGTAATGAATACTTAACTAGTGGATAAAATTCCTTAAAATTATTATATTTTATAAAGATATTTTGTTTTACTGAAGAAAAGACTTTTAATTAATTTGTACCAAAGTTAAGCATTTCAAATGCAAATTAATATCTTTGAATTATTCATGCACCTTAAAAGCTCTTGTGCATTATTAAGCCAAAAGACCCCAACACATTCACTTTGGAAATTTAATTTCTTTAAATATAAGCACAATTTTAAATTTAAATTCGAAAATAAATTTCTTATAACATCACATATTTTTAACAAACATCGAAAAAAAAAACGATTTTGTTTATTTAAAGCCTTATTTTATTGTAATACAAATTATGAAACATCAAAAGCTTAGAGTTATATAATTTATTTATTAGTTCTTGTTTTTCAATTCACAAGCAGCAATTCGTGATAACAAAAAAACATAAGTAAATTCGTAAATTAATATTTAAATTCAAATTATATGTATATGAGATTCATGTTTTAAATAAAGGAGAACACATTTTTCACATTCTTCTTTTTTGGAATATAAAAATTGATAGAATCCTTTATTATGAATTATATATTTTAAAAAATTGATGCTCAGATCGCAACTTTTTATTTAATACGCAAAATTGAAACCTTTATCTTCTTTTTTTGTAACCAAATATTAAAAATGTAAGTAAATATAAGAACTAAATAAAAATATTTCAAAACTATTTCATTCGTGCTTGACGAAATATCACGTAATTGTTCAGAAAACCTTAAAATTCAGGCCAAACTGTATCACTTGATACTTTTTCAATTTATTTTAGGTTTATTATAATAAATTACAGATAAATTCATTTGATTAAAAATATATCTAGACCATGCATCTCTCTTTACGTGCCCGATTTACTTCGAAAGCGGAGCTAAAGTTCTATTTTAGTGCATAAATCAAATGCCATGCACTCCATTACTCAGGTTAGAGATAATTTCTCATTTTCCTATTTCAAATCTTCATTCTCCGTATTACGTTTCACAGAGAAGATAAAATTACAGGAGCATTTTCGTGAGCTTAGAGGCTGGAATTTTTGAATTATGATACTTTTGAAACAATTTTTTTTTTGCGAACAAAGGGTTGGAAATTGAATTTTAGTGAATCATTCATGGTGTTTTGTTTGCATGATAAATTTGCTTTTGGTATGAAATTCGACCGTTTATTTCAGCTTGGTAAATTGTGATGGAACATTGAATTATTTTAAATTATACTTTTAGTTTATGAATATTTAAAACGCGAACCACTCATGAATATTTATCAAATTACATTTGAAATTTGATTTAAAATGTGTCAAAATTTTATATGTAATCGTTTATAATCACAATGATATGAATATTTTAATTGCAAGTAGACTAATTTAATTTTAGAGAATATTTTAAGATTCTAAGTTTATTTTGTTGGTTTTGTGAAAGAAAAAAAATAAGTTTTAAAAACAAAGCATCAGAAATGTTATTGAGGATTGTGGTCGCCTGCTTTCCAAAACTCTTAAATCACACCTTTTTTCAAAATATATCATTAAAACTTTCGTTTATCAACTGGACACAGCTTTTCTGTGGTCTACTATGCTTATTGAAGCTTGATATCAGATTTCGTTTAAAACATAATTTTGGCATAACTAATTGAATCAGTGAGTGCAGAAACCACTTCAGTCACAAAAATCCGAAAGCTCGTTTTCAATGAAAATAAGCGTAGAAAGGCAAGATGCGTGTTGGGTGCAAAAACTACGTTAGTCTGTTGAGTAGTTCCGTAAATACAGGACGTTTGTTTCGAGTTTCTAGTGCAGAAATAGAGGAGGAGTCATTACGTTTTTTCTTTCTCCTGAAAAATTTGAAATTTGTGACTGACGTTTTTTCTGCACTCACTGATTCAATTATCAGCTAACCTCATTTTAACTGATGCTTTGATTTTGAGTAATGTTTGTGTAACGTGTCTCGGTTTAGGCTTTTAAAAGCGTCTATTTGTATAATAGTGCATCGCCTTCTAGACAAAACAATCTTTTGAAACATTTTAATTTTAAATTGTCTAAACACATTGGAAATACAACGATCTAATTGTTAAGATTTTTTGAAGGTTTTGACGCAGTGTGTGGCTGCAATTCTTGAGTGATATATGCAATTAATGCACAAATATTCATATTAAAAAACATCTTTTTTAGAATCGTCGCTTTTTTAAAGATAGCAATATATTTGCAATTTGAATATTTCTCAACTATATTGAAATGCATCAGTATAATTTTGAATCAATATATTTTTGAATCCAATTGTAAAAAAACTTTTTTAATTACTGCATTTATCAGATTTCGATAAAATAATAAACGCAATTTTTTAAAAGTTAATAGCTTAACCACATTTACATATCGATACATTTCATATCAATATTGAAATAAGTTTTTTTACCAATATATCTTTATAGTTAATAAAAAAGTATTTTATGAATTAATGCCTTATCAGAAATTTATACAAAAATGAACGGCAAAAAAAGCTGTAAGTGTTAAAGCAATTAACCTTGAAATGAATAATTCTACAGCAGTTAGAATATTATTTATTAGTTTAATTACATATATTAACATTCATTACTTGTAATTTATTTCATTTATTTAAGACACTGTTAGGAATATTCATGTAGTGTTAGATAGTTAATTTAGAACCCTGGTCAAGTGACGAGGTCGACACCTGAGCGGGCACCCAACGGAACTTCGAGCGACATCGTACGCAGACGCCGTCGGGTATTTGGACTCCACAGATTTAACGAGCACGTCTGTCCCAGTGTACTGGATGTGCGAGTTGATTTTTTCTACTCTTTCTCACTACAGATATCAGATTTATAGGATGACTGGCAGTAGGTGGGGTTCAAACCCCTGCGCACTCCTGAGAAGGTTGAATCCTGAGGCGGATGCCTTAACCACTCGGCCACGGACGGGCAAAGAATATTCTTACAACAATAAAATATTCACAGTAAAAAAAAACTCTCAACATTTTAGAAACTATAATATAAAAAATACTTTTATTTTAAAAAATGGGTTTAGACGCAAGCAAAAGTGGACAAGAATAAACGTTAAGTAGAAAAATACAGGATTTTAACTTATAGCTTAATTAAAGCGTATTTGCTGTTCTTAAATTAGTTTCCATAAATAGTAAAATGAATCCTTCATTGCAACAAAACTGAGAAGAATATTTGATACGAGAGAGAGAGAGAGAGAGTTATATTTTTAGCTTCCACATTACGTTTATAACGTAAAAAGTGGAAGGTTTTATAATCGTTCAGTCCGTCTGTCCGTCTGTCCGTCCGTCCGTCACCCACTTTCACAGAGCGAACCAAAAGTCGCACAACCAATTGGGATACGTCATTTTAAAGCAAAAAATCGGGCTAGGTTACATCCCAAATTTCATTAAAAAATTTTAATTAGAAGTATATTTAAAATTTAAATAACTAAAATTTTAATCTGCATTGAAATAACATGCAAATTCCATTTTCATTCAATGAGCGAACCAAAAGTCGCACAAACAATTGGAATACGTCATTTTAAAGCCAAAAATCGGGCTAGGTTACATCCCAAATTTCATTAAAAAATTTTAATTAGAAGTATATTTAAAATTTAAATAACTAAAAATTTAATCTACATTGAAATAACATGCAAATTCCATTTTCACTCAATATTTTCACTGTTGCCATTTCGTCAAACGTACGAGAAACTTTATTTAAAATAAAAATAAAACCTTTGAAAGAAAATTTATTTATGTGATATAATTTGGTTTGGATTGTTGAAATATCACAATAGACTTCTTTTGATGGTTCATTATATATGTATGAAGAAAGATGTATAAAGAATTCTAATTTTGCATAAAATATATGCAAAGTTTCTCTTTTATTTTTAAAGCATCATTTTTACTAATTATATATTTTTCGAACTGTAAATTAAATTCCGGCGACTAAAAGAATTATATTTATTAAAAATTTGCATCATTATTCCACGAATTCCAAACAAATTTAGCAAACGATAATGAGTAATTTTTAATTTGACAAAGTATATTAATGAAAATAGTTAATTTTGGCGTTTACAATTCTAAATTAGAAGTCTCTGTTAGGAGAATTTCTTTCTGAGGTGTATAATAAGTGTGTTTCCTGTGTGCATAAATATGGTGTGGAAGCGGTTTTAGTGACAGGTTCTGTAACAAACCAACTTGTTTATATATAAAAATTATCTTCTTTTATGGTGCGCATATTTCAATTCGACAACTGACTTAATCTGTGATAAAATGCTTACATAAGAGGATAAAATATATAATTTTATTTTTAACTTGGGATTCCTAATACATAAATGCTTCCGATTGCTTATTTGTAATGCGACCGTTTAAAATATTATAAGCCAAGAGCATTTCTAATTTTTTCTTAATAAGATTATAGATATTTTCACTGCATGCATTTCGTTACATGTATTAGAGGCGAAATACTAGTACTTAAAGCTAGTCAAGAACTTCTCGTTGAAGTAATGAATTTATATCCGAAAGCACTTAATACGTCAGAAACGTCAGAAAAGCTTTTAGCCAAAACTCTCGAATAAATATTGCTATGTTATTAAAAAGGCTGTAATTGATTTACATATAATCTTAAGCATGATTACTTAGTCTGGCGAATGTATAAGTGCCATTCAGTAAATTTTTATAAGAGCAACTATTTATCTAAAAGTTAATATGAATAAATGTAAATCATAAAGGGAAAAACGACAAGCTCTATTTTAATGATGATAAAGACGTATAACTTTTTGTATCATCTCGATAAACCATTTATTAGCTTTTAAATCTATTTCAATTGATGATCCTTCCGTCATATAAGCCATTAAACCAAACACAATTGCATTATGTTAACTGCACAAATTTATGTTTAGTAGTGTGTTAGTTTCCAACGATGTTGAAGCAGTGGCCAAAATTATATCTATGAGATGTTTCACCATAATTTAATTTATATATTTACAGATCGTCGAAAATACACTTATGTAATTGAAATATGTTTATATTAAGTTTTATTAAGTAAGAAGAGGGGAGAGAGATTTGTAAAACACTTCAATTCCAAGTAAAGTAGTAGAATCTTTATCAAAACTGTCAGTGGACTTGTCTGTTACTGTAAGAAATATATTTGTATTTGTATAATTTGTAATGAAAAACTAGTAAATGACCATCCTTTCCTATCTTTCAGCTTAAAAACTTAGATTTTTCTATTTTTTAAATAAATATTTGAGTTTGAAAGTAATTTATAAGATCTTCAACAAAAAATATTTCAATGATTATTTTTAAAAGTTGTTAAGTAAAAGTGTGTATTTAGTAATTAAGCCGTCTTCAATCAAACCAATTTAAGTAATATTTAGCTGCTGGCGAACCACCTGGACCTATGTAAATAAAATAATCAACGTGCAATCAAATCACGACACCTTTGCTCCTTTTCAAACATAGTATATTCGTCATTTTAAGTTTTCCATTACTACCTGCAGCAAAACTTTCATTTACAAAATGTAGTGTCCACAAGTTCAAAAATTCACTTGTGTTTAAAGTTCTGTTTCAAAAAATTTTAAATTGTTTTGATATAATAGGGAAAACGGGAATTGATAGGAAAAACGTTTAATTTGTATTTTAGTAATTGATATAGGGTTTTTCAAAAGAAAATTCTAAAATAAATTCCCCCTTACCACCAAATAAAACTGAGAAAAAAAAGACCCTAAAAAATGAAGGGTTTTGTAGAAGAACGTGCCAAGTGACATTTTTGAAAAAATTGATATTTTTGTACCCCAATAAACATATTATTCTATCCTTCGCAAGCAACAAGTTTCCCCTTTTTATTTAACCTAAAATTAATTATATTCTCTACCATTCGTAGGTACCGTGACTTAAGTATCTAAGTGCAAACGAAAAACTTTAAAGCTTATTTTCTCGTTTTAATCTTTTTGTCACTTAGCACGTTCTTCCACTAAGCTCTTCACTCGCAAGTCCGTTATTTGATGTCCAGTCCCATCGGTGCTGAAACCATCTCCATTCCTCCCCGCTTAAAAGCCCGCAAGAGGACAAAGAAAACACCAGTCCACTAATGGCGAATCGTGATCCTCGAATTAAGACCCTGGGACCCGATTGCCACACCATCATTTGGAGCTCGCTTTTGGGGGCCCTTACAACAAGGTTTAGTTTAAGTCTTCTTTGGAACACTCGTTCCTTTTATCGTTTTTCTTTTTGTTCTTTCTTTGTTCGGGCGAAAGTGGTCGTCTGCAAAGTGCCGGGTTTTGCCGCCAAAATTGCAGTTGCGATAGAGGGGGCGGGGCCGAAGTAATGTTCTGTTATAATCGAATTGTTCGGTGGAATTGCGTTCGGATGGATGGAAGGGAATTTTTAATGTCGAACAGCTGTCAAAAGTCCGTTGTTGAGCCGTTATAAGTTCGATAGCATTTCATTATTTCATCGTTTTAAAGAAAATGTATTTGATGAAGTATTGCAAGTTAACGGAAAAAGACTTATTAATTAAAAATTATGATATTCAATGCTTAAATTAATCATTGTAAAATTTGTCGAGGGATTCAGTTGAAGATTTTTTTAAGTGAAATTATCTTGGCTTGCCTTTGAATTTGAGCTTCGTTGAATTTGAGACGCAGTTGTCTGTTATATGTTGTTCTCTATTAACCAAACCTATTCTGTATAAAATGGCTCGAATATATGCACATTTAATCTTCAAAGTTTAAATAAAAACTTTAAATAATTTAAAAGTTTTCATTGTTATGATTTATTATTTTCGTGGATAAAACGAATATTGCAATATATAAAAATAATTTTAAATATTTAGATGGAATTTTTTTTAAAGTTAAATGTATGTCATTCATATCCCCATGAGAAAAAAAATATTTTAACTTTTTATCCAGCTCTTTTCTAATGTAAACTTTGGAAAAGAGGTTATTTATTTAAAAGATAAAAACTAGTTTCCTATATTCCCAAATAAATTATATATGAGTATCACATCCTTTCAAAATCAAAATCTTTATACATTGATTTTTTTTTTGTAGGAGACAGAACTCTACACGATTTGGAATGTCAGAACATTTCTCTATGCTCCTGGAAAACATTGGGTAGAACTCGGGTATTTTTTAAAACCAGCTTCATCATTTTTGTATCTTGTTGATTAAAGAACAAAAAAGTCAAAATAATGTTCCATTTGATTTATATTAACGCATTAGTATTTAGTATTGTATTTCGATTACAAAAATACTAATTATTAGGATATTCTTAAAATTATTGAGGTTGACCACCTTACCTTGAGATATGCCTTACACCCTAGAGCCTTAGGTCACGAAATCTGAAATCACGGCAGGCCTTGACCCACTGATGGACTGTTGCGCCGAGAGGTTTACTTTAGTTTTGTTTAAAATTAATGTAAAATCGCATTCAAGATTTTAAAAAAATAGTCTATGCTGCAATAAAAAATTATTGTATGAGCGAAAGATTGTTTTCGATAACGTACCTTTATAGAATAAAGTCAGTTTGTAATTGGTATCTCCCACAAGATTGATACAGCTCCAAATAAAATTAGTCAAGCATTATTCTAATTTGGATTTTCCCTTAGCAATTCGGCTGATGAAATTTTTCTCTCTCGCAAATTCAACAAATAATTATGTAAAAAAAATTTAATTTTTGTAATTAAAAGAGTCAATTATATATTTCTTTCATAGTGTACGTTACAATAGAACTATATGTGATTTGTAAAAGTTATTTTATTTGAAATTAAAAATAAATATTTATTTTTCGCATCAAAATTTTAGAATTAAAATATTATGTGTTACTTTAATTTATAATAAAACCATTATAAAATGTTCATTCTAATAATACATATTCTAATAAAATATTGTGATCAATGAAATAAAATGTGAAATTGCAATTCCAATTATTCTTGGGCAATTAATTTGGTTTTAAATGAGTTTAACATAATTTACTTATAATTCAAATTAAATTTAGGTAGTATTTAACATGGTTTAGTGGTATTTTATCATAATTTAGCTATATTGCAATTTCTGAAACGGAATGTTAGCCAGGGTTAAGTTCAAAGAATGGGTCTAAATACCTTCTACTCATGCCATAAACGTAATGTAATATCCTGAAAACAAGTTAATTCAACAGTTTGTTCTTTTCTTTAATAATATGACAGGAAACATTCGATTTCCTGCTGAAGTCTATCTCTCATTTTCTTTTCTCAGTGTGTTTGACGTTTTGACACGCTCGTATCACAGTAATTCGCTCAATACCGAGTGCAGGTGCGATTCGTGGAACCGAAAAATATTTTCCGATTTTCGATCAACAAGAAAAGCTTAGACATGACATGAATCCTGCGTTTCCCTTTGATAGCAAAAGAAAAAAAATATTATTTAGTTGTTTTTATAATTTTTAGGATGAGGATGAAATTATAAATGTTATATATATTTTGTTAGGAATGGATAAATTATATGTTTGGAAAGGTAATATTTTACACTTGTTTTAGGGAATTCTGGTGAAGGGGGTCATTTGAAACTAAACTTAATTATAATTTCAAGTAACACAAAAATTCTATTGCATTGATATAACGTTATAAATACAATTTATTACATGCTATAGCCTTTATTTTATACAATCATTTAAACAAAACTATTTTACTGCAACTAACCTACAATCTATCTTTAGCAAATATTCCGAATAAAGTAAAACATTAAAAGTTATAGAAAATATAAATTTTAATCGTTTCAATACAAGTTAAATCTTGATAGCTAGATTATCACACTATTTGCCGCCCCGGTGTCACACTCGTTAGGATTCTGGCCTTTGGAGCTGCTGGGGTCGGGTTCGAATCCCGGTTAGGCATGGATGTTTGTGACTGTCAATAAATATTGTTATTTGTCTATGTGTTTGTGTCGTCTCTTTCTTTGTGTGTCTCTTGTGCTTGTGTCATTTCTGGGGCTTAGTACAATAGACTTAAAGTCGCAGTGATTGGTGATCTTGCCCCCCCACCAAGAAAGTCATAAGTCATCAAACTATTTAAAAACTTTTGAAACGCTGTAAAACTAAATATCACAGCTAAAACTTCAAAAAATCATTGACTCCAAGGCTTTCAGTCAACTAGTAGTAATAGCGCAACATTATTTTTAAAAGGGGAAATCGAGGTATGTTTTAAAAGAACCACCCAGTACCCAATAAACCCGCTCTTTCAAATGAAATTCGAAACAAATCTCATAAAAGTTCACCTACATTAAATTATTCTCACATTTCGGGCCCCACTAAGGTTTCGCCAAAAAGCGGAAGCTTTAGAAATTCCCAGTCCGATTTTCTCACTTTATTTTATCTTGTTAACCGTAAAAGAACTTAGCGTCATTTTATCGAAATTGAGTGAGAGTTCTTGTTTGAGTGTAACAGAATTTTTGTTATCAAAATAAAAGGGTTTTGATTGGGGTGTTTTATTTTAAATTTTGAGTTGTAATGGTGGACTTGGGGATTTTCATGTACAACATAAACGATGATAACCTAGATACATTTAAAACTAAGTTTAGATCAAATTAGTCATTTATCGTTCTCCCAAAATAAGTACATAGTTATTTGATGATAGTATGTTTTCAACTTATATTCTTACAAGATTTCGGAAGCTCTAAGCGCAGCGTTTGTCCACAACAACCAAACGGCGTCAACATTATAGTACTGCTCAAGCATACATACAAAGTTGAACGTAAGGTGCATTTAAATTTAGTAACAAAGTATCAAAATATGAACCGTAGGAGGGATTTGAATTTTTAAATAACGAACTATTTAACCACTTCTCATATTTTAATTAAAAGGAAGAATAACTACCTTTTACGTATAGCAGTGCCGTTGAAAGTTGCAAAAGAAACCAAAGAATCAGGTAATGTGTCAATTTGTGTAAGGCAGATATACTATGCAGGCTTATTCCAATTCTGAATCATTACATTAGTACAAAGCTTTGTTTAACGCAATAGTCAATTCGTGTTGAGAATCATCATTCCCCAATCTATAGAAATAGAGAAAGATTCTGCTTTATGACGCAAAGAACCTCGGCAGATGTATCTCCACATCAGTAGATATGCTCAGATACCACTGCTCAGAAAGATGATTTCACAATAATTCTCCGATGACTTTAATTTCCGATCAAGACAATGATAATTTTAGAGTGAAAACTAAACAGAAATCATAAAAATGAAAAGAAAAGATGCCACTAATGACAACTATTTAAGTTGTCTCTTTTAAAACTCTTTAATTTTCATTTAAACATTCAAAAATTGTCGCATTTTACAATGACTATGCATAGCTTGCGCAATAAATAAACATAAAAGTTACTAATATAATACATCTAAAAGAATCGCATATTTTTTTGCTTCGTTAAATCAAACTTTGCGTGACTTTTGTAATCAGCAAAAATCGTTTTTGGCCAGTAAAGATTCCTCGATACTCATTCCAACCTTACCAAAAATCTTGATTCCTTTCTGATAAACTCCAACCAACTATACTTTGCCTACCAATATTGAAAATGAAGCCCCTTAAGTTTAAAAGAGGGCAAAGACACTCCGCCCCTTCAAAGCCTTGGGTCTTTTGCCCCTCTACACTTTGATACCCAATGGTGCATTAATTACAAACGCATACTGTGTGCTCTAATCCCCGGAATAAACCAATGTTCGCCCGAAAGCGTTTATAGTAATTTGATTTCTAGGTATTTTCGCTTTAAGTTTGTTTTGGTTTTCGGTTGAAACGAAATTTGAAGGGATTGTTGGATTAGTTGTGACTTTGGGTGAATAAAATGCATGGATGAGCAATTTGTCGGGAAACTTTATAAAGACATATTGAATTTTGATATAGTGAATTGATTTTGTTATCTCGTGTGTTATTAACAAGAATAGTTCCTATAATTCTGTGTTAATAAAAATAACCTGTAATTAAATTAGCAATAGGTGTAAATTTTACTACAGATACAACAAAATAATTTCTACTTAAATAAATAAATTTGCTGACAGAATTTATCGATGAAACAAAACTGCTTTATTAAAACATCCGATTTTTTGTGCACTCATTTATACAAACAGAAAGTAATTCAACAGAAACAATTTTGTTTGGGACTTAATTTAATAACCGATTTTAAATATTCACAAAGACAGGCTCAAAGCGACTGGAATCAGTTATTTATAGAGAAACTATTTATACTTCGATTTCATTGCCAGTTACCGAACCAGAAAAAAAAACTTTTTTTTCTTCCCCTCTCTGCTTCGTAATTTTTCTCCTATCTTCCTCTACACTTTGGTAAGAATGTGGAAAGCAGGCTTTTTCAAAACAACAGTTGCTTAGTTGTCTTGTTGTTTCCACTACATTGGTTTATGTATAAATATAAGCATTTCGCATTTTTGTTGAGCTCTTACAGCATGAAAAATTTTCTAACTTTTTTTGTATACAAAAAATTTACTTCTATAACGAGTATATATTGCCTTGTATATAAAAATTTGACGTCTATAAAGAATATATATATATATATATATATATATATATATTATATATATATATATATATATATATATATATATAGGTATATGAAGACGTCTGCATTTCGCAGTACCCAGTTTAGTTTGTTATGTAACTATCTAACTGTAAAAATTGTGAAAATTAACTCAGTTTAATTTTTAGGTATAATTTTTTAAAACGAAACCTACTTAAGTAATATGATTTGTGAAAATTTAATGATAATTTTATGGTCGAAACGTTAATTGCTGAAGCAAATATTCTAAAGCTAACTAAGTGCGATATGCATATTCTGTACATTTTGTTCGAGGTACAACTATAAAATAGAAGCCCATCGTTCATGTGAGATTCAAAATATCTATAATTAAGTTACCGTGCGTATATCTTGTACTGAAATCTAAGAAGTCGTATTGAAGTCTGTCAGGCAGAGGTTTAACAAAACAAAAGAGTGAAATCCACTCCTATAGGGGAAGTGCACTTTCGACACTAGTGAAAATTAACTCAGACTGAATTAAAACCGCTCGTTTGTTTTAAAAGTGTAGAAACTCATAGTTCTAAGGATAATGATAAAAATTAACCAAATTTTATTTTCCTTCGCGTCTCCTCTTCACAGGCGACTAATCACAGCGTTTCAGCTGCATCTCCGCACACCAACGATCCAGAAGATTCCTCAGCAAAACAAATGATATCGGCAATCTGTCAGATCTCCGAGCAGTCGCCCCGGAAAAAAAAGCGCGCTCGAGATGTAATAGATTTAGAGGCCATAAGTTACTCGCTAAATGTTCTCTGCGCATCAATACTCAATTACCAGGGAGAACTAAAGTGTATCGACCCCCTCAAAATCGAAATTCTATTAGGCTCTTCCCGTGCAAAAATCCGGCTCCGGAGTATTTTCAAAAAAACGCTTTTCTTCTCTCTCTTTTGAGATAATAACCGAATCAGATCGCGAATATGACCGAGGGAGGTAATTGAAATTTTAGTTTGGATGTTAATTTAGTTAAAGTTTTTTCTTTCTAGTTATATGTGATATTGAAGTGGAATGTTTTTAAAGTGAGGTTGGTTTTCGTATTTGGTTAATTTGTTGAAATTGATAAGAGTTTTGTAGAAATGGTAAATGAAGACAAAAATTCCTTTTTTTTTTCAATAAACGTCGGTCAAAAAGCTATACGAGGTCGCAAAACGATTAAAAAAAATCACGAAAATTAATTGTCTTATGTAGGCAACGCGATTATACTTGCTGATAATTGATCTTTCATAAGCCAAACGAAAAGTTTACCTTTAAAATGTTTTATTTAAAATGTTTATTACCAAGAAAAACTATAGCCTACGCTACACTAAGTTTCCAATTGCCACTCAATAAATCAATAATTTTAAAATTATTTATATACCTTATAGCGTAATTTAAAAACTAAAATCTAAAACGTTCTGTGACATCTAGATATTATTTGCTCATGCGAAATTTTCTTTAAAGCATATTATGACTGGGAACTCATGTAACAAATTTGAAATATTTTTGTTTTTAGCAAAATACTTTTTAAAAAATAAATGATAGCTGTCCTTTGTGCATGTAAATTTTATAAAACTTCAAAAAAGTTTAATACATTTCAAAATAGCAATTTTTTTTTAATGTTTACCCGTTTCATATAGGCTACACTTTATTTGGTACAGAAATTTTTAAGTTAAGTTCAAAACGATTATACGTCATTGAAAAGTGCTCTTTCCTTTTTTTACCAATTTTTTTTTCGTAAATATGTATTCAACTGCCTTATGCACTCAAATTGAATAAAATTCTTTAAAATCACTGTTTTCCATTAAAAAAACTTCAAATGTTACTTCTTTTTTCAATGCATTTTATTTCAAAGGTTGTTTAGTCAATCAACAATATCAAAAGAAATATGTATCGGTCTTTTCTTTAAAGTTTATATCGAAAATAAATTCATGAAATTTCAAGAATAGCTAAGTTTCTGTAAAATTTAAATGAGTATGTCACCTGGAAAATGAAAGTTTAAAGTAGTGGTAAAAATACGAAATACTTTTGAAACGTATATGAAATACAAGTTATAAATAATTTATAGATATACATTTTCTCATATCTTGAAGCTTAAAATATACAAACTTAACGCTTGGAGATATTGAATTTTGTAAACAATTTTTGAAATTTGCAGATAAAATACCAAATATATATTGAAAAAGTTTTTTGCGCAAAGTATTTAAACTACGAAGAGTTTTAAAACAAACATTTTTTACAAAGTATTTGCCCGAGAAACGTTAATCTGGCAGAAATATTTTTGCAAACAATATATCTGGTCGAAAAAAGAAAATAACAAACGCTCAATATCACTTTTTTTTTATTGAAAACAAGAGAAATAGTTTAAATTGTACTTTTTAAAAGAACATTGAATTTAACAAAATACTTTGATAAGAATCATTAGTTTTTAGTAAAAAAAAAATTTCATTGAATATTTCAAAATATTTTTTAAGGAAAACATTAATCTGGTCAGAAGTATTCTTAAACAGAAAAATATAGGCTTATTGACGTTTCCTTAAGAGAATATGATAAATGTTATTCATTATATTTTTAAAGAACAACGAACTCAACGAAAATACATTGAAAGGTATCATACGCTGTTAATTTAAAATTAAGTATCTAATAAAAGATTACAAAGTAGCTCTAAGCACTTTGATTAGATAATACTTAAAAAGAGTTTCCTCCGGAATATTTTCTTATCTTTTCAATAGTTCAATTTTATAAGTAAGAGATTAAAATTAATGCAATTTTATATGTGAAAGTAATGGGTCATACCAAAACATACTGAATGATTTAACAAACATATTGAACTTGAGAAGGAATACGGTATTGTGATATTTCTAAATTTTAGACTTTGCACGCATGAAATTCCAAAATCAAATATTTGTAGTTGGCCATTCGATGATAGAATTTTCAATATTACGTGAAATAAAAAGTAAAAGTTAATTTTCCTTAAATCTAGATTAATTCACATAATAATGTTAATGCTGCTTATACAGTCACGCTCTCCATACTGCGATTTTATTGGTTGTTTTGTTTTCTTTGACAAAGTTGAAACAAGCCCATTGAAAATAAAAATTATTTTCCTTTATGTATTTTAACTTTAGAACGTTAACTAAACACATTCAATGAATCCCTTTAAAAATAGTAATCAGAAGTTTAATAGGGGAAGATAGAGTAGGATAGCGAACCTAAATTTTCGACTTAATTTCTTCAGTCAAATAAAGGGCAAACATATTTATTTTGTTCTTACACTTCTAACACACATTTTTTAAAAAAATATTTTACGTGCCATAATTCTACTATGAAGTATAATATATTATGAATTAAATATATGGAGCAGTTTTCGTCACCTTAACCTACATAGTAGGTAAACTGAGGAGGAGACAAATATAGACTTTAAAAGAAAAAAATTGCAATTAGAAAATAGAGAGGATATATAATAAGTTTTTCATGTGTTTTCAAAATGATGGAGTTTTGTTAAACGCTTATGTAGAGGATTACAAGACCCCGAGTTCTTTCTGCATTTTATATCATATATACGATAAAGACAACACACTAACATTATACGCCATCCTGCCATATTTTTTTTTCTTTTTTTACCATGATTAGTAACGAACAGCCGGCAAATATTTTAGCAGCTGCAGATGGATAGTCGCGAAAGTTGATGACTACATATATATACCTGTGTATATGACATGTTATGGAGGTATAAAGATGGGGTCAATATAAGTTTTTTATAAACTGAGCCATAAAAGAAATTGAGTCTTAAAAATTGTGAATCGCAAAAGAAGCTTATTGTCTAGAGCAAAATCGTTAGTACAGGTTTGGCTTGAAAGGCAAATTTATATTTCAAGTTCTTGACCTTGACTTGATTAAAAGCAAGAAAATATAATATTCATTGCAAAAATTTTAACACAGAGGATTACAAGTAAGCAGTAGTGGTCGTTCAAGTCAGAATTCTTGAGCTTACTTGGTGAAGTCCTTCTTAGTTTTGAGCCTATTCACCTCAGCACCACATTTGAACCTCAATAACCGTAACCACACTTTTTATTGATTACTAGCTGTATTTAAAAATATGAAAAATTAAAACGATAATACAATCCATTCACGCCATACTTTATACCAGGAAATCCAAAACTTACACGAAGAGGGACACTCTTTTCTTTTTATTTCTCACAAAACAATCTGATCTGGAATCACTTTTGATGAGCCTTGCCATTACAAGCACAGGTTTTAAAATATAATAATTAATTTTCTAGTACATCGGTAATTAAAAAGGATAATTTCTATTTTTGGCAGCTTATCGATTTCTTTGTTTTTCCCTATCTTCTCCTAAATAATATATAAATGTACAAAATACTTAGTTATTGATATCTTGCACAGCTGAATAACTCAAAACCATATCTAGTAACGAAAATATTTTAACTCACGTTGAACATAGTTTTTATCTGCATCTCGACATAAATACATGAATTATTCAACACAGACTCTAATATATGCCATTTCTTTGCAAGTTTTTCTTTCTCATCTCGGTTTTTCCTAATCGATTACACAAGAAAAATCTTACATCTCCAAAACGCAGCTTATCCGAATTTGTAATTCTAAAATGCAAAATAGAGAAAATAAATTCATGCATTAACAAGCACACCTGCGTTACACTGGCTTCTCAAATGAATCTCTGCATGTTACAAGGGACCAAGCTTACCGAAAGATTTCCACACACGCTTCATATTGTACTACAGTTATAAAGGAAGAAGATTTGAAGGAAATTCACCAATAGAGTTTACTCCTTTTTGCGTTAGGAATTCAATTATATACAGCGACATTTTGAGGACGGAATTCTATATGTTTTTGACAGACATTCCAACTCATGAATTTTATTTTAAACCTAATGGTTTATGCTTGAGGGGTATGGTGCTTTTTTTTTTTAAATATTTTTATGTTTTTTTAAGTATCTTTTGTAATAGGTTTGGAAAAATGTGACATAAAAACAAAGGTTTGAAATTAATTATTTTAATAAAGTTATACAGAAAATTTAAACAAATATTTAACTTGATTTTTAGTAGCCTTTTAATGATGTGATGATTTTCTGCATAAGTTTTTAAACGATCTGTACATATTAATGTTTTTTTTTTCTTATTTTTTTAAAAATAAATATATCAATTCTTTTGAAATAAATTTCTTCCATTTTTTTTATCCAAAGAACTCTAATGTAATGAATCCAGTACAATATATGAATTTCAAATGAGGATTTTTTCTTGAGACTTCTTGTACTACTATTCTTCAATTATTAATGTTATTTAAGATAGTTGTTTATAACTTCATTTAAAACTTTATATGAACTGACAGTTTTTATTCAACACAAAAGGTAATTAAATTACATTCCTCAGCCTTTATTCGAAAACAAAAACCCACAAAAACGTCGCCAGAACAAAGCCCTATAAGACAATGGCCCAAAAAAGATAATAACTTAAATTAACTGAGCGCGCTTCCATCGAGGTAACTTCATCCCTTTGTGAAGTTCCGCAAATATTTCAAAGTTAGCGTCCAAAGCATTTAAAATAATTAACTGCCTAGTGAATTATTCAGCAACAAACAAATATTTACTTCATTAAATTAAGTTATGGCACCGAGGCTCTCTCTCGCTGAGAACACTCTACGCAAATATCATGCTTCCAACTTGATTAAATTATTCATCCTTCATGAATATAGAATGTTCTTAATGTTTCCAGTTCCCCGCTAGAATTTGTTTCTAACTAAATATAGTCTTACAAAGAGTTTATGAACAACAAAAAAAACTTGGAGTAAATATTTTTATTGAGATTTATGGATTCTAATTTATGTAGTTAAAACAACTGAACTTACTTTTTAGAACATTTGTTCACTATAAATAAAATTCGTTTGCTTATTCCAACTAACATGCTATCAATGAAACTTCTAATTCATTGTGTATCATCACAAAAAGATAAGTGTTCAAATCGAAAAATTAATTTACTTTTAAACTACTTCATGGTAATAATTATGATTTTCAAGTAAGAATACTAATTTTTCATACGGTTCCGTTGCTTAGAAAAAGAAATTTAAATTTAAATTAGGAAATGGGGAGTGCTTGTTAAGAATTTATTTTAACGTATGTGATTACAAAGTCAAAATGGTTTGCTGTTGTGTTTATTATGTGATCAATGAATATTCGAGAATTATTCGACTGAATGCACCTAACTGAAACGGGAATATTTATATTTAGTTTCATGTTTAAATATTTTTTATTGATAATATCTTGGAAATTGTACTATTACTAATAAACTTATTGATAATATGAAACATTCTACACCACTCTATATGACTAATTTTTAAGATTTTCAACATAATAAGAAGTTAATTAAGGATTAGAATAGCCTAATATCATGTAACTGTAAGGAACTGTAATTGCATCGCGGATATTCCTTCAATTCATATAGACTGACCAAATAACAAAAGTATAAAATATAGGTCTATGATGCCAAATCTTTCTAATAATAAAGGATTTTAATATAGGATGATGATAATGAAAATTGAAACAGATTTTCAAATACAGATAAAAGACTGATAAAAAAACATACAGACATACGGACAAAAAATATAAAAGATAGGTGCCCATATACATTTCTATTTAAAAATAGAATTTTCAAAATAGGACGATCAGAATGGAAAAAAAATAACGTATAATTAAAATGAAATTTTTAAAAAAAAGTTACCGTCAGACAGATGATCCTTTCAAAATAAAAGTTTCTCTAATAAGAACTTTGTTGTTTGAACGATGTTTTCAATTGTGCATAGCTAGATGATTATGAATGATTTATCACTATCTTTGAAAAAGAAACCCGTCCCGAAGTGATAAAAGATAAAGAAAACATATTTACACGAAAACATACTCCGCCAAATAAATAAAAACGATTGCTCTTCAAATGCTGAAATTTATAAAATACAGACATTCAAAAACTTCCTCAGATTCCCACAACCCTTTCTACCAAAAAGAAAGGTATCAAGTGCCTCTCTAGCGCGAAGAAAACAATCGAGTAGTCGATATCCACATCGGAAATTTATTCCCCTGCTTTTGGCAACAGTCACCTGGGGAGGGGACATGTTCGGACACGTCTTGACATGTCCGGGTCGAAGATTCACCCTCTTCTTTAGCCTTAGTGAGTTAAGTGTGAATCCCACTAGAGAACTGAGATGGAGAGAATAGTGTGTATGTCTGGTCGTCAGTTCTTTAGTACCTGGTAAAATCACAGTCCTCATTTTCAGTTGTGGGAACAGCTGTGACATAAAGTCTAACTTCAAAGCTACTATATAGGGATAAAAATCATATGTATTTTTAACGATCTTAAGCAGCCTCTCATGAACGTATGCGGCTACTTTACCATACCTTTACTGTACCTCTAACAAAATTTTAGAACTTTTGTTGTTAACCATCACATAATTTTGTTATTGTTGTACAATTATCGTGGACCATGTTATTGATATTTTTTTCCTTTATCATTCTGTGAATTTGATAGTGGATCGACTTCAAGAGTATGACTTTAATACTATGAGAACTACGAAGGTTTGTATAAAAAAAAAATTTAAAATCCACACCAAATTTAGAGAAGCAATGACCAGGTTTTAGGGCGATTTACACATCACAAAGCGGGAGTGAGGGACGCTTGTTTTAAGTTAGATACCCGAAGCAAATCATCTATCTACTCACTTTATTTTGTATCCACGTATTTTAGATTTCCTTATGAACCCCTGGTAACTGCTAACGACTGGACAAATGCTAAGACTGATCCTTTACCATTGAACTACCACGGAATTATTTCAATGTCACCGTAAACGAAGAACCCTGTTAATTAAACATTGGAGCCGATTTGCAAGCTACAAAAATATTGCATGCTATCTCATACACTTCAGTGAAATTGAAAGCTCTAAATTTAGGTACATTTTCTACTTTGGAGATGTGAAAATTCAGTACAATAACCTAAAGAAACATGCACTAAATTACAGCTAGAGGATGTCATATACATTTAAATATAGTAAGGTACTTCATCATTTGTGGAAGTCAGATAACTAACTACATTTTTTTTGCAAAAATACTCTTTTTATAGTGTACAGTGGTTGTCTGTAGTGGGAATAATATTGTATTTTCGTCGACAATCCCTCGTGAGCCGGAATCTATTGATCGGGCCCACTCGAGACGTCCCACGGCGATCCCCTTGTAATGAGATGGGAACGACTTTGGACCATTAATGGGTTTTAGATTTCTCAAAAGACAGGGATTTGCGGAAGAGGGGATCTTAAGAGGGTGATCAATGGGGGATTAACGATTTTTGCTGTACTAGATTTGTTTGGAGCCAGAATAGGGCTGACAGAAATAGTCTTTATTAGTTCCAATAATGTTAGCTGTTCGCAGATGAGAAGATACAGATGTAAGATATTGTGGGTAAGATTCCAAAGATGTATTTTTTGTTTCTATTGATCATTTGTTGGAAAAAAGTGGTTCTTCTACAGTTTTTTTATTTAAATTCGTAAAGTTTTAGTGGGATACATGATACAATTACAAACAATAAATACCAAACGTTTTTTTGTCAAAAAAAGGTCACACTCCGAATTTTCTTCATTATCCAATCGTAAGTAATCATTGAACAATAAATGCTTGATGCCCCGGAGCACCGTGTCATCAAGCTTTAAGCATTTTGTTATATCTTAATATTTAATCCCCTAGTGGGCTAAAGCTTTTTTTGCAGTGAAAATAAAATAATATATTGCCTTTTTTTAAAAAAAAAATTGCAATAATAATATTTTTTTCCAGCAGCACAATAATTTTTTTTTTTTAAAACTTTTTTTTTTTTTTTTTATTTATTACTTTAAACAGATACATAAGAAATAGATTTTTTTAAAAAAATTAATCAATTAATTGCATCTTCAATTATGATATGAAAATTGAAAGAGATCATACAAACAAAACTTTTAAATCATGTCAAAATCCAAAATTCAATTTTGGAACATCAATAAAATAACAGCTCAAGATCACAATAATAATCACAAACAAAGAAATAAAGCCATCACATCATTTCTGTAAATTGCTTCGGACCCTCCCAGCTCAATGAAAACTCCCCACTTTTATTCTTTCATCGTTTTCCAGCAATGACCGGGTAATTATTCCTCCGATAACAAAAACATCCACCCCCATCTCACATCCCAAAAAATCAACAACAATCGAACAAGTCCAATTTACGCCCAAGCGGAAATTTCCTTTCTTTTATTATTATTATCCCAGCTCTTAAACTGAGGCAGCGATACAATGGCCAGGAGCAAAAAGTTTGATCCACCCGGCTTGCCATTGTAAAATATGGGTGTCTTTTTTTTCTCTGTGAGTCGGGATTCTGTTGTTTCGTTGGTTCCGTATAGAGGTAACTGATACTTTTGTCAAAAATAAGATTCATATTTGCATTAGTGGACCGACAAAGTGTTAAATTCATTACACTGTACAGAAATTATATAAAATTACAGCCTATTTTGTGTGTGGTTAGTTTTTTGCATAACATTGCTGTAATATTTGTTTTTCAGCAAACTGTTTTTTTTTTTTTTTCGAAACCAAAATGGATAAATGAAGAACTTACTCCGATAGAGAAAAATACCCAGAGAATATGAATGCATCAATCATTGCCAGTGTAGCAAACGTTTTTACTGATACAAAACACTAAATTTTACAGCTTATATAAATTCGCATTGCGTGGAGATGTCAGCACTGTGACGATATATTAGAGAGAATTTTTATAGAATGGTAGAATGCAGTAAGTAGAAATCCTGATGGTGCCATCCAAAAACACATTTTAATTCCAAAATGTGAATTTAAATAAGTTTTTTTGCCATTGCATGTACTATGGATTTGGTGATATATTGCACATTTTGTCTTGAAGTTAACTGGAAATCTGCATAATGCCTGTATAAAATGTATAACACCAATAAAAGTTTGTTTTATAACTTAAATTGACTTTTCCTGAAAAGATAAATTTCCAAAACTTGTTGGTCAACCTGATATTTAAAAAAGTGTTCTTTAAAATAATTACTGTGATACACGAGATAGCCACATTATTGTATCCCTATGCGTTAACTTGGCAATGATTTTGCATAAAATGTTTATATTGCGTGTTTGTTCCTGTGCTGTGCCATCAAATCAATCGATCGCATTGATCGCCAAATAAATTTCATCACAAGAAAAACACCGCGTATAGAAGGATGGTGGAAGTCAACTATGATCGGGGTTTCAATAATTTCTATTCCAGCTAACTGCTTGTCAGCTTCATCTGCTCCGTTTATCAAAAATCCGTCAAATATCCATCTTTGAAAATATGAGGCACCGAATGGTTATAAAGTACTCGGAAATAGGAGTTTTTACAAAGGCAGAGATAACGTCTACCAGTGTCATTGGCAACATTTATTTGTGGAACTATTATTGCACTACTTTTTTATGATGTAGCTGAATCAAGATAGCCCTTACAGAGACGTCCTATACTGCCAGATGCCTGGGCCACAGCTGAAAAAACTACTATAGCCATAAAAACTCTCTGTAAAGCCAGACTTTCTGTTCGGTTCAGGTTGCTGCCTGTTACGAAAGAAGGGAGCAAAACCTTTGAACGTATAGTCTGCCGTGCGAGCATAGGTTTTGTACTTTGTTTTAGGAAAACAGGCAATAAGAACCGGATATATAGCGTGTTGTGACGAAGAGCTTCTGGGGCAATGCTTGGACTCAAATGGTTGGTAGGGTGTGGTGGCTGGTTTATTGTTACTCGTAAAGTGCTCTTTATCCGGCTATGGGTTGAAAATCAGACATGATCTGGCCAGCAAAGAGTTCTATAGTAGGGTAGAGGAACAACTCGTTCTGCGCTGCCATCGTCAGCCATGGCTCACTACGGAGCCCGAAAAGAGTGGCAAAAGTGCTAGTTAATTTATAATTTTGATACTGAAAAAGGAAATACACCCAGGGCAAAGGCGGGAGTAGAGCCCGTACCCGTTACAGCTCGCGGACTACTAGCGGGCCAACGATCCAAACCATTTGACCATCGGGCCCCACATGCCACATATTGTCTCCGTGTTGATCCACGGAACTGTTGGTAGGTTCAGTCTCTCTACCCTACTATAGAACTCTTGGTTGGCCATAAATTGGGAACCCATAACCCCCCTAACCATTTACTACCGAAATTTCGGCTATCCCTCGAACGAGGATGTCTGTGCCGATCTTCCAAGAGAAGTATTAAAACATCCGAAGAATTTTTCAATGCCAATTACATTCTTATCATACCAAACAAAACGCAGTTTCGCAATTCCATCGCCACTGCGGATTAAAGTAGGTGATAAGGTTCCAAGAGGTGCGAGAGGTTTCTGGTCGATAATTTTAGGCCGCTGGCTGTCATGCCACCCATTAAAAATAGATTAAAATTCAATTACGGGGCTAATTAAATAAGCACCGTATGCCGGGCAGACACTCGCCAAACGTGATCTATAGCGATGGGAATTGTTTAGGACCTGCTGGGCCAATGCTGTTATCAGCCGAGAAGCTACTGTGTGTGTGAGCATGGATGGTGAGTCACTGATCTCGGGGATTCATTAAGGTTTTCCCCTTTTTGGCCCTGTAATTACACAGATAACTCTATCGCTGAAGAAACTTTGGCGATAAATTATAATCAGGGGCGTTCTTTTGAGTGTGGACGCCTCCGGGTAGGCCTTTTTTATTACTTTTTTTTGTTCTCGGACTGTTTTGAAATATGTAAACGATTAGTTATCGATGGTTTATAGTGAAATTGGTTCATACTACATGTGTATCGTAAAATTAAAAGTACGGTTTAATAAGAGCATTATGTTTATTTAATAATTTCAACGTACAAAATTATGGATTGAATGAATCTCATCTAGTTGGTTCTTTATTACTACTTGTTTTTCCATAGAAACCATTTAAAATTTGCCATAAAATTTATATCATGATTCTTTTAAGTACCATCTTATCTATGTTACGATAATAGTAAAACCGTACACAGTTTTAGTATAAATAAGGTCTTATTTTTTTTTATCATTAATACATATTTTGTACAACCCAAACACCATAAACAGCCTTCCACGGAGGCCATGTACTATCTCTTTCTTATAATGATTAACTTTATATAAATTGTAGAATAAAATCAATAAGTTATTTATCCAAGATATATTTTCGTTATCAAGAACAAGAAACAAACGATAAAAATATTAACTCTTTAGCTAACACCCTAGACAACATTCCATCAAATCTTATTTTTTACTCATATATTTATCTATAACTAATCCTAGGAATTCTTCGCTTCATTAGAAACAGCTACCCTCCAACAAAACCATACTCTTTCTCATTACAATACTGCAAGGATTTTTTTTTAAATTCTGAAATCAGGACACACATGCACTCCATTAGGAACAAAATTTCTTTCCACAAATGCCTAGAATTCCCATCAAAGCTATTCCCATTCTCATAGGAATCCTCGATTTGAATCCTGCCATTTAATGCTACTACATCCCTCTGTTATCATTCCCATCAAAATTCGCCCTCTGAATTCCACACCGTTCATTATCAGTTAAGTACGCGCGGAAGATAAAGATTCTATTAGATATTTATTTTAATTCTCAACCGAAAGAAACTTAACGAGTAAATTAGACTAAACTCTAGAAATATTAACTCCTTAGTTAACATTCCAGACAACCTTCAAACAAAGCTGTTCTCACTTTTTCAAACACACATATCAAACTAGGTAAATTTTTGCGAACTTCGTGGCCTAACTAATCCTTGGAATTCTTCAGTTCATTAGAAACATCTTCTTTCCAGCAAAACCATAATGAACTTCCCTCAAAACCATACTCTTTCTCATTCCAATGCTACATGCTTTTTTTTTAAATAAAATTCTGAAACCAAGACACACTTTCACGCCATTAGAAACAAAATTTCTTTCCACAAATGGCGTACAATTCCCATCAAAGCTATTCCCATTCTCATAAGAATCCCCGATTTGAATCCCGCCATTTAATGCTACAACATCCCTCTGTTATCGTTCCCATCAAAATTCGCCCACAAATTCCACACCGTCCATTATCAGTTAAGTACGCGCGGTAAGATAATGATTTTATCGACCCAACTTTTGCAACATCGCCAGTGCAATTTGCATCCACATATGCAGCACATCACTAAATTGGATTATGCAAATTAGAAGTTAATCAACAGCCAACAGAAGAATATTATTCTTTGAGGACGTGTTGGGCAACTTGAGGGAATATTTTTGACACCTTGCCAGAAACCCTTCGCTTGTTTTTTTGTTTGTTTGTTACAACAACCCTTGTCGTATCACTTTTGCCAGGGCATTATTTTTGCCTCATTTTATTACCATACATTATTCCGGCTGTCTTTTATGCCGTGTAATTCTTTTATTTTTCGGGTTATTATTCCTTCTTGGATGGAGGGGTTTATGCATTTTTGATGAGGCATCGGCGAACGTGTTATAATGTAATTAATGAATTACGTCCCGCGTTCGCTTTGGCTTGTTATTGTTGCTCTGGTGTTGTTGGAGGGATCTGAAACAAAGAGATGCTAAATGCATGCTTATTTTTAAGAACAGTTTATTTTTCTTCGTTTTGCAATTATTTTCTAAATGCAGCTATAATGGCGTACCTTTATAACTGAAAAAAGTTCTATAGCAGCTACTTTCGCGGATGCGCGCACTTCTCGAAAACCTTATTATGACGTCCGACAGGAACTGGGAACTTCTGTGTCAAATTTGAAGTCCGTAACTCGTGTAGTTCGATACGTGGAGTGGTTTCAGACAGAGAGCATGATGAACCAATGTTCAATTATGACATTTTTAGTATAGATAACCGTAATTAGACAATTGAAAGTTTAAAAAAAGTGATTTTAAAAGTGAAAGAGAAAAGTTAATCTGAATGCTTTTAATGAAACTAGGTGATAAAAAAGCAATAACTAAGGAAACTTAGCTTAAGAATAAATTGATAGAAATGCGATGCTAGAGATTATTTTTAAAAGATATATGTCTCCCATGTCTCTTAAACACATTTAAACCACTACAAGTAAAAAATAATAATTTGTCATCTTTAATTGTTTACAGCCCATTTTGACAGTTGACGGCACTTTCATAGACCCATAATATAGACAACTAAATTTTTCATCTCAAACCAACAAAAAACACTTTAATGATCACTAGATTCGTCACAGAAATAAAAAAAAAGTAAAACTTCAAATTTAAGAATCTCAATATTAAATTATCTGTTTTTACTTTAATTTCCAATTGAAAATCAAAAGTAATATCCTAGTGTATTTTCTATCCCATGTGTAAAATATGTTTTTAAACATTTTGATATTTTAATACGATTTCTTGGAGGCAAAAATGTATCATAAAATTTTCGTTCTTGTACATTTTTATTAACGCCTATGTAGTTTCTATTTACGTCTAGGAATAGACTGTACAGAAAAGTGTATTAATTTATTCAACATCCCTAATTGTATAAGAAAGATAAAGCAATTGTTGCATGTAATGATTAAATACATGTGGGAATACTTGTTTCAACGGTATTCGTTCTTTCTAATTGAAAAAAAGAATATTTTCTCTACCACTGTAATTACTCAATTTTCTCGTTAAACTGTTATTGGTTATATGGGAATTGTAATTATATTAATAGTATGCCAGAAAAATTACCTAGTATTTATCTTTTTCTTCTTAAAACGTGTAATCAAACATTTGAAGAGTGTATACCAAAACCGACCTTAAGTTTGCAGTATACAAATGTTCTACGAGAAAAAGGGTAAATAGTTCTCATTTTCGAGTGCGATAATCGAATAAATAAAAGGTGTTTCACATTCAATAAAAAATTTTATTTGTTATTTCAAGACATAAATTTTTTATTTTTATTAGTTTAGCTTCAGTTAGTGTGTTATTTTAATTATTTTTTCCTTCGATTTTGACGTAACAGGGCGCACGAATATCAGGGTCAAAGGAGCTCAACCAATAGGAGCAGGCGAAATTTCGGCGCCAACAGCGCGGTTTACGCAGTCTCCTCCGCCTAGTACATTTCTCTGCTGCAAACTTAAGGTCGGGTTTTGTATAGTTTCAAGCTCACATTTTTCCAAGTATAACTGAGGTATAAAGATTCGGTATGTTTAGTGGCAAATTTCGATATCGTAAATTCAATTTTAAGAAGTCGCCAATGTACAGGCATAAATCTATATCTTAGTTATATTTTAAAGAATGAGAGTTTTGAAACTACACTCTTTAATTACCTTGCAATTTGTAGATACCGATTTTTCTGTGAAACAAATATATTCTTGTTGTATTGTAATGAAGTTATATCTTATTAGTTTGCAGTTTATATAGACAAAATAATTATTTTTACTCATCAGATCTTTTCTTCAATATTTGTAAAAGTAATAACAATAGTAAGTGCTTTTTACATCAAGATCGATGCCAATTAACATAACCGAGAAACGCCGATTCGTTGAAGAGTGTTTAATGTGTGTAAAAATATTAAATCTGGGGAAAGGGGTAATAACACTAATCGCAAATTAATTACACGCTCGTCTAATGTAATTATGTTGATGATGAATAGTGTTTATAATTTAATCAAGACATCCTACACTTTTGAACAATTTTAGTTTCATTAAACATTTTAAACAAAGAAAATAAAGTTTCAAGAAAAACATTGTTGTAACAATCCGCTAGAACTTAATAACGTATTTTGAAAACTTGAATATTCTTATATTGTTATTCTTAAACAATTTATATAGTAATTGATAACAATGATAAATAAAATACTTAATTGAAAAATGTTGATTGCATAGTTGTATTTTATTGGAGTGTTTGATTTTATTATCCTAAACTTGATATGCAAAGCAAATAGAGCTTTTACCGAATAAATAAGTCAATATAACAAGAAAACAAATATAGTTACTTTTAATTATACGTTAGTAAAAAGGCCCAAATGTCTAAAGAGGCGGATGCGAGGATTCGAAAAAAAATTATTATTTAACTAACTAGCTTTATAGCGTAACAAGTGGAAGGTATTATAATCGTTCAGTCTGTTAGTCTCTCCAAAAAAAACTTTCGCAGCCCGAAAAAAATGCCACAGATAAGTGGGATTCGTCAAATTGAAGCTAAAAATCACCCAAAGCTACATTTCAAATTTCATTTATTAAAAAAATGTAATTTTTTTCTATTTAAAAATTTTAAAACATTTTCATGTATATTTAAATAATATGAGAGTTCCACTTTGGTTCCACTGCTGCCATTACATTGCCGTTCTTGTGGAAATTTTTGTGAAACTTTAATTATGATGAACATTTTGAGAAAAATTTGTTCACTGTTTGTTAGTCAGTTAACGATTTATATTCTAATAAAAATTGTTAAAGTAGGATTCAATTGCTAATAAGCGAATTCAATTGCAATTCAGCGTTCATAATTAGTGTCATAACATAAATTAAAGCACAGTTTATGCTTTTGCGATGTTTTTCTAGAAGGTATTTGAAAGTTACGCCGCTAAGATTTTGTTCAGGACAATATAGATAATTTATATATTGTTCAAAATTGTTATTTTTTCAAAATTTTAAATAATAAATAACATATAATCTTAGCAATCACATTTAGAAGAAGCAATTTAGATTATATATTTTTATTTTTAATAGGGCATGTTTTGCATGTGTTGATAGGCAACAAAGCTTTGATAATGAAACAAATGGTATTTCTGAATTTTTTCCACTTCCCCGATTGATGCTCTGCAGCCACACGGCATTGTTTAGCTCTGCGTATAGTGCACTAACCAAGGACGAGAAATTTTCCTTGAAAGACATTGTTTTTATTTCTAAAGCTGTGTTGCCACTCTGGACGTGAAACATGCCCTTTAAATTTTGAAACAATACAGAAATTTAATTGACGCAGAGAAGAATCATAATAGAGCCGATTTCTGCGTTTAGAAGATTAAAATACTACAGTACTAATTTCTGTGCTTGGCGAGTTTTTGTCAAAGATGCGTAAAACTTAGGTGAAGTGGTTCTAAATGACAGTTACTGCTACAAACCTCATTTTTTATTTATATTGAATTTTTTTCTACAAAGACGAAAGCTGATACGATGTACGATTGGTAAACACAGTGGCTTTCAATGCCAAGTAGTTTCGAATCCCAGTTCTGGCAACCAATATTTGTTTCTACAAAACTCTAATTTAATAACGTTGATTTACCTTTTCATTTGTTTGTTTCCATCCACCAAAAAAGGAAGTAAATTTCTTTGCCGTTCGCTACTTCTCCTTCGCTTATTTCCACGAGAGCGGTTCCAATATCCCTAATGCTGTTACTCTGACTCCCACAAACCTTTCAGTTCGCATCGTTCAGCCCCGCGAGACACGAGGAAGACTATCCAAAACATTAACTTTTCGAATCAAGTAATAACTGGTGGGGATTTTAACCGACAGTGAGTGGTTAAAATAAGATGTCGAAACTTGGCGATAGAAAAGTGAAGCCGGTCTGGATGGAGCCAAACATATACGGCTAAACACTCTTATTAATGCAAACATTTCACTTCAATCTTTGAGAACCGGTAATTCAAATGTTCAAAATGGCAATTTGCAGATTTTAGAACGAGATCTGGATTAAAACAAGATTTTAAAATTGTATTTTGCAGTTGTTATTTATAAATTTGTAACCATAAATTAAAATTTCATTTTGTGTCCCGTTGTCTGATTATCTACAAAGAATGCCATTAAATAATTAGCCAGCACTGGTTAGGTTAGGTTTGAATTATCGTCGCACTAGAGCTCCACGAGGGCTATTGGCGAAGGGCGTCGTATTTTAGAACCACAGTCAAGTGACGAGCCAACACCTGAATAGGCACCCAACGCAGCCGTTAAGGGCGACATCGTACGCAGCGTTAGGACTTTGAAGGCTATATGACGTGCACTCCCTTACACGGGGTATTATTCGTCGGACATTTTTGGCTGCACGGACCGTTTATAGGCCAGGACTGGGATTCGAATACAAAGTTGGATAAGTTCACTTAGATCATCTTTTTAGTGATAAATCGAGTGAATGAGACTATCTAACTTTGAAACTAAGCAATGGGGCTTTTAAGTCACTCTGACCAAATGAAAGAAAATACCTGCTGTAATACATGACAATCTAGTCTTGTCAGGTTAAATGGGCAGGTCAGGACGTCTCACTATTATTTTGGTATTTTGGTCCGGGTCGTCGGCTTTTCCGAAAGTGAAGAACGTAACCTTTTCGGAACCTGAAAAGTGTAGTCGGTCGTATACAAATAGTTTCTATACTTTTTCACTCAGAAAAACTGACAACCCGTAAAAAGGGATATCGCGACGTCACGAAGAGTTTCTGCGGCCGTTAAGTGAGAGCTTTTCAGAAATTGAGGAACCTAAACCTGTTCGGAACCTGAAAAGTGTGGTCGGTCGTACACAAATAGTGTCTGTACTTTTTTCTTCAGAAAAGCTGACAACCCGTACCAAAGGGATATTATGACGTCACGAAGAGCTTCTGCTTCTGTGGCCTTAAAGTTACTTACGTAAGCCATGGCTTGGGCCTATCGGGGAAGCATTAAATGTCTTCACTTGGCGAAACATTTCTGCATTGGCTTTTGTTCAGGCTACATTTTCATATCATTCCTACCACCGTGATTTTCCCCCACAGGACGCCCCGTGCCATTCCTAATTGGAAAGGGACAAACATCTTGAACGTTGCAAGTTTCATTTGGGAAAGAGAGATTTTGTGATGGAATAAATTAGCTTCGAAATGCCCTCTATCATCCGTTTAGTGCTGTTTTCTGTTAACCGGGTTCGTTTAAATGTTGCGGCCAATGAAATATGTTCGTGTCGACCGACTTCATTAGGTTTGGAGGGGCCTGGGAGAGATGGGTATGATTGGCTTCAATTCCGAAAGGATTGAATGAGATTGCGTTGAAAGTGGCTTCGTTTTACCCAATTGGTTAATGTCCCTTGAGTGGAAAATGTAAGAGCGCCATTGATTTAAAATGAAAACTGGGTCGTTTTGAATGTTTGGCCTGGAGTAGTTTTGCTCATGGAGATGAATAAAATGGATTTAAATGGGAAAAGATGATAAGTAATACTTTAAATGTTTGAGTTTGAATAAATATGGAATTTTAGACTTATAAGATTGGCGGCTTGAAATAAGTGAATTTTTATTATCATAAAATAAGGATTTTCCTAATCAGTAGAGTGATATTTTGTTTATTTTCTATTATATAATATGGAACATAAGGTAATACAAGTATTGCGGCAGGGTCAAAAATAAGAACTGTTTTTATGTTTTCTAACCGCTTTGAAAGGTGCTGATTCTAAAAAAACTGGCCAATCTGAAATTACTCTCGGTAAACGTTTCTAGAAAATCGAAACCTAAGTAAAGAGTAGCTGCCTTAGAACTTTTTAGGATAGTTATGGAATTACTTTATGGGGGTATCTAATTACCTTTAAATTCTGTGTATTGCCTTATATTGAGTGGTAATGTAAAGTAGTGATGTGTTACACTACCCTAGTTTTAAATAAGTTTTACTTGGAAACAATTATAAGAAACGTTTATGTCAAAATTTTCAATGCATTTTCTTTAAAACGTATTATAAGCAAAACCATGTTCAATCATTTCTAAGAAATAGGCTTAAGCATTTTACTTGATAAAAACAGTTTAATATTTTTCAACAAATATTCTACCAAAGTAATAAATGATGACACTTTCAAATCGAATTTCAGCAGACACATACATAATTAGATTAAAATATGCATTATCGTTATCCAGAAACTTGCGTCATTCCATAAATTATAACAAAACAAATCTGAATTGTGCAATTGTCCAGGGAATTATATACAAATGCAATGGACTATCCCAACGTGAATCCGGAAATTTGTATTAGGCAGAATTAATAAGATATTCCCTCCCGGGATTAACATGCACTTCAGCTAGACATGCCTCTTTGCTTATACGAACCATGTCATTTCATTTGCTTAGTACACTTCTTTCACTGGTAAATCCTATTCTGCAGTATTCCTGGGAGACCGAAAGAATTAAGCTAGGATAATACCGCGCAGTATCCAGAAAAGTGGCTCATCTTCCATTGATTTACCATTGGAGATGAGATACTTTCCTGGATCAATTTTAATGTGTAGAGAAAATAGGATATCTCGAAATTAGGGTAAGGTGGGGTAAGTGGGCCATTGGGGCAGTGGGGCCACACCCCCTGGCATTCCCCCGAATTATGGTAAAAAAAAAAAAAATTACAATTTTTTTACGTACACTTACACTCCATTAGATGCAGGAAACATTATGGCATCATTTTTTTTAAGTATGTAACACAAGGTACAATTTTTTTTTTTTTTTTTTTTTTAAAATTTTTTTTTTCGTTCATTCACATCATATTATTTTTTTTATTTTTTTCCGGTTCGTTCATAAAAAAAAAAAAAAAAAATATATTTTATTGAAATAAAAAATAAAAAGTTTTTTTTTGTGTGTGTGTTGTGTGTGTGTTGTTAAAAAAAAAAAAAAAAAAAAAGGGGTGGCCCCCCCCCCGGGTTTGGGGGCCACAATGGGCCACGGGGGCGGGGGGGGTGGGGGGGGGGGGGGGCCCACCCCCCCCCTACTTTAATAAAAAAAAAAAAAAATTCATTTTCAATTCATCATAGGGGTCATCATATTTCATTATTCATAGTCATACATTGACATATAGTAAAAAAAAAATTTTTTTCTTTTTTTTTTTTTTTTTTTTTTTGCAAAAAAAAAACAAGATGAAAATTTTTTTTTTTTTTCTTTATGTAAAAGTGCATGGCAGAAAAAAAAGGCTATAGGGGAAACTATGAAATTACATTTTTTTTTTTTTTTTTTTCAACACTCAAACATGTCATTGCCATTATTCCACTTGCCATTTATGTATAAAAACCCATTATGTGTAAAAATATTGGGGGGGGTGGGCGGGGCCCCCCACTTGCGGGGCAAGTGGGGCAACAACAGTTTAAAAAAAAAAATTTTTTTTTTTTTTTTTTTTTTTTTTTTTTTTTTTTTTTATTTTTTGGGTGCATTGGCATTAAAAAAAAAAATGAAAAAAAAAAAAAAAAAAAAAAAAATAGGATTAAAAAAAAATAGTGGTATGAAAAAAAAATCCAGTGGACCCCAAGTTAAGGTGGCCCCAAACCCCTTACCCCCCCCCCTATGTTATGTAGTACATCAAATAAAGCGATCTTGATTTTGTAAGACGGTATAATTGTAGGAACTCATATTATGCTGTTGTGTGAAGATAAAGAGAACGAGAAATTATAGTAACTACTTTTTGTATGATGAATATAATTAAATATATTTATGCAAGAAAAATTGTGAATATTGCGTATTGCTATTTAAGTATAAGAAAGAAATATTGTGCTTATTTAAATTTAACGTGGGAAATTTTTTTTCCAATATTTTCTTATGTTTTCTATTTTCTTATTCAATCATTTCTTATTAGGAAATATAATTGATCAAGTGAGAAATATTAAGAAAATAGAATAATATCTTTGAAATTTCAAAAGATAACAAAATAAATGTATCAAAATAAAATTAATTTAAATATAATATTATTTTTGACGTTAATATTTTTCCATTTAAGCCATTTCTTTGGTTTCAGTTTCAGTAATTATGTGTATTGCTAGACTCTTTTCTTCCATTCCTTAAAATCAAGCATTCTACCAATTGATTAAGAGTACCCATAAACCATTCTACCAATTGATGAATAGTACCCAATATGTTATTATACTACTTTTGAAAATTAACGTGTATTTTGAATTTCGTTTTTGAGTGCTTTTCGAAACTTTTTTTTAATTCTTTCCAAATATTTTGTCACACTGTCACAGATAAGACATTTATTTTTCATCTCAATATGAAATGAAGGTGAACAAAGTATTTTCCAATACTTCAAGTTTTCAAAAAAATATTTTTTATGAATAAGTGCTCTCATAAAAAATTTTATTCATTCGTCTTATTAAAATAATTCGCATACCTTTTTTCCATGGTTACGGCTCAAGCTAAGTACTAAAAATTTTATGGCATTTTGTACCTTCGAGCATTTTACGTAATATCTCCTTTATATTGCTGAACAATATTTCAGTCTAAAAATCGAATGTTTTCATCAATCATTGAGGCTTAGAAAGTTTTCTGTAGTGAAAATAAAATAACACCAATATTTTTTAAGTTAATATATACACACATCAAACTTCCTCGCTCCTGATTTTGTTTTCATGTACCATAGCCTTTGGCGAACACAAATTTGAAGACTCGCATCGGAGAAAAAAGTCAAAATTCAGAAAAAAAATACTCCTTTTTCTTCCCACAATGATAAAAAAATAAGCGATGGCCAGAAGCGTTCGTCTAATTGGCTTCGGCTCTAGCTTGAGTTGAGTTGCACATTTCCTGGCTCATTGCCCGCCGATTTTGGACCACCAACCAATATGAAGGAATAATGCTTTTTATGGATTGACAAAGATGTAATTGAATTGTTTTTTTAAAAATAACTTTTATATTCGTGTGATATTAAATAAAAAAATACTTCTAAAATACATCAGTAGTTGTGTCGATGAAAAAAAAGTGAAATATTAATAACTAAAGTTTATTTTCCACTTAAACGTTTATAAAACTTTGATAGCTCCAATTTACATTTTCAATCAACTAAAATGACGTAAGTATTTCATGCTTGTTATGAGTTTTCTTGACTTTTTTATCCCAAAGGTTATACTTTTTACTCTTACGAAGCCACATGAAGTAGATGCAAGTGCAAAATAGAATAACGGAAAAGGAAGGAACAGTATGCTACCATGGGCAGGAATAAACTGCAGTTACTACAACAATGTATTTCACCTTTTTTTCCCTACAAGAAGGAGTATATTACTAAAGTTTATTGAGTGCTTACAGCAGTTACAAAGTTATCGAGTGCTTACAACAAGCCATTATTCTAGTACTGCAGTTTACTTTTTCTAGACAGTAAAACTATTTGTGGTTTATAAATAGGTTCGGTAAGATTAAACTAATTGTGTTCTTTTGTCTAATGCTTTGTGTAGCTTTAGTGCTAGAGATACACGAGGGCTACTGGCGACGAAACTTGCGATTTTTCACTTCGGATGCAACAGAATAAAGGATGCAACACAAGCGGTCTTACGACTCTTACAGCTCGACTATTCATTTTTGTACTACATGATTTGACCAATAGCGTTTGAGGACAGAACCTGAAAAGGTAACCTCTTTGCATGAAGTCGGCCATTTATGACTTATGACTTTCTTGGTGGGGGCAAGATCGCCAAGCACTGCGGCTTTAAGTCTATTGTACTAGACCTCAGAAATGACACAATCACAAGAAAGTCGGCCATTTAAATGACATTTGACTGATAAAAGTCAGTCAAATATCACCTACAACTATGTTAAAGCATCATATCTATAAACGTACCTTTCAGTAATTGGCTGGGGTTTTTTTTGTCAGTGTTTTCTTTTCGAGTTTCATTTAATATGCCTGTCCATTGATAGGCCCCGGAGTTTTTTCCTAACCCCATCTCCCTTTGATGTGTTTGTTTCGCAAAGTTTTTACGAAGTTTCTCCCAAGTAACGAGGTTCTGAAAAAGTAGTAAATTCTAAATGCCTCGCCCCGGGAAATGACCCTTTTCGGCTGAGGTAGAAAAGAAAATAAGCCTTCGGGTTTTGTGTGCGCGCTTATGCTAAAACTAACAGGCTATAAAGTAAACGTTGGTCCCTTTTCTAAATGAGTTGTTTCATTCTGTAAGAGAAACCATTAAATCTCTACATCAGTAGAAAGAGGGCATTTGTTCCATGCTGTTACATAAAATTTAAGCCTTTTTTCTAGAAAGAAAATACATTTTGCTAAAGTTGGTGGAAGACTTTTGAAAAGAAGTAATACTTTGATTCGTTCCTCTTTGCTTTCAACTTTTAGACGGAGACGTTAAAAGACTTTTATTTATCTCTAACAAAGTGCCTTTTTCTAAGAATAGACAAAGAAACAGTTTTGAAAATAAACAATTTCTTTAAAGCTAGCTGAGACCAAACATTTTAACTTTTCTAAGTTTATTTTTACTTTTTCAAATGGAGTTACTGACATTTCATACTGATATGGAGAACAATTTGCTAAACAAATTTTTCAATAGTTAGAAGTAAATATTTTAATGTGCATTTTATTTTTATAAAAGCTAAGGACGAATCGATAGTAATATCTGTTAAGTTGATGAAAAAATACAATTTTAAATAAATCCAAAGAATAAATCAAGCAGCTTCGATATGAAAGAAAACAAATAACTAAATACCCCTTTATCTACTTATTTGCCAAGAGCTGCAAACAAATATATAAGATTTCTTTAAACATAAAAAAATATGTACTTTTTAATATAAAAACTATGAAATCAACTATCCAATAGTTTCTTTGATAGTGTTCGTATCTAATTAACCAAATAAATCAAAGCCTTTAGACTGATCCTTCATATAAAAAAATCTTATAACCTTCCATAGAACTCTCCCCATTGATTTCTCCTTCATCATTTATTTGCTTACTCCCATCTTTTATTATATTTTTTCTGTTACGTTCGACACCCTTTCTTTCCTATATTCTCCGATTGACACACGAAAAAATACTTCCAGAATCGAACTTACTTCTCAACACCACATAAAAAATAATAAAGAGGCCACGTCACTCTTGCCAAAAGGAAATATTCCGATGTTATTTCCGGGGGGTGCTTCGTATGTTTGTAGGATTAGGGTTATTTTGCATGAGGAGTTGTTCTATAATTATGTGTCTTCTTAGAAAATTATGGTGAGTATATTTCAAGTTCCAATGATTATATATGTATAACCCAAAAATGAAGAAAGGTAAAATAAAGATAAAGACAAAAGATAGAAAATGGGGTCTAGCTTCACAAAAATTAACAGATATTCGATGGACACATTCTGAAGCTGAAATCTGTGAAGCAACTAAATAATGAAGAGTTTAAAAAGTTCATTCACAAATTTTGTCCAATATTAGGCATGTATTTTCTCAGACTTTTCCAAGTGACTCAAAGCAGCGATATCTTTCCGATCCGTTCAGATATATCACTTGTTACTCCGGTACTCCATTGCTGAATTGTTTCACTAAGAAAAATTGCATAGCCTTGTGAGTGTTTTGGTCAAAAAAAATTTATCATTCTTTCCCATTTTAAGCCAAGTTTAATGGGAAATTAAACATGTCAGGGCGGTTTTACTTTTTCTTTTAAGATTAAGATTCAATATTCATTTTTAATTTATATACATTCATAAAATGTATTTATGAAAGTAAAGAGATAGACAATGTTGAGAACATATGTCTCTTAAATTTTACTGAAAGAGATCAGCTGGCAAGTAATTAAGATCATCTTAAAATAATTTCTTTCTTTAAGATGACCTTAATTACTTGTAGAAGATTTAAATAATAAATAAGCAGCTTCAATCGAAGAGTCTGAAAGAATTTCTACTTTAATATTTACATATTAAGGTAAGACACATAAAGAAAGCTCAAATTTTCACTAGAAAAAGTGTTGTATAAAGTAAGTTTTTGACACAAAATATTGTAAATAAAGAAGAAAAATTATATTTCATTAAATTTCTGGCGCAATACAAATTGCACTCTGGCTAGTGCACAACGATATAAGACAATTGTAAAAGTAAAATTTTGACTAATTCCATCGATAAAAACTTTTTGAAAAGCAAGTTACAATTCAAAAACATCGTGTTACTGTATATATTCTACGACATGTGATAAAACATATTCGGTATTCCTTGTCCATCCCCCAACTTGTGCCGATAATGAAGTTGTGTCACGCGATAAATAAAGAACAGCCTCTCGCCCCTCACAAATGAAAAGAGTCTGGATTGCGGATCTCGTCCTAATGAAAGCCGGTGGAATGAAGAAGGCACAATGAGAGGTCTTCAACAGAAATCGATGGTGTAGCATTTTCTCGGGATCCCAGAAGCGATCCTCTGGGATTCCAGAGGCCAGACAAGATTGCGATCGAGGTGTGGCCATTGATTAGGCCAAAGGTCAGCTAGCTAAGGTCAGGATTGATATGACGGGCATCGTATTGTTAATCAAGATCATTGCATTTCTTTCTTAAATGTGTTTATACGATGGTTATTGATTTTGCTTAGTACCTTAAGACATGTACTTTACATGGCACATGATGGTTGTTATTAATACATTTTGAAGGTCAGGACTAATATGACGGCTATCGTATTGTTTTTATATGCTGGTTATTGATTTTGCTTAGTACCTTAAGACATGTACTTTACATGGCAATTGATGGTTGTTATTAATACATTTTGTAAAGCGATTCGCTGAAATGAAAAGAAGGATTTCGAAGTCAATAAGTATTGCGATAGAGGTGTGGCCATTGATTAGGCCAAAGGTCATCTAGCTAAGGTCAGGATGAATATGACGGGCATCGTATTGTTCCTCAAGATCATTGCATTTCTTCCTTAAATGTGTTTATATGCTGGTTATTGATTTTTCTTAGTACCTTAAGAGTTTATAACTGCGTGTACTTTACATGGCAATTGATTGTTGTTATTAATTCCTGGAATACTTAAAAAGATTTCTTAGCGCAAAGAAGTTGCTCATTAATGTGCACATCGATAGGGCCAAAGGTTATTAGGGTGAAGTCATGTTAAAAGTAGTTTAAGTCATGTTTAATAGTAGTTACAGTTTTTGCTTGCTGGTCATTTGTTTAGATTTTTTCCTCAAGCATTTAAAACTACATACATTTTGAAATTGCTATTGATGGTGACTTCTTAAAGCGATCCTCCGGAATAAAAAGGAGGAATTTGGGATACAAAATATTGCCATCGACAAGAGCCCACTGATTTAAGGTTATCAAGCTGAGGTTATTATTAATACGAATTGCATAACATTGTCCATCAAGCTCAGGGGATTTATTTATTATAATTTTATATATTCGGTTGTTAAGTTTTAGTTTATTATTTCAGGCAAATATATGTGTCATGATTATTAAAAAGTACATCATATTGAATATTAAAAGCACTGCATTTGATGAATTCGTATATATTTATCCGATAGTTTAAAATAATAGAACTTTAAGCATGATCAGTGGTGATGGGTGGCTTTCATAATTTTTTGAAATGGAATACCTGAAATATTTATGCTAACTTTAGAGCTCAAAGAAGATTACGATCAAGGTGTGGCATTGATTGGGGTAAATATCATCGAGATAAAGGCATCATAATGCTCATCGAGATCGAGCCATTTGTTAATTGTAGGTGATTATATGATAATTGCAAGTTATAATCTGTTGCTCCGAGTTTAGGAACTTTTAATTATTTATAGATACAAAAGATTGAGTTCCAGGTGTGGCAGTGTCTAGGATGAAAATGGGATTATCATCAACTCCTGGCACCACAAGAGATTGTGATTGAGGGGTGGAATGAATTGATGAGGGTGATTAAGTAAGTTCATGATAATAAAAAATGGCAATATATACTAGCTTACTAAATTAACTGTAATTGTTTTTGAATTCTTTTATCCTAATTAATTTCTAGAAAAAAAGTTAAATGTTAAATAGTTAAACCTTATATGAGTAAATGATTGGTGTCAATCATTAGGGGCTTCAGTTACAGAACTCAATAAGGTGCTGAAATGATTGGCACCCATTTAGAAATACATATTAAAGTATTTTTAATTAAGTAAATTTAATACCCATTTTATCAATTGTTGATTTTTTTTGAGAAAATTATCTAGGTGTAACATTCTAACATTAAAAACTGCAATTCAATAAAAACTCGTTTTATTATTAACTATTATTTGATTTAGTTTCTAAAAGATTAATTCCCCAAAAACTTACATTTGATTATAAACTGCGACAAAACCTTGCACAGATTACATCAAACCCAGCAGCGACTACCTTAATCTCATAAAACGGACTCAACAATGTTGATATTTTTTGGAGAAATTTATCTAGGTACATCATTCTAACATTAAAAACTGGCAATTCAAAAAAATATTCGTTTTATTTAACTATTATTTGATTTAGTTTCTAAAAGATTAATCCCAAAAAAATTACATTTGATTATAAACTGCGACAAAACCTTGCTCAGATTACATCAAACCCAGCAGAGACTACCTAAATCTCATAAAACGGACTCAACATCAATATATTTTCTTCCTCTATATCCTCCGGAGCCTTATCCTAAAAGCCTATCCACTCAATGTAATTCCCTCACCAAATCTGCTTCCGAGGAAAGATTATTAAACATTTAATCCTATACAGACATTGAATCTTAAATCTTTCAGGCCACACTTCAAACTCGGCATGCAACGGGGACAAGAATATTCACCGTGTCTGTGATTGGAATTTAAAGTTGAATTTATGAATCCTACTGATTTTCCAAGATAGGTGCTCTAGGGGTTACGTGCTGAATCTTTGTCAGAAGCTGGATTGCAGATTGTTGTTTGATATTAGAGACAATAAAGAACGGAACACAATCCTCTTATTTCACATGTTATTATTCACGGTATCTGTAAATGGAATTTCAAGTTTGCCTTGAATTTAAAGTTGCCTTGAATTTATGAATCCTACTGATTTCCCGGAATCTGTGCTCTAGGAGTTACGTGCTGGCTGAACGCATTTACTAGGATTTGGATTCAGATTGTTGCGTGATATTTAGGGCAATAAAGAACAGAACACGATCCTTTTACTTTTTTTTATATAAATACGCGTAGTCATTTGATCTCAGATACTGTAAAGTTATAAAATGTCTTATTTCGTTTTAACAGGATTTAATTTAGGTTGTTTACTTTTTTTTATCAAACTGAATTATATATCGTTTACTAAAAAAAATTATAAAATACGTCAATAATAATTCGTTAGCTCGTACACTCTTAAAACAAAAGAGTGAAATCTACTCCAGTAGGAGAAGTGCATTTTCACTAGAGAAAGGTGAAATATAACTCAGACTGAGAGTTACAATACAGTTCAGTCGTTTGATGTCGTCGTTTGGGTTTGGGAGGATCCACTCACATCTAGGATCAGGCATTTTTTTTGACTGGGGAGGAGTGAAAATTGACTCAGACTGAGTTAAAATCACTCGTTCGTTTTAAGAGTGTAGTTATCACTGAATTAAACAATTATTAGTTAATTTTTTATTCTTAAAATTCTACATTTTACTTGTTACAGGTTTTGAAACGAAAACATATATGGTATTTAATTTACGTATTTAATTTACAAATTAATTTGACTAAAGATAATTGATTTTTTTTTTAAATCAAAACAGCTATTGCGCAAAACTATTATTCATAAAACAACTGCTAATTAAAAAGATACCTGGATTTAATTTACTGTTTTGTTATAGAAGAAAACTTTGTTGAATTGTTAGAAGAATGTTTAGCATGATGAGGAAGTTAATGCAAATTACATTTGAGAAGCGAGTTTAGGATAATACCTGGGGATAGAAATCAAGAATGTGTTAACATTTAATGTGTACGGTGGGATTATATAATTTAAATGACAGATTTAAAATTAGTTTACATTGTATTTTAATTTAAAAAAAAAAATACTTCTTCAAAAATGAAGCCTTAGTAGATTAATCATTTAAAAGAAATGTTATTTTTAAGTACTTTATCACTATTTTATGAATTATTTCCATTTTTATATGCAGGAAAAACTTTTACTTATTATTAATCTGAAGAATAAATAAAACATTTTCCTGCACATAGAAATGGAAATAATTTGTCAAATAAAGAAATGCCTTGGTTAAATAACATTTCTTTTAAATAATTCTTCGATTAAACTTCTTTTATACAGTATTAAAAGTTTAGTAGTTAATTGAAGAAAAAATATTCTTAATTTGAAGATTAAATTAAAGTGGAACCATATGAAGTGGTGGTTTAGCCTACGCCCTTCAATTCTAGAGGGCGCATTTGCATTCCATTCCATTCCAAGTGGTGGTTAAAATATTTTTAAGGAATAGGTTTTTCAAAATTGCTATCGGTATTACGTATCGAAAGATCTCTTTTAGCACAATTCATGCTTTAGAAATAGAATTTTTTTACTTGAGTTTGTAAAGCACTAGTATTTGAGAAATTTAAATTATTTGAAGATCAGTTTAGTAGCCCAGTAAATAAAACACCAAAAAAGTTCTTAACCCGCTCTTCAAATTAAAAATAGATGAACTTTTAAGGGATGGGAAACAATCATTTGCCTCAAATTTAAAACTGATCGAAACATTCTAAAATAACGGATTGAAAACTTAAAAAATATGCACGCCAATTTCAACTACTAAATATATAGATTAGTATGCTTGCTCTCTGTGTTTATATTATTTAACAATTAAGATTTTACAATTTGTTTTTATTTTAAAACAATTTAATTCCTTTGTTTGCAACAATGATTAATAACAAAAATAAATACCAAAATTCCTTTGTTTCGACAATTAAGATTCTACAATTGGTTTTTATTTTGAAATAATTTATTCCTTTGTTTGCAACAATGATTCATAACAATAATAAATACCAAAATTTCTGTGTTTCGACAATTAGGATTCTACAATGGGTTTTTATTTTGAAATAATTTAGTCCTTTGTTTGCAATAATGATTAATAATAATGATAAATACCGAAATTTCTTCGTTTCATCAATTAATATTCTACAATGGATTTTTTTTTTCGAAAAATTTAATTCCCTTGCTTGCAACAATTATTAATAACAATAATAAATACGAAAATTTATGTGTTTTGTTCAGTCCAGCATTGTATTTCGTAAAACGTACAGTTACGTAAAGTACATTCGTTAAACGTTAAGATTCATCGGAGATAACTTCATTGTAAATCGATCCTTATAAGTTTATATTATTTGTTTGCATGAATTGATATCAGTTTTAAGTAAAGGTAAGATATTTCTTATCTTTATGAAGTATTTGTAAGTTTAAATGCAGCTCGGAGCTGTCCTTTGACGAAATTGCAATAAGTATATATTTTGTTGCAAATTCATAGCTACCTAGTTCGCTTAATCTACAGGTAGTGTTCTAAGTAGCGTTTAAGCTTATCATTAGTTTTTCAACACACTTCGAAATTTCCAACTTAAATTGCATATAACTTCAAAACTATTACTTCTATTGATTTACTTTTGATTTTATTCAATTTTAAATTAAACAGTTAAACTAATCATATGATTTTATTTCCATTTTTTATGTTTTCAATATTTTTAAATTACTTTTTTACATCTCCTTTTCCTCTAATGGTTCTGGACTCATCAGATTGTTAAACATCAGTTTAAATAGAGATTTATTTATTTATTGTAATAGCTGCTGTTACTAAACCAAAGCTTTTTCTTTCTTGCCACAATATATTTTTGTAATTATTTTTCATTGTTTATTTTATTATTTAATTTAAAAAATAACAGATATATCTCCTGTAACAGCGCGTAGGGACTTAAATTTGGCTGCATTCAATTTAGAAGAAATATTATCTATCTAGAAGGGTGATGAAGGTTTTCAAAACAGAACTAAAAAATTAAAAATTGCTTAATTCATAATGGAACTTAAATTATATTAAATAAATCCGTTACCGTAGTACATGAAGCAATCATTATTTATGCACGTTTTTTTATTAAATTAATGCTAAACTACAAATAAGATTGAACATTAAAATCCACTATATACAAAAAAAAATTTACAGCACTTATCTACCAAAGCATGCTAATAAGACCCCAAAACCCACTCAAGAAAGTAAAGAATGAAAGGTTATAAGTTTATCCGAAACCACGATCAATACATTCAAAGCTACCCAAAAAACTGAACTTAGGATAATGAAGAGTAGTTGTTGGATTGTTTCTTAAAGTATTTCGCACGCAATTGCCTTTTTAAATTTGAAATTCTGAAGCATCTACTCGTTGAGTTAGCATGACAATATTCTAACTTATATTTCCATCATCTATATTTACAAATTTTTTTGAGAATTCTAGCCACTTCCAATGACATTTTTCAAAAAAGAAATTAATCCCATTTTGTATGAATGAATTTGTCCATCATGTCTTTTCATTGAATTCGACTGATATCTTCTTAATCCCAAGACTTCTTGTGCCGTATTTCCTACACTGTAAAAAATATAGTCTAATAATATAGAATAGTCTGTTATTTTTGTACATGGATAACGATTTTGGTTTTCTTAACCTATTGCTGGTGACCAGCGCTTAGAAACAAGCTTCTTAACAATATTTTTAAAAAAATATATTAAAAATTATTTCAGTGCTCGAAACTTTTGTAGTAAGCTTTCGTTGTAAAGCTAAAATTTCATATTTTTTAAGAAGCACTAAAATCATTAAAATGTCCTTTTTGAAGTATTTTAGGGGTCTGGTCCCTCTTAATTTACGAAACACATTACTACCATCGAAAATCAGTTGGAGTTTTGTCAAATTAACACCATGAACTATCTCGTTATTTTTCCCAACAATTTATGCACAGCGAAAACACTTTTTTATTAACAGACCTGAGATGATTAACGAGAAAAATAGAAAATTACGTCAACGTTAAATTCTTCCTTAATTGAAAATTATCTACTGTGGCCGAGTGAAAAAACATAAAATTAGTTTTCGATAAAGCGAGTTTTTAGATGATTCCGTTCATTAGTTTTTATAGAAGATGTTAAAAGATTTCTTTATTAAATTATTAGAGCTATGATTGATGCAGTAGGGCTACATCTGTAATTGAATATTTAATAGCTTTTAAAAGTTCTGAAGATACATATTAATATGCGACATTTATTTTAGCAGTAATTTTAGTGCTAAATTTTTATTAAAAAATCATTTGCAAAAATTCAAAATTATTTTTGCTAAAATTACTTCTATGTATTGCAAATACATTGTCGGAAATTATTAGTTTTTATACCTTGATAGTCGATTTATATTATTGTTTTTTGCTTTTAGAAAATTGCTCTTTTCTTCGTAAAAGCCTTCGTAAAGGACTAGAAAAGTTCTAGATATAACCTTTAACAACTTTGGTACTTGATTTTGAAATCTTATTTAAGAACAAAGGATTCAATCTTAAATAAAAAAATCAACTTCAATATACTACACTACTTAAAAGGATGAATATCATTTATTTATACCCCACAGTTAAATAATCGAACAGTAGTAATATTTTAAAATTATTTTACTAATGAATGCTGAAGTTATTAAAAAAAAGATTGTGTACAGATCATTTCAAAATATTGAATTGAATTCACTGGAAACATGAATTAAAACTATGGAAAAAGACTTTTACTATTGTTATTTATTTAGATATTTTAAAAGTTAATAAAATTTCAATTGAAATTTAAACATGCAATTACAAATTATCATATTAGAGTGTGATTGCAAACTGCCAACTACCTATGATAGCGTAGCCTTATATCGATCTACAGCGGTAATTTAGTTTCAAAATAATATCCATGTCTTCCTACACAAATATATTTCACCATCTTTTGCAATTTCGCTAATTTAAACATGCATTTACAAATTCTCATATTATAGTGTGATTGCAAACTGCTAGTTACATGTGATAGCGTAGCCTTATAACGATTTACAGCAGTAACTTAGTTTTTAAATGATAATACCCAGGTCTTTCTCCACAAATATATTTCACCAACTTTTGCAATTTTGCTAATTTAAACATGCAGTTACAAATTCTCATATTAGAGTGTGATTGAAGACTGCCAGTTACATATGATAGCGTAGCCTTATATCGATCTACAGCTGTAGCTTAGTTTTAAAAAATAATTCCCATGTCTTTCTCCACAAACATATTTCACCAACTTTTGCAATTTCGCTAATTTTTAACACTTCCACAGTTAAAACTTCCGCCGCGCCATAACTCAAGCTCCCTTCAATACAGCCTGACAAACTACTTTTTAACCTGTCATAATCGCTCGTTTCTGCTTTTGAAATATTCCTCAAGTTACTGTTCCCGGCGACGCCATTCTAAATATTCTAATTAATGCGTGTAACATCTTTTTAGATCGGGTTCGGCTACAATCAAGTCATATATTTCCCCAACAGAATGGAAGGGGAACCATGGAAAGAAAAGAATGCTTCGGCATTTCTCAATGTAATTGCTTTCGTTCCAAAAGAGGAAGCTTTCATAAACGATTAGTTGCCCGAATCTTTTTTTTTTCTTCCTCAATTCCATTCCTCGGAGCCGAGTTCCAATTGGGAATTTTTAGGTACATTTGAGGGAGATTGTTGGCTTGGGTCCAGAAATCCAACAGAATTTAATGCCCTAAATCTATTCAAAGTTTTATGCCTTGCGACTGTAGCAAGGGAAGAAAAAAATCGATTATTTGTTTACAGTTGGAACACGTTTGTTCGAAAGGAACTAAATAATACTAAATTACGAAAGTAACTCCATAGTATCTTTAATTCACGATCACATACCTGGCATCACTACTTTGCCAGGATGTTTAAATTATTGGAGAAATATTCTTTTCCTTTTTTTATCTCCCTTTAAGGAGGTGAAACATCTTTTCATATAAGAAACACACACATAATGAGAGTCAAAGTACAAAAAAAACAGTACAAAACAAATAACAGAAATAATTTATCTCTTGACCAAGAGTAAACTGCATATTGCGAAACGATGTAAACCATTGTTGAAACCATCTAACACCAAAACCATTAAGTAAGTATAATTTTGAATAGCTTTAGGTTTTTGTGCATTCTGTTTGAAAATAAGGTTTTAATTAGTTAAACAATGCAGTGGGTGGAGCTTCCGTGTAAAACTACCAATCACAGAAACCACCAATGACATCCAAGAAGGAAAACAGGAATGGCTTACGTCACTTATAACAAGCAAACTGCATAAAATTGGAGCTGAAATCGGAAAGGGCATGACACCCATTTTAACAATCCAAAAGCTATGGTGGTGAGAGAAAGTGTATTGAAAAGTGGCTGGATTTTTTAATGCTTTACCTGCATCTTAAAGAGGTTTTTGTAACATAACTCATTAATAAATCAGAACGTTGTTAGACGACAAAACTTTCCGATCAAAGCCGCTTTATTATTAGTACCGTACCATCTGAGGTATTTTTCAACTTTCTATCTAAATCTTCAATCCGCAAACACTCAACATTGCAGACCATTTTTGAAAATAAACTTTTAGTTCCTTTCAAAAACCCAAAGAATAACAGTACAAATGTACAAAAAACTTTTTTTCGAACAGAAAAACCAAAAGGATGAGAAAACGGAATGTTTGCTCACATTTTATTGCAGAGTCAATTCACCATGCATATTTCATTAGTGTTAATATACAGTTTGGTAAAGGGAATTACTTATTAATGGACAATGTTTAAACAATGCTTGAAGCGAACTTAATTTCGACTGCAGTATTTACTTACCTTAGAAGTCTCGTTTGCCCTCTGGTTTTATCATGGCAGAATTCTGAAAGAGAAAGAAGAACATATTCTGTTAATAATGCTTCTTTAATTATTTAAGAAAATATGTGTATTTACTTTGTTGTTTTAGTCCTAATTATATTATTCAAATGTTTGATGCGATACGTTGATGTAGCAGGAATAATCGTGAAAGTATATTAAAGTTAATTATATTAAATATTTAAATCTGGAATTCTTGAATTTGATTATTCTCTTCATCGCAACAATAGTTGTAGTTATAATTATTTTATTAGACAATTTGTACTCAACCAAATTTAAATTTGAATATAATAAAAAATACTTAAACTGTAATTTATAAAACGAAATGTTTATTAATATTAGTACAATAACTTGAAAAGCCTAAAGCGAATATTAAAGTATTTTGAGATTAAATAATGTTCAAACACTCAAGTACTTAATGAGATATAGCCTAAACAAAATTTGTTAAAAAGTGAAGAACCCATTAACTATTTTTAATAATAATTAGATATAGTTCCGACCTTCTTTTTCATGAAGGGTAATGCATAACTGTATTGTAGGACCATAAAAATTACGAAATTATATTAGTGTAAAATGTATATTAATGTTAATATACACTTTCACATGACCTATAATAAATATTCATATAAAAGTACAAAGCGTGTAAAAGTTTGTGTTTTAAATCTTAAGCCTCCAAAATATTTTTCCCCGATTGCTTTAAAATTTTACCCCAGCACTACATGCCATTTAGTATTTTTAAGCAAGCTGAGACTTAATTATAAATTTAATTATCTACTTGATACTTAAACCAATTTTGACAAAAAAAAAAGCTATGAAGGACAAACAACGATTAAATGAAAAAGACAAAGGATTGCTTAAATAAACGTCGACAAAGTAGGAGGTTTAATAGGAGAACATAGTTAGCGGACAGCAAAAATGAGCAATTCTTAGTATTGATTTCGAAAAGGTCTAAATAATTTTAAAATTATGATACAAAAAAACGAATTGTACCAAAATATAAATTGTATTTTTATTATTATATTTATACCTTTGAATCTTATTTTTAAAAAATATTTTTTTTAGAAAAAGACATCTTTGAAACATACAATTGCGAATTTTCAAAAATACAAGTATTGCTTCGCTACCATTTGTACAAAAAATATACAATGAATGTACGTAAACCTTGTTTAAAATGCAAGTATACAGTTAGATTTTTATTGATCACCTGTTTTTTTTTGCCAAAAAAATTTTTAAATTTGATTTTAAAAACATTTTATTCTAAATTCATAAAAATTTTGATTTTCAACGCAGAAAAGTGTTAAATAATAAAAAAAAAATTTAAAATTTGTAAGACAAAATGAGGTGACCTAAATAGACCTAAAATGGTTTTATAACACACGCAAAAACTATTAAAAAATATTTAATAGATTTAGAGAAAAGTGTACCGATGTGTTGAAAATTATAATTTTAAGGAAAACGTGAAAAACAAATACAGTCGATCCCGTTAACACGAACTCGAAGGGACCACCGAAACATTTCGTGTTAACCGAATTTCATGTGGACAATGACAAATGTCAGTGATTGCACCCTCTAGAAGGGAGAGTGTAGGCTTTATAGCCCATTTTCATGTTAACCGTCAGCAATTTTTTCCTACATTGAACCAGTGAATAGTTTTAAAAAATCAACTTGAAAAAATTCTTATTTTATAACAAAATGCACTAATAATGCGAGCATACAATTAGTAATTCAATGGAGGAGTGGCACATTTGTTTATTCTTATAATTTTAACTTTTTATAAGAAATAATTAACCGATCGATACAAAATTGGTCTTATTCGATAGATCAAGCTTCCATCTATCAGAAAATACTGGTTTCAAAAATTCGATTTTTTGGATTTTGCTAACTGTGTTCTCCCCTTAAGTAAGGAATATTTATTTATATTTTTTTTTTGTTGAATTAAACAATTCACAGCAACGACACTATGACACTATATGTAAGATATGTAATACATCCGAAAATGAAACCTGGAAACACATAATTTTAACTTGTCCTGTTTATGAATCCTTCAGAAGAAAGTACTTTATTAATTCTAACAATCTTTCAGTATTTTTAAAATTTCATAACAAAAACTATTATAATATTTATAACTACTTAATATCAGTTTTAAAATTTAGACAATATATATTAAGTTTCGATGATACTGACAATTAGTTTACTTCTTTGTGTCTCTTTGTATGTATTTAAGTGTTTGTTTGTATTTCATTTGTTTGTTTTTTATAGGTATCCTTGCAATAGATTTATGTTAATATTATGAAACATGTTATTGTAATAACCATTGCCAGCCATTGTAAACGGGCTTAGGCCCATTGCAATAAATTTATTATTTATATCTATCTATCTATCTATCTATCTAATTCACAGCAACGCATTGCCAAATAAATATGCATAAATATCAATATCTAGTGATCTTTAATGTTTTTTTTAACTTTTTTGTTATTTAACTTTTTGGATATAACATATTTTCCTAAAGTTTTCCAGATTTTTTGCAAAAAAGAAATAATTAACCTTTTCAATCCCAGTGATGCCATAATAAGGATGACAGCTGACATCTATCGGGATTAATAAAAGATATATTTTCTAATAGAAAAAAGTTTGAAAAATCGAATGATTTGTTTTTTGATATCATAAATGTCTATAGACGATCAGAAAAAAATTCTAAAATCTCTCCTGATGAAAAATTGTCAAAGTTAAAAAAAATCATTTTTCATTGAATATTCATTCCATATCAACATAAAACATTGAAACTATCAATAGCCGACAAAACAAAACTAATTGAATTGGTTTTTAATTACCATGTAACGAAAAGAAAAGTCATCAAAACCTATTATTTAAATACCTATAATAATTTTAGTACTTTCTACAAAACGTTTATGGAAATCCATTAAAAAAATATTTTTTACAACAATAAATATCATGTACAGTAAAACACAAATCGACAATAACAATATTTCTTTTCACAAAGACTCGTGCGCAAATACATGCTTTTTCTAATCTTATCAAAAACGAAACATCCACACCAAAAAGCGGGGCTTTTATGCAGGCCCTCCTATAAACGCCTTTCTTCCTTCTCCACCTCGTTACAGAAACACCCCAAAGTGAAAGTTATTCCAAAGCATATATATACGCGAGCGAGCCGTCCTTATGCTAGCAATAATTCAACAAGACGCTCGGTAAAATTGCCGACCCGTGTATTTTTTTAAAGGAATTTACTGTAGAAGATACCGGCGAAAACAAGAAATATCACTCCTAAAAATGAGACGCATGATATTGTGTATGCCCAGGGGGGCCGTTCCAGAATTTCCCGCGTTTTCTCATGGAATTCTTCTGGAAAAGGAATTACAGGTTTCCAGGAAGTGATATTTTTCAGGAATTTCTAGATGTGGAATTGGTTTCGATGTGTGGTGGATATGTGGATGTTTATTTGTATTTACGATGTACTTTGTGGAATAGGTTTGCATTTTAGATTTTAATTTGAATTCCGAAGAAGAAGTCAAAGGTTCCAAGAAAAGTGGTTTTTTAAAAAAAAATTTGTAGGAATAAACACACAAGTAGGTTTGTAACAGAAATTGCTTCCACTCATGCCACACAAAATTTCCTCCCAAGAGCCAAAAAAGCACCAAAAACCAACCAAGGTTTTTGTTAAACCGTTAAAAGTCGCTATAAAATAAAATATTTTTCATCGAAAATTCAATAATAATTGCTAAATTTATTTGCATTTCGAAGAATGGAAGTGTAGTCTTGATATCATTTAAAAAGAAGTAAAGCATTAAACACCAATATACAACATTGAAACTATTTATCACCGTCAAAATATAACTAAAAAAATTGATTTTTTAAAGAATAAATAGCACTAAGATGTAATTATTTTTAATGAATGCTTATATCCAAATGAAAAATCATGTTTCCCCCCCCCCCCCCATGAATATTTATTAAAAAAAAAAACTTCCACTTTTTACGCTATGAACGTGGTGTAGAAGATTAAATGATCAAATGTAATCACGCTGTGATTGCATTTTAGTAACGTTGCATAACAAAGTGTCGGGTGTTTAAAATAAACAAATAGACATTTTAAACGAGATAAAAAAAACACACAGTTTAATTATTGATTAGTTATACAATTACATGATAAATTATTGTGTTTAAAACGAGATGTTGGGCATAGGCCCTCACATACGATACAAAAAAGGAGCAATTTAAATTTAAAAAAAATTTTTAAAAAAACGTATCACGAGTGTAGAAAAAATAATAAAATATATGAATTTATAAGTAAGGGTCGCTCAAAGCGTAAATAAATTTATATTTAAAGCAACACAGCAGCTTGGAATTTTGATAAGAAACACAAATATCTGTAAATTCATGATAAATTAAACATTATTTAGGTGTCAAATATACATAGATATTATCAAACTAAAAAATGTCTAACGTGATTGATTTATGGATTTTTTATTTTATACTTCATTTCTTAATCATATTTTTTTATATTTGTTTTACATTTTTATTGAAGTTGTGATTTAAATATTTAAGGTACAAAATACGCAAAGATTTTTCGAAATATTTTATTGTTTAACTTTGGTCGCACACAGTCATATACATAATTAGTGTTTTTCTAAAATCTAGGTTGTCTAATCAAATCCAAAGCATTCTATAGTGTTCAAAAAAATTTAGACCCAAACTATATTTCGATTTTTGGGCAATACATTGGTGTATTTTGTAGATAAAAGTATTAAAAATGCATTGAAGTTAGCTTTTCTTAAAATCGATAAACATAAAAATTATATACCTAAGCAAAATAAAGAAAGCTAGAAAACTTTTCTGGTCGCTTCATTTTTAAAATGTAGTATCATTTATTTCTTCCTATAGTATGAAATCGTTGTTTAAAAAGTTTGGCAATCTCTTTTTAGAAAATAGTTGGATCATATCATTACGATATATTGCTGGTTTAAAATAATCTACGTAATTTTTATGTAAATAGAATCACAAATTCACAATGAAACAAAAAAAAATACTTAAAAACCTTATTTGGCATTTTAAAGTTTTACTAAATTATAAATACCTAGTAAGTTCTTTTAAAAATTTACTTTATGTAAAATGCATCTGTATAAGTATGTACAACCAATGGAAAACAATAATAATACCACCAAAAAATGTTTTAAAAAGCACAGAATATTCACTAATACTATGACTTTATTTTCCTCTGTATTTGTAAATCTGGTTTTTTTTTCATTACGCTCAACACAAAAAAAAAACTACTTTATTTATTAACTGTAATTTATTAAAAGTTTCAACTGTCCCTCTTAACTATAACACTATAAAAATGTTACAACTTAATAGGAAAAGTTAGCAGCAATAAATAAAAGTAACTATAAGAACAAGAAACAGATTGCATATACTTTTTTTTTCTTGGACTAGCAAGAGAAAAATGTGTGCAATAAGGAGTGGGAAACTGTGTCAGCCAATAAAGACAGAACGCATTACATACATTTGCGATTATCTCGTAGTAAGTATTTCTTTGCTTTTCTTATTTTTATGGTAGTACACCATTACTAACTTCGGTATAATTATATGCTGGTTAATAGGTTTTTCTTCTATATAATAAAAATAATTAAAATTATAGGAACGCTTTCATCTTGATAAAGTTGTTAAAAACTAGTTATATATTTCAAGAAAAATACATTTTAGTATAAAACTTACATTTAAACGTAATTGTATATTTAAGAATGTTATTTCGAAGGTAATTTATTTCTGTAGTCAGAAGAATATTTATATTTAAAAATTCACTCTTTATATTTAAAAAATGCAATAGTGTTTTTCCTTTAACGTAAATAAATGTTTTCGAAAATAAGAGTACGAAATTTTTTTATTATAAGGTTTCTTGAACATTACTGTAACAATTTGGTGGAACGCTACTCCATAACGCTATATATACTGACAGCATTTGTTTCTCCAGCCTTATGAAGTAACCTTACACTAAATTAATAATGTTTTATGCATAAATGAGAAAGTTTGATGCTTTCTTCTATTTTATGATATACTGTTGTTCTTTAAAGCTGAATGCAGAAAATTCTGTCATCAGTTTATGTAGCAAACGGTGCGAAATTTTTTTACAGTGCATAAACAGGTTGAAAAAAAATTAATGTTAATCCTTGAAATCCAAGATGAATATTATGTTATGAAATATTATAATAATATTTAGCAATAATACTATAATAATAAAACTCTAGTAACAATTATTAATAATATAATAAATTTTAATCAATTATAATACAATGATAATTTTCAATGATAAAACTATAATTCTGTAATAATAATATTTGATAACAATACTTTAATTGTATTATTATTCTGTAATACTAATATTTAATATTAACACTAGAATAATAACAATTTTCTGCAATAATAACATTTAATAATAGTACAAATATAATAATTAGTATTGATAATTCTATATAAGTATTATTAATTATATTAGTAATTAATAAAATTTACATAATTCTACTTATAATTGTTTCATTACATACGTTGGATAAGAGTTTTTCAGCGCATTATACTGTTGTTAATAAATTAAAATGTACTAGAAAAAAATGCATTCATAAATTGAAGAATAAAACTTTATTCCTGAAAATAAAAGTTTGGAATGTTCACTTCTGTGGATTTTTTATAAAGAATCAAAAAGTTAATTAACTTACCGTGTTTGAATATAATAACATAATTCCCCCCCCCCCTTTGTCTTTTGCAAGCAGTTGTAGGGTCACGATTACGGCAAAAAAAATAATCAAAGCAAAAAAAAGAAAACGAACTTATCTACGAACAAAAGCTTAACCAAATTTATTTATGAAGTATATTACAGAAGTTAAAAGTAATAAATTTTAGTAAGAAAAGTTTTGGTTAGTTACTTCTAAGATTACTTTTTGAAATAATGTATGAATAGATTTTAACTAGCATGAGGAAATCCTTTTACGGACTAAAACAAGTGGTAATAAAAATTTAATTGGACTTTCGGAATATATCATGCTAATTTTTTTTAAGTTTCAACCAAAAGGCGTGATTACTTTGTTACTTTCAAAACACGATTAAAAATATTTTCTTGGAAATAAAAAAATAATAATATAATTCTACTTGTTCTAAAAGTTAATGTTTCAAACAATCATTAAGAAAAGAAATATTATACAGTAACTCAAGTTTCACAAAAGTTATTATCTTTTAAATCGTTGTAGACATCGTTGGAAAGTATTTCGGGAAATCATCTCCCAAAAACTCCAGAACAATTCCTACTCATATTCCTTTAAACTTTTTTCCAAACATATTTGTACTAAAAAGTATGTTTTGCAAGAAATTTTGAAAATCAATTATGCATAATATTTGCAATTTGATGACATTTGAGATACTGAACTACATAATTCTTTGATGACATGAATGTAAAAAAAGCTTATAAGTTTTGTACAACTAATAGCTCATTTTTATCTTGTTTTAATGTACAAAAGGGTTTTAAAATGTGCTGCTAAAAGTAGAATTTTTCAAGAATACAGAAATTTCACAATCGCTCAAATCGTGTTTACTCTAGTACAACTTCATTTTTTAAAAAAAACTACATATGCACGCAATCATAGACTGAGAAGAGATTTTAAAATCGTCTATTGATCCATTTAAGTGGATAAAGTTCAAGATAAATTTAGTTACAATACCGTAAAAAACATACTTTGAAATGAATGTCGTATATCAGGGTTAAGTATAAACAAACTAAAAAAATTGTGTTCATTCATCCTATCCCTCATGTAGTAAGCAAAACGCGGTCTTTTAATTAAATAATATAATAATTTAATTTTATTGCAAAATTTGTTAATTTTTGTGAAATGCAAATTGGTGAAATTTATTTTCCAATAAACGTGTTTTATAACAGTGATGACCATGAATACTCGTTTTCTATGTGAAATTATCTATTTTTTCTATTCGAACCATTACTTTCAACTATTCTAATTGAAAATGCCCCCACAACTCCAAAGCAATGTATAAAACACTGTGTGCTAAGTAAAAATCTCTAATATATCTAGTAAAATCTGTCGTAGTTTTTAAAGTTTTGAAGTCTTACAAATCTAATAGTGTATCCAAAAAAATCAGATTTCCTGGGTAATAATAGTTTTAATTTGTAAATGCAATTGTTAGTTATCTATGAAAATAACGGTACCTAATTTGAGGATTAGTACGGTTCTGTGGAAACACTACTACAAAACATTTAAACCATTCATTAGTTAAACTATATAATTCAATTGGACTAAACTACAGTAAAATCCAATTAACACAATTCTCTCTAATAAAGAAATCAAATAATTAAAAGAACTGCAAAATAAATTTTAGTTTAAATACGACCAAAAACCCTGCCTGTACTTCATTTGTATTCAAGCACAAACCAAACCTACAATCAAAATTTTGTAACTCGACCAAACAAAAACCGCCCTTTTTTCTAACAGCCCCCTTAAATATTCCCAGTAGAACCAACCACAAAAGAATTAACATGCCCGACACGACAATTCAAATCAGACCCAGTAAACCAAAATATCCCGTTTTATCTCACAGCATTTTGAAAAAGGGAAAAAAAAGGAACTACCAAACTACAACTCAATAAAAATCACTCTTTTCTTTATCCAATTGCTAAGAATTGCCTCTTGGCAATTCACAAATAATACCTATGGAGGAAGGGAGTGAAATAACGGTAGAGGTGGGCGGACTTTGGCTAAATGATAGTCATCAGAACTGATGCTACCTCCCACCGGAGATATTGAAGTTGAAGAAATAAGAAATGGTTATTTACGACACGTTTTTTGAACCATCTGCGGGGAAACAGATTATAAGCCCGTCACTTGAGTGTCGGATTTCTCACCAAAACACATCTGATTTCTAATTTTTTTTAATAATAACCCTTTTTGTCTTAATGACAATTTGACATCATCATTTTAGAATGTTTTTCTAATCATCTCTAACCATTTATGATATCGAAAAGCACATCATTCAATTTTTTCCCCCTATTGGAAAATATTTTTTATTAAACCCAATAGATGCCATCCCTATTATTTTTTTTTTAAATCATGATCAGAAACATGATGATGCCAAATGGAGTCACACGGACTGAGAGGGTTAACTTAACTTAAACGTTTTGAAGTAAGGAGAAGTCATAGATTATCCTCTACTTTAGAAATTAAAGTTTTATTTTTAAAAAAATTCAGCTACAATTTTAAAATTTAAAACTCTTGCAGTAAAAATAAGCCTACAACTTCTCTAAATTTGCTTATTTTTCGAAATGTTAAATAAATAAAAATGATGTTTTTTGCCCTTAAATCATTATAATAAATTCTAAATATGTTTTAAATAATATTTTTTAGTCTTTATTGGTTGACCTTCAGTGAAATACTTTTTAATCGAAAAACAAAGTTTCATGCTTGTGAATATTTTTTAATACTTATACATTTATAGGACCTGGAATTTTTAGAAAGGAATTTTCTATGTTTGCATGTGTAGGCACATTTTTTTTCTTTTAGAGTTGAAAATAGCTAACTGTTTCCTCACACAGAGTTAGTGCGTAGGGTAGATGCATGTATATTCCGGCTTCTGTGCTTGATCAGACCCACTTATAAGCCTTCGTCTAGTAAGACAGACACACAAAGCATTTTTACTACCGCAGAGAACGGAAAGTGCACCCAGGGGGAAAGAGGGAATCGAACCAGCACCCTTTACTGTGCGCAGACTATTAGCGTAATTGTCCAGACCACTCGGCCATCCGGGCCACCGCACAGAGTTACAGAAAAAAATGTTTAAAGAAAATAACAGTATTTTTCCTTAAAAATGTTTCTTCTGCAATGCTAATTTTTTTTTAACTGTGCAGTTTTATGCATCCTGTTACTGGCATTTCTGAGAAAAACCTCAGTCTGATAGATACTGGAAACTCGTAAACCAAATTTGAAAACAGAATTGTAACTCGTTTGTTTTATTAATATCTTTTAAAACCACAAACAAATTATGGTAACTACCTATTGTGGTTGCACGATTAAATTTATTATGACGTCCGACTGGTACTAGCAACTTGAATACTAAGTTTAGTGTGAAGTTCTTAGATATCTGGATTAGAAGCTGAAGAGTTGTTTCATGCTGGCAGACGGACTAACTAATGTTAAAACGGACTAACTAATGTCCACGAGACCCAAAATCTTCAATACTTATTTTATACTCCATTGCCTTATATTTGATCATTCATCGTTGCCTTGGTCACTTTCATTGTCTCATTTTTGATATTAGGTTACTGAAAATAAAAAAATGAAATGTCCATACTTTTCATTTTTTTTTATTTTCAGTGGTGTCTGACTTTTTTTATTTTCACTGGTGTTCTCGCTCTATTCAATCTGCATTTTGACAACGAAGAAAAAAGAACGGGATCTGGAAAAAACAACCTCTTCTTTTCAACCCCAATGTCCCCAACCCAAAGTAGCGTCCTCAGTCCTGTTCTTTGTCGGCCTCCCAAGTGGTGATTACCAAAGGAACTCTTTCTTTTGTGCAACAGCCATTGTCGGCGGGGCCTCTCACGCTACCAGTGATTAATGCTCCGGCCCCTTTATTCAAATGAAGCCATTCTTCTCCAGCAATTTCCACTCCATGAATGCTAACGAGCCACCGAATCCTGGAGTTTTTCTTATCCTTTTTTTCCCGTTTTTACTCTAAAAGAGAACAAAAAAAAGGGAGTCGCTAATCCTTCTTTTCTAAACTATGTCTTTGTTGTTGTCGTCTTATTCCAGTCCGATGTTCTGTTTCAGTTTTAATGGTGAAAGGTATATATTGTTGTCCGGGATCTTGTGCTTTTTTTATGCTTTTTGCATTAATATTCATTGGGATTTTTTTTATTAACATCGGTTAAGGGTTGTAGTGTCATTGTAAAAACAAAGCCAAGGGGATATCCTCAGATGAAATGTTTTAATAATGGGTATTAGTATTTGAAAGGAAAATTGTGTTTGCTTCTTAATAAAAATATATTTCTTTTCACTCGGGAATAAATTAGTTTCTTCATTAGAAAGAGAAAAAACTTATTTACAACTTTAGGTTATTCTGTGTTGATTTAGTTAATAACTAAATAAACACAATGCAGTATAAATTAATGAATAATTTCATCAAATTTGTATAATTGCAATATTACTTTTTTTTCATTAATTATTAGTCTTCGCTTTGTTGCTTTTTTTGTTTTGTTTATTTACATATAAAGTCTGATAAGGAATTTTTTATAACTATTTAATTTGATTAAGAATTATGTTGGTTTAATACAAGTTAAATGTAAAAATGAATAAAATGTAAATAATGTTTTGAAGAACGTACAAAATATTTGTATAGTTAACTAGGTATTTACAAAACGTAAACAGGCGTTTTGTATGTTAACAAAGGTTATTATTTTTAAAAATCACTCCTTCAAGATTACGCTTTCTAAATTATTTTAAACTTATCTAATTATTATCTATTGTTTTACCTATTTGTTTACTTATTTGCTTAATACTCTTTTTAACATGATTTACCACATAAGGCTAATTCCACGCAAAATTGCCATTTCTGCATTTCAAGTCAGGTATATAAAAAATTTTTACCAATAATACTTTGCTCGTGTAGCTCTAGTGCGACGATAATTCAAACCAAACCAAACCAAACCAATAATACTTTGAACTTTAAATTAAAAAAAAAAATAACAGAATTGCTTATCTAGAATTATTGCAACTAAATAATGCAACGGGATTTATTTTACAAATTTAAAAAAGCTGTTTTTTAATGTGACTTACACTACAGTTATATAGAATTAGCCATACGACCTTAAATATCATTTGACAGATTCTTAGAAGTTTTATATTTGTATTTTATTCCTTTTGTCGAAAATAATCAAAACAAATTTTACTCAAACTTTACAATTAGTGCGAAGATTTAAGAATTTTCAAGTTTCCAAGTGGATTCAAATTATATTTAAAAAATATTTTACAACAGCAAAACATTATTACCGTGCTTTCCCTGTAGCAACATTTTTAATTAAAAAAGGAATTTTAAATTTTGATTACATCTTTGGGTGAAAGAAATAAAAATACAAGTGAAAAATATAGCAGTAAAAGAAGTTGTTAGTTTAAGCTTGAAGTTAAAAGAAATGTCATTATTCCAGCCTAATGCCTTATTGTATTAAAGAAAATGTGCAAATAATTACTTTTCCATTACGTTGATTCAAATTATGAGTGTGTTTTAAATTTTTTAGCAAACTTGTTACTTAAATATCTAATAAAATATTTTTAATGTCAGCAAGAATTACTTGTTTTATCCGGGTAAGCGTAAAATTTTTATTGGTAGGGTCAAGTGGGGTAAGTGTGATAGGGTTTCTGCATTTTTCATTAAGAAAATTCGTTCTCTGCTTCAAGCAAATTCCAATTCCTAAAATTGGTAGTGAATTATTATAAGAAAAATGCATATGTAGAAAAAAAATTATATGTTTGAATTCCAATTTTAAGTGTACAAAATTTGCATTTCAAAATATATTGCTGTTTTATCACACTTACCCCACATAGAAAGACCCACATAAAAAGAAGACAGTTGCACTTAAATTCAAAAGCTCAAAACTTTCTTTGAACAAAAAATAAGGTCAATATTTCTTTTTAGTTTAATTATAAGTGGTCTAATGTTATATATTGCAATTTTTCAGATTTTTAGAATGATTTCCAAAGTTACAAGAGCTGTCCCCAATCACACTTACCCCACTTGACCCTACACTAAAATTTTGCTTCTTTACTGATTTGAAACCTAGGAGGTGTAAATGATTTTTTTTATTTAAAAAGGACTATAAACCTCTTCAGCAACTTTATGAAAAAAGCGTTGTAACTAGATTTTAATTCTGCAAACAAAATTTAAATATTGGAAAAGAATCATTTATTTATAGGGTTTCGTATTGATTTTCATACAAATATAATTATTTTATTTTACTTAATAAAAATGTTATGAGAAAGCTCCTAACATCTTACGTTTTGTTAAATTGAATACAAACTTTACAAAACTTGTTTAGTGATAACAAAGCTTTAAACAAGAAAAATTGAAAGTAAAAAAAAAATACTGTATTGTTTCATGAAAAACTTATACATCATGTTATTAAGTATTCTTAAATAAATATTAATCTGTATGGTGTTTTTAAAAAAAATTATCAAGGAAATAATTTAAAATTTTCTAAAGAACGTTGCACAACAAACCTAAATTCTTTGTTAGTTTTTGAAAATATATTTCTTACTTTGAAATTCTAGTTCTTGGACATGTTAAAGTTTTACATATTAGAAGAATCAATTTAGTTGAAAAAAAAATCATCAAAATATAGAATATCCAACACTATGTTATTCTCTATTAAAACGTTGAAATATAATTAACACTACTATACGTTAATCCCCGCTAAATTAGTAATATGTTCAGACGGATCAAATTTCGTTAAAACTACCGCTGGACTATTTTAGTTATTTTAGTTCGCAGCACATAAAAAACGCAATTAATGTAACTATGTTTTCTAAATAACATCGTATTTCAATGTTGTCTTACTTAAACTTTTAACGCCTTAGTTTAAGGCACACAAATAATCTAGACGAAGTGATGTTATAATTAATAAATATAGTATATTTCAATAATAATTATTCAAAACACATGTACTACATTCATAAAACTGTAGTGAATTTACGAAAAACTTTAATTTTGGAACTAATATGTTACCTCTTAAACTACGTTGTTAGTTTAAGTACCCTCAAACTCATTCGCCGTCTAAAATCACTTATTCAATTATGCAAATATCATGTAGCCAGCTTCAGAATATTCTCTCGATACAACTAAATAGTCCCAAAGATAACTTGAATTGCCTTTTAAATCTAATCGAATTTATTTAAGTATGCGTGCTTGAAAAATAAAGTTAGGTGTCCTAAACAAAAATCAATATTATCTTTTTACAAGGATAATATGTTTTAACAGTCAAATATTTAATAGTTTGTAAATAACTTTATTGGTTCTTTCGGAAAACATTCGTGTCCGAAATATTGTATCTGATTCTATAGAATCAGGTTTTATATAGAGTGTCCAATTAAAGCTTATTTTTTATTCAAAGGCCTATTCGACTCGCAAATCAAATAACGAATTTTTACGACTAAAGATAAATTGTTTCGATATTCGAGTTTAACGAATATTCCACATTTAAGAACAATATCAGGATCACTTGAGGATGATATAAAAAAAATCAAGAGCATCGTAAAGCACATTGAATTAATAACAAAAATATGATTCTTAAATTAAAAATTAAGAAATAAAATGCATAGTTTAGTTAAAAAATACTATTTTTAAATGAATTGCTATAAAGTTGGCATTTTAATTCGGAACCATAATAGTGCATTTTCAAGAAAGCTGCAACATTTCAAAATTAGCATTTACATACTATATGACTCTTATTACATCCTTGCAATTCTAACACAAATTTACCATAATCCCACATTCATATCTATAAAGTCCCAGAATAAAGCTAACCAATTTAAACTGATTACCTCGATGCATTCAGAGTTTCCTCAAGATGTCCCATTCCAAATAATACTCTATTTATTAACCTCCCTTCGAATTTAATACATAACACGAAACTAAACCATGCTTGACTATCATCTTTTGCAGACACAACCACTTGGCTATGTATAGCTTCGGCATTCAATTCCAAACAATCTTCTATACTGGCATAACCTCAGGAATCAAGACACCTGAGGGGGCTGTTTGTATTTTCTAATGATGCGTGTCGTAACCGTTGCATTTCTGGATCTGACGTGCAATGCCACTTATCACTGGTTGGGTCCGATGTGTATTGAAGGCAGTTGGGTTGGACAAACAGGGACCTTTAGCGCCGCGGAGAATTATTCTGCTCCATTGAATGGGCTATTGACTAAGTTCGAATTGTTGCACGCATTGTCCCGGGTTGATACTAGATATTTAAAGGAATGCGAACGCTTAAAGATGATTGTGAAATTATGTAGAATATTTCTGGAAGCTGGTTTGTTAAGTAAGAAGACGTTTCAAAATTATATTTAATTGTATTTTTAGTTTTATTAATTGGATTTGAATATGCATTTATTTGAGTTAAGAAATATCATAGAAGGTAGATTGTGAAATTATGTAGAGTGTTTCTTGAAGTAGGTTTGTTACAAAGATATTTCCAACTTCTATTTTAACTGTATTTCTTTTTTTAATTTATACAATTTTTCTTATTTTATTAACCGTTGCATTTCTGTGTTTGACGTAACCGTTGTATAACCATTGTATTTCTGGATTGGACGTGCACTGCCACTTATCACTGGTTGGGTCCGATGTGTATTGAAGGCAGTTGGGTTGGACAAACAGGGACCTTTAGCGCCGCGGAGAATTATTCTGCTCCATTGAATGGGCTATTGACCAAGTTCGAATTGTTAGATGCATTGTCCCGAGTTGATACTAGATATTTGAAGGAATGCAAACGCTTAAAGATGATTGTGAAATTATGCAGAATATTTCTGGAAGCTGGTTTGTTAAGTAAGAAGACGTTTCAAAATTCTATTTAATTGTATTTTTAGTTTTATTAATTGGATTTAAATGTTATTTGAATATGCATTTATTTGAGTTAAGAAATATCATAGAAGGTGATATAGTGAAGGTATCATAGTGAAATTATGTAGAGTGTTTCTGGAAGTAGGTTTGTTACGAAGATATTTCCAACTTCTATTTTAACTGTATTTCTTAATTTAATTTATACCATTTTTCTTATTATATTAACCGTTGTATTTATGTATTTGACGTAACCGTTGTATAACCATTGTATTTCTGGATTTGACGTTTAATGTTACTTATCACTGGTTGGGTCCGATGTGTATTGAAGGCAGTTGGGTTGGACAAACAGGGACCTTTAGCGCCGCGGAGAATTATTCTGCTCAATTGAATGGGCTATTGACTAAGTTCGAATTGTTACACGCATTGTCCCGGGTTGATACTAGATATTTAAAGGAATGCGAACGCTTAAAGATGATTGTGAAATTATGTAGAATGCTTCTGCAAGTAGGTTTGTTAAGAAGATATTTCCAAATTCTATTTTAACCGTATTTCTTTATTTAATTCAATTTATACCGTGCTTCTTATTTTATTAATTTTTTTGTTATTTTAATATGCATTAATTTATACCCGAATTTAGAAATCGTTAAATAACATAACCAAATAAGACATTCACTTTACAAGGCAGCATTCCTGCCTCAAGATCCTCAAGATGTCCCTTTTGATATAATAAACCTCCTAAGAGTCGAATCCAATAACATAGAATTATACAGTGCTTGAATATCATCTATGTGCTTTGATACATATGTACAGGTTATACATTCAATTCCAACCAACTTCCATTCTCTCATAACATTCGTAATCAAGGTATGTGATATCATTGGGGCTGTTTGCATTTTCTAATGGTGCGTCTCGTAACCATTGAATTTCTGAATTTGACATGTAATGCCACTTATCACAGGCAGTTGGTTCGACATACAGTGGCCTTTAGCACCGCGGAGAATTATTCTGTCCTATTGAATGGGCTTTTGACTAAGTTCGAATTGTTAGATGCATTTTCCCGGGTTGATACTTGATATTTGAAAGAATTGTCAAATAAGGATGATTGTGAAATTATGTAGAATGTTTCTGGAAGCTGGATTTTCTAAGAATATATTTTCAAATTCTATTTAAGCTGTATTTTTATATTTTATTGGTTTAAATGCTATTTGAACACGCATACGTTTGTGTGAATTAGCTGAGTTAAATATTGCTTCCAATTATAATAACCAAATAAGACATGTTTACTTAGTAAGAAAGAATTTCCAACCTCAAGTCCCATTGAAAGTAGGACATTTTTATCATTTTTATCCCTCGCGTGATAGTTTAATCCAATGGGGTTGTTTCACGGCGAATCTGGCAACACCTCTCTTCCTCAATTAGAATTTCAAAGATGGCGGCCTCCATGCTCGTTTAATTCGAGATAGCCACTCATTCATCAATTCAGGATCAGCATAGGGAAATACGTGTAATGAAACTTTTTTTTCTGCAAAATTTTGCGTTAATGAATTATTCGTACAGCCAACAACACAGCAAAAACTTGGCATTTAAAAAAATTAACTTCAATATTCTCAACGAAAACTCACTGCCGAATAACAAAAACAAAACATAAACAGTAATTCTAATGGGGTCGGTCCGAAATGAACGGGTCCGATTCTAAAGTTGGTTGGTTGGTAGACATACATTTTCAGGTTCGTGTGCTTGCTCAGGGATCCGCTTAAAACCTTCGTTAAGTAAGACAGACACAACACACTCACCCACACATACACATACGTGACAGATGCTGCCATCTATCGCGCGCTAGTTTTCTAACCGTTGTGCTGCCGGGTCAACACGGTAATTCTAAAGCAGAAACATTAAATTCTAATTGAGGATGACAAGTGTTGCCAGATTCGTCGTGAAACAACCCCATAACACGGAACTAAAACATTCTTCAGCATCATATTTTGCAGAAACAGCAACTTAGATATGTATAGCTTCGACATGCAATTCCAACCAATATCCCATTCCCGTAATAACGTCAGGAATCAAGACACTTGAGGGGGTTGTTTGCATTTTCTAATAATGCGTGTCGTAACCGCCGTAATTTCTGGATTCGACGTGTAATGTCACTTGTCACGGGCTGTATTGAAGGCAGTCGCTGTTTGGATGGACAAGCAGAGGTCTTTAGTGCGATGGAGAATTATTCTGATCTGTTGAAAAGGGCCATTGACTAAGTTCGAATTTTAGATGCATTGTCCCAGGATGGTACTGGTTATTTAAAGGGAAGCGAACGTCTAAGGATGGTGAGGATGTTATGTGGAATGGTTTTGAAAACTCAGTTAAGAATATGATTCAAGTTCAACTGTGTTTCTTAATTTACTAATTGGCTTTATATGTCATTTTAATATGCAATGATTTATTCGAATTTAGAAATATATTAGTTAAATTATATTTTAAAAAATGGATAACCAAATAAGACATATTCATTTATTTCGACAGAATTCCCTTCCTCAAGTTGTCCCATTTGAACTAGTACACGGTTAACACTCTTACGCGTTTAATACAATAGCATTAAATTGAAGCATGCTTAACCATCACAGAAACAACCACTTGGATATGTATAGCTTCGGCATTCAATTCCAAACAATCTTCCATCCTCGCATAACGTCAGGAATCAAGACACATGAGGGGCTGTTTACATTTTCTAATAACGCGTGTCGTTACCGTCGCGTCGTATTTCTAGATTCGACGTGTAATGTCACTTGTCACGGGCTGTATTGAAAGCAATCGCTGTTTGGTGGGACGGACAAACAGTAGCCTTAAGCGCCACGGAGGAATGATCCGTTTCATTGAATGGGCCATTGACTAAATTCGAATTGTCCGATTGCATTATACACTGCTTAAAACAATTAGGGGAACTCATGGTTTAAACCTTTTCACCTCCAATGATTCCATTTGGTATTATAAGCTTCTTATTTGTTTCTCACTAAGTTGAGCTCGCACTTATTTATCGCTCAATGGAAGAATCATGTATTTTGAAGTATTAAATAATTTTTGTTTTAATTAAATTAAAATATGAAAAACATAGTAAAATAAAATCCACTTCCAAATTTTTTTTTTACATAAATTGACTCTAAATTCTTCACGCTTGCAGTCTTCAATGTTTAAAAATTGATTTTACCTTTTTTTTACAAATAAATTTTTGAAAAATCATTATAATAATTTATTCAAAAGTTACGATTCCAATATTTCCCCCCTAAATTTTAGTGTTTTTTCAGCTGTTTTTTTACCATTTCGTTATGTATGCATAATGAACCTGCTTCACAAATTTTAGATTTCTATAACAAAAAAATAAGAAGTTTTAACTGAAAGGGTAAACAAAAGTAAGCAAAGTGCTCCCATAATTCTTTTGAGCAGTGTAGTTGCATACTTGGAAATTCAGGGAAAACCAGCGGCTGGGGGTGATTGTGAAATTATGTAAAATGGGTTTCTAAAGAAGGTATCGTCAAACCAATGCGACTGAATACCTTTGTTTACTCATACGGTTGTGTACATTGAAAACATGGGTTAATTCATGCAAATTAAAATATATATAATTAAGTTATATTTTGATCCATATCTTTATAATTTTCCATAGATAACGTTCAAGATTTTAAAAGGTTTATTTCGACTGTCCAAAAAAACTGTTTTGGTCAAGTGAAGAATTTTAAAATTATATTGTTGTTGATTTATATTGTTATATTGCTGTATTATTTGTTGAAATATAGTAGAAGCTTTAAAAAGATGTGTAAGTGTACTATAGTAGAATTTCAAACTTATATAGTTGTTGAATTATATTGTTGTATTATTTGTTGAAATATAGTAGAAGCTTTAAAAGGTTTGAAAAACGTTCCTTTAAAATAAGTAAAACTTGTTAGTTATAATCCTTGGAACTGTGCACGTCACAACTCGATCATTGTTCTTTCAAATAAATAACTTTCTAATTTTATTGATTACACCCATCCTAATCTTTTTTTTGTTGTTGTTCTTTACAAATTTGAAAGAAAGCAACAAAATTACCTCATGTCATTTACTCCTATTCCTTAAGTCCTTTTATCATAAAAACCTAAGCTATCTGAAACAAACGAATTTCACTAAAAAAAAAGGGCAAAACAATGTAAAACGATAAAACAGGAACACAGTACACCAACTATCAATTAGGGAGACCCTGCTATCATTTGCATGTACCTGAAGACAGCAAAAAAAATTCCAGACCCTAATCTTGAAAGAGAAAGCGTCCCATTTGTCTTAAACAATGAAGGATTAGTAGTGCAAGAACAAATTAATTAAGCTTCTTACAATTGCTATTTCATTCCTTAATTAGTGTGCAGGGGAGAGAAAGTAAGAATCTTAAGCACATCTGAAAAACATTGTTGTGCTGGGTTGTTGTTGGAACGGGGTGATTTATTGAGGGGGGCTTTACCTTAACATACCAAGTATAGAATGTTCCAAAAATAATAGAACATTGGAATGGTAGTTGATGGAGATGGACTGGCAGTGAAAAAAAATATCAATCAAAACTTAAATAACAAAACAGAAGGAACATTTGCTAATTAAATCCCTTATTAGTCCTCTGCATATGCTCTTTTTTCCATTCATTCATTTTCTTTCAAATTCTTATAAAATGAGTTTATTTGTTTAAAGCTTCGTTCAATGTTATATTTGAAATGCAGTCCCCAGTGTTTCGTTATAAAGTATTACTTTGTTAAGCGCTCTTCTTTCTAATTTTTAATAGATTCTGTAATTTTAATTGGGTAAAAAAACATTTGCATTGATATGATAATGGTATCATGATGTCAAAAAATACAGATCTTTACATATTTCGTTTTGAAATAAAGTCATTAAAAATTGTATTTTTATTCTTGTACTCCTAAATAATGAATGATAATTTAAATTTGGAAGGTTTTTTTTATAAGAATTATTTATTTAGTTTCTTTTTAAAAGCTATAAAAAGTACCTCTATAAAAAGAAGTGGAAATTTTAAGCATTAAAAGAAGAAGAAAAAAATCTTAAGTATTAAAAGCAAAAAAGACGAAATGAATATTTATTAGTACGAATAGTTAAATAGTAATAATATAATAGTAAAAATAGCTTAAAGTTAGCCTATAATTTTAGAAGTTAAAATTGTGCAGGCGTTATCAAATACGTTAAACAAATAATTAGATCGGCAAAGTGTACTTAAAAAGGTAAACTATAAAACATAACAGTGATATAACTTTTATTTAAAGGTATTTTTATTTATTTCAACAGTGCTCGTTGGAAACGTTTTTTTTTGTTTCGAATTCAAGTTTAATGTAACAAAAAACATTACAACTTTAATGAAACCATGGCAGCATATAAATTGATATGGGATCATTCAAATAAAATATTTTATTCCTTTCTGTTTTGACAATTTAATATGCTCGATAAAGGTAGTCATTTTATCCTCAAGAGAACTATATCTGTCCCAATTTGACATTTTTATATAAAAGCGATGAATTACTTTTTCTGTTCATGTTCTAATAAAGTGCAAAAAAATCAGAAACGTTACTGAATACATTGGGCAATTATAGTGCATGCGATTTTCAAAAACGTTTCCGACTATTTCCGGAAAATCTTTTTTAACATAAAGAAACAATTTTGAGCATTTGAAAAATTATTTTGAAACGTTTCTGATACATTTGAAATTCTTTCCGGGGGAGTAGTTGCGAAACCTGAACACGTCTGCCCCAGTGTACTTGGAGAGCCCAGTGATTAGGTCTCTATTTATTTGTATATTTCTGCGACAACAAATATCAGTCTATATTTAAACTCATAATATCCTTGCACAGAAGCCACGACCATAGACGGAGCACAAAACGGGCGGAGCAATCAGATGAAGAGAAAGTTTCGCCGTTTTATTTTGTCTTTATATGATTGTTCCGCCGTTTTATAGCTCCGTCCATGCTCATGGCTTCTGTGCAAGGAAACTGATTTTAATTATATATGATATTGAAGGATGTGGGAATGCCCCCTACGGAGCCCCCCAATGGGAGCTTCTCTCCTGATTGAGGGTCTTATTGACAGAGGTTGGACGAAATAATTTGAGCATGCGTCAGAGGCATTCGACTTCTTAACTTGAAAAGTAAAGGGAAGTTTTTCAAAATAATCTGAAATATGCCAATAACTGAAAGCCATTTATAGTTTCAGAAACATTTAAGTGAATTCAAAATAAGTTTTTCTCAGCGTTTCATTAGATTTTTTGGGATTGCAGTGACAGTTTAGTATCCCTTACAGACGTATAATCCCGTTAAAGAAGTGTTTTTTTTTTCATCAGCCCACATAGTTTTAAAAAGTTTATCAATTGTTTTAAACATATTTTAAGAAATTTATAATCTGAAAGTATTGAAGAGGCCATTGAAATTACTTGATGTATAAGTAAAATTTTAAATGTACAAAAACATGAGTAAGGAATCAAAATTTTCAATAGTTTACACATTAGGCAAATGCCTTTCTTTCTTACAGTTGTTTTCCTTGTTCTGTCCCTTACTCAGCAGCCACATTTAAACATCCCCCAATACAAAGTACAGGCAATAAAATGTCATTAATTTGCGCAGGCAATAATATTCCCTTAAATTTTAAAAATCTCAAAAAGTATTTAGAAAGTCAATATTTTGTTACAATACAAAAACTGCCAAAAAAAAGAAATAAACTAAGAATCTAATCCCCCCAAACATTCCCCAAATAAAGTGCATGTAATACTATGACCTTAAGTTTCTCAGGTAATAAGAGGTAATATTTTGAGGATTCTTTTATAAATTTAGCAAGCCAATAGTTCAATACCGGAGCAGCAAAAACTAGGCAATAAACTACGAACCTAATCTCCAAACGCATCTAAAAAGACAACTCCCAATCCCATCCACCAACCAATCACCCACCAAAAACTCTCACCAAAATTCATCACACATACCAAACAAAAAAAATCCCTTAAAAAAAGTGAAATTCATCACGAAAAAGATAAGAGAGCCGAAGAGGCTCAAGCCACCCTCAAATAAATAGATCTGGAAATAAGTCGGGACAAAAGTGTTCCTCGCTTTACCCTCTTTATGTGTCCCACAAGTCAGAGAGATTCATTACTCTCGATGGGCGATGAATCCTGCTTTGAAAAGCGGATCTTCTCCAGAAGAGGCGCTCTCGGGAAGCATTAAAGTTAAAAATGTCTCCGGGAAGAAGTGTGAAAAGAGTCTCCGGGATCATAAAAGTGACAGCTTGAAAGTGGGCGATTACTAGGCAATTGAGAAATCTCCGCCGCCGTATTGTTTTTTACGATTGCGACGGGTTTGGGTGGAATGGAGTCGAGCTTGAAATGCGTATTTATAGGGACCGTTTGCGATGAGGCAACAGTTGATTTAATGAATCTTTTCTGAAGCAGATTTTAAAACCTCTGCGTGATTTTCGGAATGAAATCCTCCCATTGTATTTCAATAGTCTTAAGTAATTTTACGAGTAATTTTGTGGAACGAGCAAATATTATTGATGAATCATAAATATAAATATTTCATTCGAACTAAACTTCTTATAATCAAGTTACTAGTATAACACTAATAACTTGATTGAAAGGGTATTGGTTCAAAAGTTGGCCACGATATTAATTTCGCTTTAAAAAAAAAGCGGGAATGTCTCCGTTAAGAAGTGTGAAAAGAGACTTCGGGATCATAAAAGTGACAGCTTGAAAGTGGGCGATTACTATGCAATTGAAAAATCTCCGTCGCCGTAATGTTTTTTACGATCGCGATGGGTTTGGGTGGAATGGAGTCGAGCTTGAAATGCGCATTTATCGCGACCGTTTGCGATGAGGCAACTGTTGATTTAATGAACCTTTTTTTAAACAGATACAAATATTTTTTGGTTGTAGTCTTCCCATTGTATTTCAATGGTCTTGTGTCTAAAGCATTAATTACAAGTATTTTTGTGGAAGGGACCAATATTAACAATTAACTGTAGATACTTCATTTTAACTCTTCCTTGTTGATAAACCGTGGCTATTTCATTCCAACTAATATTTTTGCTACAGAGAAACTATTATAATATTGTTTGCTGTACTATATGAAGATTCATTACTCTCTATGGGCGATGAATATTGCTTTGAAAAGCGGATCTTCTCTAGAAAAGGCGCTCTCGGGAAGTTAAAAATGTCTCCGAGAAGAAGTGTGAAAAGAGTCTCCGGTATCATAAAAGTGACAGCTTGAAAGTGAACGATTTCTAGGCAATTGAGAAATATCCGCGCGCCGTAGTGTTTCTTTTTTTTTTTTTTTTAAGCTTTTATGATTGCGATGAGTGGAACGGAGTCAAGTTTGAAATAAGCATTTATAGCAACTATTTGTGATTGTGTTGATTTAATGAATATTTCTGACATTCTCAGGAATAATCGAATTGGCTGAAGTGTTAACTTGTTTTTACTACATTAAATTTTAAATGAAAATTCATTATCTTTTCTTTTTTCAAATTATGCTTATGTTGAAGTTGACAGAGGGATAAAACAGGTTTTGGAATGTCTGCATAATTTTTTGCATTGTTCTGTAAGTTCTCTCCTTATATTTCAATGGTCTAAGGCAGTGGTTCCCAACTGGTGGTCCGCGGACCCCCGGGGGTCCCCCGAACCATGACAGAGGGGTCCGCAAGATGCTATTAGGATTTTTAAAAAAAAATTGAAATATATTTTGTATGATAACGGAATTTTTTTCAAAGCTTCCTGCATGAGCAAAGTCTAGCCAAAACTATCACTCAAAATTTTCTCACTAACTTCTCTTAAGAAAATCGGACACCCCCATTCCCTGTCCTACCTCGATCGGGCTGGCTAATGCTAAGTCTATGGGGGGGGGAATGGTTTTTGTTCCAAAAAAAAGCAAATAAATTATTGGAATATTTTGATGCGTTTTTTTTTAAATTCATAAAACTCCAATGGAGGTATGCTTTTAGAGGTTTTTTTTAAAAAAAAACGCTATTTACTTTTTTTTAATCTAAATTTTCTTCGATTAAAAAAAGTAAATAACGTTTTTAAAAAAATAACCTCTAAAAGCACACCTTCATTGGAGTTTTATGAATTAAAAAAAAAACGCATCAAAATATTCCTATAATTTATTTGCTTTTTTTTTTTTTTGGAACAAAAACCATTTCCCCCCCCATAGACTTAGCATTAGCCAGCCCGATCGAGGTAGGACAGGGAATGGGGGTGTCCGTTTCCCTTAACTTTACTCAGTAGCGTATTTTATTTAGCTCATGTATTTGAACACTTTTATGTGTTAAACTTGAATTTACAAGGAAAAAATGTAGACATGTTCAAAGTTGAGGATAAGAAAAGTGCTATGGTGAAAAAATGCCAGATCTAGGCATCAAGGATAGAAAACAAGTCACCAACTAACTTTTCTACTTTAAAACTATTCTCTGAGAAAGTTTTAAGTTAAGAACAGAATATTTTTGAAATAATGGGTGTCAGAAAACAGATATAACTCATTTAATTAAGAACTGAAAATTAAAACTAACTGTATAGTGACGCAGTACTCTGTTGTAACTGTAACAAAAAGTATAAAGTATAAAAAGACTATTAATTGGCACACTCTTTTTAATTTTAGGATAATTAATGGGGGTCCCTGTCACAATAACAGCTTGATGAGGGGTCCACGAGAAAATTTGGTCTAAGGCATTAAGCTGGTCTAAGGCATTAATTTCGGTTGTTTTGTGAAACGGACAAACATTATTGAATAACCAATATTTAATATTAACTAATCCTATATTATAATCAACTATTATAACATTATTCGTCATAGATATTCATATTTATCACTGGCCATGAATCCTTCTTTGAAAGTCGAAATTTTATATAGAACAGTCACTCTTTTGAAATCTTTACATGTATTCTTGAAGAAACTCCGATCATGTAAATAGTAGTTGAAACGTGAGTGATTACTAGACAATTGAGAAATTTCGGTGGCCTATTGGTTTGGAATTGGATGGAATGAAGTCGAAAGTGAAATGTACATTCATAGGGACTGGGATTGTTGTCTACTGTTGATTTGGAGATTTTATCCAACAGAATTTGTGAGCGCATCAATTGTTTGCACAAATCCTTGATATGTACAAGGTTAAAATTTATATATGATATGATTGTCTGCATACGAATAATTTTTGAATTAACTAACCTTTTAAAATTTATAACTTGCTGTGGATTATAAATCAAGTCGTGATAAGAGGTCGCTTCACCCGATCTTTTTTTGGGAGACGCTTTTAGAAAGCATCTAAGTTTTTTAAGAAAATCAGCATTCTATCTACTTTGATTGTACTATGCTATTACTGAATGGAATGGGAAATCTTTGCAGTGCCTTCGTACTGTATTTTATATCTCAAAAAGAGTTGGTACAAATTAGAGGCAGCTGCACTGAATCGTACAGAGTAACGACAACTAGTATATATTGATTAATTTGTCTGCCCGATGCTTCCTTTCACAACTCGAGGGCGATTTAGTGCAAATTTAGAGCGCTCTATGCCAGAAGAGAAACATTTTCTTTGGTCAATTAGAATATTGGGTTTTAGTTAAAGCCATTTTCAGTAATGCAAATTTTTACGGTTCTGTCTTTTTTAAATGTTGGTTATATTTTTTTTGTTAGATCAACGTCTCACTAGAAAAGCACATTAAGGTACTAAAGAAGATCTATGCAATTTAAAAGCACTGACGAGTAACATGGCAGTTACTTAAACATTCATCAAACTTTATATAAAGGTGATATCACAATTTGCACCAGAATGGATGGGTCACATTGAATTTAACTTGCACCATTCCCTTCTATATGAAGTTCGTTTCATCATTTTTTCGACAGCACAATCTAGTTGTAGAATAGGAGGAGAGTCTAAAGGCTGGTTTTTGCAAGCATCGTTATCATAGCGTTCGTTCATGATTGACACATTGATAAGAAAAATTGAAGTTCATACATTATCACAATACGTTAATAGTTCTGTGACGCCATGGAAATGTGACGGTAGATAGTGTTAGTTACCTTAATAAAAAACTTTAAGACCATTTTTTAAAATCGATGACCTGAAACTCGTCAGGACGTCTGAAAAAGCAAACACCCAAACTCTTATCTCTTCCTTCACACATTCTTCAAACAAACTTAAGTTTAAATTCTTCTTCCAACGAGGTAAACCCTTCAACAAATTTGTCAAGATCCCATCACATCCGATTTTAATATTTAAACTAATCCGGTACCCTTTAATACGTCCCACAACTCACAAAGATTCATTACTTTCTGTCTACCTCGGAGATTACTCTCGGAAAGCAATAAAGTTAAAAATTCCTCCAGAGGAAGTGATGGCGGGAGGCTTGAGATTACTACAGTAAACTTTCTATGCTACAGTAAAAGTAACAACTTCGGGTTTGACGTTTATTGTGGCACAACATGTCATAAAATCCTAAAAGTCAAAACTTTATTTATTTGTGGTCGTAAAATTAGGTATTGTAAATGTTTTTTTAAGGAACTTAATGTGATGTCTTTAATTAATTGTCCCCAAAATTTAAAATTTTAGGTATAACAATTCGCTATTCAAGTATAAAAATGTTTTTTTTTTAAATACATGTTGTTACTTCGATACCAAAATAGAAGTAATTATGCACATGTTGTTAGTAATATAACAAAATAGATTATAGAATAATTGTTACTAGTTACAGAGGTTTTTACCATAGTACGCTGAGCTTATTTTCAATAGTTTTGTTTAATAAATGGAAATGGTGAATGCAAAACTCAATCGCGATTCTCATGGCGCCTATTTCCGCTGGAGGTTACAATAAACAATTATACAACGATACAATCATTGACTTATTTCAAATATATAAAAATGATTCCAATAGACAATTTTAAACTTTTCCAAATGACACGTACACCCTTAAAACGTATAAATCACAAATAGAATTGATGCGAATTTCTGACGTTGCATTTAAAAATATTTATTCGGCATTACGATTAATTTCTAAGTGTTCCTCTACTTAAAGAATCAGAAATTATACCCTAGTATTTTTACTCACAAAGAATTACAATACTATATGTAGCAGGCAATCAATGCCAGGCAAATTATTTACTAGACCAAAATGATTCTGAACAAACACCATACCGTACTAAAAAAGGAGCATTTTCCCCAAAAAAGACACAAAAGCTGATATTAGGTATGTTTTACGCAGATAGAAAAGACACAGAATCCATTTTAACTATCTAAAAATATCCATAGATATATTAAAATATAAAATGTAGCGCATATAATGACTGAATCAGTAATGAAAAGTTGCTATTTTATCATCGATTAATTTACAATAAATTAATAATCAAATATCAATTACAAAAAACTAATTATTTTTAAAATCCACAAAGTGACTTTTCCAAAAAAAACAGATATTATTATATAGATTTAATATAATAAAAAAAATACTACTCTACTACATATTCACTGACTATTATGACACTAATAAGCAAAACTACTAATCTAGCTGCGACCTTTTTTTTTTACTTCCAAGCGTAATATTGAAACTGCTAAATATATCAGTAACAATTGTTTCAACTAGATTATGACAAAAGAAACATTTTTTTTGCTTCTAAGATGTAACCGATATTATTATTTTCTTTGCTATAGTTGTGCGTGTGTTTAAACAACATAGAATTGAGTATGTAGTGTGCATTAATCGCGCCAACAGCTTGGAACATTTTTTTGTAATTTATTTTAATCCGAAAGATAGGCGTTTGAATTTTTTGATAATACATGCTTATTTTAAATCCTTTAAGGAGTTTTATGAAAAATTGTTTCCTTTGAAAATGATTACTATTTCAAACATAATTATTTTCAAAGACAAAATCTGAAAATGAAAATTAAATGAATACATAAGTCCTTGAGTGATAATTCTAATAATAAAATTTGAAATTTGGTCACTCCCAATAACTAAAACATCCTATAAAACGAATTGTAAAATATTTGTTTTCTTTGTATTTCCCATTCCCAAGTAGTAGAAAATAAAAATATTAAAACTGAAAAATCACTTACTTCCAATAACTCGTTATTTTCTTTATAATTCACATAAAATCCCCAAAAAAGAGTCAATATTCTAAGATTTTTCTCACCACATATTCACTAACAACAGTGCAACAAAAAGCAATTCTCCACAACCAAAAACCGCCTACCAATTCATACACAATGCATGCAGAAACGCACAATATAGGAGTGAATTCTCCGATGATGTCACACCGTAGATAGTTTCGGAATTGTCAGAAACGGCTGTGGGACCAGCTTTAAAACGGGAGAAATAAGAGGAAAATCGGGAAAACGTCCCAGCACCCCAACTAGAAGCAAGCAGCGCCATCTGTCGCGTGGAAGATAAACTTAATAAGATAAGTTGGGTATGGTGTAAAATATATTCCCCCATATATAGTTCTTTAATCTTTATGTTGATAAATGAAAAAAAAATTAAATGATTTGATAAATATCAGAGGAAGTTTGGCTTAATCATTGAACTCTTTTAATGGTATTATGCAAAGTCGTAAAGTGGTGTGTGTGTTTATTTTTTACGATTAGGAAACATTATTTTCTGCATTAATCGTTTAATACCATCAAAACCTTTCAATGGTATCAAATTTTATTTTCAATCACTGAGGGTTGATTCCACGAAAATGCGCCATGGACATCATTTTTTAAATTCCAACTAAAGTATTATTTTTTTGTTCCAAGGGATAGATAATAAGTCAAATTTTATGAAAATAACAAGATATAATAATATAAATGAATAAATAATTTTTTACAGTTAATAATTGTGAGACTAACTTTGAAACTGAAAATCCCTTATTTTTACCCTTAGTTTGATGTATTTTAAATTATTTAAATAACAATATATTTTTGAAAATAATATTATTTTTTAAAGAATAGATCAATTTAAGCTTAAAACATAAAAAAAGTGATTGAAAATCCTTTAATTATTTTTTCTATTTTACCCAAACTTAACGTTAGTCTCCATGTCATGTCAGTCACGAAAAACATGGATTTTTTTATTTTAAACAAAATATATTGGATAAAAATGGTTTTCACTTTATTTTCTCTTTTTATAGTCTGAAATAAACAGTTCACAAAAAAATTATAAAACAAATTCAAAATTTGAGTGAAATATAGAACATCAAACTTTGTCATGTCTGTCACATTTGTCATGTCTGTCACGTTTCCCATGTCTGTCACAATTGTTTTTTCAATGTAATAATCCGTTTTCTGAAAACCAATAACCAAAGCTTTCTATTGTGTGTGTGAGTTGAGTTATTATAAAATACTGTTGCTGCCAATAATAAGTTAGATACTAATAATAATTTTTAAAGCAAAATATTAAAATCATTTGCAAATATTAAATACTAAAATCGTTTGAATTTTTTTACTTAATTTAGTATTGATGACAACAACGTTTATTTTTAACTCAACAGAATATTTTATGTTTTTTGTTTACCCTATTAGAAGTGTACAGCCTTTTCCAGGAAGAATATCCTTCAGCTAATATTGGATTCAGCAAATTCGCAGATTTAAGACCTTAACATATTTGTTTACGTTCTGAGACGCCAGAAAGCATGTGTCTGTGCATCTGTATCATGAAAACGTACGATTGCTGTTAGAATCTTCAATATTCCCCAAAAGTACATCTGATTTCATAAGATTGATCGTCTGTGATGATAAAAATAAAAATTGTATGCTTCAAACATGTGAAGATTGTAAAGAACTTAAGCTCTTTATTAATTTCATGGAAAAATATGCGACAACGAACTAGAATCGGAAATTTCGTACAAACAATGGATAAAATCAGAGGAGGTAGTTATAATTCGAAACAAAAAACAAGGAAGTTTAAATGATGTCTTAACTTTATTGGAGAAAAAGCTTAAATACTTCTTGTGCCATGTGTGTGTGAAACGTACACAATCTAAATTTTTCACTAATTTAAAACAAAATCTGCCAAGCGGAAAACTTCTAATACAAGCTGACTTCAGTGAGAACTATTCCCACATTAATCAGGATGAAATTCAGTCTGCTCATTGGCAGAATACTTCTTCTACCCATATATACAACAATGGTATATTATTTTGATAGTGGCCTTGCCACTGTTTCTTCAGAGCCATATATAGTGATATCTGATTATAGTAATCACGACAAATATGCTGTTATTGTATTCAACAATTTAGTAATTGAAAAACTCAGAGAAAATCACCCAGAGTTTGAAGTACAAGCGATTGAATTCCAATCTGATGGAACATCTCCACACTTTAAGCAAAAGTACAAAGCCTTGATTTGACATGGAAAGATATCAAACCATGCCTAGTACAAGAAGTTCGCATTGTTTCCGATCATTGGCATCTGGCATAATATTTTATAGCCTCATTTCAGAGTGTAAGAATGATACTCTTTTTATTTTAAATACCGGTGAATGTACCAAAAACTACAGCTTCGAAAATGCACCATCTCTCAATTTGCAGTGTGACCAATGGGTGAAATGTGATAATAAGGTTTTTTGCTGCTTAATAACAGAAATCTCACAGAATCAGTTCAAAATAAAATGCTTAAAACCAACTAAAGTTAAACAAATTTTCAAATTTCAATCATTATGACGTTGCCTGGTATGAGAAGGAACACATACTATGACATAGTACAGCCCCTAATAAAGTCAATTCTAGAGGATTTTATAAATGTTAAATATTATTTTTATAATTTAATATGAATCACAATGCATATCAATTTTATATCAGAATGTAATCCAAATTATAATAAAAAAATGAAGTGATATTTGAGTATACAATACCCAAGTTCTTAGAAAATTTTACACGTGTCATGTCTGTCACAAAACCTTGTCATGTCAGTCACGCTAGTAAATATTTTATAACATTTTAATATTTATAAATTTCTTAATTTTTTTCTTTCTGATTGACTAATCATAATCTTTTACTGATTCCAAAAAAAATTCTAGACTTGAAATGCATACCAGTTAAGAGAAAATGGTAATTATTTAAGGTCACTCAAAATCTGTGTCTCAATTTTGTCATGTCAGTCACGGCATGTTTTACCCAAATGAATTTTAAGTATTTACTCTTGAATAAAAATTTCAGTGTTTTTTATAATCAAGACCTTTATTTGCATCACCCTATGGCAATTTTTTAACAGTCAATTAACATTTAGTACTTTTTAAGAGCCAAGAAAGTTGTCTTATGTCATGTCAGTCACGAATGGAATTAGCCTGAGGTGAAAAATTCGAAACTAGTTTAAATCTAACTTATGTACACATAACATTAATATAGGTTTTTTTCCTACCTGAAACTTGACCACCTGACATCTAGTTAAATAGATAATCCTTTTACGTTTATATTACTACAACTTGTAATATTAAATTTTTAAATTTATCATTCGGAAGATACAAGTTAGTTTTTCTGTGGAGTTTTTTTTACGTTTTGGGGTGGTAAGAGCTCCGTGTTTTTGTTTTTTCCTTTCTGGATTTTTTTGTTTTGTTAATCGAAAGAGAGTTTTCTAAAAAAAATTTTAATGCAAACTTCTTGCTGTGCTGCTGGTTGTTTAAAGCATTTATTAAATAAAGCTTTCATAGGAAAAAAAAGGTTCCTTTCAGCTATTTTTGCATTCTGATCTTCATAAAAACAACTTGCATGTCTCAGAAGCAGACGAAAAGTGCATTCATTTTGAAAATAAAATAGAAACAACCAATGAAAAAGCAGTACGATTCGAAATTAAAACAAGAGCGTCACATAAGCTAAAACATTCCCATTGAATGTGTATCAAAACGTAAAGGGATTAGAAAGTGGATCATACCACTAATTTTAATTATTTCTACTGATTTTAATTTCGATACAAGAACAAAACCAAAATCAAGTTTTGTTTCAAAAAACAATTTATTTTAAAGTTAGAAATGATGTTAGTTTATGTATTATTTATACTTTCACTTGAGACTAAAAATTCCGTAACTACGTACTTTAAAAGCATATTCAGTACATGGAAGAAGTAATGATAATAAAAGAAATCATTGAAATAAATTTTTGAAAACGAAAAATATTTTGAGAACATACTGTTATTTTAATTATCGTGACAATCTTATTCTCTTAACTTACGCAAAGTATAAAATAAAAGTTCTATTTTTCTTAATCTATTTTTTAACAGACATGAATAATTGAATAATTGCTTTTAACTGCATATTTTACCAAAGTAATTAAAAATTTCAACCAAAAATCTTGAGAATCAACCAAAATCCATCTAGAATGAAAATTACTTAACAACCCCCCCCCCCCTTATTATTATATTATTATTGTACCACATTTAATAAATGTACTGATTGTATAAGAATTAGCTTATGGACAACTATTACAAGGTTCTCTTCGTCCACAGTAAGTTCCATCCGTATAACCTACTTGAATCATCTTTTGTCATTCAAAATAATAATAAGCGTTTGTTTACAAAGGTTTTTAGGTAAAAACATTATATATCTACTGGAAGTAACTTTATTGTTATTACGAATTCATACTACCACACAATGCACAATGCAACAAAACGTCATGTAAAATAAACAGTAAGAATTGCGCATGAGTTTTCTGAAAAAAAAAGGAAATATTCGGAAACTTTCTGTGTTAAAAACTATCAATTAAGGGGGAAACGGCGTGCAGGACCGGGGGTCTCCAAACTCAAGTGCCTCAATGTTAATCCAATGGGAAAAAATTATTTTCTTTACCACATTTCTCCGGCTGTATTGAATATTTTTACAAGCGGAATTTTTTATGTGATAAATGTAGCTGACTTACAGGTCTCTATCTTTCCACTTTTTGAAATTAGTACGAATATTTTTTTTAATATTCAATAAATTATTTTACACAAAATATTCGAAGCAATTTCAAAAAGTGGGAAGATAGAGACCTGTAAGTCAGCTACATTTATCACATAAAAAATCCGCTTGTAAAAATATTCAATACAGCCGGAGAAATGTGGCAAAGAAAATAATTTTTTCCCATTGGATTAACATTGAGGCACTTGAGTTTGGAGACCCCCGGTCCTGCACGCCCATTCCCCCTTAAGGTTTCGGGTGCAACTATAATACCTGGTTCTGTTTAAAGGCGATCTTGAAAATTTAACGTTTGGTTGCTTACATATCGAGTTGTATAAAATATGAAGAGAAATTTTTACCACATTTTAGGTTTTAGTTTGAATTATCGTCGCACTAGTGCTACACGAGGGCTGTTGGCGAATTTGCTATATTTAAAAAATTTCGTTGCTTAACAACGTAATTCAAATAATCAAATAGAGACTGAAAATCATATCATAATGGTTTCAGCATTTGTCCCATCAAATATGTGCTTTAAATTTTTGCTTTAGGAGCTATTTGTAATTGCAATTTTTAACTTTCAATTGTAGCATCATAACAACTCAGGAAGAAATTCAAATTTGAGGTACTTCTAACTATATTAAAAAAAAACCCTGCAAAATTCATTATTTATTTTTAAAAAAACATGCAAATTCAGTTTTTAATTTAAATAAATCACTGATGCCACTCACAATAATGGCAATAGAAACTTTATTTACATTAAATAAATATAAACAAATATGTTTGTAAGATAAATTAGTTTGGAATGAGAACCGCAATATATGTCACAATGTCATTCCTTGATAGTTCGCATTATGAGGTTAGAAAGAGGCACACAAGGCTTTCTATTTATTTTATTTTAAAAATAAACGCATTTTTTTCATTTGCATTTAAGCATTTATTAATGAATATTGACGCTTTATTACAAATTATTGCTTCTTGTAGGTCCATTCTTTTCTCATTTTCTTTAATGATCTATTAGTTTAGAAATGTGGGTCAACTAATATTCTGAAGAACTAAGAAAAAATTGAATAATTATAAAAGCGGCTCTCTGAAGAAGCACACAAGCTGGAATATATATGTACCATACCATGCCATATGAATAATTATATAAAAATAAAATAAAAAAATATATCCAATGTTCTTCCTTTCTCTCTTACATACATTTATAACTCACACATACAAAAGGGTATCATATAAAAAATTGAATCATAAAAGGCTTCTTAATGAAATTAAACAGGACCAGCTTTTGAAGAAAAAAATATTTTATGGGTTTACTTAACTTTTAAGTGATTTTTAATATGCTGAAACTGAATATAACTATAAAATGTCTCTTTACTAAAACTTTTTTATAATTCATTCATAAAAAAAAAGTCTATTTCAACCCCTTGTATCTCCGTAATCATAATTAAAAACTTATAATTTTCTGTGATTATCTTTGTATCTTTTATGCATTAAAGGGCCCGGACGGATGGCCGAGAGGTTTGGACCATTACGCTAGCTGTCTAGGCGCTGTAATGGGTGAGGGTTCGATTCCCACCTTCGCCTTGGGTTTAAATCCTTTCCCTGTGACAGTAAAAATTCTTTCTGTGTCTGTCTTACTTGGCGAAGGCATATAAAGTAGGTCTCTGATCAAGCACACAAGCTGTAATATACATGTATCTACACCTGTCACTACGCCTTAGTGTATTAAAACTAAATTTTCTAATAGACGAAGTCCTTTTGATTGCTTCGAAGTAAGAATTTTGCAACTAAATGATATTTTAACAAACTACTTGTCTACTATTTACCGCTAAAACCAATAAAATGTGTATTTAGTAATTAAACAACTTTAAATACAACCAAATAGTAAAACAACTTTAAAAGAATTTCCTATATTTTTATGACAAAAAATTACTACTTTTTTCTACAGACCGTACCGTCTATTCTTTATTTCCCTCCATCTATGATATTTAATTATTCTTTATACCTTTAAACGCATTCTTTAAAAATTTACACCTTTTAGAAAACACATTTACTGAAAAACACATCCTAAAATCCCCCTGCAATTAAAATAACTTACATTTCATACTTTTTTCCGCAGTGTTAGACCATTTCCTCCCCTTACAATTTAAACGAAACAACAAAAGGAACCTTATAACCATCGAAACAATTGAAATAAATATTACTTCGAGATTACAATCCAAAGAGAAGACAATAGCGATTCCTGAAAAATTCGAACCTCCCCAAAACAAAAGCTACCCTGCAGCCAAACATTGAAAGTGGTCTTTAGCTGGTCTTAGAATTTATAGACCTAATTTAGATATGCATTCCATTCTTATTGGCAGCCGTATTCGAAAATTGACTTTCCTCTTTTCTTTTCGAAGAGAAGCAATTCCACTGATGACGATGAAGAGAAGTTTTTTTATAGGGATGGAAAGGATTAGAACGTTAGGTTGTGTTTCGTCTGTTTTTCTTTATCGTTAAACAAAAATAGTGAAAAGCTTATTGCTTAGAAAAAATAAGAAATTTGTAATGGAAGAAATGAAATTTTTTTTATATAAAGTTAATTGAATTTAAGTGAAACAAAGCTTTTTCATATTTGAGACAAATTAGTTCTTTAGCAATTAGTTTTTCCATGTGAGCAGCATAAACGTATTTATCACCAGACGTCACCTGACTGTAAACAAGAACACATGGATTTCATATTTTTATTAAATTTCAAAATTTAAGGTATCATTTATAAGCATCTGTTACGAAAACATAATATATAAATTTAAGGAGATAAATTTTCAGTTGATAATTTAAAATTAATCTTATGCAGTGAAAATAATTTAACATCTCAGTGGGTTACATTATACAGGATGGACTGGATTGGAAACTTATAGGTTCTTACCGCTATATTGCTGCCAAAACTGATGTTGAAAAGTTTTAATGTATTTTTAAAAGCTGTGATTGCATTCATACATAATACTATTCTATTGGCCTCAATACATTTCAATTAAAAATCTTTTTGAATCAAATTACAACTTATAATTGTACTTTTCTTACTTGAAATATTTATTTCCATGCAGAATAATAAAAACTATTTGACAATTTAAACATATTTGTGCTATTGAACATATGTTTAATGATAAATTCAGGCAATATTACTTTCAAACTAATTTTATAATACATTAAGTATTTATAATAGATGATCTTGAATCATAGAAAACCCATTCGTTTTCCTAAAATATACCTTAAATACAAAATTTAATGGGATGAATTACCTTAAACAATTTTAAACCCCATTTCCAATTAATCAAAAAATAGATTTTTGAATGTATATGCATCTTGATACTTCTAGAAAACAATCGATAGAAATGATTTGTGCCTAACCTAAAATTTTTGTGCGAAGTGAACTTTTTATATTATTAAAATTTATTGTAAATTTTTGTAATCCAGACTTTCATTTCCATCACAAATAGGTAAAATATATTAATTTACATGTTTTTTACTAGAACAGAGAAAATTATAACTAGATTTTATAATAAGTACACTAACTCCAACTTAGATTTCTAAAATATGAATCTAGAACACGTTTTAAACATCAACTCACTTTCAAGAAGAACACATTTGCAACTTTTTAAAAGAACCAAAACGATATTACCCAAGGTTTTTGGTCGTTTGGAAGTGAAAAGTACAACAACAAAAAATGTTGCACAGTGATAAGGTGCAAGACTATTCATTCGGGTTTCCCTGTTAAGTAGGGGGGCATTATTCTCAATTGCCTCCCCTCCAGGGGCTTTGCAGAACAATGCTTTTCGTATTTCTCGAAGTGGTATTGCAGATTTCTTGGAACTGCATCAATGGGAAGTGCTTAACTTTAAAAAACAAATATTAACTAAGTTTCTAAGAAGTAGATGTTTGTATGGTAAATTTTTATTGTTTGGGACAATGGTAATTATTGTGTTGTTTTGGAGCGATTTTTGCATGGTAATTTAATAGTCAATCAATTAAGTGCTTAAAAAAACCAGTATATTACTTTAAGTTTCTAAGAAGTAGAATAGGTATGGTTAATTGGTATTGTGTGTGATTAATGTACAGTTCTGAAACAATTTCGCATGTTACGTTTTACTGCATCAATGAGGTTCTTAACTTAAAAACAGGGCTATTAACTAAGCTTTTAAGAAATCTATGTTTGTATGGTAGAACTGGTATTGTTTGTAACTATTGTAATCAATGAATTGTATCGAAGATATTTTGGATGTTCCTCTATTTTTTACTGCATCAATGATATAAACTTTTAAACAACAAATATTACCTACATTTCTAGAAAGTAGATGATTGTATAGAAAATTTGTATTGTTTGTGATTGTTGAATTGTTGTATTGGTTTGTGATTATTGTAATTGTTTTACTGTTTGTAATTGTTGCATTGTTTGGGATTATTGTAATTGTTGCATGGTTTGTGATTATTGTAATTGTTGTATTATTTATGATTATTGTAATTGTTGTGTTGTTTGTGATTATTGTAGTCGTTGTATTGTTTGTGATTATTGCAATTATTGTATTGTTTTTAATTGATTATAGCTGTTACTGTATTGTTAACTACAACAATGAGGCGCTAAACTTAAGAACCTGATTAACAACTTAGGTTTCTGGTAAGTAGATGTTTGTAATGTGTGTAAAACCGGTAATTATTATATGTTTTTTACGAAATTTCTGCGCTGTTGCAGTACTTTTTAATGCATCACTAAGGTGTCTAACTTAAATATCAGAATATTAACTAAGTATCTAGAAAGTATGTCTGCATGGTAAATTCGTATTGTTTGTAATTGTTGCATTGTTTTCAAGTTATTGTAATTGTTGGGATACTTTTTACCATAGTGCTATTTTAAAACTAAAATAACAACTTCAGTTTCCAGGAAGAAGATGTTGCATAATAAAATGGTATAGTTCGTATGTATTGTAATTAATGTATAGTATACTAAAACGATTTAGGATGTAATGGTACTTTTTATTGCAACGATGAGGTGGTTAACTTAAAAACCGGGGTATTAACTAAGTTTCTAAGAAATATATGGCTGTATATGGTACATTGGTATTGTTTGAAGTTACTGGAATTATGGTATTATTTCGAATTTTTTTCTATTACGGTACTTTTTACGGCATCAGTGAGGTGCTCAACTCTTAAAGGTTCATAGGAAGTAGATGTTTGTATTATAATTTAGTATTGAGTGTTATTAGTGTTCGTTATTTTTTTGTTATTAGCGCATGTATTGAAATTAGTATTTGTATTTTATTAATTAATTATTACTAGTAATTATAATTGTTAAAACTACTACTTTGTAAACTACATACAGGCACTCGTATACGTACTCGTCGCAAGTTTAACGTTGTTCTACAAAAAAAACATCATCAAAGTCCCGTACTGAATTTTCATACGAAGAACACATTTAGAAACAAATTTTATGTCATAATATTTTAAATATATAATAATAATATTTTATGAAACCTTTGCACTTATAGAACTAAGATTGAAATATACACATTTCATCAGTTATTAAAAATAAACAAAAGTATTTCCCAATAAAGATAGGTTTAATTACCCAATATAATGTTTGACACTATATATGAATTCTAATCATTAGAAAACACTATTTTTATACTTCATAAAACAAGGGTAATGAAAGAAATATTCATTTCAGTTAACATTTTCCCTTATTAAACATTGTTATGATAAGAGAAAGGTGTTCAAGCTATAAAATAGAAAACCTGAAGGGGCAAAACACAACGGTGGAATAATAAATTTATCTTTCGTTAAAACATTTATTAATTCTCCTTCGCCATGCATTACGTTTTCTTTACTTCTAATGAAGCTCATAATTAATTTATAATTCAATGCCTTCGAGCTGTTTGAATAGTTCTTGCATCTTTTATTTTTCTTTGAGGGTAAACAGAGCATTTTCGTCGATTCATTGAAATAAATTCACAGCTATTTAAAAACGAAATGGATGTACGTGTCTTTTGTGATGTGTTTATTTTATTATGTTGTAATTAGATTGATTTGTTTTGGGAATTGGGGTTGAATACAGAAAACTATTATAGGTAATTGGAATGGACGTGTTTTAGGTCATGAGGGGCAATAGAAACATTAAAGGAAATAAATTCTTTGTAGAGCCTTGGTTGGTAAATAAATATCACGTGGTAACAGAGCACCCAATCGCATCACCGATTGAAAGAAATGAAAGCTTGGAGGAAATACATCACCTTAAAAAAAGCCAATTCATTAATTAAAGAGTACACGGGAAGAACCACTTGATTTTTTTAGGAGTCTTATCTTATGGGTGTCTGCTTGGCGAACATTGGCCAGTTTCCTTTTGGTTCTTCGTTAGCGGTACAAACGTGTCCACTGATCTCTGACGTGAATCAGGGTTGCCGCGAAAGAAAAACAAAGCGAGTAACCGGTTTCCTTACAGCAGTTTTGGCGATTTCTCGCTATCATCGTCAAAGAGGCCTATTTAAGAAAGCCTTCTACGAAATTAAGCGGTCTTTCCCGTGTGCTCTTCAATTATGTTCTATCCAAAAACATGCATTTAATGGCATGGGCGGCAAATATTTTTTGAAATTGGGTATTTTATAAGTTGTTTGCTAGGTTTTTTTTTTCTACAGTTCTGAAGGGACAAAAGCACTTATAACTCCCAAAATAATTGCTAGTAGCTTTAAGATTTACTGGTTGGTTAAGTAAATTATTTTGAAAATAAACAAAAAGTAATACAATTTGTGGCGACATTTTTTGTTCTATAGTTTGTCATTTCACCATAGGTTCTAAACAATCTGATGGGATTTAATTAAAAAAATAATGGTCAGTGGAAGCAATGAAGCTATCAAAGTCTAACGGGGAGGAAATCATTTATTAAAGAACATTAACATCGTTAAACAGGGAACACACTCTCCAAAAAATATCACAGAATATATACTATTACATTTTTCTTCTGATTTACATATAGTATTATCTTCTTGACAATGAATCTTGAGCTAGGTAAGTGAATAGGACCAGTTCGTACCTACAAAACAACAACCAAAAACAATATTTCGAAACTCTGTGAACGAAATAAAGAAAAATTACTTAACACAATTGCAATAAACAAAAAGCAAACAATTTCAGAAATAAGATTTAAGGTAATCGGTTGTCTAAAACTATCTGAAGTGCGTTTCCTTTTCACTCTTGTGCAAAAAAAAACCATTCACGGTCCACATCAAATCCTAGTACACATTCTCACATGCGATCCACTTGAATAAATTTCAACTGCATGTCAAATACATTAAACAAAACAATTCCACGCATATTTATGCATCATATTTCGAACTGTTCGCTCCTAGTACAAAACAACAATAAGAACAAAACCAATGTCAAGCATTACCATTCTTCAAATAGTTCTCCAACAGCAGAAAGAAGGGTACAGCTAGCGGGCCGGTCTCGATTTGGCGGCTTAACTTTTGCAGCCAAGTAGCGAAAACGTACTAGCCGAACCGAACGCCAAAAGTCGCCAAATAGCATTCCGGCCCGAATGCGCTTGGCGTTCCAAAAAAAAAAGCCTCAGACAGACCGTGCAAAAAAACCAAATTCACACGCCATACAAGACCACCAAAAAAAAAGTTGCATCTGTTATATTTAAAGGAAGAGAATGCAGCAGCAAAAGGGCACAGTATATTGCACCCTACATAGAATAATAGCGTAACACCTATAGTGTTAAAGTGGCAGATGCGTCGTTTTTCCGCGAACTGAGCTATACAGGGGACATGCGAATCTCTCTCTCCATTAAGTTCTGATGCTTTTGGAGGGCGATTTCCCAAGAGTAGGAACGCTTCTCTCCAGAAGAAAAGGAATTGGAATAGAAAAGAAATTCTGGGAATAAGGACGGCGGTATTGTGTGGTGTAACATGAAATGCAGAAAAATACATTGACTATGACTACGTAAAGGATATAGTGTGATTCCATACAACTAAAAGCCATTACGTTGCGAGATAAATTATTAAAACCATAACATAATTATTACTACATTTTTGGGGATTCATATCATCAATGCATTTCTTGGCATACGCATATTTTTATCCTAATTTCTTTTTAAATTGAAAGAATATTTTTAATATGAAGATAGGTTTCGACCTGCTAAGGATGTCCGTCCGTCTGTCCGTCCATCTGCCCATCTGTTCATCCTCCCTTCAAATTTGAATATATCTGTCTGATTTTTAAAAAAATGTTTTTTTTTGTTTCAAAGGCATGACAATTTAATAAAAATCAAAAACTGTTTTTAATAATTTTTGTTCGTGTGTCTTTACGTCTAGAAAGACTTCTGTCTAACTGCTATGGACAAAAATACAAATTTTATTTGAATTGAAATTTAACTTTTAGTTACTTAAATCGCTATTACCATAATAGGCAGTTCTAGCCCTTAAAAGTTTAAATAATGCTGGAGTTGGTGATTTTTTTTTTGCAGGTTAAATAAATATTATGCTGTCACTGTTGTAAGACACATTAATTATTTTTAGTTATTTCAGAATTTCGTGGTTGTCTTCACTTATTTTCTATGTTATAGGAATTTTAGTAAGAAATGGCTAATTATTGTAGCTAACCACAACTTTTTACTAATTCATAATTAACGAATTTACTATTTTAATGTGTACTTACTATTAAATATCTAACAATTGTACACATTCCTGAGTTAAAACTTCAACTGAAACAAACGGAAAATGCATTATGTTGTCATTTTCCACATTTTATTGCTTAGATAAAGCTACTGAAGGGACAAAGTCTCACCAATCCACAGTAACAAATCAACAAACATTAAAAATTATCCTTCATGTGAAGTACACGGCACACCTATTCACTTCCAATCAGCCGTGCAATCATAAAGTATGTTCTTCTAGTATATCTGCACTTCATTTCTATTAGACATGAAGGATGGCGTCACGAGTGCACACAAAGGCAAGGTGTCCCGGACAGAGGGACATTTCATATCGCCGCTCCATTAAATGTCGCAGAAGAAATCCGTAGAAGAATAGGGGTAAAAAAATAAGCTGGAAAGAATTCCAAGGGGTTAAAATGTCAATCCCCATGTGGCAGGCAGTTTGGTTTTGTTAGTGTGATAAGTTTTTCTCTAGCGTCTTTATTTTAATTTTTTGTGCGGATGTTAGTTTCTGGCGCAGTTTTAAATAGTTCTTGAGGTTTTTTTTTACCTTAAATATTTCAACTTTATTTAATATTTTCTAGTGAGATCTAAGGGTCCTGGAACTATGATTAATTTCCGAAAAAAACTTGTTTCCGTAAGTAGTGTGTTTTTAAAAAAGAATTCTAAACAGTTAAAAATCTTGGAACAAGATTGTACCGGAATTCTAGAATTTTCTAGCTGCCACCACTATTTGGAGCGTTGGTTTAAAACTTTTGCTATGCATAAAAAATATGTGGTTTTACCACAAAGTTGGTAAATCCATGCTTCAAATGACAGCAAGAAATTCCGGACCTGCAAGGGTATCTTACAATTCCGTCACAGGTAGCCTCAAATAAGTTGAGCAGAAAAAACAAATGAGTGTAATGTGTAAACGTCATGAATTAGAAGTCGTTTGTTTTTAAGTTATAATTTCAATGTCAGTAATTAGAAGCCATCAAGTTGAATAGGATGACTCATTTTTACAGCTGTAATTTAGTTCATATGGCGCATATGACGGGAGTGTTAGTTTTATGTCACGTTTGATGGGTAAATACCACACCTCTTTATATTTCAAGACGGTCTTTTTCTGTTTCTGGATTGACAACCATTTTCAGTTACATCTTAAAAATAAATTTTATTTTATTTAAATTATTATTTCAGTTAATAAAATTGTCCCACCTCATCCCTGATAATAAATAGATATAATCTGAAATAACACTGATCAAGCTCCTACGGCTCTAGCGTGGGGTTAACATTAATCTTCCGTGGTGCCTTGACACATCGAAAAGAAACGACTGCCGAGAGAGTTGGAAGGAAAATTCACTACCTGCAGAGAGAATGGCGCTGGAAAATGGGTTTTAGGCGAAAGAAAGTTATTCGAAGTTTTCTTTTTTTTCTTGTGTGCACTTGCCACCCACATGCCATGGTGGAATGTTTTTATGTAGTGGATTTGTCATAACTGGAGCTGACACCGACGCAATGCTTCGAAAGAATAAATCACAGCAAGGATTTTTGTCTTATTTGGAGATAACTTTTATGAAATGAAAAAAAAAACATTTTTATGCTTGACTATTTTGTCGAAATTTTATTATCTTACATAGTTCGGGTTGATCATGGGTTCACTCAGCCTTTCATCGATAGATCAATAAATGAGTACCAAGCTTGGTTGGGAAGTTTGCTAGGAGTTCATCTTCCAGCTAGTCACTCGACATGGATAATTGCTAGTAACTTTGTTCCCGAAAACTGCAGAAACAGAGATTGGTACCATCGGCCAAAATTAAAAGATTTAAAGAAAATTGGAAAGATTTTTTTTAAATATATATTTTTGTCATTTCTAAAGTATGACAAAAAATGACAGTGATTGCGCTCTTTAGAAGGGAAAGTGTAGGCTTTATAGCCCATTACCCAGCTCACCAGAAGAGACAGTCACAAAAGACGCACAAAGAAGGACGACACAAACACATAGACAAATAACAACATTTATTGACAAGCAAAAACATCCTAGCCTTTACATGGATTTGAACCCAAGCCCATCAGCTCCAAAGGCTGGAATAATAACCACTGCGCCGGCGGGCCGGCCATTACTAAAGTAAATGAAAGTATTGATAATCAATTGACTAGTTCAGGTATAAATGAACAAAAAAAAATTCAAAAAAAAATTAAGTTTGAGTAAAAATTTGACAGTATTTTGAAAATGCAAAATATATGTTTGAAAAAGTTCTTAACTTTGAAGAAAGTTATTTTTGGGAAAAATAAATTTGTAATTTAAACTTTGTCTAAAGTTTTGAACAAAAAAATTTCCATTGTTGATTATAGAGAAGCCACAAGAGCCTTATGATCATGCATTTAAAGGTTTCTATGAATTAGAACATTTAAATCGAAAATATTTCGTAATTAATTCAAAGACTTAGCATTAAAATCCGCAATTTTTAAATTAAGTTATTTAAAGTTGGTTTTTATTTCCTTTTATGAGAATGATGAATAAATACGTTCATATTTGCCGAATTAATTGTTACTAATAGGATTATCTAATTTCAAACTTAAATTATAGTTATCATAAGATATACATTTAAATGATATCTAATAAAATATACAAGTTCAAATAAATATTTTTAATTTTATTTTAAGTATGTTGCAAATTAAAACTAGTTTTAGTTAGTAATTCTTTAAGTTGAAATAAATAGTTTATAAATAGTAGCCTTTGAAATGCGCTACCAAACTGTTCATTGAATGGTCTTACTCTTTTTATTTATGTAGATGGGATAAATGCCTATGACGTCATGAAATCTGTGCAATCCTTTGACTTTTCAAAAGCCTGAACGGTTTGAATTTCCTAACTAATTTATAATTATCTCGGAGCTTTCAACTGTCTGCAAACATTTAGTTAACTGCATAGCTTTTGGAGTTGTGTACTTTCTGTCGGAGTTTAGGAGTTGTTTAGTTATACAAGGCTGTTATAACTTAAATGCATGAAGAATTAATTTAAACAGGGGAAATACTTGTCCGAAATATATATAATTTCACTAGAAAATATTATGGACCAATCGTGTTATATATTTTAGGAAGATAGATATATAGAGAAATGGAAAATGTAATAGTGCAACAGGGGCCCGTGTGGCCGAGTGGTTTGGACCAACACGCTAGCAGTCTGCGCACTGTAAAGGGTGCGGTTTCGATTCCCGCCTTTGCCCTGGGTGTACTCTCCTTTCTCTGTGACAGTAGAAATTTCTTCTGTGTCTGTCTCACTTGACGAAGGCTCATATAAGCGGGTCCCTGATCAAGCACACAAGCCGGAATATATATGTATCTATCCTGTACCCTGTAAGGATGTACACTGCTCAAAACAATTAGGGGAGCACTTTGCATTATTTTGTTTACTTGCCCAGTTCCAACATCTTATTTTTTATTATAAAGATCTAAAATTTGTGTAATAGATTCTTTATGCATTCAGATTGAAATGGTAAAAAACAGGGAAACAAATCTTAAATTTTGTAACTAAAATTTAAGGGATAAAAAATTGGAATCATAACTTTTGAATAAATTATAATAATATTTTTTTCAAAATTTTATTTGCAAAAAAAAGGTAATAATCACATTTTAGACTTCTAAGAATACAAGCATGAAGAATTTAGGGTTCATTTATTTTATAAAAGGTTTTGGGAGTGAATTTTATTTTACCATGTTTCCAATTTTATTTTACCATGTAATTCTTCAAAAGACACGATTCTTCCATCTAACGATAAATAAGTACGAGTTGAACTTAGTGAGTAGAAAAATCGGAAGCTTATGATGCCAAATGGAATCACTGGGGGCGACATGATTCAAACCATGCATTCCCCTAATTGTTTTGAGCAGTGTAGCAATATAATACAACCATAATTCAGTGTAAACAACGCAATCATAAGGAACAGTTTCGGCTATAGGACTAAATAATATTAAAATCCGAATGGAACATTTTTCATTGGCATAAAAAGGTGCATACAACGCTATCTGTTGATGCATTTTACATCTCATTTATTTTCTTTGTCGATTCATTAGTTTATTTCTCCATTAATGTTTGACTAACGAATTCTCATCACTACACGATTTTCTTTGCCAAATTCGTGACAACAGTTATTGATGAATTACCATTTTGAAACACAACTTCATAAAAACAAGTATATAATAGCCTAGATAAATTAATGCCTGAAAAAAATTAATTAGTTTTAAAATGGGGTAGTTTCACGGAGGATCTGGCAATACGGTCTATTTCCCTACTCTCTAACAACTCTCTAAATGTCTCTACTCTTTATTTACTTTTGTTTTGGTTAGTTGGTTGATAGAGATAATTAGGTTTGTGTGCTGACCAAGCACACTAACATGAATATAGGTTTACCATCCAACCAGCTTAACCAAAACAAAAGTAATTAGAGAGTAGGGAACTCAACACCGTGTAGCTGTTGCCAAATACTCCGTGAAACAACCCCATTGCAATTACAATTATCTAAGCCACCGGCTCAACACAAAAAAAATAGCTTTCAGAGTCTCCATACGCCTTACATTTTTGTAAGGCCATATCTAATCTTATTTACTGAAAACCCGATGGAAAAAATAATTTAACTTCAGTTCCCTATACGCTAATATTTAAATCCCAAATTATGTATTCCAAACCTCCCCCTATTTCTTTATTCCAAATTCCCTTCAATTCAAACAATTCTAACAAATAAATAAAAAGCACCCAATGCCCAAACCACGACAATCGATTTTATTTTTAAAGATATTCTTTCTCGCGTGGCATCAGTTCGAAGCTTTTCATTTCGCAATCAGCATTTGCATATTCCACGCGAATTTCTACGTTATAATGCGAATTTTTTCGCTGCCAACAAAATAAAGCGGATAAAAAAAATGCTGCCAAGTTTTGTGCTGATTTGATTCAAACTTCGTTCGTCAGTGACCTAATCGATGTAGATCTGTGCTTAGCTAAACAGTTCTTTACCTTTCGTTTCGTTTCACGCTGGAGAAATCTTTTCGGTTCACGCTTCCATTGGTACACATTTTAAAGTTCTTGTATACTGTGTATTTTATTTTTTAACTTTTTTTGGCGGTGGGCCGTGATTTTCTGATAAAATAAAATGGCATTAGATTTTTATAAATTGAAATGAAAATATGTATTGTGAATAATCTTAAATTTATTTTTGTGTGTGCATTAATGGGCATGTTTCACATAATGAGTGGAAACAGTTCCAGCGGTATAGTTTTTATTTTTGGTCCTTTGGGAATTGCATTTGGTTTTGGAGAAAATTAAATGTAAAAATATTTTAATTTAATGCAAATATATATTTATTATTATTGCTGAATAGTTTTATAATATGTAGCCATGGTGATTTCTTTTGATTTTATTTTACTCGTTTCACCGTCTTTGTTCTCACAACAGTAGTGTTGTGACACATATTGTATTGTAATCTGTAGAATAGGGTTGTTTAAAGTCTCAAAGAATACTAAATATAAAATATTCTAAATACTAAATCTAGGTGGTTTTACCGCGCATTGAAAGTGAAATCGAAACAACCATGTTTCATACTAAATTAATCCTCATTAAATATAAACTCCTTGGTTCATGAGCCGCTTTTCGTTTTGGTTCTTCGCGTTCTCTTTCATTTTCATCTCTTTCTTATCCCCATTTATAAATTTACTCAATTTCCCTATATTTTAAGTTCTTGAACGAAGAAAACAGCAGCGCATATCAGTTACAGTGCGTAAATATTAGTACTGCTTTTAAGAATATTTCGGTCAATTAGAGGAAGTATTTCTAAGAGTGTAAATTTAGTTCGGAAGGCTTTTTTCAAAGCAAAGCAAAATACCGAAACGATATTTCACACTTTAAAACGTTCCATCGAAGTCAGCATTTTAAAATTAAAAAAAAAGAAAAAAGTCTGTTGACTCTAATGTAAGTTTGGAGATTGAATTACTGTTGATGAACATTTAAGAAAAAATATTCGTATCTAAAATATATGCATCTGAATCTTTTCCGTTTATTACAATTTCGTGAAGAATGTTTGTTTAGAAAAACTTGTCATTTGAGAATTAAGTAGTAAAACATATTGTAATTTTATCAATTAATTCTAATTAAGCAAGAAGACTAATATCATATAAGGGAATTTTAAAGATGTTCGTAAAAATACTAAATGTAATTAGAAAATGTGTTTGCATTAAATAATTTTGGATGTCATTGTTTTAATTTTTTATTCATTAGATTCACATCTTTTTTTTTGTGCAAAAATTCAACTTAGACAAATACACAAAATAGACTAGACAGTTTTTCCTGTTTATTATTTATACTGTCTATTTTGTGAATTTTTTTTAGAAACGAAAGCGTATTTCGAGGGAAACAAAACGTTACACTTACCTGGAAACTACAAAAACTAATGATGAAAAGATTTTTTCTAAATTCCTAAATGAATTTCTGGAAATTGTTTTTATAAGTACGTAAGATTGTATCTAAAATATAAATTCTAATCTCAAAACTAATTTATTTCCTTTGTATTCTTTCAACGCAAGTTTAATCCCTCAAACAATGACGAATTATTCTGTACACAACAAAATAATATTTCAAATGCTAAAACAGAGTTCATTAAGAATTTTGCTTTCAAACAAGTAAACTTTAAAAAAATTCTAATTAAAAAATTCTAGGTTCAAGCTCTCAACTAAGTTTTCAAAGGATTAGAAGGTTCACAAATAAATATGAAATATTGTATAGTTTCTATTTAGATCGGTTTAGTTTTTATAGTTTCTATTAGAATTTCTCATTTTTTAAGAACCATTAGTGTGCATTTTAATTTTTTTTTATATTCAATCGCAACTTAAAACAATTCGATGATTTATTTTTGGATTTCAGGATTAAATATTTTAAGTAAAGTATAATAGCCTTAGCGATGCTTTCAGAATTTTATTTTAAATTTTTTTACTTTTACACTACGAATTTCATATGATAGGACATATTAATTTTAAATTTATTGTTTTTAAAATCTAGACACCTGTTTCAAGCCTCCTTTTGTAAAGAAGGATTGACCCATACAAATATGTATAATTTTAAAGGGCACAATAATAAATATTTCCAAACACTTTTGTAAGCATTAAATGTAACAACAAATTATATTATAATTCGACACTCTGGAAGCATTTCAAAATCATGTTTACCTTAATTAATATTTAGAGTAATACATTTCTATAGTATTTAATATGTATTAAAAATTCTAAAATTACCCTTATCAAGTTTTTTTATTCATGTAAAATATATTTTATCCAGTACACTCATTAAATAAGATATAACTCTCATACTTTAAATTTTTTTTAAACGGCACAAACTGCGAAAAATCAAAATATAAGAAGATTTTTAGTCTGTCCCCCTTCTCCTCCCCCCTTCAAAAAATCAAATATTATTTTTATATTAATCTGTGGTATTAGTATACTTGAATTTATAGTTTTTACAGAAATTTTATATTTGGTCCTAACTGACAAGTTAGTTTTAGTTGAGGTTTTGTTCTAAAACAAATATTGATAATCAATCTATTATCTCCCTTTAAGTTTTTTATACATAATTAAAAACCACGCATTTAATAACTTAGGGAACCTTTCTAGTTGTCAACCCTCTCTTACATAGAGTTGGCCAAGACCCCCACCCTTTCTTTTTAAATACATTCAATGGAATAAGCAACATTTTCTCGCAAAGGCTCAAAATTGACTTTCCTTGCCAACAGATGAAAAATAAATTAAAAGTCAATCTTTACCAGTTCAAAGTCATTAAACATAAAAACACGTTAAAAAGTTTTATTTACAAAATAAAAATATATTCCACTCAGCTTGATACAAAATTCATTCGGACTAAAAAAGCAGCCGACAACTCAACTCAAGTAAAGATGTATTTCAATTCTAAAATATTTATCAATTCTCCCTCTCTAAAACACATGTATGACGAAGATATTTTTTTCTGAGTGTCCTTTCTCTCTCCCAAATGCGTCGTTACTTCTTTTTATTCTGTTTACGATTGAAAACACGTTGGACACATTTTTTAAGGAATTAATAGCTGTTTTTCTTAATACAACAGTTATTTCCTGCTTTTGTTTAACTTGCAGTTTTTGTTAATTTCAATTTTTGTTAATAAATAGCTACTAAGTAACTAATTGTCTACCTATTCATCGATAATAGCTTATTCCTACTTCTTTTTTTAAAAATAGCTTTATAAAAAATATAATTTGGACGTTATTACTTACGTCCCATGCCCCCATGTGAAATTACGCTAACAGGTCCCTGGCTGATTCATTGATGATCCACTAAGTACTACAAAAGTATTATTTATTTGATTAAAATAGGTAATAGAATGGTGAACCAAGGGAATTAGTGTTCATGTAGTTCCAATTAAATTAAACTTATCACAATCCTAAACAATAAAATATTTGAGTAAATTAAAGAAAAAAATATGTTCATAACTCAACAGAATTTTTTAACTGAATTTTTATGTAACTATTAAAAGTTATAGATATAATTAAAAACACTTTTTATTAATTTTTTCCTTATATTTTTTTCTATTTTATGAATATAAAGTTGTGGAAAAATCTTCTTATTTTAAATTTTAAGGGCAGCTACTTAAAATTAAAAAAAAATAATAACATAAGTAGTAACATAAAATGTAAATTAATTCAAGGTCTTTAATGTAGTCCTCTTAGTTTCATGTAATATTAACAAAAAATCAATACTTCTAGAACTATTACTATAATAACCATAATTATATTTTTCATATATCACTCATCTAAGGAGTTTTGTCAAATACGAATATTTACAAAAATTACATAGAAAATACAAATTAAAACGAAAAAAATTTCTGTGAATTTCGAAAATATGCAGTATCTTTAACGAAACGTCTATAGCTTCTTAAGGTAGGTGAATACCCAAAATTCTAAAATTTTTACTATTACTTTAATCTTTTCCAAATTTGGCATAGTGATTTCAAATATAATGAGCAATGCTTTTTATGCATTTTTTTTAATTTAAATATGATTGATTTATTTTAAACGGTGTTTTTCACCTAAAAAAAGGGGGTTGCGCCAACACTTTTAGTATAAAAAGTTTTACATTAATTTACCTGAAATATTTTACAGATGCTATTTCAATATATATCTGTGCCATGAACTTCAAACATCCAGTAAATATATGTTTTTTTTTTAAAAAAATTCCAAGTGTAAGCTAATCGAAAAAAATCCATTTTTTTGTGGTTAATTTACAACATTTTTCTTAATAACTTCTTTTCTTGTAATTTGTATGCAACTCTAGAGGGTCATTGCATGTGTTAGTTAAAAACGAAGAATTTAACACATAATTAATGTTTATAGGACGAAAATTCAATGTGGTAGACTTGTTAGCGTAAACCTCATTTTTTAGTAGAAAAACACTGTTTAAAATGAATAAATTATATTTAAATTTAAAAAAATGTCTAAATAGTATTATTCATTGTATTTGAAACCAGTATGCCAAATTTGGAAAATATTAAAGCAATAGTAAAATTTTTAGAATTTTGGGGAATTTTGGGTATTCGTCTACCTTAAATACAGTATATAATTTCAATTATTTGTTTTAATAATAAGATTGCCAGTTAATTGATTGTTTCAGGTTAGTATAGTTTCACTACATAATTCCGGTTATGAAACAATGCTGCTTTTCAGTTGTATTTAATATATTGTCTTCAGACCAATGCCTAGTGTTTGTCATTTACATCACAATCAGGCAATCCGTGTTTTGACTAGATAAAAAAATTCTTAGTTAAAATAACCATGGCAAGACTTTAAATAAATCGAAAATTTAGTGCAATTAAACAATTTAAAAGTAGTTAGTAAACGAGTATAAAAGAATGCGACGGTTTTTCTTCCTCATCTTTAATCTTTTTTATCAACCAGCCTGTGTTCGTATTGAAATATTCATGTCTATTTCTGCACCAGACGGGCTTGGAGATTCGAAACACGTTTACGAACAGAACTAACTTTTCCCGCCCGTCGGTTCTTCCCTTAGAGTTCCCAAAAAAAATCATGTTTTTCCCTTTAAGGCCAAAAAAGAACCTTATTTTTCACTATTGTTTCCTACTTTTTGCCGAACAGAACACTCTCTTACATGACATGGCATTTTATCTGGCTCTCGGTGCTCTTTTCCCATTTTCGGATACACATAGCCGCAAATCTTTTGACGATCCGCTTTTAAGAACGATGCAACTTTTTTTTTTTTTGGTTGAGGGAACATTGAAAGCATGGAAAAGTTTATTTTTTTATATGTGTCCTCCATCGCGTCTTGCATGTAGAGAGAGTCATTGGACCAAGGGGTAGACAACTTTTTTATAGCATCGATCGTTTTTAAATGTCTGGTTTTAGTCTCTGAGCTTATAACGCATACTTTTGCGTTTTCTGCATATTCATTAAAAAAAATACTAGCAAAATAGGTTTCTGGCAATTTATAAATATGAAAATTACTTTCATAAAATTAGTTACTTTTAATTACACATTTTTAAACATAGCAAAAGAAGAAATTTATAATTCAAATAATATTTTATTCAAAACTCATTAATTGAAACACTTAAAGTTAAGCTGTAATAATAAGTTTGCAAATGATTAGAAACTTACAGTTCACATGCACTTTTAATGTGTGACTGCGTGCCTGTCCGTCTGTTTGTATGAAATCCATCTACGTTTAAACCAGAAAACGTAGAGATATGGGAAAAGTGTTCAAATGAGGAGAATGTATCATTTTTTATATACCGTTGAAACATTGAAAGCATAAAATAATTTTTTTAATCCAATACATTCTATCTCGTCTTGCATGTATACAGCGTCATTGGACCAAGGGGTAGACAACTTTTTCTGTTTCCTCGATCGTTTTTAAATGTCCTGTTTTAGACGTTTTAGTCTCTGGGCCACAATGCATATTTTCTTGCATCTTTCTGCAATTCGATTAAAAATTATATTCTATTAAGATATATTTAACGGACTATAAAACCTATGCTCCTCCCTTCTAGAGGGCGCATTCACTGTCATTTGTCATCGTCAAAATAAATTTTTTATTAATGTATATTATTACTATCTGATTTTCACTTAGTCTGAGTTGGCTTTTCTTTCCCTTTTTTTTAGATATAGCAACTGGTAAAATGTGTGATGTGTATCAAATCTGTTATTAGATAATTTTAGTATGGTCATGAAAAGTTAAAGTACGCTCTTCATATGTATAAAGTTTTGTTGAAGTAGAATGTTGTGTTGGCAAAGTACCGTAAATCAAATTAAGGCTGGTCACTGTATTATAGCTGTTTGTGCATTATTAATGGTACACCAGTGCACCAGTATATAAAGCCAGGACAAAAAGAAAGAGAAATATGCATTATGCACGCACAGTGTGTTTTAGATTTAATGCACGATAAAATCCGTTCATTCATTCTCCTCCCCCTAAAACAATCCATAATTTTTTTAAATAATCGTTTTATATTAAGATTATGCTTCGGTAACATGTAAAAAAAATCAGTTAAAAGCAATAAGTTATTCGTTTAAGTTGTGAACCATATATATCACGATTTATTAAGAATGAGTCACTCTTAATATGAAACCTTCAGTTTCACACACAAAACCCATCAAATATACACATTATCTAATTCTCTAGTCGCCAGAAAAACGAACCATCCGGACCACCAAGTCCAAAATCACCACTTTTCTCTGAAATGACCCCAACCTTCACAACTGCCTGCATTCCAAACAGAAGAGGGGGGCTTAGGGCCTGCTTAGGGTCACTTTTCGTTATAGATCCTCCTTGTCCACTGGTCAGTATGCTTCGGGGGTGTTGGTCGGGGTCTGAGATCGACTAATTCCGGCGGGATTAATGGCGCGGAAGAGATCTCCATCTGTGGCCCGACCACTAACACCGAGGAAGAAATGAGGAAGGAAGCAGAGTGTTTTTGATTAAAACTGGTGTTTGCTGTTCTTGTGTTTTTAAAATCCTTCCTAAGTTTATAGGGGTGTTAAATACATAAATTGCCTAAACTGCTTTAGATTGTTTTTCCGATGGTGTGATCGTTAGTATATATGTTTCTGAATATATCGACCCTGGTTTGTATGACACGAGTCGCACAACTGGTCGTGGATTCAGGCAGAACTTCCTCCCTCCAGGTAAATGAGTACCTATTTTTCTTGGAAAGGTAACTGGGAATTCATTGTAGCGTATTAGCATCTTGACACATTAGACATATTAGCACCTTGCCCCTCGAATTTTACTCACTGCATTACATTCTGTATGCATTAGAATTTAAATTTGTATGGATTCTTTCCTGGATTATTAGTTCCAGAGATGTAAAATGTAATACACGTGTAATAATCTAAAAATGATACAGATAATTTCCAAAAAAATATCCATAATATCAGTAATGAAAAGTTGCGAATATTAGCACCTCAGGCCAAATGCTTTATAAAAACGAAGACAAACCCTTCATTATGAGCTAGTAGACTAGGACAACTTTAAGGAATGGTCAAATTAAAGATATTACCAAATTTAACTTTCTGTATTTCACATTTTTTCTCAATAGATTGGATGAGTCGAATAGGTCGGAGTAAGTCGATCCTTCATCAAGTAAGACAGATTCAGACAGCATTTATACTAACTCACAGAGAACATTACACTCGTAACCACTAGGCGACCCGTGCCCTGGTTAATATTGTTCACATATTCTTTCCTGAATTTTCAGTTGCACGGTTGCCAAAGATCAAACATCAAAGCCAAATATTACATTACATGTCCAAAAAAGTATCAACGTTACTAGTTATGAAAAATTTGTCCTTTCGCTTACATCTAAGGTACGGATAACTGGGGAAAAATAACAGTTACGTCTGTTACTTCTGTTCAAAAAATAAAAAAAAATGAAGCCTTCTACGGCCCATTTTACGACGTCTCTTTCGGTTGGTTTCTCGTGATTTTAAGTGAAAGTTGGATCTTGGGCTTGATGGAGTTTCGGATTAATTTGCAGGGTTTGATCTCGCCAAGAAAAATCAACTTTATTGGGCCCTTTTGTTGTGAACAATGACAAATTAAATAAAATATCAACCTAGAAACTCCAACTGAAGAGAAAGACACTTGTATGTAAAGTAATTCGGTTTAAAATACTTACTAAATTTGGTCCCGGATCGCCTAGTGGAATTGATCTCAGCCCATTACACCCGAGTGCGGGCTCGATTCCCGCCTTCGCGCATTGATGTACCTTCTCTCTGTGTATCAGAAAAAATTCTGTTAGCGTCTGTCTTACTTGACGAAGGTTTATTAGGTCTCTGATTAAGCACACAATCCGGAAGAAATATATACTTACCTACTTACAAAATAATTTGAAAGTTACTCAATAACTAAAACTGTAGCATTTTATTTAATTAAAATTAATTAAAAAAAATCTGAAAATATATACGCATTGTTAGGCTAAAATAATAAATAAGTTTTATGTCAAATAAAATGGAACTGTTTTTATAAATGGGCATGTTTCACGTCTTGAGTGCCTACAGTTCCACAAAAATGAAAATAAATTCTCGATTGGTTAATCAATGTAGTCCGTGAAGCTTACTGTGTTATGCCAACAATCACTGCAACCATCAATAAAATCCAGGAATGAAGTAGGTTAGGTTAAGTTTGAATTATCGTCGCTCTATTGCTACACGAGGGCTATTGGCGACGGGCGTCATATTTTCAGGAACGAAGGAAAGAATGATCTACGTCTAGTGAAACACGTTAATTATCCGTTTTTCTTAATTGCAAAAGTCGTACTGAAATAATTACATAAATTTTAATTAATTTAAATTATTTTTTGTGATTTAATTTTCAAGAAATTTTGTTGTGTAATTGTAAACAATTACTGTACTAATGAAACTTGGACCTCCAATTATCCTCAAATTAAAAAATCAAAGTATTTAAATGTTAATTTTATTTACTGCTTATTTTAACCTTCTGAGCGGAATGAAAAAATTTCAAAAATGAATTATTGTTTTCTTTGAATACATTTAATTCATTTTTTTTGTGACGTATTAGTTTAAAAATTTAAAATTAGGTTTATTTTCTACTGGAAAGGATTATAAGTCTTAATGTTTTGTATAATTTTAAAATCTTTTCTAGCCAAAAAAAATGCAATGCAAATATTACAAATTTATTGTTATTGCTGGAAAACTGGTACATTATTTCCAAAAAAAAAGCTGGATCTAGCGTTTAGAAGGTTAATTTCTATTTCTTATTTTGATTGGTAATTTTATTTATTTTATTAAGTACTACACATTTATAATATATATTTAAAAAACATTTAATCAAAAGAATCACCACTATATCAAATAAACAACAGATATATTTTTTTCATTTTATATTCTTATTGTTAGAATAACTAAAATAAACTTTAAACTACATTTCATGAAAGATATAGTAACTACTAGAACCGCCCATGAAGCTCTATTCAAAATACAACCAAAAACACACGCCAACAAACTACTATTCCATTTTCTATTCCCCGCGGTTGATTCCAAACTGTAACTTTAACCTCTTTCCGGCCAGCTAAACTTGACCAAATAAATCCGGAATACTAAAAACCGGCCATACTTTCGGGGATACGAAGCCGTTTTCTGGGATACTCGGACTTTGATTCCAAATGGAAAAGAATGCGCTGCATCGGAGAGTATGAAGCGGGAGATAACTCAGAAAGATTGAACCGTTTGTTCCAACTCGGCCGTTTGTTTCGATTAGGATGGCCTGGAACTATGTTGCTTTCGGGATTCCAATATCACGTCATGTTATGTTCCGTGCAGAAATAAATTGAGTTTTTATTATTGGGAGGACATGAGTAAAAGAAATGAGAAGAAATGCAATATTTTTTAATGTAGTCTACGTAATTTAACCATCTAATGTATGTTTTTTTTTACCCTTTTTTATATATTACATTTTTTTATCTTTGGTGATTATACATAAAAATAAAATATTTGAAAAATATCTTTGCCATGGATCGCATTCATATTAATTTTTAAAAGATTGGCATCGCCATAGATTTAAAATTGAGGATGATGCATTAAATTTCGGTATATTTTGGAAAATTATTATCCTATTGATTGTAAACAATATAAAATTATTTATCATTTAAATACTAGTTAACTTTTTCTTTCTAAAACATCAATATAGCTTCCAATTGATGACAAATTGCTAGAGTTGCCGAACATCAACTATATTTTAAAGTTACAAATTAAATTAAAGTGTAGGTTGCCAAATGACTACCGTATACACTAAAGGGATAACTAGGTTACGGCAAATAAGTATATGTTTCAGTTTGGAAATAGATAAGCTTCAATGTTGCTAGAAATTATTTAAATAATTGCAATATTTTACAGTTTAATCTTTGGTTTTGTGGGCAACTTTTTACATTTCTAAAATTATCTCTCTCGTATTTATTATATTTTCCATGTAAAACAATTTCTATTATGTCAATAATTTTGCAAATCTGTGATAAATTAATTGAATTTTAACCCATTAACGACCCATTTAGGAATGTCATTAATACCTTCTTTAAAGAATGAAAACTTAAAAGTTAATTTTTTATTCGTTTAGCGTGTAACTTAACTTGCCCAACATAAATTTTCCAGTATTATGGCTTTCATTTGTTGTATAATTTATTTAGGTAAAGCAACTTTTTTCATAACAAATTTTCTTTCTAATCGTCTTTAATGAGTTAAGCCAATAATTAAGCCAATAATATAATAGAGCAACAATTCATTATTCTAAACGAAATTTTATTTCATTTCGAAACCCTTGTAATCTTTGTCAACCCATAAAAATAAACTTTATTCTTTACCTAAACTTTATTTTTAAAATAGTTGTGACCAAAAAAATATTTGAAAAAATGCTCATCTACTATATAAATGATTAGATAAAATGCTATTACTAAAAAAATTCTTAGTAAAAAGTTTATGAAATCAGATCATTTTTATGGTAAAGAACGAATTGTAGGGCGAAACTATTTTTTATTTCCAAAGACAAAATCCCGCCGATGAGGAGTATTATTATGAATAGATTTAATTTGATTAAAGTATAGTTTTTAGAAACATTTAAAAGTTTTGATTGAAAAGTTTAAACCGTATATGGAATTGCAAATGGCCAATGCTAAATCAATCATTTGTATTTCTAAAGTAAATAGTTTATTTTTTGTTAATAAATATGTATATTATCACAACCTTATGAGACTTACCTCATTTATTTGGGGAAAGAAACGTATTAACGAAATATGAATTTGTAAAACCTTGTAAACATACGAATAAATATGCTTGTTTAAAATATTGGCTTTTGAGAGATGACTGCAATTGAATGGGACAATCAATACGATCAATAATTGTTTAATCAATGCAGCCAATAACCAATCTTACAATCAGTTGACCTCTCAGTTGACGGTTGACCTCTCAAAAGCCCATATTTTAAACATTCATATATATTAGTACTTTTACAAGTTTTTTCAAATTCAGGTTTCGTTAATACGCTTCTTTCCCCAAATATACGAGATAAGTCCCATGAAATTGTGATAATATACATATTTATTAACAAAAAAACATATTTACTCTAGAAATACAAATGGTTGAAATAGCATTGGCCATCTTTTATTCCAAATACGGTTTTCCACTCGTCATTGATTGACATTAACTCTATTTCCTGTAAAAATCTCACCGAAGTTCCTTCACGACAAATAAGAAACTTGTTGAAAAAGGAATGATTACAAATCCCGGGGGATAAAAACCCAGTCCCGAGTTTCTCCAGACCTCATCCATTTTTATTCAGTGGATTTAGTTGCGAGAAAAGGAACTCTGTGTTGAAAAAAAATATGCCAAACTCAACTTTTCTCATAAAACATTCACCAGCGCTAACTTGATTTGCGGTCCTACCTTAGGTTGAGTCAAAAAGAAGATGTCAAAAACAGAACACATATTTTCATTTCGGTTTTGCCTTAGAAACACGTAAATGTGAGTCATTGAATATCGATTGTTTGTCTAAGTTTTATGGGGGCTGAGGAGCGCAGTTTGTTAGGCATCCTCCTAGCATGTGAAAGGTCCCAGGTTCGGGTCCGGGCATCACCAAAATAACTGAAGAAATATTAACGGCCCGTACAGCCAGAAATGTCAGACGAATAATACCCAGTATAGATAAGTTCATTTTCTCACCACAACCCGGTGTAGGAAGTGCATGTTAAATATATTTCTAAGTTAAATATCTCCTAACGCTGCGTACGATATCGCCCTTAACGGTTACGTTGGGTGCCTACTATAAGGTGTCAGATCATAACTTGACTGTGGTTTTAAAATTTGACGTCCGTCGCCAACAGCCCTCGTGTAGCTCTAGTGCGACGATAATTCAAACAAAACTAAACTCTAAGTTTTGACAATTTAGTTAACATTTCCATTTGCAACTTGCTCTAGAAGAACAAGGTACTGTGCTCTCATAACGATATTAAAACTATATATTAGGGTGGGCCGAAAAAAACTTTTTTTTATTTCGGATCGCTAGAGTGCGGAAAAGTTGCCACTGGTAAATACATGTAAAATGCACTAATTATTATTTCTTTATTAATTTATCTTGCGTTCGCGCAATACCATCAAAGTTGGAAAATATTGTCAAAAACGAAATTTTTTATATTTTTTTAAGCACGATAGATGTCTTTAGTTGCATTACTAATCATGAATTAACTACTAAAAGTACGTGGAAACAAATAAATGCACTTATCATACATTTGTGTCACATCTTCCGGCCACACAACGTATAGTACAAAATGAGAAAAAAATCTTAATTTTTGCAAAATTGACATATCTGACACAAATGTATAATATAATAAGTGCATAGATATTGATTTACGTACTTTTAGTAGTTAATTCATGATAAAGGAACGCAACTAAAAACATATAAAAAAATTCCTTTTTTTTTTTGGCAATTTTTTCCAACTTTGATGGCATTGCGCGAACGGAAGATAAAGTAATAAAAAAAATAGTGTATTTTTCAATACCAATGGCAACTTTTCCGCACTATAGCGATCCGAAATAAAATAAAGTTTTTTTCGGCCCACCCTACTATATATGAATATCTGTAGCTGAAGTAAAATGTAAGGCCTAAATTTTTATTTTGTTATAATAAGGTGTTAAAAAGTGGCTACGAAGTTATTTTTAATGGGTGTCTACATTCGGAAAATTCCTGTGTAAAAGGACCATCCTGACGTCACGTTTGATCTCATGTGCCACATTTTATAAAAGCATGCGCCGAAAACATTGCATGCCTTTCAAATTTTAAAAAATAAAGATTTTTTTAACTGCAAACCATCATCTTCTATTAGATAATGTAATTAATAAGTAATATGTTGAAGAAAGTTATAACTTTTTATATTTTGGTCAATGTTTCCACACAAACGATATTGAAAAAAAAAATTGAAAGTATTTTAAATTCTAATTTATAACTTTTTTAAGGTGCTACTTATTAATCATTTTCCCTATTGTTTTATATTTGTAAAGGACGAGCATAATGGCCTATAATGTTAAAATATAGTACGCCTGAATACCACTAGTTAGATTGCAAACAAAAATATCAGTAAATATATACTATTCTTATAGTAAAAGTAGATATAACTATTTACAACTCCATTGGAATCAGTCAACATAAGGTTCAAATAAAACCCATCCAGACCTTCCTTTCTAAAATACCCAAACCACGTAAAACATCCCTGAAATTATTCACTCTTTCCGCCACTTTCCCCGGTTTTATTTTAGGCCAGGACCTCCCATAATAGCAACCGCGCAAGCCGAACTGGAAAATATGGTTCAAGTACATCCACCGCTTATGTGCCAAGTTTTAGTAGTCCGAAGAATGCGATTGAACAGTTCGCGTACAGCCTGTTGACGGGAGCTTACCCTTGAAACTGCGGAGGTAGGAATAAGGTTGTGAGATATTTGGCGATTATAATGTGAAGTCTAATTTGAAAAGTCGCCAAACAGATGAGATAGGACATGAACGAATATCACTCTTAAATGTGTTTTGTCTAGTTTTTGTCTGAAAGAATCAGATGAAGAGCTGAGTGGAAGAACGTGCTAAGCGACATTTTTGAAAAAATTGAGATTTTTGTGTCAATGAACATATTACAAACTTCTTTAACGATAAAAAGTTTCCCCTTTTTCCTAAACTTAAAAGTTTAGTATATTTTTTACACTTTACAAGAACCGTTTTCAACAGATCTAAGTGCAAACGAAAATCTTTAAAACTCATTTTCTCGTTTTCTCCTTTTTGTCACTTAGCACGTTCTTCCACTAAGCTCTTGAAATTTGATCGTTTTTCATTTGATGTCGGTAAAATACGACATGATTTAAAGAAAGTACTACCAATATTTCCTTTAATTTGTAAGATTCAAATTTTTATTCATTGATTTCAGTTTATGCAAATTCAGATACTTTTCGAGATTTTGTGCTAATCTCTAGGGCGACGCTGATTACCCTAACTCATTTTATGCATCCTAGCTTCCATATTATGGCTAACTTTCCTTAAAAAAAGCGACAAATCATTCGCCAAACACTTGTTTGGGTCTAATGCAAAAGCGATCAATGACTTCAACTGGTAAACCAATTTTTACATTGGTTTTTGGCTCAACAGCTTCCACGTCTTTTTCTTTACGTAGTCCTGAGACCGTTTTGGCAGAGCTTCAGAGGCCCGTATGAAAAAGTTACTGGGGAGGGTGATGAATATTCTTATTCATCTGGTGGGTTCCATCAAAGTTAGAAGTCTGCCATCGCCGATGTTATTATGATTAAGAGCAGGTAAGAGTAAATGTAAATTATTCTGCTCTGTTGATAAATTTAGCGCGTATTCGAACTTATTTAGATCATCAGTTTTCCACTCTAAGTGAATTTTGTCAATGATTATGAAACTGAGAAATGGTTTTTTGAGAGTTTTTTTATAGAAAAATACTTTTTAAAAAAATTTCAATAAAAATAGTTCAGTTCCAAATTACGTTTTTCAAATAATTCGTTTAAACACCATTTGTTGTAAGGACCTAAATAAAAAACATTTCTCACTATATAATTCATAATATTTTCTCCATTAATAATATTTCGCTCATTTATTATTCAATAGTTATTTCTTACCCAACAATTTTACTTTTATAAAATGAAGAGTCTATTTCCAAAACTCACATTCTCCAAAGTATAACTACGAAATCGGATCTTGTCTAATTCGACTGGAAAATTCGTTCAATTTATGAACAATCATCGAGAGTTGCCAGCTGATTGAAGCTGTCGATATCTTACCTGATACCCTTTATATTAGTTATACTTTGCAGAATGCAAGATTCACACAACTGGGATCTTCAATTCATACTTTCCCCTGAGCAAAAACTATTCAATCATACTTTTTTTATTCCATTGATCAAAATCTATTTAACAAATATCTAAATCTTTCAAGGAATTAAAAGTTGCCGTTCTCAATTCCACAAACCTTAACCTAAAAATCGCCTTTCATTTGAATTGAAAGATAACACAATTTTATTACTACCTCTTCAGCGCAAATCTAAAGCATTTGGTTCTGGTAGTATTATTATTATCTTAAAACCTATGGGAAAATGCATAAATAAAAGAGAAGAAGTGATGAAGCGAGCTTAGATGTGTTTTCGAGTGAAAGCCCTTCCCTGGGGTGTCTTTTCTTCGCATTACAAATGAGTCGCTATTCGTAAAGTGGATTCAAGTCCACGGAAAATTTCTGTACACGCTTCTTTTTTATTAAATCACTGAAAGAGAGAAACCTAGTGGGAAAATCTCCATTGGACTTAATTTCTTTTTACATTTAGCCTTTCCAATGTGATAATGGAATAATCTGAATTGGGAGTTGAAAGCACACTTGTTTACTTTATTTTCGAAAACGGATTAGTTCAGATTGTTTTCGATTCGTGTTAATAGAGACGATAGGCAGACTCACGATGATAAAATATAATTAGTTGCATTTTCATTTAGCATTTGGTATTGTTATTTATCATAGAAAACATTCGAACTCTTAATTATTTTTTATTTCGTAAAATGAAGACGTGGTTATATTAATTAACACATGATAAAGTAAAAAAAAATATATCTTAAAGCCGTGTCTCATGAAATAAATACATTATTCCTTTTATTAAAAGACATAAAGCAAATATTATTTAATACCAGCGGGTGACCGAGCTCTGCTCGGAGAAAACAGGTATCGAAGCTAACTCGAAGATTTAAATTTTCAATTGTGATTTATCAAAACAATACATACCATAAGAAAATTTGTGAAACCATTGGTGAAAAGATAACCAGTTAAAGTTAATGTGACCAGATTTTCAAAATCAAAAAGTGGGACACTCCACTTTGAAAAATTAAAATCTTTACTAAACATTTATAGCTTAAGCAGAGGCCTATAGCTTTAACAGATGGCATCAGGAAAGTAGCCATTATGGCGAACTAATGAAGTTTGAAAATATCATGTCTGTAACTCCAAACTGCTTGACCGTAGCGCTTCAAAACTTGTGCCAATCGATTCGTCGTGGCCAAAAACCCCAGACCCCCAAGTTTACCGGAGTTTATTAATTCTGGGGCGATTTTCGACTTGGTATAATAGGCTATGTTATGAAAATCTTTGTTCTGCTTTCTAATTATATTTGTCAATGGTCTATTTTAATAAATCAGTTTTATTGAATAAAAACAGTTGTTATAAGCAAAAATATACGTAAGTAACCGATATAATTACCAGTGTATATGCTGAGGGTTTTTCTTAAGCCTAATGTGGTTGACCAATCAATAATGCTTTTCGGTAATGAGAAGAGAAGTAATAACTAACAATAAACGGTTAATTATTAATATTAACCGAAAGATGTTAATTATAGTAATTAAGAATTTTATAAATAAGTCTTTATTGTAACTTTCAGATATTATAAATAACTAGTTTAATAGTTACCGGTTTCACGAGTGGAACCTTAATAACTGTGGCTTGTTATCATGCAAATTTTTACTTAATGACAATCAATTCCTCCCTACTGGTCAGCACCCAATCTAGATATGATGCATCCCATACTAATGTCGACCTTACAAACCCTATTCTTATTTTAATGAAGCACAAACTTCGCATATTATATATTTGTCAATAACTATTCCACTATATTTCAGTTTCTCTCCATTTGTAAACAAAAAATTAAACAATCATTTCTAAAATTATATCTAATCTGGAAATATTATTTCAATCTATTGGAGTAAATTTTCTATCTGTATTTCAAATGATTACGTGAGACTATGAATCCGTCAGTGCTTGTTCCTTTATGGTTATAAATGACAGGCAACTATTAATACTTACCATTAATAATTCGTAATAGCAAAAATTGACGCTTTTAAAATTTATGTATTAAAATATTCAAATCAGTTTTATTACAATTTAACTTTTTCTACTTGTTTTTAACAGCTTATAAATGCAAAATGTACGAATACAATTCAGAATTTTTTCATTTTCTATCCTTAAAATATTTTTTTAATATATAATGAACTGGATATAATTTATAGTAAATTTAATCATTAGTTTTTATTAGTTATGATTTATTTTTAACTACACTCTTAAAACAAACGAAAACGTCGAAAATGCACTTCTCCCACTGGAGTGGATTTCACTCTTTTGGTTTAAGAGTGTAGCAAATAATTACCAGTAATACAGATTTGCATATTTTGAAGAAACGTATTTGATATAAAATTACCTTAAAATTTATGCTTAATGCAATTTTAAGAACAAAAATTGTAGTAAAAGAATTTTTCTAACCATTGTGAACGTCGGTTATAAATTCAAATAGTTTCATTTTTACAGCATGTAAAGGCCTAGCATAAAATTTTACTATACTTGTCGCATAGAATAAAAATATTACAAGAATTCCATGCTTAAAATATAAAACCTTTTTTGGCACTTTTACGACTGCTTTGAAGGTTTCCTTTTTGAGATGATTCTTTTTTACTTTTATTTTGTTATTAAGAAAAATGATTACAATGTATTACGTAATTAAATTTTCAAACAAGTTTAATACAATGCAAAAATAATCAATACATAAAGCATTTCTTTAGCTCGCACTTATTATTGTTTTAATAACTTTGTTAAAAACAAATCTGAATATAAGTGATTAACTTTTTTTGCCAATACAAGTTATTAAAATAAATATTTTAGCTACTTTCACGTACTTTAAAGATACCTCGGCAAAAAATATTAATTTTCTAAAAAAATAAATAATTCTACACACAATTCTATAATACAAAATTTACCTTAATTGGTATTAGCAATACACTATTATAAAATTTATAAACAGTATAAATAAAGTGACTGACTTCTTTAGCTAGATTTATAATGATCTACTCATTCTTTTGGATCTGAATACAGATAATTATAAACCAAACTTAAATAATGAGAGGTCCATTATACAGTTCTAAACAGTGATCATAATCTTTTTCCTTCGTATTTAGGCACGCAAGACCAAATAGTTCATTTTTCTTGACGAAGATAATCAACCTGGTTATTAACGAGAACTCTTCTGATGCTCATTAGCATGGCCTCGCTATTATCTACATAAAAATAAATTATTTAATGATGGTAAAATGGCTTTTATCGAAAAATTTATTTTTTAAAAGCAAAGCTCTCTATTTTTATAAAAGTCGCTTAAAATAGGTTTTAAACAGCATAGAAATGTTTGTTTTTATTATTTATAGTATTACAATCATTAAATGTACATTAGTTTCCAAAAAAATATTTACAAATTCGTCATGTATTTTTTGAATAGTATTTGCTAAATAATATAGTGAACCTTTATTTAATTTGCTGCATAATTTAAAATTTTAAAAAATATTGATCATCAATAGTAAATCAGGGCATATTCAACAAAACAATAAGGTTTGAAATAACGCACGGATTTTCACATTTATTCTTTCTGCACTAATGAAGTGATTACAACGTTTAACAGTTTGAAAACTATCAATTCAACAAAAATATCAGTACAATATATGTGATTATTATGAAATGTTGGACTTATTAATTCCACAATTATAAAAAAAATTCCATTTTCGAGATGTTACTTATAACGTCTACTCTAAATGGACAATTTTAACTGGTGGCAAAATCATTTTTCTACAAAGAAAAACAATTCATCCAACGATTGGAGTCCATATAAAAATCCAATGTGGCTTCACATAGCTTACTCTGAATGTCCAACTTAAAGTCAAATCAGCGTTTCAAATAACTAGAAAAAGGTAAAACATTTTCATAGATTTTCAATTTACAGCTATTATTTTTAACACCAAATCATTAGATCAAGTTTTACTCAAATTACAGCAGAAATAGTGACATATTTTCCTTCTCTTCCAGACCATCCCCAACCTACAACCTGTGACCCACAACCCACGCAATGGAACCTCGCCGAGTATCTTTCCATCACAAATCCCTTACCAGCAAGATCCTAGATGGCAAAGAGGACGACAGCGACGAGAACATCCCAGACCAAGACACGTCAAACTTGCCCAAACGCAAACCCAAGCCACCTCTTTTAAGACAGCAGTCCAGGTCATCGCTAAGGAGGCAGTCTGTCATCGTCAACAGGAAAGGGTCAGCCTCCATCAGGAAGTTGTCTACATATACCATAGCATCTAGGGGAAACTGGGGATCAAAGTGGGAATTTCTGCTGTCATGTATCGGGCTGTCCGTTGGCATTGGAAATGTGTGGAGGTTCCCTTATCTGGCCTATGAACATGGAGGTGGTAAGTTGATTTTTTTTTTTAACCCTTTCAGTCTCAATGACAATTTGGCATCATCATTTAATGAAAAAAATTCTGATCGTCTATAGCCATTTATGATGTCAAAAAGCACGTCATTCAATTCTTCTAACTTTTTCTATTAGAAAATAATTGTTATTAATCCCAATAGATGTCAGCCCTATATTTTTTTAAGTGTGATCAAAAAACATGATGATGCCAAACTGCATCGCTGGGACTGAAAGGGTTAATGTTGTCTGTCTGTTTGTAAGGGTGTTATAAGGATAAGGTATGCTTATGGGAATTTTGCACCAACCCTAAACCTCGAAGCGATGCGGTGGTAGCGGTAACTCAACACTGACGACTACGGCGTTCATTACTACCTAATTCGGTCAACGGTTCTCGAACTCGCCACCTAAGGTTTGCCAGTCTAACACTCTAGTTAATGTTCTTTTAATTATAATATATGTAAACATAGCTTACAGCAATCACCCTTAGTTCAAAGTTTTTGCATGTATCTCCTCCAGTCAGATTCGGTACTACAAAATCAAATTTAATAAATAGGGTCGAGTTTTATTTTTTTTAATAAACCGAAACCCGGCGTTGAAGCAGCAACTACTCTCTTTCTACCGATACAGCAGTCTGCAATCGGCAACATAAAACATTCGATGTCCTTCTCAAAGAGCTGTTTGCAAATGCCATAGACTCCAATGGGTACTAAGGAGGAATATTATGCTTAATCGTTTTGGAAAAAAAATCTTCCTTATTGCGTTAGCAATCATCAAGCAATGATGAAATTAGGTGAATTGCGGTTTCATTAAATAGCAAGAAAGGTATTTTTGACCTTTCTAAACTGTAGATGACAACTAATCTTCTTCGCTTCTTATCACTTAAGGAAATATTTGCATTAGACATCGGCAACAGTAAAATGTAGGTGATCATCTAAAGCAGCGGTTCCCAACCTGGGGGCGATCGCCCCCAAGTGGGCGATTTATGTTATCAAAGGGGCAAAAAAAAATACTTTGGGGCAATCAGGGGAACGATGAGTATTCAAAGGGGGGAAATAAAAATAATGTTGTACCTTTGTTACACTAAAGCCATTCTCCAACCATAACCAAACCAGCCAATCTTTACTTTCAACTCTTTTTAATTCGCTAGAAACCAGTTAAAATATTTTAGTTAATTATTTAAATTTTGTTCTTTAAAAATATTTAAAAAATATTTTACGTTTGTTTTTTCTATTTTATTTAAAAGTGACCGGATAAAGCTTTTTTGGTTGTTTTCATAAACGTTAGTAAGTGTTATAAAACTGATAGTTACACTTAAACTCAAATTATAATGAGACATAGCATTAAAATTAAAATGGGGCGATGGATATTAATCAACCTAAAGAACGAGGCGGTGGTCCAGGAATGGTTGGGAACCACTGATCTAAAGCTCGACTGTAGAATCTAATAGCAACTTTAGACCCAATTTAAAGTTAAAAGCATGTGAGCCATCCCTTATACAGAATGTAATAATTGTTAATAAATTGTTAACGTAATAAATGTTATTAACAATTTCCTATCGCTAAATAATTAAAGTAGGTATTCAACAAAATTATGACATTAATTTATTTTAGTACAGGTTCGATATCTAAAACACTTAAAAATTAAAAAAAAAAAACGAATACCTTACCGCCTAGAGTAATAAATAAATGAGGGCTATAAAACTAAGATTTTTTTTTAATGTTTACGTTCCATTAACCCTCAACTTCAAAGACATATTTACCTTTTTAAAAAAATATTATCCGTTACAAGATTGACAATGAAAACAACATAGTGAAACAAAAAGTTTTTCGGCTACCTGTTTAAATATTGATTTGTTTTTCTGAAAGTATAAATTAATTTTGGTTCTACATTTTAATGAAAAATTTAGTTTACAAAGAATCTTTTATGGCTTTTTTTAAAGTAATGAAGGAAAAGAAAATGTTTTTATCTGATTCGTTAAATTTTGATGTGTTTGGAAAATCTATAATTAAATTTAATACTATAGTAATGCATGAAAGTTTTAAAACTATAATAAGTAGGCATCATTAAATAACAATTCCACTAAATAAAAAAAATCTTTTGAAAATAAATTCAATTTTTTAACTGTATAATGTTTGTAAATAAATGAAAACAGCACACCTTCTTTAAATCTTTTTCGATTCAACACAATCCCAAAGAAATACATTTAGTTGCTTCGTGAAACTTTCTATATGAAATCATCGGCTCAAGTCAATCACTAGTGAAAATCCCTATCACCTCCATTTAAAAACACAACAACGGAAATAAAAACAGATTGCCTATTTCCATTTCCACCGACGCGGATACCCCAAAGAATAGGGAAAGATAATAGACGCCATTTTGTTTTGTTTTCTGGGAGGAAAAAAATCCTCTTCCATGTTTAATACTGTCACGTCTTCTGAAAACACGTCATTCTGGAGAACTCATAAACGCCGTTAAGCCTTTCTTTTTTAAGCAAGAATGCTTTTCTGAAAATGTGCGTAAAACAAAAGGTATTTTCGTTGCTATTTTGGGGATGTTTTTGTCATTCCGTGTTTCTTGTTGATGTTCCTTTACGGTTAGTTTTCAGATAATGGAATAGATTTCGAAGTTTTGCTTTTTGGTCGGATGTGGCATTTACAGAAAATTAGACACGATTTTGTTCATTTTTGGAATTACACTTAATCTTGAATAATAATGAGTTTTTGTTGGTATTGTAGTAATTTGCATTGTAACTCTCTTTTCGACGAGAATCTTTTAATTCAAGACAACACAAAATACCAGACACTACACGTAGAAATTCAGAAGCTTTCACAAAGTTGTTTCTAGCAGTTAAATTTTTTAGTTCTCACAAAACGCGTCGCCAAAGCGAACACCCGAATTATTTTTTCACTCTCTTCAGTTCAGTTTTTGCAAGACAAAATAAATCAACAAAAAATAACTATATACAAGAAATGTACACGTCACTACAGACTCCTCCCTTCCCGGAGAAAAACTTTTCTCGAAGAGGAAAGTTTTTAGTCAATTGTTCAGAGTGTCAGTTCAAAGTCACAGTACAGTCACTCGTGTGAAGTTGTAGCACAGTCACTCGTTCAAGTCAAAGTCACAGCACTGTAACTCGTTCAAAGTTCGGAAAATCACACCATAGTCCTATGTTCTACTAATATCACAATAGTCCTATATGTTTTATTTTTTACCATTGTCCTATGTACCAACTTAACTGAACTCTAGTGCCTGTACTAAGTAAATTTAAGTTAAATTTTAAATAAATTCTACTATAAATCCTGTAAGTTAACTATATATAGAAAGAGAATATAGTTTTCAAAATCATATATGTTAAAAAGGAAATTATATACAATACAGTTTACACAATCATATATGTTAGCAGGGAAAAATGCAGAATATAATATACAATATTATGTTATGTGTACAATATCATGTTATGTTATATACAATATCATGTATGAAATATGACACTGGCTGCAAGAATTTTTGCTTCCCTGACTTAGATAGCCTAATATTTAAGAAACAGTCTCAAAATTTCGAACAATTCAAAAGAGTTTGAGTTCAAATGAAGCCTAGAAACACACACACACGAGGAGGAGCACACACATATGACTTTCGCCCTTCCTAAGAAACTTTACGACTTAGTTCGTGTCTGTCAGTTCCAGGTCCTACGCAATGCACAGATGACTTGTTTGGCTTAGAAGGCTTCTTCTTGGCTTTTTTCTTGAAGTATAGCTCTTGATTTTTCGGCATATATCTGGACTTAGAGATTGAGTTACCTTTAGCTTCTTGAGGGTATGTCTTCAGTTTTTCGCCCTTTTGTGGCTCTTCAATAAGCTCCTTTGGAGATGAACTCACAAGTCTAGGCTCAGAATGTAGAGAATGTGCCATAGGCAAAACCTCTCCTACCTCCATCAGCTCACCAACGTTTCCCTGGTCAGGAACATCTTCCGGAACCTTTTGTTGCACGTCTGGACGCTGAGACTTATCTACGGGCATTTTCTTTTGAGCTCTATTTTGAACTGCATTAAATTGTTGAATCTCGGCAAACTCATTCTTCTCGACTTCTTTAAGCATTGCAGCTGTTTTGTTGCCCAACAGATACATTCCTTTGTCTAAGGAGTTTCTAAGAACAGCCGCTTTAGTGACTATATGGCCTAAGTTGCATTGTAGCTCTACTTTGGCTAAAGGCAAGCATTTCATATCCTCGTCTAAAGGAGTTTTGATCCATACATTCTCATTTGTATACATTGAGGGTTTGACATACTTCTGGCAAATCAAGTCGATGGTCGAGCCGGTATCCCGGAGTATTGGCATTTCCACTCCATTTACCTTCCCTCGACTGATGTATGGTGCCAGTCCTTCTTCATTTATAGAAGTAACATTAGAGGCCACATATTCGACTTTCTTCAATTTATCGCACTGGGGTCTGAGATGCGTAGTAGATCCACACTCAAAGCAGCGACGTTGAGGTCGTCTTTCGAACTCCTCTTCGTTGTTGGTTGCCAGCTGTGGTTCTTTTCTTCCCCACTGGGTTTTCTTCACTTCTTCTGCAGGTTCCTTGAATTGATAATTCGCTTGTGATTTATTTGTCTTCTGCGGGGTTTCTTTCTTCCTAAAACTCTCTCTAATGCTCTCATACTCATCTATGGTTTCTGCCAGTTCATAAGGAGTCTTCATTTTTATCCATCTATCTAGAAAATGTTCTCTAACATCATCTGGAACCCTGAACTTTATTTGTTCGGTTATCAACAAATCTTTTAGCTGTTGGAGAGTAGATATTTCCAAATCTTCAATCCACTCTGTGAAATAACATGACAACTCATGAGCGTAATTTCTCCACGATTTTTCGGGAGTCTTCCGATGGCGATAAAAGCACTGCTTAAGTTTTTCACTGTTTAGCTTATATCTTTTTAAGATGAGGCTCTTTACAAATTCATAGTTATTTGCATTTTCAGGTGGTTCTCTGGCCAAAAGATTAGATATTTCAGCAGGTAGAACACCTAACAGGTAAGCAGTCCAATCGTCTTTTGGAACTTGTGCCATTTCAGCCTTTCTTTCGAAATTTATGAGATAAAGGCCCATTTCATCCTGCTTTTCGTCAAACTTAGGAGTTATCTGGGTCAATTGAATCTTCGGACTACTTCTTACCAAATCCCTATTTGTTTGGGGCAAGGAATCCCTTTGTGTCAATTCCAGACGTTTTAACTCTAGTTCATGTTGCATTTCAGCTAATCTTTCTTGTCTATCATTCTCTTCTTTCCTTAATCTTTCTTGTCTATCATTCTCTTCTTTCCTTAATCTTTCTTGTCTATCATTCTCTTCTTTCCTTATCCGTTCTTGTCTCTCTTCTTGTCGCAATTTTTCTTCTTTCTCTTCTTTCTCCCGCTTCAGTCGGTCATCGATAATACGTTCCAATAAAATCTTGACTTCTTCCTCGTCATAGAATTTACTCTTTAAGATAATTTGTTTTATCTCTGGAACCACACTCGAAGGCGGAACAGCTTCCCCTAATTCCTCGCAGACAACTATCAAGTCCTGTTTCCTACCCTTAATTAAGAAAGCCATTTTCCACTTCAAAATGTAATTTATCAAATTTAATTCAGTAAACTACTTTTTATTTAAAAAAATCAATTCGGCTAAAATATAACTTCAAAGAAAGTACTATGTTATTTTGCAAATAATATTTACCATTCTTACCACGGACAATATTTATGTCTTACAAGAACAATTTTCAAAGAAGCTATACATTCAAAACATTTTTCAACTGAATTATACCATGCAATGATCGTTCCACTAATTAAATATTTTTTATAAGAACAACCAACAAATAAATCCTCATTAACTTTTTTTACATGAAGTTACGAAAATTAAACTATGTTCGCAACGAGAACAATGCTCACGTAATTAATTGAGAATTCTACAAAGTCTAAATATTTCGGAAATTGAAATAACGGAAAATTTATTTCCCAAATGTATTCTATCAACACTTTAAATAAAATTTTACTACAGATTATTTTTTTATCTGCAACCAGAATTGCATTTAGCAATATACAGAATTAAATCTTCAACTTATAATTGACATTGCTTTCATTGAACGACTGTGTTAAATCGGTAAATACAACCGCAAGACAGTACACCTTCAAATTAAGCTATTACCTTAATTAAAATACAATAATAAGATAACGAACTTCAATATCAGTTATATATATAAAGATCTAAATCATACAATTTGATATACATGTGTTCTTGTTCTCAATGTCATTTACATATAGTAATTGCAACTGCTAGAATAACTCACACAATTCTACAACAAATAAAGTTTAACTTTTGTTAACTTTAAATATATATAAAACAATTTTTCGTTTTTTTAAAAAAATAAATCAGGCACTAGAATCAAGTTAGGTACTTACAAACTTTGAATCTTCCTGATCGAAGCAATGGTTTTGACGTTCTTCTTCGTCAAAAATGGCGTGAAAATTTCTTCAATCCTTTACAGCTGCCACCAGTCTTGTCTGTAGTAATTTGCATTGTAACTCTCTTTTCGACGAGAATCTTTTAATTCAAGACAACACAAAATACCAGACACTACACGTAGAAATTCAGAAGCTTTCACAAAGTTGTTTCTAGCAGTTAAATTTTTTAGTTCTCACAAAACGCGTCGCCAAAGCGAACACCCGAATTATTTTTTCACTCTCTTCAGTTCAGTTTTTGCAAGACAAAATAAATCAACAAAAAATAACTATATACAAGAAATGTACACGTCACTACAGTATTGCTTAAAAAGAAATTTTTTAATGAAATTATTTTATTCCTAAAACTTATTTGCATTTTGGGACTTTTAATAGATTTTTTTGAAAAGTGGATTCAATGAATTTTTAAAAATAACTTTATATAGTTGTGTTTTGTTTAATATAATTAATTTTTATGATAATTTCAAATAATTTCCCATTCGTTTTTACCCCTTTTAAGATCCTTTTGTGAATTCCATTAACACGTTCATTATCGAAACAAAACATTAACTCATTAGCTTTTTTAAAAAATTTCTTTAGTTTTGTCCGTAAGTTTTTGAAATTCCTTTTCGTGTAAACTAATGTGTAACATAAATTGTTCCATACTATGTTATTCATGTGTCTCATATTTTGATAGACTTAAGCAGAAAGCTTATTTTCGCATTTAACATTTTCTTGCTAATCGTAGTTAATGAGCTGAGTTAAACAATAAAAGCAAACTTTAGAGTAAAACTTAATATAATACCATTTATGAGATAATAATTATTTAAAAAAAAAACGTTTAAATTACATTATATTTTTTTTAATATACCTACTAGCATTTCTTTAAACATTTATTTCAATTAAAATATCAATATTTTTAATTTTTCAGCTACTTGAAAAAAACATCTAACGTAGAAACAAAATTAGTTTTAAATTGTATTTATTCAAAACAAATATATCATACGTTTGGTAAAATCGCCCACTTTAGTAATGTACCATTTTTACTTGTCAAGATGTACATATTGAAAGAGAGTTACGATTCAACAGAAAAATCTATATTCAACTTCAATTCCATCTGGAAATCTCATGTAATGACAAAAACATCCTTTTATGTTTTCAAATATCTTACGTATGCTTTGCTCTTCAATTTCTCGAAATGTCAGTTTAGAGATAGCTAGCCTTTTATCTGACATATTTCGAAGCCTGAGAAAAAAAACTGGATTCCTATTAGCCAATGTCTTTTCTGAATTTGATTCATTTCTTCAGTTGGTCTTTAAAAAGTGTGAATAAGCAGTAAAATATTTTAATGGACGGAATTTAATTAATTTTTTAATGGGAGCATTTATACTTTACAAAAAACTGGCTTTATATAAGAGTAGATTACGAAGGTGACTTTAATTATGCACCGAACATCTACAATGCAGCGAAAAATCTTAATTGGATGATTTTCTTTAAGCTATGTCCACACTACGACAATAAAAACTGACAAGAAATGCTCGCGCATGGAAATGCATATACATTTTGTACAGGCATGCGCGCACCTACTTAGAATGGTACAAATTGGATTGGATATGCAGTTAAATGCGCGCGCATTTCTTGTCAGTTTTTATTGTCGTAGTGTGGATCTAGCCTTACGTGGGCTAATTCAGCAAAACTTAAGAACTTATACAAAGAATACATATAAAAAGCTTATTTTAAATTTTTCGTGATAGGCAAGAGAAGCAGAAAACAGGTCCAATCCACTCTACGCAATACATCTCAAATGTATAGATTTTTGACTGCTACGTTGAAATTTTGATTAAATAAGACACCTTTATTTTCTATAACTGTTACAGTTTTGTTGATTATGTATTTAGTAACTTACACCGATTATGGCATTATTTTGCAAGAAAAACAAATACCTGATGTTAATTATTTAGACTTACATAAACAGATTACTTTGATATATGTATAGTCACAGAATTGTCATTAAGTATATCTTTTAAGGGAACATTATTTAAAGAAAGCAAAAGATAAATAAACAATTAAAAAAGAACTTATGTTTCTGTTACAACCATTTTTAATCTGATTTTAATGTACAACAATTTTAATCCGTATTTAATGCATAAACAATTTTATCAATGTATTTGACTGTGCGTGAGGGATTTTAAATTAATAACAAACAAATTGAAAATAACTTCGAAAGTGTTCAAATTAAAAAGCGGTATGTTAAAACAATGAATAGAATCAGAATACCATTTGTTTTTCGTTCAATTTTCCAATTATCAGTCACAATACCCCCAACATAAATATTTAATTAATTCCAATTATATCTTTTCTATTATTAACATGCTCATAACAAACACGGAAAACTAATTTTTACTGATATATTTCCAAATGAATAACAAACTAAGAAAGAAAATAACTAAGAGAATATTCCAATTAATAAGAATACTGTATGTTAAAACATTGAGTGGTATCAAAATACCATCTACTTTGTCGGTAATTTTTGCAATCATTATTATATTTTCCTCCGAACATAAGTTGTGGAACAGTTATGAGATATGTACAATAGCCGATCTCGATTTGACGATTTGCTTTCGTTTTCCAATCTAAGAAAAGGCCAAAGAATAAACAGACCACAACAGGCCATAGCTGCACTTAGATTATTAATCAAGTCCTATTATATCTTTCTATTATTGCCTTACGCCTAAGAAACATCTAAAACTAAATTTCCACTGATCTGTTCCAAATGAATAACAAACTCAAATAGAAAATAACTTAAAATATTCCTATTAATAAGTATACTGTGCATTAAAACAATGAGTGGTATCAAATTAAAGTCTAATTTTTCATGAATTTTAATATTATTATTAAAATTTCCTCCGAAAATAAGTTATGGAACAGCTGTGATACAATAGCCGGTTGCTTCCGTTTTCCAAGCAAAGAAAATTTACAAATGTAATAAACATTCCACTTCATATTTCATGCAACTCAATAGCTATTAAGGCCCTACGTTAAATGTTCACTCTCGTTAAAAGTCGTCAATAAACAGACCACAACAGGCCACTATATCATAGCTGTACTTAAATTATTAATCAAGTCCTATTATTGCCTTACGCCTAAGAAAAACCAAAAACTAATTTTTCCTATGAGATCCAACAAAAGGAACTATCACATAGTCATAAGGAACCTTCCTTTTATATCTCACATGGTTGTACAATATCCACACAATGGTGAAAATATATGATGGCCGTTATTTCATATTTCCAGGTGCTTTCCTCATCCCTTATTTGCTGATGCTGCTTCTGGCGGGAAAACCGCTTTACTTTATGGAACTCGCGTTTGGGCAATTCGCAGGGCTGGGACCACTCGCCATCTGGAGCTGCCTGCCCATAGCCAAAGGTAGGAAGACTCCTTTTTATTGGGGGTTGGTAGTTGATTGGTATACATATATTTTCAGTCTTGTATGCTTGGTCCATTTTGGGTTTTCTTCGCCAATATAGGTCAGGTTAGGTCAGAATTATCGTCGCACTAGAGCTACACTAGGGCTACTGGCGACGGGAGTCGTATTTAAGAGCCACAGTCAAGTGACTTCGCCAATATATACACTGAAAAAAATTCCGAAAAATGTTTTGCTGCACTCTCAAAAAAAATTCCTTCAATTCACGGAAAAAGTCTGTGCAGCACTGCTACCGGAATGTTTCCGTGAATTGAAGGAACACTTTGGTCCGTTAAAAGAAGGAAGCATTCCGTTTTTTTTAAAAGATGGATCCGTCGTGTTTATTTTTTCGTTAAAAAACGAAAATTTTATGTATTTTGAAGAAATATCGAACTTCGAGCGACATCGTACGCTGACGCCGTCGGGACTTTGGACTCCACAGATTTAAAGAGCACGTCCGTCCCAGTGTCCTCGGGCCCTAAACTTCCCAGTACACATATCCGATTTATAGGATGATTGGCAGTAGGTGGGATTCGAACCCCCGCACTCCTGAGAAGGCTGAACCTTGAGGCGGATGCTTTAACCACTTGGCCATTGTGACACATCTCTTCAAAATATTATTATAGGAGTTACTGCTGCAAAAAGTCGTGATGTCGATAGAAATTAATGACGGCCTCTTCGACCCACCAACAATAATATCGCGATGCGCATGCGCGGTTCAAAGAAAACGGAATTTTTCTGTTTTTTTATAAAACGGAAAAATTACTGTGAAAAAAGACGGAAAGTTTAGTGTATAAAGACGGATTTTTCTGAGAGTGTGCCTTAACTGAAATGATTCTGAAAGCGCTACTGGCGACGGGAGTCGTATTTTAGAACCACAGTCAAGTGACTTCGCCAATATACACTGAAAAAAATTCCGAAAAATGTTTTGCTGCCTTAACTGAAACGATTCTGAAAGCAAAGGATACCTCTTGTTAATGCCACGTTTAGAATAAGTAGAAAAACGTTCCCCTTATTTTCAAAGTTAAGAAGTTGTATGCATCTTACTTTAAATGCCTCAAATGATTCCATCTCCTTTCTCGTTAACACGTCTGAGAAGTGGGAAAGAAGCTCCTATTGTTAAGGCATTTGCCTCGAATCCCATATACTTCCAGTAGTCATATGGAGTCAATCGAAAGTAATAAGGGAAAAGAATTAAAGAATTTAAAAATACTTAAATATTTAAAAATGTTTCTAAATATTACAGTTGGAGGTTTCCTAAATACTTGAAAATGCTTTTGAATATTACGGCTGGATGTATCCTAAATACATGAAAATGTTTCTAAATCTATACACATACCCAAGCTGTCTCGTATACTCAGAAATATTTCTGATTTTTACAGTGTATTGGCGAGTTTATCTCTGAATACTTTTGAAACAGTCATAACATTTGGTAGTTTTGGCCAGTTGGTGAACTGTTTTGCTCATTTTTTTAAAGGAAATTGGCTTTTGCGTCTTTTCAGAAGTATCTGTTTACAAATTACGAATCAAGTAGTAGAATAGGATGCACGGTTAATTAATTACTTTTATTGATAACATGGAAATTTGGATGGAAATTGATAAATGGACTTTTTCATTGGAATACACTTATAAGATTTATCAAACACATGTGTATTTTTTTATCAAAGAAATTATTTTTGTAACGTTTACTTTACTTAGATAATCCATTTATTTCTAAACTTTAAAAAAGTATCATTCAAAAACAAATATAAAACTGTTTTATCCGAAACATTTGTAATTGAATATTTTTGTTATTTACCTGTAACTATATTTTTATCTTTTTTTGTTTAACTTTACACAATTAAATATTTATTCTATAAATTATATGCATAAATCTTTTCCAAACATTAACAAAAAAAATGGAAAACCAATCTATGCGCAAAATCTTTTCTGAGGATATCTGAGGTGTATATTGAAACAATTATAGAAAATCTCTGAATACATTTGCATTATGGTTATTGGGTGTCATTCTACCTAATGACCACCATTTCTAACTTTTAAAGAAAATCCAAAATCGCAAGATACGTATATTTATCCTTAAAAAGTCATTGAGTTATCTTTTTGTTGCTAGGGAGATAAGTTCTTATCATAATTACCAAGTCAGAAACATTTTTTGGAATATGAAATTTCTACTGATGACTAAAATATGCTAATCATACGATTATTATAATAATATTTTGTCTCCAGTGTATTAATATGAATCAGGATACAAAGTTACCGTTAGCAATTATAATAAATAACTCGTACATCTGCTTTTATTGTTTCACCATATTCTGACTATTCGACCAATATATTTCTTAGAAATTTATTTGCTTACAAAACATACATCTTAAGGCCAACAAAATAATTAATTTTTAGAAGTAGAACAAATTAAGATAATGACTTTAGAAATTTTAAATTTATCAGTTTTTAAACTTATTGTTAATGCAGCTTATGAACATAATGATTGATGAACATAATGATTGATGAACATTATTATTGATTGAACATGGACACGACATTGGCATGAACATTATGACATATATGATTGAACATTATGATGAGCATTATGACATATATGATTGAACGTTATGAAGAACATTATGACATAATTGATTGAACATAATCAAGAACATTATGACATATATGATTGAATATTATGATGAACAATATGATTATATAATTAAACATTATGATGAACATTATGACATATATGATTAAACATTAGGATGAACACTATGATATATATGATTGAACAGTGCGATTAAGAAGAGGTGGTTAAGATTATGCTCGTAAGACCTGCTCATTAAATCTGTGGAGTCCAAGTCCGCCGTCGATAGTATACGATGTCCCTCAAAGTTTACACTATTTTATTTTACGGTGGTAAACTAACTGCAAAAAATACTGTTACATTTATAACGCTTACGTTTACATAAAACACTGTAATATAATATTTTTAAAAAATGCAGAATCCCGTGTTACCCGCATATTTTGGAGTATATTTACAGTATTTTTCTTACAGTGTAAAGGAATTCAAAGAGAAAAAAATTAAATTATCGAAATTGCTTTATACCCCCTCTTTCACAAATTTATACATCAAAACATTATAATACTTAAAGCATTGGTGTCAATTTATTTATCTGCTAAGCTTGTTATCTGCATATCCCTTATAAGTTTAAACAAAATTATATTTAAACCTCAGAAAAAAGTGTTATTATTTTTCCACACACAGACATTTAAAACAAATGAGTTAAAACAATAAACAAGAAAGCAATTCGATTACAATTACTACCACTTATCTTTGGTCACCTAGTAAAAGGTAAAAAAGCGTGTTTTATAAAAACAATTTAGGTAAACTTTATTTTAATTGAATTAGTACAAAAACTGGCATATTCTGTTTTGATTTCTTTTTTTTAATAAATCAAAACAGAGTATGCTGTTTTTATGAGAGGAGTATGAGTATGCTTACGGTGTTCTTTTTTTTTTAAAAAATAAGAAAGATTCTTTTAATCTCTCCTATATAAATACGCTTTATACATGTTTTCTAAAACACTTATTAATTCCTAGGCATCGGCTACGCAATGGTGACCATCTCATTGATAATATGCATCTACTACAATGTGATCGTGTCCTACACCGTATTCTACATAGCCTCCACTTTCCAGTCCACGGTGCCTTGGGCTGAATGCCCGGCCTACCCTTATAATGTCACGCAGTGTCACGTGCGACATCAGCAGGTAATTCTTTTGAATTTCAGTACAATATTTGCTAACTGAAATCGAACTATATTTTAGCTTTTATGAATATAAATTAAGAGTCATAGACAATCCAACTGATCTGTGCTGTTAAAAAGTTTGGATAACAAATGTTTAATAGCAGCTGCGAGGTGAAATGGTTCACTATATTTTTAGAATTTTATTGGGCCATTCTTCGGTTTTTTTTTTTTTTTTTTTTTTTGAAATCTAAAAAAAAAATAGTTCAACCTAAAAACCTTAAAAATAGTAAAAATTTCATTAAAAAAAAACTATTGTAGTTAATTTGAATTATTTCTAAGTACGAATTTTTCAACAATATGATGAATTAAATTTTAAAATACTAATTTCTGTGATAATATATATTTAAATTCAACCCTTTTGAACTTGATGAAAAAATCGTAATAACACTAAAATAATTTTGAGAAATTTGCAAAGAAAATATTATCCAACTATTTAATTGCTTTTTTTAAGTTTAAAGCTAATCATAACTAAAATATCAAAAGATTTCGACTCTATTTCTTAAAATTATTAATCAATTATTTTATAACTGCTCAATTCTTTCAAACTTGTTTCTTTTTGTTGTTGCTGTTTTGATGCCAGGAATAAAAGAACGTAGATTTTAAAGCAATAATTTCATTCAAATTGTGAATGTATAGTCATAAGAAAGGACGAAAATATTCATATTTTGAACTATTATTTTACATTTCAATTCTATTAAATCAAAAAAAAAAAATAATAAACCAGAGAAAACCTTTAATTAATCGTATAAAACACTCTTCTTTAACTTGAAACTAAAGATAATTCTTATTTTTTCTCTAAATCTCCAAATAGTTACATTTATATAGCATTAAGTCCCTTGATTTAATTTTTTTAAAAAAATAGATACAATTTCTATATGCTAAAGATTAAATTTCGTTTAATTTAAAAGAACTTATCATTTTTATGAAACATAAACTGGCTGTGAAAAAGTTCAATAAACTCAAAATTGCCTCTAAAAAATAAATGTGTATAGCACAACTAGAAATAAAACATTTTCAAAATATTTTGTTCCAATTATTTTCGCTTTAAAATAAATCATTAAATGTACTGATATGACCAAAAACAAAAGTTACTTAAACTTTTATCAAAACTTTTTTGAGTTCTGAAGGGTTTAGATAAATGTTTTTTTACTTGAAGATAATTTAATTGGATTTTTTTACTTCAAGCAGTTATTTAAATTATTTACTTTTTTTATTTTGATGGATTTATAAAAATAAGTTATCAACTAAATGCTTATTTCTCTAATTTTTCAATATATTTTATGTCTTCTATTTGTTTTATAAAACAGATGTGACCAGTGTGCAAGTAGTTAAACTTAGTTTTATTTCCTAATTAGTTTTAAAGACATTTTTTCTTGGTGCTATAAATTTAAATGGAAGAATTAGTTTTATATGTTTTTATTTATTACGGAATTTTTTAATTGGCATAACTTAAAATATTAATAAATCCCAAAATGATATAAATATAAGCGCATAAAAATACTTATAAACAACTTGAAATCAGTTTTCCGAATTTAAAAAAAAACGTTACACTCTTAAAACAACCGAGTGAATTTAACTCAGTCTGAGTTAATTTTCACTCTTTTTAGTGTCGAAAATGCACTTATCCTAATATATGAGTGAATTGCACTCGTTTGTTTAGTTAAAACTCCTACAAGATCACTCAAAACGGGTGATTTTAACTCAGTCTGAGTTAATTTTCACTCCTTTCCAGTGTCGAAAATGCACTTCTCCTATATGAGTGGATTTCAATCTTTTGTTTTAAGAGTGTAACTTTAATGCATTGCATATTATGAATATATGATATGAACTTTGAATTTTAGGACAACGTGACGCAGACTGGATCTAAGTTATCAAGCGAAATATACTGGGAGTAAGCAGTTTTTTATAAACACATTTCAATTTACTAAAGCTTAAGCCAAGAAATTATTGTATGTCATTTTTCATTGTCTAACCATACTTTGTTTAAATTTGCTTACAAAAATTATTTAAGTAAAAAAAGTTAAAAAGTTATTTTTAAAGATTCTTCATTTCCATGTAGGGGAGAGTGTTGTGCCTTGGGACAATTTTTACATTTTAATTTTTTTCTTCGAAAATTATGGTCAAAATAAAAATTTAAAAGCAGCATTTCAACACACCAATATATTCCTTTCTAATATTTTTTTTTAATTCTGTCAGCTTGCAATTTAAAAATTGCCACTCATTTAAAGTAGAGAGGATAAACTGTCCCAAGGTACAATATGATGTATCTTGGGACATTACTTTATAATTCAGTCAATAGTCATACACTTGAACTAATTTGCGTCAGGAAACAAATTTAATTTTTTTTCAAGGAAATGCACAAATAAAACGTCATAGAAGGAAAAAGATTTATCAGGTGCTGCCAGAATTATATTTTCAAACTTCAATCATTATAAAATATATCCAAAACAAAGCTGAGTCGTATTTTACATGTTTTGTGGAATTGCTCTTAAATTAAATAATAAAGATATTTTTAGTTATCCAAATTATTAAGAATCATGAATATGTTGTACCTTGGGACCTTTACCAAGTTGTAAAGTAGTGTAATATTTTTTAAGCTCGTACTTTTCCAGTACTTGGGGGAGAATTTTTGGTTTTTGTTAGTATTGAACCTTGAACTTTCCAATACCAAGTCTAATTCATAAATATTCCTCTGCCAGAATTTCTTATTAATTGCATTCGATAAAGATTAAGACTAAACCACAAAAAAATTTATTTTAAAAATTTCTCTCAATCGGACATCTACTTAACCCATCCATGCATTAAACAATTTGAAACCACTAAACAAATTATCGACACTAAGTAAAGCATTTAATGTTAAATTTAGTCCCCGCTTTTGAACCTAAGTTGTCTTAAACCATCCGAAAATAACACCGTTGAAAGAAACAAAGATCCCAATCACCGTTATTTTTTAAACGAATCCGTAAATCCCCTCTAACTAGCGTTTTAGATAAGGTTTTGACTGACTAAACAAAACAACGTAGAATGAAATTGCGTATCTTTCAGTAGGAAAAAAAAGACTACTGTCCAATTGCATAACACGAGACATCTGCCCTTACTCTACAAAGGTACAGAAATAAAAATCCCACGTGGCTTCTATTCCTAAAAGAAGAGAAGTATTTTTAACGTGGAATCTCTAAGTTGGGAAGTGCCAATATTGCTGGCTTATTGCCATCCAAACTGTTCTTCGCTCCAACAGAAATGGCGATTAATATCCTCCTCTTTTCCCCCCTCTCTCGTTTACCTAGAAGGTGTGTGAAATGTACGTTCTTTCTGGAAAATCGGTGTTTTTTGTCGTAGTTCCTCGTCAATCTTGAATTCATTTCCGAAAAATCCCCACGACAAATGAAGAGTTCAGGGGAAGAACCCTTTCATTTCAGAGGAATTTGTCTGCATCAGGTCAGCTTGGTGAATAGATAGAAGTCATCGCCTTAACTGGTGTGGATAAACCCATTTTGCTTTGATTCTTACCGCGCGGGTTTACTATTTCTATGATCCAGATTCAAGCCAGAAATAGTCCTTAGCTTAAAACGCGGAAGAAGAACCGAAGTAGAAATCCTGTTTTCGATTGCCGATAACCGCCAAGCCTTTGTCAATATAACAGATTCCCTATCAATGAAGGAGTTATGCCTCTGTGCTCTTCAAATGACATTGTCTAGTGATGTAGATAGCCATGGGCAAGTACACTGCAGTATCTAGATTAAAACCACTCAATAACCCTAACCTTAAAAAAAAGTTTGATTATTTCAGAACAAGAATAGTCCAATTCATTATTGTGGTTACTGTAGCTTACCTGCCCACATCAGATTTAAAGTCTTTTTTTAAGGTTGAAATATTTTATCATGTGAAAGTTCTATTTACCGGTACTTTAGCAGTATTTATTTCAAGAAACAAAATGATGGCTTTAGATAGTGATGAAAAATATTACCTCTCGGTTTAGAGAATTTGCCGAGTCTTCAAAAAGGCATAATCCTCCAAAAACAGCAGCCCCATTAGTAAAACTAAATAACGAAAGCATGTAGATGGTTTTTATCCATAAGCTACAGAAAGGAATTTCAGACTTACTTTTGAAACAATTTAACACTACAAATAAATGCATTTGTAGTTTATAAAGAAAAATTAAACGTCGTAACAAAATTCCATCACTAAATCAATGATTTATTGTATTTAACAAAAAAACAAAAACTAATATTTTTTAAAAATTTAAATTGAAAAAAAAAATCTATAAAAATCAAAGTAAATAATAGAAATGCACAATACGTTTCTTTTTTAAAATAAGTTATTTTTCTTCGTCGCGAAAGTACCGGTTAAATATAACGCACTGTTCATTCACATTTTTTTATTCAAAGTCTGAGTTTGTAACCTCCAGATATTAAAATGGTTCCACACATCTGAGCGAAACATTAAAATTCCGTGAAGATTTCTCAAAGGATGACATTTTCTCCGTTTTCATTTTGTGTTATTAGCTGGTGTTGGATGCCAAAAAGCGTATATCAAGGATCTAGTAGGGTTTTTTATTTATTTTTCGAGGTATAAATGTCATTCTTACTCTTTCCAGAAAGGTGTGATTGCAATTTAACAATTTAAAACTTGGTTTCGATTTAACGACGATTTTCAAATGATGTTCTTTAAATGAAATATATTTTTCTTTTCTATTTGTAGCCTGTGAACATATTACAAACCGAAGTGTTTTACATCTGAAAGATATTTTATGTCGATCCGATATCTTACATAAGTTCTATATCTAACAAGTATCTAACATAAGTTAATTTCTTTTTATTGGATGGAAGAATTTTAGACCGATTCTAATGGATTCTATTTTGATTACATGGAACTCTACACTTTTACGTTGTTAGCAGTCTCCCAACGCAATATTACGCAGACGAAAACGGACTACTCAACTTTAAGGCCAGATAAGCTCTCCATGACATTCACTTTACGTCCTGTTCGGAGTGTCAGCTGTTCCGTAAAAATGAAAGAAACGTGCTCGCACACGGTTGACTATACTTTTCAGGTTCGGCTTATAGTCATACTTTTTTTCTTCAGATAGTCTCAACATGACAAAAAGTAGAACGTGATAGACAGCTTCTCAGGCCCTAAACTTGAGTAATCCGTGATACGAAGCAAAAATTGTTTCAATGAAGCATGAAACTCTTTACACTTACTCTCTCTCATAAAACAAAAAGAGTGATATCTGATTGATACTTGTGCAATTCACACCTTTCCAAATTATGGATATAGCCGTTAATACAAGATATTTATCTTACTTTGGTAAAAACTAATTAGTCGAATGAAGAGCTTAGTGGAAGATAATGCTAAGTGACATTTATTTTCAGAAAAAAATTAGATTTTTGTTTCAATGAACATATTTTTAACTTCGTTAACGATAACAAGTTTCCACTTTTTCATAAACCTTAAATTTATTATATTTTTTGTGGTTTGCAAGTACAGTTTTCTCAGCTCTGAGTGCAAACTAAAAACTTTAAAGCTCATTTTCTCGTTTTCAAATTTTTGTCACTTAACACGTTCTTCCACTAAGATCCTCAAATATCAATCCTACCCACCACAAAATGTATGCAGCAATTTTTTTAAAGTTTTTACTACACGCATAACGCTCATATTTGGTGGATGACTTGAATAGGGAAAAGTCCATTTTTAAAAACAAAATGACGCTAAGACGCGTAGACTAATTGTCGACGAGACAAATTCAAAAAAAAAATTACCTAGAATGAAACAAAAACCGACAAATTGAGACCGCACCCCACCTGTTCTTAAATTTGTATCCACATTAAAGTTAATTGGAGGTGGCTTTAAAGCGCAAGTAACTCAACATAAAATACAAATGAACATAAAAATAATCACTTTCAAGAAAGAGGTTTTCATTTAAAACATGTGTTAACGAATGGCACGATGCCGAGTTGGCTCAAAACAATTTTTTTAAATATATTTTTACCCCCAAAAAAATCAGCAAGAAACAGGTTAAATGAATTAGTTTGAAAAGAATGGCTTTATGATGAGTTAAGTTATAAAAATAATTCAGTTTCCACTTTCATGAAAAGGAACCATATCTAAATTTAAAAGACGTTCTTAAAACTTCAAGAGCATACGAGAGGAATATCATGTTTTAACGAGTAGTGCATTTTTAGATTCAGTTAAACTTTTACTTACTCTAAAGAACTTATTCTAAGAAACACTTATTCTAAAGAAATGAAAAAAATTGCTGATTAATTTCTTTTACATATTTATTAAACTGATAAAAAAGAACGTCTCTAAGAAAATCCCATTACTCTAAAATAGAAAAAAAACTATTTAAACCCTTTCATTTCAACTGACTGGTAAATATAGATATACTGTTAAAATTTGGTGTTTGGTTTCACCAAAAATAGGGTTACTAGTAGCTGCAATGGCTGTGTTGTGAAATGTTTCATCATATTTTCTGTGTTTGTTTTAACCAATAATCAGGTTTTTCAAACAAAAACATGAGAAATGGTTCAACCTCCCTAAAAAAATTTTGTGAAATGTTTCATTATATTTCGTTATTTGTTTGAACCATTTATCATGAAATGAGTTAGTTTGAAAAGAATGGCTTTATGATGAGTTAAGTTATAAAAATAATTCAGTTTCCACTTTCATGAAAAGGAAAATTTAAAAGACATTCTTAAAACATCAAGAGCGTACGAGAGGAATATCATGTTTTAACGAGTAGTGCATTTTTAGATTCGATTAAATTTTTATTTTCCAGAAATGAAAAAATGGCTGATTAATTTCTATTTAATAAACTGATAAAAGAAAGTCTCCAAGAAAATCCCATTACCCTAGAGTAATAAAAAAAACTATTTAAAATCCTTCATTTCAACTAGCTAATAAATATAGATATACTGTTAAAATTTGGTGTTTGGTTTCACCAAAAATAGGGTTACTAGTAGCTGCAATGGCTGTGTTGTGAAATGTTTCACCATATTTTCTGTGTTTGATTTAACCAATAATCAGGTTTTTCAAACAAAAACATGAGAAATGGTTCAACCTCTATAAAAAAAATGTTGTGAAATGTTTCATTATATTTCGTTATTTGTTTGAACCATTTATCATGTTTTGATCCGAAACCTAAAAAATAGTTGATCAAAATACGGAAAATATGGTGAAAAATTTCCTGTGGCTACCATATAATATATTAACGGATATTTGTAAGTAATTTTCCAAGCCATGAAGTTCTAAAGTCTAAACGGATATTTGTAAGTAATTTTCCTAGCCATGAAGTTCTAAAAGGATATTTGTAATTAATAATAGTTTGTGTGTGAATGCATTTTCAGGAGATACGTGCTAGATTTGTCAGATGGTATTGAAGACCCTGGGGGCATAAAGTGGGACCTGTGTCTCTGTTTGCTGTTCAGTTGGATAATTGTCATAGTTTGCCTTTTACAAGGCATCAAAACTTCGGGAAAGGTAAGAATTAAACTAAACACACTGTTTTTATTAGTTGAATTTCAAAAGATTACTTGAAACCATTAATTCGAAATGTGTCGCTTTCGAATTCACGAAATTCCGCAGAGTTCTTATGCTTCTAACCTAAACAAGAAATAAATAAAATGCGAGTTAATTTAATAAAGGTTTAGACACTTGTGTAAATGTTCTTGCACGCCATAGATTTTCAATAAAAATACAGTCCATAATTAAGTACAAATATTTTCATGACAGAAACGCTTCCACGTTAAATTTAAATATTTCCCAGCTTGTTATAAATTAACTCTCAATCATAATTCAATCATATTTTGAACATTTAATTTTTCATTTAAAAAAAAAGTCTTCTGTTTTTAAGTTTACCGGCTGAAACAATGGAATGAATGCTAAATCTTTCTTTTAAAATTAATTCTTGTAAGCACATCAACCTAAAGTATTGAAAAGTATCTGAAAAAACTTTCTCGATCATCTAACGGCGTGTAATGTGGCAACGTTACTTATGCGAATTTATCATGCACCAGCCTTCAATATTTTTTTTGTTATCCACTGTTAAAAAATTTGGCGCAGGATTGCACCGGAATTTTGAAACTTTCTAGCTGCCACGACTATTTTGAGCGTGTGAAAAAAAATTTGTAGTTAAATTATAACTTTGATGCACCGTAAAAGTGGTGAATCCACGCTCTGAATAGTGGTGGCAGATAAAAAAGTTCCAGAATGCCGGTGCAATCTTGCGCCAGATTTTTAACAGTGTATTGCCCAGTCCGTTTACAAGAATACGTTTATGTGAATCTTACATTACTTTAAAAAAAAAGAATTTGTTGCATTTCTTCAGGTGGTTTACTTCGCTGCCACTTTCCCTTATGTTGTACTCCTTATCCTCCTGGTAACTGGACTGATGCAAGAAGGCGCAGTAGATGGGATACTGTACTTCATATCTCCGGAATGGGAAAAGCTTCTTGACATTAAGGTATGAACAACTGTTCATGTGCATAATTATATGTCTACCAAAATGTCAATTATGTGTGAAAAAGTTTATGCTTAAATATAGAGAACGGTAGTTTTGCAACTAGACACTTCAAATTTGGACTTACAATTTTTAACATTTTATCTAAGGGTGACTCTCTAACTGCAAGGGTTAAGATTATAAAGTTTTTGTAACCCTTTCAGTCCCAATGACAATTTGGCATCTTCATTTCATATTTTTTCTGATTGTCTTGTAGCCATTTATGATATCAAAAAGCATATCACTCCATTCTTTAAAACTGTATTCTATTAGAAAACATTTTTTTATTAATCCCAATAGATGCCAGCCCTAAATTTTTTTTTAAATTATGATCAGAAACATGATGATGGAATTGACGAAATGGCATCACTGGAACTGAAAGGCTTAGAGAAAAACTTAAAATCTCTACTATTGATACCATTTTAGAGTCTTTCAAAAGTTTCAATTTTTTCTTGTCCCAATTTGTACGCCCAAGAATGCTGATAACTTGCAGTTTTGGGAGTTTGGAAAAGAAACTTTATCTCACCGCTCCAGGAGATTTAATTACACTTTAGAAACATTTGCGTTCCCCTATGTATTTACCATATCAACGAACTTGGTGAACTCCGGTAGCCATACTGCAAGGCTACCATGATTGTGTCGATTTAAGTGGTGTCAATGTCTAGCGACTCATAGCCAATTTTAACATTATTGAATTCAATTCTAAACAGACGAGTCTCATTTCTCCAATAACCCCGCCAACTAGATAGTTACTGTCTGGAGTTATTAGACTAACACATTGATTTTCGCTAGGTATGGCAAGCTGCAGCAGGCCAGATGTTCTTCTCTTTAGGCGTATCAATGGGAGCTCTCATTATGTACAGCAGCTACAATGACTTCAGAAACAATATATTCAGGTAAGGATAATTAAATTTTAGAACTTAGCTCTCTGAGAAATGGATGCTCAGATGTGACGAAACTTTCGTCATTCTTGACGAAAGGATGTCGTGAAAAATGTTCCAATTTAACCTTTGGTCCTAAATAATGAAACTTATTTACTCATATATTTTACTATATGAGTTTCTTCACATAAAAACGAAGGAGTTTGCTACTTTTTGACGATGTGAACTAACGTCAAAAAGAAGAAAATATTGCGTTACTTTGAATTTGAGTGACACCGTAAAAAAACGTCTTCGGGACTTTAGAAACCTCAGACTTAGCAAGCACGACTATTATAGTACACTCGCATTTTGATTTTTTTTTTTACATCTTTTAAAAAATTACAAAAAATGTATTTTTCATGGATTTCTTCATTTAAAAATCGTTATTTTCCATCTGGTTACTAATCAGTTTAACTTGACTCGTTGGTGATCAAAAAGTGGAGAAATGAAGTCGTTGGAAATTTGAGAGTATGAGAATCACCAAAAGTCATCTACCTTTTAAGAGGAAAAGATTGTCAAAAGTGGCAAAGTGGTTTTGACGTTTGAAAAATTTTCTAAAGTTAGATTTAATTCAGAAGTGAAGGCTGTTTTAACATAAAACTTCATTTGCTTATATTATATTTGGATGGATATTTTCAGGGATGCGATGGTTGTGAGCGTGTTGGACACTGTAACCAGCATAATTTCTGGAATGGTCATTTTTTCCGTTCTGGGAGCCATGGCGCATGATCTGGGACCGGGAACCAGCGTAAAAGATGTCGTAGCAAGTGGTGAGATAGTATTAATTATTTATTACAAACAAGTTCTGATGATGAATTTCTTTTCTTTGTTGTTGTTGTTGTCGTGTTCCTCCAGGAAATAGCCTGGAGGCAAGAGGGATGCAGTGGCTTCAGTTTGCAACAAGGCTTTGAATACTCGTGAGGGTGGAAGTCTGACTTATGTTCCAAGAGTATGCCAACTCCTCTATTTCTGCACGTGGCAGGAGGGTAGAAGCCTTTATCTATAGTAAATCTACAACCATGGCAACTGCGCTATGAAGACTTTCGGATCTTCAAATTTAACGAGCATGTTCTTATATAATAGGGACAACAAAAATTGTCATAAAATATGCAGGATTCGAACCCGGACCACTCACTTGAAAAGCGAGGTTTGAAATCCACATTCCGGCTAAGCGACATTTATTTATCCTTTTTAGTTTGTTTAAAATAAAGTTTGATATTTTTAATATATTGTAAAGCTCAACTTTATTATTTAAAAAAGAGGAGGGATTAAATGAGGATTCCTAAAATCATTGCAATTGAAAGCAACTGAAAGGGATTATTATGCTAAAAAAACTATTTAAAAAGTACAAAAAGCTTTTAATAAGAGTATAAAAAGCAGCTGTATTCAAACACGCACAAAACTAAAATATCGTAAAAAGCATCCATCTGGACTGTAAAAAGAAGGGAATTCGTTTATGTCCCGAAACGACTTTATGCTTTTTAAGATCCTCTAACTATTTATTTTTGTTTAAATTCGTTGCTTTCTGAAACTTTTGCTAAAAATCCCTCTTAAAGATTTTGAAATACATTTATAGTCTGAAACCAAAGAAAACACAAAAATTAAATAAAACGGTTTAAAATGTTAAGATCTTTGCAAATAAAACATTCGTTTTTAGTTCAAAAGGTAACGGTAACAAATACAATAATAGAATTAGCGACAGGAAATGTGTATTTCAGCAACAATCAACAACTTTAATATGCAAAAAGAAACTTTAAATTTAAAAAAAACATTCTATTTTAATTCAAAATATGAAGGTGACATTAAATTGCCAAAATTACCTACAGAGCTTGTTTATTTCAACAACAACTTAAATATTCGAAAACTTTCAAACTAAAAAATAACGCTCCTGTAGAAATTACTGAGAAATAATAATGCCGCGTCAAAACTTTTAAACAAAAAATACTTCTTCAGTATTTGATGGTATTTTCTCTTTTAGGTCCAGGATTAGCATTCATGGCATATCCAGAAGCCTTAAGCAGACTTCCCGTGCCTCAGCTATGGTCTATCCTTTTCTTTTTCATGCTCTTTATCCTTGGATTAGACAGCGAGGTACAAAAAACACGTCTAGGTTTTGAAAAGAAGGCGTAACACAGCTGTATAGCCAGATTAAGTCTTCAAACCATCTTAAACTATTTTAAAGAAATATTGAAAGTTTTGTAATTTTTAGTGAAGCGTTGTTATTTAAATGAGTAATTTTTATAGTATCTTATAATATTTTAAAATTAATAAATATCTTGGATTTTTTGTGTTTTTTTTTAATGACTAGCGTTTAGCTTTATAATACAGAAAATAAATTTATAGTAAATGTTATTAAAGAAAATAAGTTAATAAATATTATGTATGTACAACCCTTTTAATTGGATCCTTTGCACTTTGTTTGATACTTAAATTTAATTTTTCTATGACATTTAAAAATCTGTCATAACAACAAATTTTCGGTTGACTTCTTCTTAAAATAGATTTTTGAATTGTATAAACTATTATTCAAATCACAATTAAAAAGCTATCCTTAAAGTTTATGTGAACCATTTATAAAAATTCTGAATAATGAAAATTTCTTAAATATTCTTTAAATACGACGCCCGTCACCAATAGCCCTCGTGTAGCTCTAGTACTACGACAATTCAAACTAAACTTAAATATTCTTAAAGATGGATTTTTAAAAACGTTTTTGTTGAGACACGGTAATATTTGGGAAAACTTATGGCGTAAATTCCAAGTTAATTCAAAGTTTAAATTCAACGAAGAGAAAAACAGTCTTTATTGCCTTCATATATTCGACCTTTCAATTACGTTTAACGTCCAATTTTTTTTTAACTTTCGATGGGTTTTCTGCGTTAAAACTTCATGTTTGGAAATAATCCTTAAAAAGTTCTCTGAACAGTTATTTGTGATGCACCTAAAATAAAAATGCTTTAAGGATCTTTTAGCAAATGAATTTAGCAACATATACAAGCAATACTTCATCCTGTACGTTAAAAAAAAGTTGAAATAATTTTTATGTGGTCTTCCATTAAAGTTTAAAACTCTTAGTGATTGAATTTTGTAATAAAATTTCTAGGACTTTATGATACTTAAATTAAATAAAAAAAATACATATTTTGTCATCAAAACACTCTGGTTAAAAAAAAATACATCAGTAAATTTTCGTTCAAAAATTCTCTTAAAAAAACATTTACCGTATCATAGCACCAAAACCAAAAATAATACTCTTAATGGGCTTTCGAAACTTTGCATTTTTTAAGACTTACTATATTTTTTTATGTCTATTTGATTATATTTATTTTTTCGACATAAAACTAACCTTCGATGTATTTTCTGTTTTGTAGTTTGCGTTAATGGAAAACGTTTTAACTAGTTTCTGCGATGAATATCCCCACCTTCGAAACCATAAATCAAAATTTTGCGTCATTTTGGGTGTCGTCTGTTTTCTACTGGGATTGCCCTGTGTTACAAAAGTAAGTAAAAAAAGACCTGAAACTACACTCTTAAAACAAAAGTGTGAAATCCACTCATACAGGAGAAGTGCATTATCGACACTGGAAAAGAGTGAAAATTAACTCAGACTGAGTTAAAATCACTCGTTTGGAGTGATCCTGTAGGAGTTTTAACTAAACAAAAGAGTGAAATCCACTCCAATAGGATAAGTGCATTTTCGACACAGAAAAGAGTGAAAATTAACTCAGACTGAGTTTAATTCACTCGTTTGTTTTAAGAGTGTATATGAGCTGGACAAAATAACAGGCGAACTTTGCTATTATTGCGTATTTTCACATTTCTTCGAAACTAATAAGTGCGTAAAATACATTGGATAACTTGTAACGCTCATTATGGTACACGTTTTATACGTAAGTATTGTCGCTAATGTAGTAAAATGGGACGCAGAATGAAGTTAAAAATAATGTTTTTTACAACCTTGAACCGAAGAATTATATGAAATTTTACTCTTTTTACATATTGTATTAGCCAAAACCAAATTTATATGTCTCTTAAATAACTAACATTTATCCAGAATATTTTTGGAGATTTAATAATCGTAAAACATAAAAATATATTTTTTTAAAATGTATTATTTATTATAATATATTTCTTAAAAATGTATTTCTTAAAAAATTTATTTAATAAAAATTGATTTATTAAAATGTATTATTTATTAAAAATGTATTTACTAAATATGTATTTATTAAATATGTATTTATTAAATATGTATTTATTAAATATGCATTTATTAAATATGTATTTATTAAATATGTATTTATTAAATATGTACAATGAAATATGTATTTATTAAATATGTATTTATTAAATATGTACAATGAAATATGTATTTATTAAATATGTATTTATTAAAAATATGTTTATTAAAAATTTATTTATTAAAAATGTATTTGCATAAACTGTTCCTTTCAGGGAGGGCAATATATTCTAGAATTGATGGACAAATATGGGGGTGGAACAGCCGTCGTGTGCGTAGCATTGGTCGAAAGCATGGCCATTGCTTGGTTGTATGGTATATATGCATTGTTTTTATTTTCATATGAACAGTAGTTTTAGGTTTTAGCATTATAAAAATAGCGTTTTTTAATATATTTTTTTAAAAAATACTACTCACTTTTGTTTTGGAAATGTATCCATTTAATTAGGAACTTTTAATAATATTATACTTTTATTATACATTTTGATTACGAACATTTATTATTATACATTTTGATTACGAACACTTATTATTTTACTTCCATTATTGTACATTTCAATGAGGATCCGTAATAAGAAATAGATGTTAAGAAAAATCGACTCATCTCCACTTCTAATTTGGCTAAAGCTAATTTTTATCGTACATAAATTTATCCATTTCATGGAAATTGAAGATGTTAAAGAAAAAAATTAAGTAACAAATGCCTTTGACATCAAAATATTCATGAGATATGCTTTAAAAAAATTCTTGCAACTTATGTAACGATTTAATCACGAAAATTTACTTTTTTACATACTTTTATAGGTAATAAAAACTACCCAAGCTCTTTGAACTTATGCAAAGTATAGCTTTCAAATTATTTTTAAAAACTATTTTTGGTAGCTGAAATTTAATATTCAATATCCACTTTATAAACTAAACTCACTGAACTTGAAATTCTTACCTTGCATAAGAGCTGATTAACACGATTGTTCAACATTATTCAGCTTAACACGATTATTCAACAAAGCATACTTCAAAGCAATAATCTCTCAGAAATTCACTGACGCTAATATTGAAGAGATTTTAATGGAATTTATTAGTGAGGGAATATATGGCTTGGTATTACATAAACATTATATTCATTGAATGCATTTTCAGGAGATGTTATTAAATATTGTTGACACAAACTCTTTAAAAGCGTTACACAGTTAAAATGCTTTGCAATATAAAATAATTTGAAAATCCTTTTAAAACTTAAAATTTAGTTTAGTTGAAAATAAAAGTGCGCTAAAACTACACATTTTTATTATTAATGGTTTTCGTAATTTTTAACAAATTCATGAAGGATGATGTTACTTAAAGCATGAGTTTCCTAATCATCGTAATCGTAGCGTCCAATCGACAAACTGGTTTTGAAAAAAAATCATAAATTACATAATTATACACGTTGATATTTCTGTGTGATATAATGTGAATGTGACTGTCGAAAACGATCATTACCTTAAGCTTTGGTTCCCTAAGATAAAGATCGTTATCAACTGATACTCTCAAATTACGACACAGAAATCTTAACGTATAACGATAGCATACTTAAAGCAGGGGTGGGTGGGGAGCTCAGTCTGTTAGACGCTCCTAGCATGTGAAAGGTCCCAAGTTCTTGTCCAGGCATCGCAAAATAACTGCCGACCAGCTAAAAGCGGGCCCGTGCAGCCAAAATGTCCGACGAATAATACCCCGTGTAAAGGGAGTGCACGTTAAATATGCTCCAAAGTCCCAATGCTGCGTACGCGATGTCGCCCTTAATGGTTGCGTTGGGTAACTAATCAGGTGTCGGCTTGTCACTTAACTGTGATTCTAAAATACGACGCCCGTCGCCAATAGCCCTTGTAAGCTCTAGTGCGACGATAATTCAAACCAAACTAAAAAAACATATTTAAAGCATTTTTTAAACAACATGTCTATCGTGACGGAAGCTACGATTACGATGCTAAAAAAAACCGCAGGCTTTAGGAAACCAGATATTAAGGCTGCTCATCACTCCCATACTCCGTCTTCCTTCGATCGGGCTTGCTGATGTTAAGTCTATGGGGAAAAATGGTTTTTGTTCCAAAAAAAGTCAAGAAATTATAGGAACATTTTGATGCGGTTTTTTTTAAATTAAAAAAAATCCAATAAAGTAGTGCTTTTAGAGGTTATTTTTTTAAAAACGTTATTTACTATTTTTTTAATCTAATTTTTTTCTATTAAAAAAAAGGCAAGTAACGTTTTTAAGAAAATAACCTCTAAAAGCACTACTTTATTGGAGTTTTATGAATTTAAAAAAAAAAAACCGCATCAAAATATTTCTATAATTTCTTGACTTTTTTTGGAACAAAAACCATTTTTCCCCATAGACTTAACATTAGCAAGCCCGATCGAAGGAGGACGGGGTATGGGGGTGATGAGCAGCCTTAAGCTAATGCGTATGCGAAAGACGCAGGAATGCGTTTTAATGCACAAAACTTATTATCCTAGGATACTAAAAATTAGGTAATGACTTCATCTAAAATGCATTTTTTCCATGCAGGAGTGGATAGATTTTGTGAAGACATTCACTTTATGCTGGGAATGAAACCAGGGATCTACTGGAGGATAACTTGGAAAATCACAGGTCCTGCTATTTTAACAGTAGGTAAAAGAATTAGTAAATATTGAACAACTGTATCCCTTATTTTTGTCTTTGAATAATATTTTTATTTAAGCACAGCGCCCCAATAACCACTTTATTTTAGCAAGACCACTTAAAGTTATGCAGCATAAAATTTAAAACGTTAAAAGGTAATTAAATTTTAAGAGAAAACCGATATCAATTCGAAAAATTAATTGTTATATCGAAAACATAAGTTTTATAAAAAAAATTATACTAATTGAAAATAGACATTTCGAGTCCGACATTCCAATTGTAATTATTTAGTTTCGGTGCGTGTAGAAAGAATTATAAAATAGGCTTTTTCGTTTGTTCACAAATAAAAAGTTTTCGTAAATTATTCTTTTTGTTCTTTTAATTTTGAACATTCTTTAGTTGGAATATGTAACCCACGCTGAAAAACGTAACGTCAACACATTTGCTGTAATTTACAAGTGCATGTGACTTAGCCACGATCCAGTGTGAGTGCCTTGCTTTGTCAAAAATTAGAATATTGATCAAGGTCTAGACGCCTGATAATGCGCACACCAAGAAACTACATGAAAGTTATGTACATTTGTTTTTTACTTACAGAAAAAGCTGCAATCAAGTTCTGCAGAATGTGTTGTGGATATGTGACAAATATATCGTTACATAAATTTATCCATTTCGTGGAAATTGAAAATGTCAAAGAATAAAATTAAGCAACAAATGCCTTTGACATAAAAATAATCATAGGATATTTTTTTTAAAATTTTGCAACTTATGTAACGATTTAATTACGATAATTTACTTTCTTTAAATGCGTTTATAGGTAATAAAAACTTCCCAAGCTCTTTGAACTTATGTAAAGCATAGCCTTCAAATTATTCTGTACAGAAATTTTGTACAGTGTAATAAAAAATGTATTTTTTTCATAAATTATAAGTAAACAAACAAATTCCCTTACAGGGTATGAAAAAGTGGATAATGTCAATTCTGTGGTTTATTTCACACTTAATTCTAAAATTCCTAATGCAAATATGCATTATTTTTATTGAAAAAACAATAACGCTACAAACCTTTATATATCCCATGCAAAAATATTTAAAGGCGATAATCAAAAACATTTTTCATTCTCCCGCAAAAATGACAAGCCCCAGCTATAACCAGACTTTTATATTCACAGCGGGGCTGAAATAAAAGTATAAAACTTTTGTAGAATAAAGCATATTCATTCTTTTATGCTCCATTGCTATAGAAAACCATCATTTTTCTTCCTGAATGGGGGCCCAGAGAATACTCTAATAGGCCTAACACACCCAGGTGAAAACTTTTATTTTAAATGAAAGAGATTTTTATCCTCAAAAAGGCTGGGGAAAACTTTTTTATGGCCTACTTATGCATTCCGTTGATATTGGTGCTTAAAAAATTTTTAGTTATAAATCTTTGCCTTGGCAGACAATAGGCTGAAGTCCGATGTTATGACGTGAAATATTAGCCGTTTTTCTGCTAGTTTAATGTCGCTTTGAGAAAAATATTTCATATCGAAATGCACCAGAGTGGCACAATTTGGTATTCAGGTCTATTTTGTTGAGTGGGTTACGGGAAATTTGTCAAAATTTGGTTATCTCGGAAAATTCAGATTCTGAGTGCTTTTTTTTATCAAATCCCCTGAATGAACATTTTAGACATGTCACTGGAAATTTATGAGGATCTAAGAATTTCAAATTTGGAATTAAATTTCAGGCTATAAACGTTTATCCTCAAAACTTATCAACTACTTGCCACTTCACTTTACTTGCAAAGTATTAATTTAATATTTTCAAAAAAATCCCATGAATAGTTATGTTTGGTTCTTGCAGAAACTGATTTTTTAATTTGAATCAATTGACGTTAACTTGTCCTGAGCAAAGAAAAAAACATTCACTATTCGTAATAATTGTTCATTTCTTTTACTCCGACGGAAAAATTATCATATTCCCTCAATATTTGAAATCAATCGATAAGTGGCTCTGTTTTATCATTTTGAAGTTGTAACTTTAATTATGAGCACCGTGCATACAACAAAGGTTCCACAAATATCGTTAACGCCAAGTCTAATATAATACAAAACAAAAGACAGTAAATATTTGTGTCATACGAATACGACATTCATTGTTTAATATCTTTGAAAATTAAAATAAATTCTCAAAGGTCTTTGATAGTCTTTTAGACGTTCAAGTCTCATAAAAGAGCTTTTTTTATCAAACAAAGATAGACTTTCACACGCCGTATTAACATATTTAAAACAATTGTTTCAGACACTTAAATTAAAACAACGAAACATACTTGCTCTTTAGGATCTTCTAACAAACAAAGTCACAATCGGAAATTTGCTTATTTTTTAATTTTTACTTATTCTCTTTAAAATAAATACTCATTGTGTGTACTCTTTATTCCAAATATTCCTTTCTCTATTTTATAATGTTAAGATTACAACGCATACTTAAAATATTCTTATCCACAAAACAATAAATTTGGAGTTCACGAGCCACATACGCGAAAGAAATATCCTATAAAACACGTTTGTAGCGTTATTTTGTTTCTCTTTTGGGACAATAAAACGTGCGTGTTTGTTTCATACCATTAAATGCCTTTTAAACTTCAAAAAGAATTGTCTTTTGTTTTCAATTTCTGTACACTATTTCAAGGATGATTACTTTTAGTGGGTTTTTTAAGGGGTTTTTATGGTGATACTTTTCATGTCCCAATTGTGTACAATCTTGAAGATCATTTCGTATTTTATTTTCATTACTACTGGTGTATTTACTGAAATTTTGATAGCTTAAACAATAAAATGGCTCAATATTTAATAATTTGAGCCATTCATGTCTTAAGAATTGACTTCTTTTCGATTACTTTTCACGGGATATTTATTTTTAAGGGAACTAAATTGTAGATACTCTTACATATAAGTACTTTAACTTCAATTTTTATTTGAAATTGAAATTACAAATACATTGAGATATGGTAAGTAAAATAACCATAAAATAGCTTTACTTACTAAGTATAGCTATTTTATGGTTTATGTTTATGTAAACGTTTTATGGTTTGGATTACTTGCTTTATATTATTATTCGGTAAAGCTTATTAATTTAGTAAGGAAAATATAAACTTCATCTCCCAAATTAAATTATTTTCATAGACGAATTCATATACTAAATTATGTTTTATATTAATATAGAGATATTTGGTTAAATTTCAAATTTATTAATTTGTTTTAATATTTATATAGAGATATTTGGTTTAAATATAAAACTTTTGAACTAATTAGAAACTCAAATGTCAACCAGCTGAGTAACCTAAGTTACTTAAGTTACTTCTAATTTATAAATGTTAAAGCAAAGTGGGATTTTTTTACCGTATGAGCTAATCAGCAAAGAGATGCAAATTAATAAAAATTTGCACTAAGTTAGTTTTATATTTCAAAATCCGTATCGAACAGTTTTTAAAACTTTTCAATCTCCATTTTTTATTTTAATATCGATAACAAAATCCAGTTTTAAATAGCATTTTTAACTTAGACCACAAAAAGGGCAAGATTTTGTTAGCCCCAGTTTAGTCCAGTAAAATAAAACATTTTGGTATACAAAAGGTCAAGTAGTTCTGATTTTTGGATATGTTGTATGTAATGGAGGTCTAATTAAGAATGCAAGTTTGTGACCTTGGGGCGCCGCCGCTCGCTGCGCCCCAAGGTCAAACGTCGGTCATTTTTTAGTTTTTGCAGATTTTCTCCTTAAAGGCTTGGTTTTACAACAAAGTGTTGAATACAACAATTAAAGAGGGATAAATATGCTACAATTTGAGTGCATGTTGGTGTTTTTAAGCCTAATAGTTCCTGAGATACAGCTCTTCAAAGTTAGTGTAAATTACGAAAAAATTGTGTTTTTCAAAATTTAGCAATTTTTTTTTCTCCAAAAGATTTATTTAATAGCAAGATTATTACTTTTTAATTGATTTGTTCACGTTACCATAGGGTAATTTAAGGTTTCAGAGTTTTTTATGTTTGTGTTTCATTTTTAAGATAAAGGAAAGAATAGCCACAGCGCGCCCCAAATGGAAAATTTAGATATATCGCGCCCTAACATTCAGTAAACCTGTTGTAAAAAAAGGGAATTACTTTACTGGGTCGGATAGTTTTAATTTTTGGATGTGTTTTATATTTTGGAAGTCTAATTAAGAATCCAAGTTTGTGACCTTGGGGCGCCACCGCTGCTGCGTCCTAAAGTCAAAAATCGGACATTTCACAGTTTTTTCAGATGTACTCCCTGAAGGTTTGGTTTTACCACACAATAACGAATAAAACAATTAAAGAGGGATAAATATGCTGCAGTTACAGGATAAATATAACAGTTAGTAAAAATAACAGTATAAATATGCTACTTGGGGTGCCGCCGTTGGGGGCGCCCCAAGGTCAAGCTAATTGTTTAAACTGCTGTTTCACTTGCAACAATGCAGCACTGTTTCATGGCTTACGATTGTATTTTCAGGTACAAAACTTTTGGGGCATGAAAAAATCCTCTCGAATGGGGTTGGTATAAAGCTAAGTTACTACGACAGCAACCTCGTTTTTATTTCATGATTATTAGAATTAAAATGACAAAATTCAAGTTAGATAGAATGTCAAGTTATCCGAGGTTACTAATGAATCAAATATATGGCTTTTGCCAGTTCTACAACAAGACAATGATTTACAGACATTTCTTCACAGAAATATGAAAGGGGTTTTCTAGTTAGGTAGATGAACATAATTGTGTTTAATGAAAATTTGATCGTTTTTCTGATTTGGCGTAGCCTGCGACAGTGCCCCAAGGTCAAAAACTTGAATTCTTAATTAGACTTTCAATATATAACACATGTTCAAAAATTAAAATTACCCGACCCCTATAAGGTTACGTCATACCAATATGACACTCCCTTTTTCTAAAACAGGTTTAGTGAACATTGGGGCGCGATTTATACAAATTTTCCACTTGGGGCGCGTGGCGGTGGCAAGCCTTGTCTTGATCTTGAAAATGGAACACAAACACAAAAAAGCAAACGATACCTTAAAAAATCCTATGGTAACGTTTACAAATCAATTAAAAGGTATTAACCTTGCGATTAAATAAATCCTTTGAAGAAAAAAAATTGCTAAATTTTGAAAATGACAAATTTTTCGTAATTTGCACTAACTTTGAGGAGCTGTATCTCGGGAACTATTTGGCTCAAAAACACCATCAAGCACTCAAACTGTAGCATATTTATCCCTCTTTAATTGTTTTATTCATTACTGTGTTGTAAAACCAAACCTTCAGGGAGTACATCTGAAAAAACTGTGAAATGTCCGACTTTTGACTTTGGGGCGCAGCCAACGGCGGCGCCCCAAGGTCACAAACTTGGATTCTTAATTAGACTTCCAAAATATAAAACACATCCAAAAATTAAAACTATCCGACCCCGTAAAGTAACTCCCTTTTTTAAAACAGCTTTACTGAACGTTAGGGCGCGATATATCTAAATTTTCCATTTGGGGCGCGCTGTGGCTAGGCTTTCCTTTATCTTAAAAATGAAACATAAACATAAAAAAACTCTGAAACCTTAAATTACCCTATAGTAACGTGAACAAATCAATTAAAAAGTAATAATCTTGCTATTAAATAAATCTTTTGGAGAAAAAAAAATTGCTAAATTTTGAAAAACACAATTTTTTCGTAATTTACACTAACTTTGAGGAGCTGTATCTCAGAAACTATTAGGCTTAAAAACACCAACATGCACTCAAATTGTAGCATATTTATCCCTCTTTAATTGTTGTATTCAACACTTTAAGGAGAAAATCTGCATAAACTAAAAAATGACCGACGTTTGACCTTGGGGCGCAGCGAGCGGCGGCGCTCCAAGGTCACAAACTTGGATTCTTAATAAGACCTCCATTACATATAACATATCCAAAAATCAGAACTACTTGACCTTTTGTTAGGTAACCCCCCTTTTTCACGACAGATTTACTGGACTAGTTGAAATTTTCTATAAACTAAAGATTTCTATTTAGATTAATGAGTATTATTAAATTTATTATTTGCAGTTCGTTTTTGTGTATTCTCTCGTTGAACACGAGACTTTAAAGTATGGTACGTACGACTTCCCCGACTGGGCAGACGCGATTGGCTGGATCTTGGCGTCACTTTCCATGCTGCACATCCCGTTCTGGGCAGCGGTCGCCGTATGGAAGCAGCCAGGAGCAACCCTAAAGGAGGTAAGAAAATTGATGTATAAGTAGAAACCACAGGGACATTAGATATAATAGACTGTTCGTGTTCATTGAAAAGCCTTAAAGTTCCTCCAGGGCCGGATTTCTAAATAGGCTAAGTAGGCTGTAGCCTAGAGCGGCGAATTTTTTGGGGGCGGCAAGTTTTACGACCAATTAAAGCGGCATTCGGCATAAAAAAAATTATACAGATATGAATATTTTTAAAAACGAAAACAAATAATTTACATTAATGTGTAAACCGTAACTAACCGCCTATATATAGTACTAATATTTCGTAACAAACATGGTCGCTGCGAGGGCAATTGAACTCCATACTCCCAGATTTAGAAATTTTCAAGAAAAATGATAGTACAGTTTTTAAAAAATCGCATATTTTCCTTTTGATTTAGTGTGCAAGGTACATAGATTACTCTAATATGTTTGTCTATTTTGAACACCATATATCACCCTATTTAGCAGCTAACAAGCTACTTTACTCCGAAGAGTGTGAATATTGTGACAGGGGCAGCAAATCAATAGCCTACCGACGGCAAAACTTTAAATCCGGCCCTGAGTTTCTCAACTTCGATGAAGTCTTGTAATACTGCAGTCCAAGATTCATTTGTTTTCTAAAAAGTCAAAAACGGATGCAACAATTTTTATATTTTTAAATACAACTTATGTACCAAACATGTGATAAAAATTAAATAAAAATGTATTCTTCTTAAAAATACCTTTAGATTTTTACTAGCAGAAGAAATCGACGACGAGGAGAAAGATTTTTTTTTTGTATCAAACATAATTTAGAATTTATTTTATATAAATAAACTATAAATTAAAATTTCGATCATTTTTGCTTTAAAGTGTTTTGAGAATCAAGCCATTTCAAAAACGATGTTTTAAAAATTTTTTTTAAATATGTAAAAGGATAAATTCTAAAAACTTTTTAAATTGACCGTGAAACGTAAATATATTTGTGTTCATTTTTTTAACTTCATTTGCGCAGTTTCTGAGTATATTTGTCACCATAAAAAAAACTTGCTTTATATATAAAAAAAAGTTGAGTAAACGTGTATTGAAAGCAAAGAGTCAATTACTATGTCTGAGTAACTTTTTTAATTTTAATCGGGTTGTTTTTAATAGAGGTTTAGAAAACTGGTTTCGTACTTTATTTTTTATTGCAAGCTCTCTTAAATGGAGTACTACAGTACTTTATTTATATTTTTTGAAGAAATAATAAATTCCTTTTTCCTATTTATTTTTATGGACTGTTAAAACTTATCATTTCTCTTCAATTTACTATTCAAACTTCAAAGCTATAAAAATTGAAAGAGTTATAATAAGTATAAAGTCCAAATGCCATTGGGATTAAAAAAAAACTTTTTTTAATCTATTTCAAAATAACTAATAATGTTTCACGTTCTATAGTTCTCTTTTTTTTTCGTATAACGATTTGTTTATTCAAGAAAAAGTATTGTAAGAATTAAACTGAGTTCCATTTTATCGCTTACTTTTTTTAATGAAACTTTTAAAAAAAACAACCATTTCTTAGGAAAGAAAATAGTAGTTTCTACATCATAAGCTAATCCTACAAAAAATCATAGATAAAATATAAATTTGTACCGCTATTTTTAAAAGTAGTTTTAAGGGTCTTATTACGAATTAATTCCTTTGATACTCAGTAATCGCTGCTATAGAATTGATATTTTCACTAACGTTTCGCAGAACTGTGAATTTTTAAAAACAATATCTTCCTCTTAAGCTGCTTTGCTTGGTGAAGCTTTTTTCAATTGTTATAAGTGTTTTTGCGAAGAAATATTTTTTAGATAGTTTAAAAATTAAGGATCGTTTGTTCCTTGACAGTCATGTATAAATTTTTACAGAATTTAAGACACAATATTAAAATATTCCTTTAGTTGATAAAAGATAGTAAAAGAGAATTGCGTTGTTAATTTTATAATGATGGTTTAACGCTATTGATTTATTTAACAATACACGAACATGCAAATTTTATTAAACTTTCAAACTTAGAAGCTTTCTTAAAAATTTGTTTAAGGAAAATAATGTGTAAATTACACATTTAAACCTAAGAGATTTATCCATATAAAGATATAGTTTTTTTTTCTTTTTTTGTAATTATGTGTAGCTTATCTTTAAAATATAAATAAAATTTATTTAATTATCTCATCCAAATAACATTACGTAAGAAATTAATTTCTATAATTTGATTATTAAAAGGTTATTAACATTTCGTTTAGGTAATTAATTTAAAATAATTAAATTGGAGTACAATTTAGTTAGGATAATTAATTAATTTAAAGGTCTTCAAATTACCTACAAAAGACTTTTTTAAATATTTAAACTAACTTATTGTTTTAAAATTAAAACTTATTGTTTGAAAATTAAAACTTATTGTTTGAAATTTAAATAAAAGGTATTTTAAGTTTTTTTATTTTTTTCCAAAAGCGTTTTTAAAACATAGCTTACTTTTTTAATATTTGTATTTAATAAATATAACTCATTATTAAATGTACCAACCGACAATAAAGATATAAATTATGCATCTAAATGAAACAAAGAAAGTACCTAAACCAAGCCAAACCAAGTTTTATTGACTTATCGACGACCCATTTGTGAATTAACAGTAACACCTTCCTTACCGAATATACCTTACTTAAGGTAGTCGAATACCCAAAATTCTAAAATTTTTACCATTACTTTAATCTTTTCCAAATTTGGCATACTGATTTCAAATACTTTTTTTTATTTAAATATAATCTATTTATTTTTAATGGAGTTTTTCTACTAAAAGAATAGGTTAACGCTAACAAGTCTACCACATTGAATTTTCATCCTATAAACATTAATTATGTGTTAAATTCTTCGTTTTGAACTGATGCATGCAATGACCCTCTAGAGTTACATACAAATTACAAGATTAAAAGTTATTAAGAAAAATGTTGTAAATTAACCACACAAAAAAGATTTTTTTCGATTAACTTACACTTGGACATTTTTAAAAAAAAAACTATTATATTTACACCAGATGTTAGAGGTTCATGGAACAGATATATATTAAAATAGCATCTGTAAAAAATGTCAGGTAAATCAATGTAAAACTTTTTATGCTAGAAGTGTTAGCGTAAACCCCTTTTTTTAGTTGAAAAACACCGTTTAAAATAAATCAATTATATTTAAATAAAAAAATTGCCCAAAAAGCATTGTTCATTATATTTGAAATCACTATGCCAAATTTGGAAAAGATTAAAGTAATAGTAAAAATTTTAGAATTTTGGGTACTCGCCTACCTTAAAACGGGTTAAACGTTTATCGTTAACTTAATTTTGTCCGACCTATATTTTCAAGTTCTATAGTAGTCTTAATATTACATTTAGTTTCTAAAAATAAACTTAAGCAGAAAGCTGGTTTTCACAGAAAAACTTCTCTTGCCAATCATCCCTAATCAGTTAAAAAAGAACTTTCAGGATACAATTTTTAGTTTTTTTACCTAAGAAACCGGTAGATGTCAGCACAATAAGAAGTTTATAGTCGAAAAATAAATACTTTTCCTATCTTATCGTCATCTTTTAAAGATAAATACTAAGTTTTCACAGTTCAATTCTACTTCAAACAGGACAATCATGATCAAATATCGATTTAAACTAGCATTGTGCGACGACTTTTTTGCCGACAAGAATGAACTGCTAATTTAAACAAGTTTAATAAAATAAGTACAGGGTGAGGCAAACAAAACCGGCCTCGAGGTGGAGATAAGAATACGACAGAAATGTTGCCAAATCTAAAACCAATGCAAAAACAGGTTAGCTTACTGAAGCTATTGATCGCTTCAATATTAAGCCCAAACAAACGCTTGGCGACTTATTTGCCAGCAACTACGCTACGCTTTTAGAAGCTAGTTGAAATGGAATATAAACAAGGTTAGTAGAGCTGATCAAGATTTAGTGATTATTTGATTGTTTCGGTTGTTATTTATCCTAGAGAATCGGACCTTTTTGTTTTTGGTAATACAAAACATTTTAAGTTGATTGCAAGACACAAAATTTGCATTATGGGACGTCTTCATACAATGCGAACTAAAATCTGAACTCGCCACTAGTCTATGAGTAGCTCTCATGTGAAGCTAATCCGATCCAACCAATGCAAAATCAGGTTTCAGGCGGCTTCAAGAGCTTTCCTCGTCAAGCATTTCAACGTATTCCCATCTCTAGATCGGGGCCTGTTCTGTTTGCCTCACCCTGTATAAGTGCCTTATCGTTTACTTTAAAATCAAATCTCTGATTAATTAAATTAACTATTCACTAAGGTTCTGGTCAATTATACCATTCTGCGTGTTTTTGAAAGGTTTATTACTTGCTGAAAGCTTTTCAAGGTTTAGAAGTCATCAAATTTAAACATTTCTCTTAAACTAAAAATCTATAACGCAATTATTAAATCTATACTACTTATGGCAGTGAAACTTGGAAAATTACAAAACAACAGGAAAATAAACTCAACGCATTTCATACTAAATGTTTAAAAAAGATTCTAAAAATTTATTGGCCAGAAAAATTTCAAACCATAATCTATATATTAAAACAGCTGACAAACCCTTGACAATAGACATAAAGATAAAGAGGTGGCATTGGGTCGGCCATGTACTAAGAATGAGCCCCGATTCTAATGAACGGATAGCTTTAACTTGGTCGCCAGACGTTAAAAGGGGGAGGGAACGACCAAGACTGACGTGGAGAAGAAGCATCTTGAAGGAGCGAGACCATCTTGGTTGGCCAAGCTGGGCAGTTGCCAGGGAGACCGCACTGAACCGGAGGAATTGGATTTCAACAATTGCGGTCTCATGCGCCTATAAGGCGTGACGAGTCGCAAGGCAAGGCATTACTTGTACCTGAATTTAAAATTCGCATTCTTATTTGAAACATTTATGATTTCAGAAATTCCTTGGTGCCCTCCAACCCACCGACGAATGGGGCCCAAGCGACGACATGGCCAAAGTCTACTACAAAATCAACATGAACGGGCCTCTGCCCACACACTCGGATGACGCCTCTGTAACGTGCCTCGCAAGGGGCGACAGCGGCGACTCGGGAATACTCGAGTATCTTTGAGAGACACCTGGTGGCAGAAATGCGAACTCATTGAGTTGAGGACTGAGTGATTGACTATTTATCCAAGCGAGGCCATTTGGCATCATCATGTTTCTGATCATAATCGTAAAAAAAAAATAATAATAGGGCTAACATCTATTGGGATTAATAAAAAATATTTTCTAGTAGGAAAAATTTTTAATAATCGAATGGTGTGCTTTTTGATATCATAGATGGCTAAAGACGATCAGAAAAAAATTCTAAAATGATGGTGCCAAATTTTCAATGGAACTGAAAGGGTTAAGGTCATTTAATATTAACTTGAACGGATTCACGACAGTTAGTAATTTTGGCGAGTGATTCTGTTCACTGTTCGAGAAATTAAGTGCCAAACAAAGTCCTTTAATTCAATAATTCTGTCAGAAGGATGACTTTGGTGAACGTGTGTTGCCATACCACCAAAAAGCTGTCATGACTCTGCTTTCTTAAGTTTACAATATCTAGATTCTGGACTTTATCAATGGAAAATATATTGTAGAGCGTGCTTGCTGAGTTCAGGGAAGTTACATTGTTAGATGGATCATTTTAAAATTTAAAAAAAATTAACTTTGCGTATTTAAAAATGGTTACGAAATTGAATCTAGAACGATCATACGTAAAAGCTTCGTTAAGTTTTAAAAAACTGTCCAAAAAGATCGTAGCAAAGTTCTTTAAGCAGTTTTTTTTTATTAATATAGTATTTATTTCAATGAAAAGCACATCATGTACACAATGCCACCGAACACAAAAAGTGTGTACTGTTAAGTGTTGTGTTGTGTGTACTGTTAATTTAGTCGGATAAACAAATGGATAAAAGTATTCACCTTTTTTCACTACATGAAATGAAATGTAAATATAAATTTTCATACCTTACGTAACATTTTTATTCATATTTCTAAAGTAAATAGTTAATACTCTTCAATACTTAAAATTTAATTGAATGAATGCTCACATTTTTAAAAATAATCTGTGGGTGTTTTTTTTTTCCGAAAAATACTTACAGCACTGAACATGTATATAAATGCAGGAATTGCGTATTTTCATCGTTTATCCTACCACTACTCTTTGGTACCCAATAGGGTATCCTTGACAAAAAGTATTTGTTTTTCTATTTAAGATAGAAAATCAATAAGGTGTCGTTAGATTAAAAATTCTATGTTTTTCTGTTTATTTTTGAACAAGTAAAACGTCGAAAGTTGTACGACAAAACAATTAAATTAAAAATAAATAACAGTAAGTTATTTTTCGAAAATTGCAGTTTTTAAAAAAGGTGTCACGAAGTAGAAACAAAAATTGTGAAGGAAGTGAATTATTTTTTTTCCAAAACTTTACAAGGTTAATACGTTTGGAGATGAAGTAACTACTCCAGTAATTGTCACTTTAAAAGTTCGTTTTTAGTGTTTTTTGAACAATTTTCATGTCAAGTGTCAGAAAACTTATTAGTTTTTAAAAATATGTATTTATTGTGGTTTTCTTCTTTGCCATTAAAGAATATGCCGAACTTCCTGAACATCACTGTTTTTTTTATGATAATGTGATTACAGGAACAGTGATGATAATTTTGGTAGATATATGGTTTTTACAGACGTTATATGAAATTCAGTGAACTATATCTAGTGTATAATATTTCCCTTGAGCAACATATACTTTAAACCGCTTTAAAATGACTTTGAACTATGGTTGATGTTTGGTAACTTAAGCGATTTATCTTCTGTTATAAGCTATATTGTTGCTTTACAATGAAAACAAATTAATTATTTCAAAAAAAAAATTATATTTTATATACAATTAAAATAGTATAATTTTACCGAATGTAATGCATCATCCTCGATGCTAAGTCTATATCGTTTCCGACGTTTTAAAATTTTTAATAATTAAGTTCAAGTGCAATTATACATTTTGTAACATTTTCCCTTGATGTATGTCCATCAAAGATCAAAATATATTTTTGTGGAGTAAAATGACAAAAATCGTGCATTAGAGCTTTTGAAAAAGTAATGCCAACTAAATATTTATTAAAATACAAAATTACAAAATTTATCATATAAGACGCCTAGTTTTAGTTCGTTTTGAGATCCATCGCAATGATCGATGAATTACATTTACTGTAACTAACTTTTAACGATATAGTTCTAATGAATAACTATTCTATTTTTAAAACAATGAGACTTTTTTGTTAAATAATGGTGCGTGTTTTGTGACCTCCTTTTTTTAAACAAATAATGGAACAGATCAATGACTGTCGAATTTTAAAAATGATACAGCTCAATTTCTTAAAATATTTAACCCTTTCCGACCGAGCTATCACGATCGTGCGGGTATAAAAGAGAATGTTCAAGCTCTTCAAAAATATAGAAATACCGAAGCATCTTACTTTTACCATTCGTTATGTGCAAAAGAATTTTCTTTGTTTTTAAGGAGTTGCTGGCATTGATGCTGTTTAACGCATTTTTTTTTTCGATAAAACTCTAAATTCAGTCTCATAATTTGAAATCATAGCCATCTGACCGCCGGTCTTAAAGCGCTAAGTCTTCAGCAATTGCATGTTGATTGATTCGAAGTACGCTAATTCACAATGAGTACATTGTTACAAATCAAGTTGGATATTCATTCCGATTTGATTTATTGGGACCAAGAGTTAAAGTTTTATGCATGTGTACAAGGAAAGAGCTACTAGATAACGATGAAAGAAGTTAGTGAAATATATTGAATTATGAGCATAGTTTTTATTTTCAGAAAATTTTATGATAAAATGTATAAGTTTGCCTAGAATTATTAGAATGTATTGTTTGTAATAAAGTGCATCACACTTAATAAAATTAACTTGTACTTCAAGGTGCTTTTATTTATTTATTTTTTCATTTTACTTTTTAATAAGATAAAAATTAAAGGCCATTTCCAACAGACATTTCCTCTTCAAAAAACCTTTATTTGCATATTGCAATATATATGACGAATTCCCTGAATGAAGATAGAATTTTGAAGTTGAATTAAAACAATGCATAAATCTAAACCAAACAATTATAAAATTTTACCGGCATGACGATGCTATGAATCAATTCATGTAAAAAATTGATTTCTTGCGCTTCAAGTTACTCTTAAAAATAATTTATTTAAAAAAATATGTCAAAACCATATTTAAAACAAATCAATGAGTCTTAAGGGCTAGCACATATCTCTATTAAAATAATAAATCAGTGAACTGCAATTATTAGATATACAGTATAATTTATTTTGCTACTTGATTCTATTGATTTTAAATTAATTTTGTCAATTTAATTACATTAAATTTGGTTTGTTTAATTTTGTAATTTAATGTATGGTTTTGCACTATGCATCCAACATAGAGTAGATATAACACTAACTTTATACATAGAGCATAACATAACTTTATACATATACTTATTGCATAACTTTATACATAGAGTAGATATAACACCTATGCTTCGTCGGTTGCGTTGGGTGCCTATTCAGGTGTCGGTTCGTCACTTGACTGTGGTTCTATAGCCTTCGTGTCGCTCTAGTGATGATATTCAAACATAACCTAATCTATGCTTCGTATTGACCCATGGTCAGATGCGAAGGATGCGATAATACCTGAGCGCTTACAAGGTGAGGATAGGATAAAAACTCATGTAAAAAAAATTGGGGGCTCTATGAATGGGCATGTTTTAGATTTTGGAAAGCAACATAAAATAAGAATTCAAAATAAATCCTTTATAGGGACTCGATTGAAAAATAAATGCACGTGGGAACAGATCAAGGAGAAACATGAATGAAATCTGGGAAGCTACCTGAAATAAGCCAATGAGTGCTTTAAAAATCCTTGGCTATGAAATGTAATGAAATAGGGCCATGTAATAACGCTATTAGAACGAAGACTGTAAACATTACGAGCTTTCAACGATCCACCACAGCAAACTTAATAAATTCATGACAAACTCTCAAAAATCAGAAAGCTATCTTTCGAATGCATTAAGCTGTAGTTCAAAACTGTTACCAATAAACCCCATTGTGCTTCAAGTAAGTCCGACGAATACACGTACAGTTGCTATATCCCATGTATGTTAAAATATGCTCCTAAGTCCCGACGCGTACGATGTCGTACTTAAAAATTTTGTTAGGTGCCTACTCAGTTGTCGGCTTGTCACTAGACTGTTTTTCTAAATCATGACGCAAGAGTTCTATAGTAGGGTAGAGACTGAACTTGGCATCAGTACCATGGACCAACACGCAGACAATATAGGGTGGCATCCCACGGGTACAGGTTCCTGGAGACTATTTCCCTCCCCTTCAGGGACGTGTCTAAATTGTGGAGGTGGCGCGTCATAGATGGCAGCATCTGTCACGTATATGTGTGCATGTGAGTGTAAGTGTGTGTTGTGACTGTCTTACTGGACGAAGGTTTATAAGCGGCTCTCTGAGCAGGCACACAAGCCTGAAAATATATCTATATCAACCAACAAACCAACATAGAGGGTGGCATGTGGGGTCCGATGGCTGGGTGGTTAGGATTGCAGGCGTGGCCCGCCTTTGCCATGGGTGTACTTCCTTTCTCATTATCAAAATTATAAATTAACTACCTCTTTTGCCACTCGATTCGGGCTCCGTAGTGAGCCAGGGCATCCGATGGCAGCGCAGTACGTGTTCCTGTATCCTACTATAGAACTCTTTGTAATGACGCCCGTCGCCAATAGAACTAGTGTAGCTCTAGTGTGACGATTTTCAACATAACCACACCAAATACATATAGAAAAAGATACAAACTATTATCAATAAACACATTGTGCTTCAAGATTACCCCACCAAAAACAACTCTATTGGTGGAAAATAGGGTGGTTATAAAATAACGCTCCCTATTCGGAGTGGTCTGTAGATTGAATGAATATTCCAAATGCATCAAAACTTGAGACACTTGCTATTCAAGAAGGGGGAAAAAGAATGGAATCATAAAAAAAGACAGAATCCTAAAGAATAATCATAAAAAGAATAATCATAAAAAACAAACTCGTCTTTTGACCAGAATCTAAATTACGAGGCGTCGCCAATTATGGCAAATTACTGCCAACACAGCTAATTACGCCTCATAATTTAGAACCCTGGTCAAGAGACGAGTTTCTTTATTACGAAAAAGAATGGAATTATAACACAGAAACTCGTCTCTTGACCAAGGTTATAATTACGATGAGTAGCCAATTATGGCTAATAACGGCCAACACATCCAATTACGCCTCGTAATTTAGAACCCTGGTCAAGACACGAGTTTGTTTTTTATGATTCCATTCTTTTTCCCCCTTCTTGATTAGTAAGTGTCTCAAAGTTTTTTGCACTTGGATTATTCATTCAAGCTACAGACCACTTCGAATAGGGAGCGTTATTTTATAACCACCTTGTATGCTCAAAACGGGAACCTTGTAACCCACAGTAGTACAAAATTAGACGTTGTCGTGACCACCAGAATTCTTACATATTAGGAAAACAGCAGCGATAAAACATGCCCCATATTGTTCTTTTTAATTATGGCGTCCTGCTTCGGCAATTCTGTTGTCTCACCACGTGCACCCATGAATAAAGTTCGCAGCGAATATCCTTTATTGTCATCGCATAGTAAAAAAGAAAGTGAACTTGGGATTCGTTGTCCGATGGCAATTGAAACTAGTGACGTATAAGGGGTAGCCTGGCCGCCTAGTGAAATCTTCCATGCAAGAAGCAAAATAAGACACACTTAGACTTTTTTGAATAACTTTTGTGTCGGTTCGGCCAACTTTGTTTATGCTCGTAGTGAATTACAAAACGGAATTTCCTGGAGCAAAAAAAAAGGTAAGAGTTCCGTGCTTTTTATGTGACTTTTAATATTATTTTTTATTATTGGAGTTAAATGTCTGTTAAGGATTTTAAATATGTTATCAAAATTTCAGGATTAAATTTTTATCTGCTGACATATAATGCATAATTTTAATAATTACACATAAGTACTTTCTGTGGAAGTTGTCATGTTTCCCAATCTGTGCATTAAATCACTTGCATTTAAATGCTACAAATAATAGCGCGCTATTTGTTAGTGGATTTTTTTTCAGGTTTGCTATATTTATAATATTTATAATCTCAAATAGTGTATCTTTATTTACTTTGTGCATTTAATCATAACAAATATTCTTCGATAACATCCAATTTAAAATGCTACAATCTTTACTTCATACTTAAATCTACAGTTTGGATTTATCCTACTTCTAACATTTTTCTGTGAAAATGTAAAAGTTAATTAAAATTCTTATTTTATCTACCCGCCCTTAACGAAATAATTTTAATACAGTGCAGTCTTATTGCTGTGAATTTAATCAATTTAATAAGCTTCCACTTCAATAGTATGGAGTATAATTTTTGATTTTGAATTGTTTAAAATAACCGTCGAAATATAGCACCAAGCTCTAAAAAGTTATGTTGCCTCAAATTAACTTAACATTAGAAATGTAAATTTTCCGGTTATGGTGCAATATATAGTTGCAAAATTTAATATCCGTTTTAGGGTTCAGCTAATAAAGTTTTAAAAGCAAACCTTTTAAATTTAACTTCAAATATCCGAAATAAATGATCCCAATCAAAATTGGAAATTCAAGTTGCCAAGTTTATACATGGTCAGCCGCTAAGACCAAAACAATCTTGCTCAACTTGTGAAACTTCTAAGTAGTGAATGATGAATCTAAACTTTTTTGACGCTTGACAACAGATACAAAAATTTTGAGCTTCATTTTATTCTGGGTAATTTGAGAGTGACACTATTCGCTTTGAACAATCTTTTAAAACTGCCACTCTGTAGTATAATGTATCCCCAACAAAAAAACATAAGAAAAGTATAAAGCGCCAATCTCAAAAAAAAAAGCTGATGCATTTATATTATTACACAAAAATAAGTCATTATGAAAGTTGTTGTCAAAAAAGCTGTGATATACAAGAATGCCAATCCCTTATTTAAAACTTCTTGGGCATTATAAATAGTATAATTTAAGTTCAGCTGCCATTAAAAAAATTTGCACTAAATGCATCCGGAGTTTTTTTTTAGATTGACGCTTCTATACTTTTCCAAAATATTTTTATTAGTGATATCAATATTTTTTTTTATTTTATGAGATGCATTTTGCGGTGGTAAGGATTAACAATAACAAGTTTCAAGAACTATAACAAAAGATACAAAATAGACCAATAATCCACGAAACCTCTTTACGGTATTTTTTATTGTTCTATGAAGTTTAGTCTTCCAGATAGAAAATAAAATTGATTTCGAATTTAACATAGCTATTTTTATTAAACATAAAAATATACTGCATGCACCTAGGCATAAGCCACACAACATGCATAAACTGCAGGTCATAGAACAGATGAGACAATCATAAGGACAAATCAATTAGATACAAGAGTACTAAATACAAAATATCGAGAATAAAAATACTGGGGGGGGGACGTTTTAAAAGTTCAGGATTGGAATTTTTCTATAAAACTGGTAAACTCACAAAAACATTCAGGGTAGATAAAGTGTTTAAAGTTTAGAGGCCATGGCCTCAAACTAGTTATGAATAGTTTTTCAAGTTCATATCTAGCAAAGTCTAGTAATGGACAACTGATAAGTAGATGCTTTATGGTCTGTGTTATATTTTGATTGCAAGGGCATACGGCAGAGTTTGTCACAGAAGGAAAAAAATAATTTAGTAACAGCGCCCTTCATTGTTGACGTCCAATCATTCTAACACAAATTTAGAGTCTTCAGATGATGATGCCTTTTAGCGAAAGCAGCGAAATATGCAGAGTATAGCTTAAGAGGACTCCCTTGGAATTCCACATCTTGAAAATCGTAATGTTATTCCTATGGAAAACATTCGCAAGTCAATTACCGCCACAATTTTAATAAAAGGTTACTAGTTTTTGGTATCATTTGAAAGAACGAAAGGAGTAGATTTTGTAAAATTAATTTGTTTTGTGAAAATCACATATTTAGTATTTTTAGTAATTTTTTTAAGTCAGAACTTAATGCGTACTCCACTTTTTACTTAAATCAAAAAATTATTAAAAATACTAAATATGTGATTTTCACAAAACAAATTAATTTTACAAAATCTACTCCTTTCGTTCTTTAAAATGATACCAAAAACTAGTAACCTTTTAATAAAATTGTGGCTGTAATTGACTTGCGAATATTCTCCATAGGAATAACATTACGATTTTCATAGTGTGAAATTCCCAAGGGAGTCCTTAACGATCGTTCCGTCTGATAACACTTAGATCAGGGGTTCCCAACCGGTGGTACGCGGGAAAATTTCAGGTGGTACCCGTCAAAGCCTTATCTATCGTATATAGATAGTTCCAGGAAATATTAACTTAAAGAGAAATCTTTTAACTTCTGATGGATCCGATGTAAATCAGAGTACTATTTGATATTCGGTCAAGTTGTGCTATTTTTGATGACATTTGTTGTGAGTTACTTATGTGAGACACAGAAGCATAAGTGTGAGAATGGATTTTCTGAACACTTGTACTTTAAAAATAAACATAGAAGAACAATGAGTACCACACTCCCAGTTTTGACATTTTTGTCACAAGCAAACAATAACATATTCGCACTAAAAACTATAAAGTTATATTTTGTATAAAAAAAAGTTGCCGAGTTAGTACGATTTTTTGTATATTTTTAGATCTATGGGTAATAAATAAAACTAACTTTTTACTATATTAAACTTTTTATTTCTCCTTTATTAAAAGCATGCCATATAAATCAACAAATATCTAAACCTTAAATATGAAGTTCTCTCTGGAATTTTATTCAAAAAGCCCTTGAACACTTTTAGAAAAGTATAAAGAATACGTTTATTAAAATATTTAGGTCTGGTGGTACGCCAAAATTTCTCAAAAAGGCAAGTGGTACGCAGGTGCAAAAAAGGTTGGGAACCCCTGACTTAGATAATTAAACTTTGCGCTATCAGTAAAACAAAAAATGAAACAAAATGAAAACAAAAAAATATAGTCTTACATAAGATTTCTATTTTTGCATATATTTTATTTTACGAGAGTATTTACACTCGTGAATTGCAATAAATATTCTTATGTGTCACTTTATGGCGCAGAATTTGCAAACAAAGGACCGGTGCAACGGCTTCAGTGACCATAATGATTTAGTTTATGATTGGCAAGAGTAAAATAAAGCAAATGTTACGCATTTTTTAGGTAAACTTAGTTTTGTACCTTTATACCTACTGCTCTGACAAAGAATAACAGTAGGGTTGCTACATTAGATTTAAATTGAAAGATGCAGAGGCAAACTCATGCTCCAAAGTGTAACTAAGCCATATAGTCCGGCCCGTTCTTCGGGCATTTTGACGTTCTTTAAATTTAACAGGACGAAGTCGCCAGTGAACGAGCCGGGCGCCCAATATCTTAATATATACTCTGGAAAATGTGAGTTTTGCAACTCATTTAACGCATCAAACTTATCTGTATTTTGGTCTCTTCAATTAGCAGTAACAAATACCTTAAAAAGATCGAAAGCATACTTTTCTATAATACTAGAATATATTGGTGTTAGAGAAAATTGCGAAAATGAATGAAAGTTGGAAACATTAAGCTGTTACAAAAAATTTGTTTTAATAATTTATTAATTGCCAGTGCATCTTCCCACCCGTTTATAAGAAAATATATTAAGAATACAAGGAAGAGGGCATAAAAGAAAAATTGTCTACGCAATTGACGCCTTCTTTCTCTTTCCATAAATGACCTTACTTATTTTGATTAATTTTGTTTGATTTACTCAAGAAACAATACGGATCTAAAATGAGGGAAACTAAATAAACTTTTCTATGGGAGAGTCTGTCTTTCATCATTTTTTCTCATTAAAAAACTTATTTTCTGTTCATTGACTTAAAATAGCTTTGCAATATATAAACTCTTCTTAAAAAAGTAACTGGGTTTTAAGTTTATTTTTAATTGATAATTCCATCGATTTAAACTTAATTTCGATTTTTTTTCCTTCTAAGAAAATCCTTATATTGGTCTGTGCTCTTTTATGCTAGTTGTAGGCAGTTATAGGAAAATTTTAAAATGCGGCTATTCGAATTTTAAAAAAAAATTAGCAGTCAAATGAAAGTCATTTACTGATATTTTATTTTGTAAAAATATTTTACAATGTAAAATTTCTGAAATTCAAACTCTCTTCGATATGCTATCTTCGAAGAAAAACTAAAAAGAGTATCTGCAAAAAATGTATGAATTAAAAGAAACACTTAATAAAATGCAATATTCCTTAGTTTAAAAAAATTAAATTTCCTATATTTTAACAATAATTGTGCGCTTTTACCCTACTTTCATTAAATTTGTAAATAAAAAAATTGAAAGTAAGTGTTGACCAAGTGAAGATTACTGTCCGTCTTTAAAATTGAGTTTATTATTTTTTTTAATAATCAAAATTGTAAGACTTTTATTCAAAAAAAATTACAAAAAATATTACTTCTTGTGAAAAGTTAAGAAAAATTGAACAAGAAAAATTATTTATAAAGTTTTAAAAAAAGGGGGAGGGGACTTAAAAGAATTGTACAGTCCTTTCTTTTCACTCCTGAAACGACATCTATATCATTATCTTCTAATTTCTTTTATTTCTTGACTAAATGAAAAAAAAAATAAGGATTGAAATATGACCTGACATATAGTGAAGTTTAATATTTTGAATGTGTATCTATAATAATAAAAGAAAGAGTCTGCATGTGTGTCTGTCTGTCTGTGGATCGCAAAAGACCTACTTAGACTGTTCTAAAAAATTCGAAATTTTTAATATAGATTCCTTTTATACTTACGTGTGCACCTGTGGCTTATTTTTTTCATATTTGATTGTGATTTTTAATTAATATAATTAGTTTAAAAAAAAGTCATCCAAGTGGGATTGCGGGACCATAACAGGGCTTGAAAATACATGGACCGGGCCAAAACGGGGGCTTGACGCCATCCTCTATTAGTTTGATTGAGTTTGGTGGAGATATGCGTTAGCCCTAAGGCTGCTTCATCCTCTATTAGTGTTTGCTTTTTTAAGTGCGCATGCGCCAACACGAATTTAATTTTGTTTTGAGTTAGAGTGTATTTTCACAAGTAAGCATGCCTCTAAAGGGAAGCAATGCGAAGTTAACCGGTTCCCAGTAAGGCGGGACCATACTGCTAGTTATATATATGGAAGTGTTTGCTTAAAGCACAATCTAATGATTAAAAGATAAAACAAAAATTTGATGATTCTGATGGTATTTATACTTAATGTTTCTTAAGTTTTATATTTAATCGACACAATTTATTAATTCAATCCATCTCTTTCACCAATAATTCCATAAATCCTTGTGTATTACTTTTACCATAACTTATACATTTCATAATTCCCAAATATTCATGTATGAAACATCTCTGTAAAAGTGCAAGTACTCTTAAAACTTTCAAAAATAATATTGGAAATTATTTTTCAAGAAAAGGTAAAATTCGTTAAAATTCGGTTATAGATTAATTTTACTGATCAATGAGTGTCTAAATAGATCATGCAGAAAGTTTATTTTAGAATTTTCGTGATTCTATGCAAATTCCCCAATGAATATCGCCGCGAAGCGCGAAAGAGTTTTCAGCAAGCGGAAACTGAAGATCATCAGACAAAAGATAGAAACGAAAAGTATCGGAATGTTCGGATCGAAAAGTAATGAATGCGTCCATACACTTACAACGTGCTGCCATCTGTATTTTGAATCTGAAGCATATGTTACAGAATTTCATAGAATCAATGAATTTTACGAATTTGTTTCTCTGTTGAATCTTCGGATATCTTTCTAGACTTGCACTGTCCTTTTTAACATAAATTGATTGAATTCGATTGATATTGATTTGAATTCGAACAAAATTTCAGGAAAAAATGGTACAAATTGAAGCTTTTGTTACTTAATTTAAAATAAGTATTTTTTTTTCTGTAATTTCGAAATGTAACTAAGTTCTAAGTTATATAGGTTGTATGTAAGCGTCTCGTGCATTAGTCTGGAATAAATTAACAAGTAGAAAAAAATATTTGTCTTGAGAAAATACATTTTGCTTTTCGAGTTTATAGTTTAAAAAAAAGTGAAGGCCATACTGAACGGTTTTAGACATAGTCATCGTTTTTATTCGGTAATAAAAGAGTTCATGGTATTCTTCACAAATGGGTAGTTAATGGTTTAAGAGGATTTTCCACGAAACAAACAGCGATTTGTTCAACTTATAACATAAGTTCAGGCTTTGCTCATTGATGCTCAATCGTCTCGGCACCAATATCACATTTATATTATTAAAACTCACTCAAAAAATAAAAATTTCCTTTCTAAAAATTTAAAGAAAAAGCAAATAAAACTATTATTCCGAAATAATCCCATTCTGAAGAGTGAAAGGTAAAAAAAAAAGGTCTCCAAGCTGAAATCAGCAGAATTTTGTAACTTTGTAGTACTAAATCAGTGCTGAAAATCTGATAGTATCTACTAAAAATTATATTATTTGATATGTGGAATTTGATAAAAAAGGAATGTCAATTTGCAAGCGGATTATGCTGGGCAGAAAAAAAAGTCCGCCAATACTAGAATAAATTTTCTTTTTACGATTTAAGAGAATTTATCAGCCAAATTTATTTTGATTCTGACTCACCAGGTGGCATTACAAACTTTCGCCAAATGATACGTCTGGCGATTTAAAAAAGGGGATACGTGTCTCTTTCTGGGGTGTGGTGCACGCGACAAGATTTCATCACAAGATAAAGAGGATTCGATTGTAATCAAGGGTTGACTAACGAATACTGGTTCCGGTACACGTACACTTTTGATAGCCGGAACGATTTTCTGGAAATTTATTATTTGTGTTGCTTGGTTATTTCTCTTTCATTTTTTTTATTTGTTTAATAAATTATATTTATTTTGTAAATCTTACGATCTTTCAGGAAACAATTTCTTCTCTGGTTTGCACCGTACTAATATATTATCCTTCTATTTAAAATTATCGAGATGTGATACCGCTACGAATACTCTAAAGTCATTCCTGTAAACTTCGGAATACTAACTTAGCTTCGGCACATAAACAGTTTTGTTTTTAAGGGGTCATAGGAGTCTTAAAAATGTGCAAAGAGGGTACTACAAAGCATAGTTTGATTATTTATGTAACTTTTTATCTACTCAACATATAAGTAAATTTTTTATATGAAATTCTATAAAATTTACTTATTATAAAACAAATTTTAAAATTTATGAAACTTTAGCCAAATCTAAAATAAATGATAACAAACATAAAACTATTTGAACACATTGGGATTAGGCTTGCGCGCCAAATTTTGAGGTCAAAATTGAAGAAATGACCAAGAAAATGACTTTATATTGTACAAATATGTACAATCAAAGACTTATACCTAAATTCTGAGCTCAATTTTAATTAGAAATTAGTTTAAGAGCTTTTTTTCTAAAAAAAATTATAAACGTTTTAGAAAAAAAGCTCTTAAAATAATTTCTAATGAAAATTGAGCTTAAAATTAGGTGTAAGTCTTTGTGTGTACATATTTGTACAATATAAAGTCATTTTCTTGGTCATTTCTTCAAATTTAACCTCAACATTTCGCGTGCAAGCCTAATCCCAATGTGTTCCAATAGTTTTATGTTTGTTATCATTTATTTTAGTTTTGGCTGAAGTTTCTTAAATTTTCTAATTTGTTTTATAATAAGTAAATCTTATAGAATTGCATATAAAAAAATTATACTTTTATATTGAGTAGTTAAAAAATTACATGAAAGATCAAACTATGCTTTGTAGTACCTTCTTTCTGTTAAAAAGGTGAGGATCCATCCAAAGATAACTAGCAGAGTTATATTAACAGCAAACATCTTTTATTACGAGTTTAAGAACATTCAACATGTAGAGACAATTACAAAGGACGTCATTTCAAGTTAGTACAGTTACATTAAAAAAACATTACATCATACACACGTAGAGGGCGCTACCGTCACGCAGGACGGGCTCATTTGTGAAAAGATAGGGGTGAGATTGACTTACACCAATACTCCCCCGCAATGTTAACCCTTCTTTTCATCAAAACAGTCTTTCACATCACCCATACCCATCATACTGAGGCATTTATAATGCTTAACGGCACTCAATGGTTTCGTTAACACGTCAGCTGCCATTTGCTCGGTGGGTATGTGACGGACCTCAATTTCTCCATTTTTAAGAGCATCCCTTACGAAACGATGGCGTATATCGATATGTTTTGTTCTCTTATGAAAAACTGGGTTTTGTGCAAGTTTTATTGCACCTATGTTGTCAACCAGCATTAGAACCTTATCCAATCTATCAGAACAAAACTCATTGAGCAACCTTTTAAGATATATCGCCTCTTTCGTACCATCCGATAGGGCCATGTATTCACTCTCGCACGATGAAAGTGCTACAGTGCTTTGTTTACGGCTCTCGTACGAAATGACACTTCCGCCCAGTACAAAACAAAATGCGGTATAACTCCTTCTTGAAATTTCGCAATTTCCAAAATCCGCGTCTGTATATCCATACAATGGATCATTTGTATTTTTGAAGATTAAGCCAAAATGTATTGTTCCTTTTAAATAGCGTAAAACGCGTTTTGCTGCCGAAAAATGTTTTTCGTTAAAGCAAGTTAAAAATTGACTTAATTTACTCACTGCATTCGCAATATCTGGGCGAGTTGAAACCGCTAAATACATTAAACCTCCTACCAACTCTCGATATGGAAGTTTATGTTCACAATTTTCTGCCTTATCTAATTTTACATTTAATTCCATAGGCGTTTTAACTGTTTTAGCGTCAGTCATCCCAAATCGTTTTAATAATTCGTTTATGTAACTTGATTGACTCATAGTTATTACACCTTTCTTTTGTTGAAAGTTAATCCCTAAACAATAGTTAGCTATACCTGAATATTTCGCTTCTACATAACGGTTCAAATGATTTTTAAATTTATTTAGCATGGAGGGATTTTCAGATATTAACAATAAATCATCTACGTAAATGCAAATGACAGTTAATCCTACATCATCATTAATATAATAAACACATGGGTCGGCCTGAGATTGTTTAGCGCCGAATTTTGTCAATATATCATTTATTTTTATGTTCCAACATCTTCCGGCTTGTTTCAAACCATAGAGAGACTTCTTTAAAAGTAAAACTTTATTACCTTCACTTAACAAGCTTAAGATATTTGACGCTTTCTGGGATATTTTACTGTTAGACCTTTCATTGTTAATAATGTATTCTAGAATTTTCTCAAAATTATCGGGACATTCCATGTAGATTTCGGTGTCTAAGTCTCCATTTAAATAAGCGGTTGTCACGTCAAATTGATGGATTTCTACATTTAATTTCGCAGCAAGCGCCGAAACAAGGCGTATTGAACCTGAGCGAGCAACGGGGCTAAAAGTTTCCCGAAAATCCTCATTTGGTTTTTGCGAAAAACCTCTTGCTACGAAACGTGATTTATTCTTAATCACAACTCCATCTGAATCGAATTTATTAGTTAAAATAAATCTACCACTTATACATTGTTTTGAATTTGGTCTATCAACAACGTCAAAAGTTTCTTTTTCCAAAATACTTTTCATTTCCTGAGCCATAGAACTCATCCATTTTTCATAATCTTTTCCACTTAAATCGACAGAAATCGGTATTTCACTATGAAAACTAAAAACGTTTTCATAAAAATCATCTGTTGTTTCGCAATACCTTAAAACCTCTCTATTTCTCAATGAAATAGTATTACGCGCGATTACGTCATCGTCAATTCCCGCTTTTGCATCTGTCATCGGAGCGATCACGTTTTTTTCTTGCCTTGGCGCGGCGGGGCACTCCAATTCGACTACCTGATTGGTTAATTTCTGCTCCTGGGGGGTAAGAGGTAGGGCATTTGCGCCAACTCTTTCCTCCAAAGACGTCTCACAATCCGTTTCCAAAAGAGGCTCGATTTGATTTATTTTATGATCTTTCGTTTCTTCGAAGAATTTTACATTTCGAGAAATTATTACTTTTTTCTTATCAGGCAAATAAATGCGATACGATTTTGATCCCATCTGATAACCACAAAATATACCCTTATTAGCTCTTTGAGAGAACTTGTGCTTAGGTTGGTTGTCTAAACAATAAGCAATACACCCAAAAGATTTAAAATAACCTACATTAGGAATTTCGCCAAAGAATTTTTCATAAGGTGTTTTACCTTCAAGCGAACTATTTGGACACCTATTTTGAATGTAAACCGAACAATTTATACATTCTGCCCACAAGTTTAAAGGTAGTTTTGATTGGGATATTAAACAGCGACTCATTTCGGTCAAAAATCTCATTTTCCTTTCTGCGATTCCGTTCGAGCTAGCGGAATAAGGTGCAGTGCACCTGCGTTCGATACCGTTTTCTTTGAGGAAATTATCGAATTCTTCATTTATATACTCCCCTCCCCCATCACTCATAAATGCCTTAATTTTAGTACCCTTCTGATTTTCCCACAGGGCTTTTACCTCTTTGAATGCACCAAGTGCTTCATTTTTATGTCTCAGAAATCTTACTTCACAATACCTAGTTGCATGATCTATGAATGTAATAAAATATAAACTCTTACCTAGGCTTTCAACTTTAAAAGGCCCACAAATATCACTGATAACAATATCTAATACACATGACTTGTGCTCTGACTTTTTGGGAAAAGGGGCTCTGGTTAATTTATTTAAAGCACATATTTCACAATTTAATTCCTGAGGGGATTTTTCTAACTTTAAGCCTTTAATATTACCCTTAACACTAGCTTGCACCAAATCATTAACATTTAAATGACCCATTCTATGGTGCCATTTAACTATATCAGCACTCTTAGATATATCATAGGCATCAGAAGCATGATGCACATTTTCAGCACTATTTGATTCACTTTCATAAACATTTAAATAATACAAATTTCCCTTTCTCTCGGCTTCCAAACTTACTCTGCACTCTTCTTTCACTATATGAGCTTTATCACCATTGAAACACACATTATACCCGTTATCGCACAATTTGGAAACACTCAGCAAATTTGCAGTAATATTGGGCACATATAATGCGTCGTACACCTTCACTTCTTGAATTATACCATTAACCGCTGCTTGAGTGACAACAGTCCCACATCCATGCACCTCAGAAGTGCTTTTATCGGCTAGGTTAACAGATTTAATTGGTGTATCGGTGATATATTCAAATTTCGACGAGTCATTACACAAGTGCCGTCAGTGGCGGATTTCCAAATGTGCCGCCTATAGGCTGAACCAAAATTTGCCGCCTGGTTAAGTTGGGGGTAAAAAGCGATTCAAAAGTTGATCACCAATGGTTGATTTATCTCATTATAACCCGTTGTTCAATGAAAGTTAGTGCCCTTAAATTACTAAATAAAGTTTAAAAAATGCTGTTAGTATAGTCCGACCACGCTAAGTTGGCAATCAAAATATTTACATTGTGGACGATTCCACTCTGAATTGAGGTTTTTAAGCAGAAGAAAAAAGGGTTGCCAGCTCAAGGCGTTTGGCGAGAAGAGCAAGAGGAGATTGTTGGTCTAGTTCAATCTATCACACTAGAGCTACACATCAGTTATCGGCGATAGAGGATTGTTGTTGATTGCTGGTAGCGGTTAACGATTACACGTGTATTTCTTTGATATTTTGATTCGTGGAATAACTAAATCTATGATTATTTTACAGAAATTTAATTAACCATTGCTAAAAAAAAAGTTCAAAATTAATAAACAAACTCGTAGTTAAGTTATAAGTTCCAATGAGTATATTTCCCAGTATACTTCTATGAGTTTTTTTTTCATTTTGATGAAGGGTTTTGAAACTTAAAAATATGACTGACTAGAAATTACACCGAGGGACGCTATAGCTTAAATATTCATGGGAAATATAAGAGTAATCCCGATGCAAGTTAGATCGTCGATTGATAGTCCGTTTCTAAACCGTAAAGAAATATGCGCCCAAAAGCAATGAATCGCCAAACATAGTAACTCTTGCCCAAAACCTTCCTTACCTTTTTTCGAAGTGGACTGGTCCACAATGTAAATATTTTGATTGCCAACTTAGCGTGGTCGGACTATATGTTTTTCAACATTTAGATGTAATTTTTCTGATCTCTTACTTTAATGCTTTATAAAATAGGGCTTGAGGTGAAATTTTAAAAAACAATCCAATGTATTAGAGTACTTAAACTTCAGTTGCGTTTTGAAAGAATTGCCTCAACATGCAAAATTCCGCCGTTGAAAATTTGCCGCCTACGAAAATTGCCGCCGTAGGCTTTAGCCTAGCTAGCCTATTTAGAAATCCGCTACTGAGTGCCGTGTACACCCACTATCCAAAATGAAACTTGTCGATGGCTCTTCAGGGCTTGAGAGGAATGTTGACTCACTGCTGTCTGTCGTTAGCAGACCAAGGTGTGGGGATTCTTTTCTTGGCTGGTCACAGCGAGACTGGATGTGTCCAAGACGATTGCAGTTGAAGCATCGGATCTTCGATGGGTCTCCTCTCCTGCAGTCGGCGCGGAAAGGTCTCCTTTCAGCGTTCCGGAATGGTACAGCTCCAGTACTCGGCTCCGGTCCAGCATTCCTTGACCCAGCTCCGGCACCTCTGTTCAGGTCAGCTCCAGAACTCCTCTTCTTCCAGCGAGGGGGCAGCTTTCGTTGGGGAGCGACAGCAAATGCTTCTGCTTTCTCCCGACTGCTGGCACCACGGCGGGCATCTGCTTCTTCAACGATCTTGACTCGAAGCTGCTCCACTTTCGGAAGCTCATCACGTGATTCGATGGCGCATCGGAAGTTTTCAAAATTGGACGGCAAACTATAGAGAAGTATTATTGCAAGCAAGTCCTCGTCCACGACAATGTCCATTTCAGAGAGCTTATCCACGATGTCAAAAAACTGTCTCAAATGTCCTCGTACGTCGTCGTCTATCATTTTTAGTTGAATAAGTCCTTTTAATAATGAAGCCTTACGAGCCGGTCCTTTCGATTGGTATATTCCTTCCAACTTCAACCATACCTCAGATGAAGTTTCACAGTGCTTCACTTGTTTCAACTCGGAAGGAGAAATACACAAGATAATATCGGATTTCGCCTTTTCGTCTCGATCAGTCCATTCTGCGAACTCCGTGGCAGACGCGTCGTCGCCTGCTTTCAGCTCTGGCTTTTTACTTCTACCGCATACATAAGTCATTTTTGATGAGCAAGGCCTTCATCTGAATCTTCCATGTTTCGTAATTGTCTTTTGACAGCATTTCAATTCTCGTAGTGTTCGAAGTCATTTTTGATTCTACTTTTGTTTTCCAAATTTCAAGTCTGTCTGCGCATTGGAAGTCGTGACTGGGACCTTAACCTGTTAAAAAGGTGAGGATCCATCCAAAGATAACTAGCAGAGTTATATTAACAGCAAACATCTTTTATTACGAGTTTAAGAACATTCAACATGTAGAGACAATTACAAAGGACGTCATTTCAAGTTAGTACAGTTACATTAAAAAAACATTACATCATACACACGTAGAGGGCGCTACCGTCACGCAGGACGGGCTCATTTGTGAAAAGATAGGGGTGAGATTGACTTACACCAATACTTTCCTCATTTTTAAGACTCTTATGACCCCTTAAATCTAGTTCCGTACTTTAATTGTTGGTGTAGCAATCTTTATGTTTGTTAAAACTAATGGCATACTAATGCAAAAGTAGAAACCCAATGTATAATGAATCTGTCGTATTAGCAGTTTTAAAGGCAATAATAAGGTCAGCAAGATACAAACAAACGCGGGTTTATGGTCTCCAAAAACATGTGGCAGGAACCTTTTGTATTGCTAGTGACAGTTTGTCAATTTGTTCATTCGGTTGCTCCTGTAAATTAGACACTGAGTCTCTTTATTACAAGCCTTACTCCCGCCACTAATCTGTAAATTCGTTCTGAAAGAATCTTTCTACATTGCACACCTTTGGAGCCGGGAAATCTTGACGTGTTTTTTGCAAACTTTTCAATTCCTCTAAAATAGCGTCGGACTCCGTGATTGGCACATTAAACTTTCAGTACTCTGCCACCAAACGGCACATGTTCTTGAATATTGCTCGAGAAGTTCTAAAAGAATTAAAAAGCCTACATGTGCAGTTACTTAAATACTAGAATGAAATTCTCGTCGAAAGGCAAGGGTATTATAATAACATTAACTGCCACTTATAACCACTTCCGCACAAGATTTATAACTTTAGAACAAATATGGACTAATCCAGCATTCAGTTACAATTTGAATCTTTAACTCTAAAAATTGGCTACTATAACTACTATTTTCCTTTAGCAAATTAAATAAATAATCTTTATAGTTTGCTAAATTTATTTGCAGTTTGAAGAATAATTAAGTAAAATTGAATGAGTCAAATCCTGTAGCATCCTTTCCGTGATCTTTGGCAATGCTTTGAAAATCTCACCTTAAATTACACGAGATTCTTATAATTAAATAAAAATCAATAACTATAATATTTGAAAAAACCTGATATTTCCAGAACATTTAGCGATGATAATCATGAAAAAACTCCAAATTGCACTGATAATTAAAGGAATGTAGTTGTAAATTAATGCCAATTAGCTCTTTAAGCAAAAAAAAGTAACTCTCTCAATCACTTTCTTAGTAAACAAATATAATAAACATTTAAAAAAATCACATTGCGGTATATTTTTTATAACGCCATTACAAATCGATTTGCAACGAAAAAATTAATAATCCTTAACATTTCAATTAAGGTTTTTCGTGATATTGCTGATGAGGCAATAGTAATTTAAATGACTAAAATTTAAATTCCAATGCTACTTTAATGGGTCGTTCGTCGACATGACACGATGACAGATGTCCGTATGGACGTACAAACAGAAGAACAAAAAGTATGAAAGTTAGGTCCCTGCTGTCCTAAATTTCGATGACAAAAATGATTCTTAAGATCTGATCGATAGAACAGATTTCGTCACAGAAGTAAGGACAGGACGGGACACTTTGGGAAGACTACCATGTCAATACCTTCTTTTCTATTAAAAAAATATTTCGAATTTAAAAAGATTATAAAATATTCTAAAAATAACTTCAGGGCTTCATCCTCATTGACTATACATCCCAGGACCCCTCCCTAAAGATCTTTAAATAAACATTTATTTTTCTCCCTTCAATAAACCCACAGACTACGGCCGTCATTTTAGAAATGGTAAACCAAAGGTCACCAAGTCATTCGATTGAATAACTCGTCAAATATTCAGCCAAATTTAACAAAAACTAAGATTTAAGGGTTTATGAGGATTCTTAATATTTCTAAATTATTAAAATTGGGTGCTGCCATTGGAAATTTAAAAGTTAATATCATTTTTAATATGAAGACGGCCTTTTATGCATTTTTTTTGTCCTGCAATTAACTCATAATGTTAAACACAAGGTCAAAAAGGTCCGATTCTATAGGATGACTAGCGTTCGAAATAATCACTAGTAGTCTAAGAGCTAGCAACGTTTTTGAGAATGAATTTCAGGTGGGCCAGTTTTAGGATATGCTATCTCTCTCACTCTCCCGGACATCATAAGGGCTATCTGGCTGGCGGTAGTGGTTGCGTTCATCAGTGCGCATCCTACTAACACAAGTCAAAAATTGATTTTTCAAATCATTTTAGGACGTTTCATTTTTTTATTGTTATTTTAAGCGAACTTTTTGCAACATAAATCTATTATTGCCAGACATTTTTATAGTTGTTTAAGCTGTGCCAGACGCTAATTTTGATTTTGAAAGCTCAAGTGTTGCCCAAATTACCAGCTCAGGTGTGAATTCCCCGATCATTGTAATTACGTCATCGTCATTCATTGCGCAATACCATGTGGCAATACTTGTAATGAGCTGATAATTTGGGCAACACTTGAGCTTTTAAAATCAAAATTAGCATCTGGCACAGCTTAAACAACAATAAAAATGTCTGGCAATAATAGATTTATGTTGCAAAAAGTTCACTAAAAATAATAATAAAAAAATAAAACGTCCTAAAATGATTTGAAAAATCAATTTTTTTCTTGTATTAGTAGGATGCGCACTGATGAACGCAACCACTACCGCCAGCCAGATAGCCCTTATGATGTCCGGGAGAGTGAGAGAGATAGCATATCCTAAAACTGGCCCACCTGAAATGCTTGTTTTTTCGACGTTGCTAGCTCTCGTACTATAGTGGGTACTTTTTCCACAGCTGTACCTATCAAAATCGCTTATAGTATCCAACCTACACTACAACTAAAGTAATCTAGTTTAAAACATAGACAAAGAACACTCTAGACCAGTAAGTCAATCTGATGCCTGCGCACCTAAAGTTACTTGAGGAACTAATAAACTATTAATGGTTGATTTGTTGATTGGCATAATTGCACTTTCCGATTGTAGCGCAATTGTTTCTTCGGAATGTACCATAATATTAGGTCAGTTTTAAACTGATAATTGAAATTTTCGATTTTAAGGCAACCTAATACTCAGGAATGAATTAATATAAAGCTAATCATTTATTTGTTGCTAGGTATATTCGGGATATCACATCCTAAAACTTTCGAATTTATTAAAATCGAAGTCTGGCAACAGAGAGTAAATTTCGGTTTCTATGACGATAAAGTTGCTAAATACATTTTCGAAATAGAATAATGTTCAAATTTGTTTATTTTTCGTAGTCTGCAATTATTATTTGTTAATTTTTATTTAAATAGTGTATTTCAAAGAATTTTCAGCAGTCTTGAGAATAAACGACAGTAAGTGCATTTCATGTAAATAATATTGCAAATTCTTATTCTTTTTGGGGTTTTTAACATGACTGTTCTGAACTATAGTAAAATTTTCTCGTTGTTTTTTTATAAAAATCGAATGTCGTCGATTCTAAAAGATAATTCAGTTTATTTCTTAACTTATATAAAAGTTTTGCTATTGTTCCTAAAGTTATAAATCTTTAAAAGATCTTGCTGATTAAATTGCAATAAATTTTTCAAAACAAAATTCCCACTAGTTTCTGGCTTTCAACAATAATTTTATTAAGTTGAATATCTATTTATTCGTTTTTATTTTATCATTTAGAATTGGTTAAAGAAATGATAGGAATTATCTACATGAAGAAATGCTTTGTGCTTCATACTTATAGGATATTGCAGCCTCTTCACAGAAACTGATAAATTTACCGGCATAAATCGCTTACATAAGATACATGGCGGCGTTTTAAATAAACACTGATACACAAACTTATGTTTTTATTATCTAGCAAAATTGAAATAATAATTGTGCTAAATAACTGCAGTTTTTCTTATCATTTTTAATAAAATATTTAAAGTTATGTGTTGTTTATTTGTAATGTACATATTTAAAGATTGTTTGATAAGAATAAAAAACAATATTGTAAAAATGATAATAATAAAAAAGAAATATGGTGATATTTATGCTTTTGAATTTTATTCTTGTATTCAATTTGCTACAATCAATGTTGTAAAAAGTAATTTCGCGAAATATTTATTAACAAATGTCTTGCATAATTTTTATTTATATTCTAACCCTAAATTTAATGCATATGAAACTTGCTTAATAATATTGTCGTTCGAAAAGTGACTTCATTAAAAATAAATAAACTAAGTACAATTTGCTTCCTACTGCCTGTTCTTACCGAGCTTTAACACAGTCAAAAAGTAGATACTGTCTAATAAATTGAAATATTATTTCATTCATTAAAATAAATCAAGAGATAAATTTAAGTAAAACTTCAACCATTTTAATTACAAAAATATAATTATAAAAAAACGCATTGTCCCGCTGTCGCCAAAAATAGTTTCTTTTTGTCACTTGACCTGGGTTTTAAATTACGATGCGTAATAGACTGCGTTAAAGCTTCTAAAGAAGGCTAGAAAAAAGCAGCCGCAAAACCACAGTAGTTCCCAAAGTAACTATAGGGGCGCTAGTTTCTATGTCAATTTCAATATAGAAATTCTCCAATGCTAATCCAATCAGGGATTCAGATCTAGAGTGTTCTTAATCTATGGTTTAAAAGTCGCGCGCGAAATTCTTTGACTGGATTTATAACAAGCTCCGCCCACTTTTCCATGTGGTTTAGGTTTGCAGTTTGAACGATTTCGATATTGGCGTTTTTTTTCCTTTCACGATTTGGCGACATTTATTTTTGTGTGTCATCAAATTTTAAAATCATAGATTCTCGTTTGTTATGAACGTTTTTGTTATAAAAAGAACTTGAAATGCAAAAGCATCATTTATATTCTGAATAAACCTACAAGGATAATGCATGAGTGATTTGCTTATATTTATTAAAAATGTTTTTTTACCAATTAAGCCAAGTTGTCCTACAGATGTCGCCACGATTCTTAAAATGAGGTTTTTTAAAAAAATTAATAATTAAAAAACGGGTTGACATTGTACCTCAAAATCTTTTTTAAACTGTCTTTCATCCCTATTTGCGTATCTGGTGCAAACAGATCATACGTTTAAAAAATACTTTACAAGAAACTGTGATTTGAAAAATAAAGCATTACGTGTATAGGACTGACAGTCCCTCTTAAATCAAGAAAAGTTGTAATATTTTTTTTTTAAAAAAGGGTTGATTTGATAAGGCAATGATTCGATTTCAACTTTGATATAAGTAATAATTAAAATAATAAATTTTTAATTCAATCATCTCTTTCACCGATTATCCATAAATCCTTGTTTATTACTTTTACCATAACTTATACATTTCATAATCCCCAAATATTCATGCAAGAAACATCTCTGCAAAAGTGCAAGTTACTCTTAAAACTTTAGAAAAACAATTATTGGAAATTTGTTAGCAAGAAAAGGTAAAATTCGTTAATAGATTAATTTTACTGATCAATGAGTGTCTAAAGAGATCATGCAAGAAAGATCTTAGAATTTTCGAGATTCTATGCAAATTCCCCAATGCTTAAATATTAATATCGCCATAACCTTCCGCGAAGCGCGAAAGAGTTTTCAGCAAGCGGAAACTGAAGATCATCAGACAAAAGATAGAAATGTATCGGAATGTTTCATTGCGTCCACACACTTACAACGTGCTGCCATCTGTGTTTTGAATATGAAACATATGTTACAGAATTTCATAGAATTAATGAATTTTACGAATGTGTTTCTCCGTTAAATCTTCGGATATCTTTCTAGACTGCACTGTCCTTTTTAACATAAAATATTGATTTTAATTATAACAAAAAAAAATTAATGGCGCAAATTGAAGCTTTTGTTACTTAATTTGAAATTAGTATTTTTTTCTGTAGTTTCGAAATGTAACTAAGTTCTATAGGTTGTATGTAAGCGTATCGTGTATTAGTCTGGAATAAATTAACAAGTAGAAAAAATATTTGTCTTGAGAAAATACATTTTGCTTTTCGAGTTTATAGTTTAAAAAAAAATAAAGGCCATACTGAACGTTTTTAGCCATAGTCAACGTTTTTATTCGGTAATAAAAGAGTTCATGGTATTCTTCACAAATGGGTTAGTTAATGGTTTAAGAGGATTTTCCACGAGACAGACAGCGATTTATTCAACTTACAACAAAAGTTCAAGAAAACCAGCATCTGTAACTCTCGATTCTCGAAAATAGTCTCGTCTGACAGAGCCTCGCCTTTGCTAATTGATACTCAATCGTCTCGGCACCAATATTACTCAAAAAAAAAAATTTAAAAGAATTTTGTAACTTCGTAGTACTAAATCAGTGCTGAAAATCTGATAGTATCTACTAAAAATTATATTATTTGATATATGGAATTTGATAAAAAAAATGAATGTCAATTTGCAACCGGATTATGCTGGGCAGAAAAAAAAGTCCGCCAATACTAGAATAAATTTTCTTACGATTAAATTTACGATTTAAATCAAGAATAGTTTTAATAATTTTTTTAACGAATGGTATATAAGGCAATGATTCGATTTCAACTTTGATATAAGTAATAATTAAAATAATAAATTATTAATTCAATCCATCTCTTTCACCGATTATCCATAAATCCTTGTTTATTACTTTTACCATAACACATTTACCACATTTCATAATCCCCAAATATTCATGTAAGAAACATCTCTGCAAAAGTGCAAGTACTCTTAAAACTTTAGAAAAACAATTATTGGAAATTTGTTAGCAAGAAAAGGTAAAATTCGTTAATAGATTAATTTTACTGATCAATGAGTGTCTAAAGAGATCATGCAAGAAAGTTTATCTTAGAATTTTCGAGATTCTATGCAAATTCCCCAATGCTTAATATTAATATCGCCATAATCTTGACTGCGATAAGATTAGTTTTACTCCCGCGAAGCGCGAAAGAGTTTTCAGTAAGCGGAAACTGAAGATCATCAGACAAAAGATAGAAACGAAAAGAATCGGAATGTTTCATTGCGTCCATATACTTACAACGTGCTGCCATCTGTATTTTGAATCTGAAACATACGTTACAGAATTTCATAGAATCAATGAATTTTACGAATGATTGATTGAAGGCAATGATTCGATTTCAACTTTGATATAAGTAATAATTAAAATAATAAATTATTAATTCAATCCATCTCTTTCACCGATTATCCATAAATCCTTGTTTATTACTTTTACCATAACACATTTACCACATTTCATAATCCCCAAATATTCATGTAAGAAACATCTCTGCAAAAGTGCAAGTACTCTTAAAACTTTAGAAAAACAATTATTGGAAATTTGTTAGCAAGAAAAGGTAAAATTCGTTAATAGATTAATTTTACTGATCAATGAGTGTCTAAAGAGATCATGCAAGAAAGTTTATCTTAGAATTTTCGAGATTCTATGCAAATTCCCCAATGCTTAATATTAATATCGCCATAATCTTGACTGCGATAAGATTAGTTTTACTCCCGCGAAGCGCGAAAGAGTTTTCAGTAAGCGGAAACTGAAGATCATCAGACAAAAGATAGAAACGAAAAGAATCGGAATGTTTCATTGCGTCCATATACTTACAACGTGCTGCCATCTGTATTTTGAATCTGAAACATACGTTACAGAATTTCATAGAATCAATGAATTTTACGAATTTGTTTCTCCGTTGAATCTTCGGATATCTTTCTTGACTTGCACTGTCCTTTTTAAATTAAATTGATTAAATTCGATTGATATGGATTTGAATTCGAACAAAATTTCAAGAGAAAAATGGTACAAATTGAAGCTTTTTTTTACTTAATTTGAAATTAGTATTTTTTTTTCTGTAATTTCGAAATGTAACTAAGTTCTATAGGTTGTATGCAAGCGTCACGTGTATTAGTCTGGAATAAATTAATAAGTAGAAAAAATATTTGTCGTCAGAAAATACATTTTGCTTTTCGAGTTTATAGTTTTAAAAAAAGTGAAGGCCATACTGAACGGTTTTAGGCATAGTCATCGTTTTTATTCGGTAATAAAAGAGTTCATGGTATTCTTCACAAATGCGAAGTTAATGGTTTAAGAGGATTTTCCACGAAACAGGGCGATTTGTTCAACCTATAACAAAAGTTCAGACTTTGCTAATTGATGCTCAGTCGTCTCGGCACCAATATCACATTATTAAAACTCACTCAAAAAATAAAAATTTCCTTTATAAAAATTTAAATAAAAATCAAACAAAACTATCCTGAAATAATGCCATTCCGAAGAGTTAAAGGTAAAAAAAAAAAAGGTTTTCAAGCTCTTTTTAGATCATACAGCTAAACTGTACATTGAATGATTTGAACAACTAGATTATTACGAATAATTAAATAGTTTGAAACTTTTTTCAAAATGGGGATAAGGGAAGCTCAGGTCAATATAAACAGAAACACCAAAATCTACTAGTTCTTCAGTTTCTAATATTTCTCATTTCATGTATAAAACTACAACTGTATTTTGGAAATGATGATTCAGAAAATATATAATCTGGACAAATCCAAGACTAGCAACACCTCGATTTTGTCGTCCAATACTTAGTTTTGTAGAGAAATCAGCAGAATTTTGTAACTTTGTAGTACCAAATCAGTGCTGAAAATCTGATAGTATCTACTAAAAATTATATTATTTGATACGTGGAAATTGATAATGAATGAAATGAATGTCAATTTGCAAACGGATTATGGTGGGCAGAAAAAAATTATAAATCAATTGTTCTAAATAATAATGTCGCAATAATCAATTGTCGCAATAATTCTAAATCAATTGAGTTGTAAAGTAACGATATTGATGTTTTAACTCGATGGGAAAACGTCAGTTAGCATATAATGTGCTAGTTATAGTGGTTTGTAACTTTGTATTGCTAAATCAGTGCTAAACATCTGAGAACATTCACTAAAAAAATTATATTATTTGACGTGTGGAATTTGATAAAGAATGTCAATTTGCAAAAGGATTATACCGCCTATTATGTCTCTGAGGTTACCTTATTAGCTCTTGTGTGACGATAATTCAACTCGACTGAGGTTTCTTTGGGGCTCGGCCTTGTCACTTGACCGGAGTTCACAATAACGTGGCATTTCACCAATGTCCCAAATGCATATATCTTAGTACGACATTCATTATGAACTCAAATCTAAACCCTTCTTCCCACAGCAATGAAGGCCGGCCTGCAACCCAACAAGTCCGTCGAGTGTTTCGAGACCCCTCCTCCAGTACGACGTAAGATGCCACCGGAAGCATTCCACTCGCCCTCGCCCTCAGTGTCCAGCCACTGCGACCTCGAACGTGGGGTCTTCCCTTCCACTCGTTCCGGGCCAGCGGCCGGATCAAAAACGTCACTGCCGGACGCATTTATTGACATTCTTTATCAAATACGCGCAATAATTCTAAATCAATTGAGTTGTAACGTAACGCTATTGCAGTTTTAACTCAATGGGAAAAGCGTCAGTTTGCATATAATGTGCTAGTTATAGTGGTTTGTAACTTTGTATTACTAAATCACTGCTGAAAATCAGAGAATATCTACTAAAAAATTACTATTTGATGCGTGAAATTTGATAAAGAATGTTATTTTTTAAACAGATTATGTTGGGCAGAAAAAATCCCGCCAATATATGCCCAATTTATACGTAATGGGAACTAATTACTGATACTCGTCAAATCAGTCTTGGTCTGAAGCCCTGATGCCACTTACGATGTCTGTGCGGTTGCCTTAATAGCGCTCGTGTAGCTCAAGTGTGCCGATAATTGTACTCAACTGAGGCTTCGTTGGGGTCGGCATTGTCACTTGACCATGCAGAGTTGACAATAACGAGGCCCTTCACCAATATCCCTAGTACATATATCTTGGATTTTGAATGGACGTCGTCCTAAAAACCCTTCTTTCCACAGCAATGAAGGCCGGCCTGCAACCAAACAAGTCCGTCGAGTGTTTCGAGACCCCTCCTCCAGTACGACGTATGATGCCGCAGGAAGCCTTCCACTCGCCCTCGCCCTCAGTGTCCAGCCACTGCGACCTCGAACGTGGGGTCTTCCACTCGTTCCGGGCCAGCGGCCGGATCAAGAAGGTCACTCCTGGACGCAGGAAGAACATCCTGCAGATGTCCGATGACGACGAAGCGGGCCCGGATTCTGTCTTCAGCTCTCCTGCGCATGGCAATGAGAAGCCGGAGTTGAAGTAAGTTCTTTGATTTGAAGAGCTGAGCTTTGTGGGAGATAGAGAACCTGCTAAGTAACGTTTGTTAAAATATTGTGATTTGTGTGTGAGCAGATTATTTCATCCTTTAAAGATTAACAAGTTTAGCCTTTTTAATAAATTTATTGTTAAGTATTTTTCGTTTTCACCTTTTTGTCACTTAGCACGTTCTTCTACTAAGCTGGGATTCTTCGAAACTAAGTTTGGGTTTGTCTTATGGGAGGCGCCTCTACCTTAAGTACATTTTGTACCATATTACAGACCCAAAAGCATTTTTTTAGCTCCATTCTTTCGGGTCTCTTACTTTAGTAATAAAAACTATCAGACCCTTTTTAGAGCTATGGTGCAGCTCCTTAGTATGGATGACACCAAGAGAGTACTCAGTCGAGTATGGGCAAAGGCATCATATAAAAATATGTAGGGATGTGCCGTTTCCTCGTTTTTACATTTCCTGCATGTGGAGTCGTATTGGTTAAGTCCCGTCGTATGAAGTAAGTTTATATTAACTACTCTATAAATAGTTTGTAAGGTGGAGTAGAGCACCCGTGCTAATAAGCGTAACGCCTTCATGGGTGCTGTAATTTTCAAGCACATTTGGATCAATCTCGTGCATCCACTTTAGTTTCCCGCTTAGCAAAAGAGTTGAACACTGACTTCAAGGTGTCTCTGAGCATGCGCAAGCCATTAAATTGCTGCAAAAATCTGTTAAATTGTGCTTATATTACAAGGTGCAATTTTTTACAGCATATTAGGTTGTTAATATGGGGTAAATATGCTGTATTTTTGAGGATTTTTTAATGTATATGATCTTATTAAGTATAATCTGGTTCTCAGTATCTGACAGCTGATAAGCTGGAAACTTGGGTTTGGAAAGAGTCGACACTGAAAGCCCTTATAACAGGCGACAAAACCAAGATTTAAACCCTAAAACAAGATTTTGTTTTCCCAATTCGGAGTTTCAACTCGACCCCCAAAACTTTGTCTTGGTCCCCATTAATTGAAAGCTGGACTATAAGGAGTAATGCCTTTTATCTGCAGTTGATCTTCCACACTATACGGAATCTGTTTCAAAGGAGATTTTTGAAAATCAGTTACGGGGCTAATATATCGTAGTAATTGCATACTACATAGATGACAGATATTTTCAATTTGGGTGTAAATTTGTAATTTTTTATTTTAATATTAAACTAAATGACTTGAAGAGACGAGACGTTAGCCTTTCATAAGTAATTTCTAACTGGTCAGTTATTTGGTAAACAAATGTAAACAAAGTTAAAAGTGTCATGTCTATATATTATCCAATAACAACGAATTGCTCTGTATAACTTTAAATTTTGGTTCTTTTATCTGGGTTTACCAACTGAAATACCTGCTACAGTTTTCTTTGGGCCTTTAAGGTAATTAAAAAAAACCATTAATCTATTTAAGAAATTAGTTTGTTTAACTTAACAGAAAATTCAAAATGAATTTCCGAGAATTTTTAATTTTCTTAATAAAAACAACAATGCAAATGCCATGCCTTTGGCAGCATGATCTATCACTAAAAGAAAAGTTATTTACAATTAAGAAAAGTTAAGAATAATAGTACATGACATTTTTAATAGAAATTATGATTTATGTATACTATAACTAACCATTCAGAAAAGTTGTATTCTTTCGATAGGCATGACGAACCATTGCGTCAATTCAATTTCACGCATTCTAAATACATTCATTCATTCATTTTATTTCAAAACTATTGCTCATAACCAAAACAACGCATGAAATTCATTTGTAATGAAAAAAACAATTAATAAAACAATTGAATGTTTATTATAAGGTTATCCTAGGATTTTTATGGGAAATATTCTTTTACCTTCCATTTGTTTCGCGGTTTTCTTAGAAATCTAAAGCTATTTAGCTTAACCTTCGGTTTTTGTTTTATGTAAATGTCTTGGATTTAATTACAAAAGTATTTTATTTCGTTGGGGGTTTGAGATTTGGGAATGCATTTATAGTTTCCCCTTGTAGTTATTAAGTTATAGTCAAAACATTTTTATTTATGAAAACCAAATACAAGTAGAAATTAGGAATTTTGAAACTTTCGTATTCGCGCAATAACTTTCGTATAGTGAAAATTTGATACCTCCGATTAAAATGCAACCTTCCTACCAATTGCATGACAGTTTGATATTTATTTTTTCATATACCACAGTTGATATTTTTAAAAAAATGAAGTAAACTGAAAATCGGGAGGAAAGTTTTTTGTTTTTACCTGAGGAAACTAATAATGGGATAAAAGGTTTCGAAGTAAAAAAATATATATATCGATTTATTTTTATATTAGGGGGTAGTGTAATTTTTCATTTTTTATTTTAGTGAGATTTACTAATAGATGGGATTTAAAACTACACCGATGAGATTTAAAGTTTTTATTGTGCAATTTCTTTTCATAAAAGGAAACACTGCCTCGTCTATTATTTAAAAAAAATGAAAAATTCTCCCAAATGAGCCTTGCATCCCCACCTAATGACAATAACAAATCCCTAATTATTACGTTTTGAAGTCAATTATACCTTTAATGATTCCTGAAAACACTCGGCGAATTCGTTTCATCTCAAGGTCACCCAATTCACCATTCCAGTGATTTGTTAACCCCTTCATTGTGTACTAATCAACCGCGTTCCACACAATGTTCTGCAGTTCAGTTGTAACCTAATCACAAACGATGTGACATTGTAACCTCCGATAATTTCGGTCATCACCATTATACTATCCCAGTAAACAAGCGTTTGTTTCTGCTCGGACAATAGTTCACTGCGAAGGTATAACGTTGCAATAAGTAATCGAAAAATATGAGTCCAGAGAAGACTTGTACTTTTCAATATTCTGTGGAAGACGTGGATGCTACTTCTAATGTGTGCTTGGATATTGCAAAATTAGATGAAAAACCGTAAGTTGATCATGGCTATTATACTTATAATCTACTTAAAAATTACATACTTATTCTTCGCACTGGATATAAAAGCTTTAATTGTATTAAACTACTTTGCCATTTAGTGTCATATTAAGTAATTTTCCACCCACTCAAAGTTAAGCTAATTGGCATGTTTCATGTCTTGAGTGGCAACAGAAATGTTCAAATTTAAAAAAAAAAACTTTCTTGGTCGCCAATAGGTGAATAAATGTCACGTGGAAGCAGAACAACAATCAGGTTACCGATTAAATAAAAGGCTGGAATTAAATCAGGAAGGAAATACGTCACCTGAAACAAGCCTATGGAATCATAATCGTAAAACCATATTTCAAATTTAAATCTAAATTCTAAATTTGGACGCAAAAAAACACGTATCACTTATCAGTGCAATTTTTTGGGCGTATTTGGTAAACTGGGACATATTTGATGAGAACATGAAACTCGCCACAAAAACAAATTACCGCTCTATATAAAGCAATGTTTAACGTCGCACTATTATTGCACGAGATCTCTTTAGGGCGACGTTAATTCAACTAAAAACAATCTTTTAATGAGTTTTTTCACAAGTTTCTTTTAATTTTGCGAGTTATTTTTGAGGAATAATTCATAATAAAAAGCCATAAATAAGGGTAGACTGACCAGTGAGGGAACAGTTGTTAAATACATTTAAAAAATAAGGATTAAAAATCATTCCACTGGATGTATGGGCAACACTGACTTCCTCCCATCTCGTAGGCAGCTATCTGACATCTGATTGGTTGTAATTGGTCATTAATTAAAATCCAACCAACATGCTTATTGACGGGACATTTGTGTTCATTCACTGGTAAAAGAACTGTTCGTTCACTTGGCTTTTGTACCACTTTTTATTTGGACTCTCAAAAGACCCAAAGCAATGCAATATAAACCAGAAGCTATAAATTCTTAAAATGTATGAAATTTCTTAAAACAAATTGTGCTTAAGCGTCCATTGACTGGTTAGTCTAACCGACACAAACTTACTATTCCAACTACTCTACGATCATTGTAAATGCCCTACTCGTCCAATTTTGCTATTTTACCCATCATTTACATGCATTTTACAGGCAGAACTTAATTATTTACGCAAACATTTTTCGAGAAATGCCATTGAGCATTCCCTGCATTTTCTAATAACATTAACAACAAGTAACATTCCTCTACTATCCCTAGACACACATCTAAATCTTTTAAGTACGCAAGGTCGACTAACACTGATTTGTGGATTAAACGTTATCTGCTTTTAAGTTTGCCTGAAACTTTTTGAACTTCCAGTTCCATTGGAATTGTTTTTTCAACGCATTTGAACAGTTAAAGTCTGAAATGAGTTACAAATACAAGAAAAATAGTGAAGAATGGTAATTATTTTGCTCTTTAGGACTTTGGTTCTTAATTATACTTAATGAATATTTTAAGGGTATGCTATAAAATAATTAACGAAGAAAATTTCGTTTACATAATAGAGTTTAAATTAAGAAAAATATTTGCTCTTATTTTTTCCCTTCGATCTTTTGGAACGATGTTCATAAGCAAACATACAGAGAGAGGGGGCTGAGGTTTATTAAATATTTCAGTCATTTTTTTTTAAACTTTTTTTCGCCATAAGCGATTGTTATAAAATATAAAATTTTAATTTTAATATTTTTATGGAATCCTTGTTTGTACAGTCATATCGAAAGAAAAATAATAAAAAAAATAACTATGTTTGAACTTGATTAAATCTGAAACTTAACCTTATTAATAAATTCAAACTTCAAATAACTAAACAATCTATACGACATTAATTTTCAAGAAAATTTGGATTTCAGAATCCCTGCTTACGTTTTTGTTAATTCGCAAAACATATGGAAGATTTTTAGTATGTCATTTACGGGGTCATTTGGTCATAAGCTTTGTCTCGATTACTAATTGTAATGGAAATCACATTTCTACAAAATAATTTTGAATTTTAATTTAAGTGCTAACTATACTTTAAGATTTGGCCCGTGAAAATTAAATATGTTCAAATTTATGGAAAAGTTTTTTGAAGTTTCATTCAGTTTGTTTCATCTGGAATTTTGCATTGTGTAAAACGGTAGAATGTACAATTGTTTTGTTTTGCATGCTCTATTTGTGTAATATCGTTCAAGGACTTTTCCAACAACAATCATTTTAAATATGCAGATCGATGGATACAAATTTTAACCAAGTTTTTTGTTAAGAGGTAATTTTTTAATTTTTTACAATGTTTTAAAAATTAAGCCAGAATTTGTATAAAAAAATAATTTAGTTATAAAAGATTGAATAAAACATTTAATAGTTTCTTAAGGCAATTTTAAATGTTGAATTCAGTAATATTTTATTAAAATTCCGAGGGATAAGCAAATTGGCTGAAGTGTAAACTTGCTTTCTTTGCATGATATTTCAATAAAAAATAACAATTTAATTTCTTATTTTTTATTATCTATAATAATAAAAGAAAGAGTCTGTCTGTGTGTATGTCTGTGGATCACAAAAGACCTACTTAGACTGCTCTAAAAAATTCGAAACTTTTAATATAGATTCCTTTTAATACCTACGTGTGCACCTGAGGCTTAGTTTTTTCATATTTGATTGTGATTTTTAATAGTTTAATATTTAGTTTCAAAAAAAGTCATCCACGTGGGATTGCGGGACCATAACAGGGCTTGAAAATACATGGACCGGGCCGAAACGGGGGCTTGCCGCCATCCTCTATCAGTTTGATTGATTGAGTTTGGTTGAGATATGCGCTCGCCCTAAGGCTGCTTCATCCTCTATTAGTGTTTGCTTTTTTAAGTTCGCATGCGCCAACACGAATTTAATTTTGTTTTGATTTTGAGTGTATTTTCACAAGTAAGCATGCCTCTAAAAGGAAGCAATGCGAAGTTAACGGGTTCCCAGTAAGGCGGGACCATACTGCTAGTATTTATATAGTAAATGGTTATCTCCGTGCTTTAAATTTAAAAATGAAATAAAATTATTAAATAAATGAATACATAAAAATTATGTAAGTTACTGGGGAAAACTGGTAGTGAGGTGACGGGTTTATATGATTGTATCCGTCAAAGGATTAAAGCATTTACATAATTTCTAGCCTAGTTAGTATTTATTAGTTGACAAAAGTTATGGGTTTCGTTGTTAAAAATAATTCCAACTGTTTGTTTTGAATTTTTGTTGACGTTTTCTCACTAAAGTTTTCCATTAAAACGAAAAAATAAAGTAATGATGCCTTCTATGTTTTGTTAAATATTTTGAGGTTATCTCTATATTTACATTTGGCTCATTTACTTCAATACTAAACACTTTGTTTTTGCAATGCTAAAAACACTTTAACTGTATATTTTATAATGCATTTAAAATTAACCTAACTGCATATTCACCTATGCCTAAGCATTTCTGTACATTATAAAAAGCTACATTGATCATTTTTCAAAACCGCTGAGGTCTAGACATGTTTTTATATAAATAAATGCAATGTCAATTAGTAACGTATAGAGGGAAAACTGGGTTAGATCTTATTAATTATTGTTTACGATTAGGTTCTTCTCTCGTGTCAAGAAAGGTGTTTCATATAAAATGCCATTGGCTATTTACTTTGGTGACTCTGTTGACACATTAGAATTTCAGGCTCGTGGAATAATAGTTAAAAGATGTTCAGTGATAGTATATATTTAAGGTTAAAATGTTACATTTTGCTTCAATGATAACACATAACACAGTTGGCTTTAACACTCAATATCAAAAATAAATGAAACAGTATTAGAAACCATGGACGCTCTTTTTTTTTTTTTGCTGTAGTTTTAACACATGGCTTTCAAGAATTTTTAAGAATATCACGTGATCAAAATTCTAAGCATTTCAAAAATATATTTATCAAACCCCAATTACACCCATTAAAAAAACTTCAATTTAACCCTATGGGGCAGGGCCCATCAGGGGTTTTACCGCAGCTGTTTCACATATGAAATAAGTCATATAATTATATTATTAGTTGTCCTGTTTCTGTTTCTATTTCTATTTGTATTGTATCGTATATTAGGTTTAATTTCATTGATAACTGAGAAATTTCTAAATATATTTTTTATCGGTGTAAGTCCTATTAATCAATCAAAATTTTTATATTTTTCTCCTTTAAAACCTATAGCAACGGATTATATGCTATTTTTATTATTAACCAATACCTAAACTAACAAAATGCCAAAAATGAAATTATACAGTGGTGGAAATTGATTTATGAACTAACATTCTTTTCACCAGATATCGCTTTGTATTAAGTGCTAACAATTTAAATTTTGTGTGTTGGATATTCAGAGCACAATAAAGGAATTTCACACATAATTTTTTTCAAAAAATGATATTAAATAAAAATATATCTAATTTTAGTTTTTAAGCATGTCAAATGATGGAAATTGATTTATAAACTCAAATTTATTTTGAACCCAGGTACCAAATATTTTAACTAGTTCTTCATTTGAACTTCAGGGGAGCTTACTATCAGTGTTTATAAATAAGATTAAGGCCAAATTTGTTGAAATTTATCTGTTTTATTCCTATTTTACTAAATAGGGAAGCTTGCGGGAGTGCCCGAAGCCAAAAGGGTTAAAAATGACCCATATATAATATTGTAACAAATCTGTAAGAGAAATTAGCATATTAATTAAAAGATCAATAAATATAATTCATAAATATTTGAAGAATCATTCTGATTTCGGCAAAAACCATCACTGAAAAAGGCGTAACCCTCGTGGGACGAGGGACAAAAGCAGGATTATTGGACTTGTATCCCAAAAAGTTACCATTTGTGTCAGCATTTGTGCATTACAGGTCGAATTTGTTATGAACAATCACTTCCTGTAACTCCCAGAAGAGTAGGACAAATATTGATATCGTCGTCGAACTTGAAATGTTCCAAAATGAAGGCTGGTCCAAAGCTTACTCTTCACCATAAGAACAGGCTATTAATATATCGTCGTAACTACATGAAAATGGATTGGGTGGGGGTGGGGGGAGAGAAATAGGAAAAAATTGACATTTGCTGATGAAAAAAAGTTCAATTTGGATGGACGTGATGGTTTAAAATGTTATTGAAAGGATCTTCGGAAATAACCAAGATCTGTCTTCAGTAGAAATGTTAGTGTTGGAAGTTTGATGGATTGGGCCTCGATATCTTATGAATGAAGAAACAAGGTTATGTTTCTGAAGGGCTGACAAGCATCACTTTATTGCAGATTAGTTCGAGAAAATTCTTTGATTTCCTTTTGCATGGCAAAACTATGCTTTTGATTAGATTTTTATGCATGATAATGCAAGTATCCACATTTCAAACGAAATGGAAGACTGGTTAAATGAACTAAGTGTTGTTCATTTCGATCATCCTGGCAATAGCCATGACTTAAACCCCAAGAATAATGTCTGAGATCAATTGGCTTGAATAATTTACTCAAATAGAGTATGGTTTTAATGAAGTGTGCATCAGTCATGGAATAGAAGGACTTAATCATTAAAAACTGCAAATTGCTTGACCAAAACTTGACCCAAAGTTTTGTGTTGTCTATGAAAAACAAAATCAAGGAAGCATTAGCGACAAAAAGTAGTTTTAGCAATTATTAATTGAGATTGATTGTAAAAGTTCATAAATCAATTTCCCTATGCTAAAACTAAAATATCAACAAAATAAATTGTTTACGAATTTATATAAAATTTTATTTACGTGTATCATTTATAATGCAAAGCCTGTATAGTATATAAAATTTAAATCCATAAAAATGCATTTAATAAAGAAATACTGTTAAAAAACTGTCAGTTCATAAATCAATTTCCACCACTGTAGTTCCTTTACCTTAAGGTTACTTAATTTCTATCGATAACTATAAAAAAATAATTTCTTATGACCTCTTAATTTTAATGAAACCTCTAGAAATCTCTCATTAAGTCTTTGACGTCATTCTTGACCTGTCTAATAGAGCTGAGGTCAAAATAATCGACGCCAAACTAAGATTTGTATAATTAAAGTCATACATTAATCATATGTCTCACTTGATTTATAAATTCATTTTAAACTATTCTTTAAAAATATATCTATACTTAGGATCTGTATACTTCGGTCTCGGAAATATGGACCCTTTTTTTATCGATTCTTTGAAACTCGCCGACTGGTGCCATTTGTTCCAGTAGCAATTGAAGAGCTTAGTGGAACAACGTGCTAAGTGACAGAAAATTAAACCAAGAAAATTACCTTAAAAAAATTAGTTTGCACTTGGATCAGTTAAAACGGTACTTGCTAACGATAAAAATACATTCAACTTTACAAGTTTCCCCTTTTTTCTTTAATTTTATCCTTTAAGGGACGAAGTAACATGACGATTGGCATAAAAAATCTCAATTGTTTTTACCAATGTCACTTAGCACGTTCTCCCACTAAGCTCCTTAATTATAATCGTTCTTCTGTTGTCGCCACATTCATCATAGAAATCAGGTTTCACAGAAGTATGACGCTACTACCACGACATACTGTGGTATTACCCTCCGACCCTAAGGGTAATCTGGAGCATTCTGAGTTGCATGGAAAATTGCTGTATTAACCCTTAAGCAGAAGTGGGTTATGGAGGATATATCTTAATAGTTTTGTCCAATTGTTAGCATCGTAAACTTCCGTTAACTACCCATGTTTATGTCCTATCCTTAGAAATCAGATGATGAGGCAAAGAAAATATTGCCAATAAATAGAGGCATTTACATTACACTTTAACCCTCTACGCACTGAATTAAGATTAAGTTTTGATTTTTTGTCGTTGCTTATTTTAAAACTATCTGTAAAGTTAATATTCTTCTCGTTAAAAAAAATTTGTTAAATATAAATAGTAGTCTATGATTTCGTTATTTTCGTTTTTTTTTTCTCCTTTCTACTCATAACCAAGTCTGAATGTGTTTTAAAACAGAATGCTGCAATAATAAAATTCCCACTATCATCTATTTTCACCTAAGCAAACAATGACAAGTTGGTTTGTTACAGAATCTGTCGCTTATACCGCTTCCACACAACATTTTACGCTCAACAGGAAACACACTAACATCTCAAAAAGAAATTCGCCAAACGGGGCCTTTGGCTAGTTCTAATTCAAACTTTTATAAGCAAAAACTAATAATTTTCTTTAATCTTTTGCAGATTTGATAATAATCTTTATCGTTTGCTAATTTTTTTTAACTTAGAAGAATAGTGATGAATTTTTTTAATAAATATCTTTTTGCAGTCACAAGTTTACATTTCGAAAAATAAATTAGTAAAATTGTTGCTTTAAAATAAAAGCGAAAATTTGCATATTTTTTATGCAAATTTCGAATTTTTTATGCATCTTTCTTCCCAAAAATATAACGAACCATCAATATAACTTTATTGTGCTATTACAACAATCCAAATTGAATTATTACACAAAAATAAATATTTTTTCAAGAATTTTATTTTTTTAAATAAAGTTTCTCAGACGTTTGATGTCATGGCAACAGTGAAAATATTGAATAAAAATGGAATTCGCATGTTATTTCAATGTAGATTAAATTTTTAGTTGTTTCAATTTTAAATAAACTTCTAATTAAAAAATTTTAATGAAATTTGGAATGTAGCCTAAACTGATTTTTTGCTTCAAAATGACGTATCCCACTTGTTTGTGAGACTTGCGGTTCGTTCTGTGAAAGTGGGTGACAGACAGACGGACAGACAGAACGATTATAAAACCTTCCACTTTTTACGTTATAGACGTAGTATGGAAGCTAAACGTAAAGCAACTCGTTTAAATGTGACTTTAAGTACCGCCAGGGCATAACGAATTGGCACTGGTAACTGAAGTCAAATTTTTCTGAAGAATGTACTTTAACTATGTAGAATTTCATGTTCTAAACCCGTACCATTCAAAAATTTCCGTCTAGCCCGCATTTTGTCCAAATAAACAATGTAAAGTAAAACAGTAGCCTTTTAAGTGATACATTTTTGTACCGTCAGTAGGTAAAGGGTTAATCTGTCGCGCTACGAAGTCAGCCGCCCCATACGTTATAAGGTTGCTTTGATTTGCTGAAGGAATCGTCACTTGAGCAGGTTCAAGGCCTTTTTTAAGGGAGGGCGGAGTGGGCGGGCGCCCAGGGCAGCAGATTTTTTGGGGCAGTTTGTCAAATGATTTAAGGTTGCTCTCCGGAATATATTTTTCCCCGTTCAACAAAGCAAAACTAGAATCAAGCAAAATCATTAAAAAAATCAAAATTTAAAAAAAAGTGTACATTACAATAAAAGATTATCACTTTTTCAGAAGCTCCTATTAATATATATATATATATATATATATATATATATATATATATATATATATATATATATATATATGTATCTGCGTTGTTATAAATTCCAAACTGTAAATAACCCTCCCCCCCCCCCCCCCAGAAAAAAAAACTCCAAAAGCCTTTAAATAAATCTTTAAAATGTTGAAAAACTGACAAACCTTCACACTTTGAATGACTAAACTATATGTTTCTATGTGCTATGTAAACTATATGGTTTTGGCCATGAGCAAAATCAGAACAAATACATTTTTAAGCAAAATCCATTTTAACTATGGAGGTATAAATTTAGTTGGTTGGTTTAGTTTAATTGTAGTTGTTCATTGAATTTAAATTCAGGCAGTTATTTTTATTTAGTTAGTTTTAATTAGTACCTTTTTTTGCTCAGAGGAAAGGGCAGTTGTTGAATTTCCGCCCAGGGCAGAAATTTCATAAAAAAGGCTCTGAGCAGGTTCTAAATCAAAAGGCCAATAGCCGTCGGGTAGCTTTAGTGCGACATTAAGTCAACAAAACCTGCACTCAACAAAATGCCTATATTGGCTCAAAAACATTTTTTGTTGCGATGATTACTCAACGAATTTGCAAAAGAAACGATATATAATTTCGTGATTTAAATTTTTAATTCCCTTTTATATAGGGAAAACATAAAATCAAAACGAATACATTGCTATTTCTTAGTTTTGCGATCCTTTTTGAGCTTATCTACAGCTCAAACCCCTAATAAAATCCCTTTATGATGTTTATTAGCATCGTCTCTAAATAATTACAATTAAATACGTTACTGATATCATTCGATAATTTATAGGATGCACTATTTTTCATAACATTCCTGTACCGTTTTTTTAGATAAGCTATCTGAACTATAAGCTCGTACTCGCATAAAATCTAACAGGTTTTTTATGACTCAATTCATAACTTTTATTGCGGGGGGGGGGGGGGGGCTGGGGATCCCAGTCGGTTAGGCACTCGCCTAGCATGCGAAAGGTCCCAGGTTCGGGTCCGGGCATTGCTAAAATAACTGCCGACCAAAAAACAGCCCATGCAGCCAAAGTGTCCGACGAATAATACCCCGTGTAAGGGAGTGCACGTTAAATATCCTTCAAAAGTCCTAGCACTGCGTACGATGTCACCCTTAACGGTTGCGTAGGGTGCCTATTCAGGTGTCGGCTTGTCACTTGACTGTGGTTCTAAAATACGATGCCCGTCGACAACAGCCCTCGTGTTGCTCTAGTGCGACGATAATTCAAACCTAACCTATCCTTTTATTGCCTTTCCTCAGAGGTATTTACTTCTAATTTAACAAACTCGGGTCAAACTTCAAACATTTAAACTTGAACATTTGATGCAAATTATGTACAAGGTTCCTTGCTCTTTTTCGTCAGACAACATATTCACTAATCAAAATACTCTTATTTACGTTTACAAAAGAAAGTTTTGCTTCTTAAGTACCAATTTAAAGTACTGGCAGCAGTACTTTCAGCTGTACGACACTCAATAAAAACGCAATTCGTCCATACTACGGAATGTGTTTGTATTCATAATGTCTCAGCGCCTATGTTCTACTATCAAACTTTATTGCCAGCAATCTGAATATGCAACAGGGCCTTGAATTTCTCAAGCGCATCTGAACTAACTGATGTTATCTACTCTTAATTAAGTAGAAACGCACGTTTCGTAGGCTTAAGCAGAGGATTTAGAAGATTCCTTGTAGGGTTTTATAGCTTAATGCAATTCAGTCAATTTCATGAAACCTTTAAAGGATGTCAAGATTAAAAGTTGGATGGTAAAGTTAAAGACAAATTTTTTTTGTTGAAGTTTCATTAACTTTGAAGAATTTAGTGTAGCCTTTTTTTTAACCGACCTTTGTATTAGATATTTAACGCAAGAACCAAAGTTAAGGTCTAAAAACATACTTCGTTTAGAAATAGCATTACATATTTAATTTCATTTGTTTTCTCTAAAGTTTAAAGAAAAAATACATTAAACTATTTCTTTAATATTAAATAAAACTTTAAATTTGTAATTGGCTTGAAAGTTTCTTTTTTTATACAAAAAAAATTTTTAATCCCCATTTTTTATTATTGATTTTTAAATATTCATTGGTGTTATTTAATATTTTCATTAATCACTCAAATTTGTAAACAAACACAGAAAATCGCTGGACATTCTATGTATTCTATTTAGTCCTTTTAATCTTAATTAAACTTCCATTATTTATCCTTTTGATATTAACCACAAACTTATTTTCTCTATATTTAAGATGAAACGGGGTTGCAGAATAGCATTTAATAAATCATTAGTGAAGTATAGAAAAAATACTTAATTGTTTTTCCACAGAATTTTATGTGGTTCAGAAACCTTTCTTTGGATCATGCTCGAACTAATTTGTGTTTTTCCTACAAGGTCAACAATCGATTACTTTCCCAATGTGCAACTGAGCATTCACTAATGGCGTAATGGTCACTTTGTAAACTTTTCTTACAAAACACTTAAATATAAGTAGTATGAAAACAATTACTAGAAAAGGGTTCTGCTAAATATATTCGAATTCAAAATTTATATAATCAGAATGGTTAGTGGTTGTGGTGATATCAAATTACTTGTCTAAATACAATAAAGTATTTTTTAAATATTTAAGAATTGAACGCAATCAGTAGAACAAAATGTCGTTTCCTTTATTGCTACGTATAGCTGAATGTAGTTTAATGTTTATAAAATGGTGGGTATTCTCGTTGAATCTTGCAAAAAGAGGCAACTTTCATACCTCTTCACCGTTGAGTTTATTTTGACTAATAAACATTGTTTTATTCGGTATAAATAAGTTATCTGCCACTACAAAAGTATTTTGTCGCTTACCTTACCTTTACATCAATTTTTATAAAACAAAGCAAAAAAATTAACTTTTAACTTTCGCAGGCAAAAATCTTGTCAAACGGAAATTTCTGGCGGAAAACATAGTATACACAGTTAAATTTTACCAATGGAAATATTCTATTTGGTGGTAGTTGTACATTTTTTGGTGACTTTTTCTCTTGTGCTTGCGAAATGGGAAAAATACAAAAAAAATTAATCTAGAGATGTAAAATAAAGTTTTTAAAAGCAACTTTTACTAAGCTCCCAAAGTACTTTGAAGTAATTATGAATTTGAAATTTTGACAAACATTTAGGTATTTTAGCCAGTAAAAAATTTCACGTACTTAAACTTTATTTTTAAATGAATGCCGAAAATCAATCAACTAAATTTTTTATGACATACTTTGAAATAACGAAATTTCAATTTAAAAAATCCAAATTATTTAACTAATAATAGTCAAAACACAGTCGCATTTGTTCATACAGGGTGTTTCATAATTGACCGGAATAGGAATTGATGCAATTCCGAAATATTGAGCCGGCCCCTCCGAAAAATAGTAAAAAGCCAATTGATCACGGGTTTTGGTCGTGGTTGCATACTTGAACTAGGGCAGCACGAGAATGTGTTGACGAAGGGATGCATTTGTTTTGAGTTCGGTTTGGTTGAATCGACATATTGCCTAGTAATTTTACAATTTGCAGATTCTGTTACATCACAGTTCCTAAAACAGCTAAAAATGATTAATAACTACGAAAATGGAATTTTTGTGTTTGGATTTCGATTTAAATAATTTGGTGTGTTTCAAATTCGAGCTGGATGTTTGAAAATTGGAAGGAGCTAAACGTTTTGCGATAGAAGTGTACAGTTTGTCGAAATGTGCATGTGTTGGGACCAATTAGTTCCATAGTAGGGTAGAGACTGAACCTACCAATCGCACCATCTACCAACACGGAGACAATTTAGGGTGTCATGTGGGGATCGATGGCCGAGGGGTTTGGATCGCAGGCCATATCGCTAGCAGTCCGCGCGCTGTAAAGGGTACTACCCAATTTTTTTTTCAAAATTAAATTAAAGGGTGATATAAAGTTTAGCTTTCACATTTAGAACAAAAGAGGCAATTTTACCCATCTACTTTACTTATTGCAAATGATATATAAAAGTACTAGCTTTATAAACCCGGCGTTGCACGGGTGTACCCTTAATAACGGATATTTTTTTTATGTAAACAATTATTTTATACCAATTGATCCCTTCCCCACTGGCCAGTACTCCATCGGTAAATTATAATCGCTATTCAAGTGACACCTACGACATAAAAAGAATATTTTAATAAAATTTGGTAGCTGTACCTTCAGTAATTTTGGCTAGGCGTTGAGTGAGTCAATCAGTGAGTTAGGACTTTGCCTTTTATGTATATAAATTGAATTTAAGAAAGAAAATCCATAAAAATTGCTTATTTATAACACTTAAAATTGAACTAAAAGCTGTGCTAAATGATTTTTGTCTAAGATATATAAATAAATCTTGTGTGGAAAATGGGCTCTAAGTAACAATTTTTTGTAAAAAAACGACTTTTCCACATTTTTTATCGAAAAAATAAGAACAAATGTCAAAAAAATATTTCTATTTCCACTTTTTGTCAAATACTAATTATACTTCTGATTGAAAATCAAAATGTCGTGCTTGTAAAATAAATAAACTACAGCTTGGCAACTTGGCTCAATATGACATGAACATTTGGCTTCAACAAAACAGAACCATGACGTCAGTGTAGCGAACAGTCACCAGATTCACCTGATTGGCTGATGGGAAAAGTGTCGCGAGGAGTCGGGGAATATTTAAATCGCCTTTCTGCTGAAAGCGTGTGCTTTTCATTAATCTCCAGCTTGCTGTGAAGATATGGTTTATTCTTTAGAGGAGAGGATTTTTTTGGTGTTGGAATTTCACCGCCTAGAACACAATGTTAATGCAACAAAACGGAGTTTCAAAAAGAAGTTTAATGTTACCAAAGGACCAAAATTCGACACAATAAGGATGCTGTTTGAAAAATTTCAACGAACTGGGAACGTGAATGATGAGAGAGCTGGATTTGTCGGGAGAAGATTTTCGCAAACAACCACTGCTAATGCTCAGCTGGTGGAAACAGTAATACGAAAGCAGCCTTGTGTATCCGTCCGCCGTGTTGCAACTACGGTTCAAATCAAGCCAACGTCGACGTATCGTCTCATGCGGCAGGGCTTGCACATGTTTCCATACAGAATTCAAACTCGGCAACCTCTCACCGCTGCTTCAATTAATTCACGGGAGACATTCGCTAACGATATGGTGCAAATGATTGATGTTGGTGATATAAATGTAGACAACATTTGGTTTTCGGATGAAGCCTACTTTCAGCTGGATGGCTACGTTAATAAACAGAACTGGCGCATATGGGGAACAGAAAACCCCCATGTTGCAGTTCCATCATCTCTGCATCCACCAAAAGTAATGGTTTGGGCCGCCATTTCGTCCAAAGGACTCATTGGCCCCTTTTTCAGAACCGGAACTATTACTGCCCTCCGCTACCTAGAGATTCTTCGTGAATTTGTGGCGATTCAAAATGCCTTAGATGACGCTGAAAGCACTTCGTGGTTCATGCAAGACGGTGCCCGACCCCATCGCACGGCCGACGTGTTTAATTTCTTGAGCGAACATTTCAATAACCGTGTGATTGCATTGGACTATCCCACACATACAGGAAGTGGTATGGATTGGCCTCCTCTTTCACCAGACTTGACCCCCTGTGATTTCTTTCTGTGGGGATATTTAAAAGATCAAGTGTACCGTCGCAATCCCGAAACAATTGAGGAACTAAAGCAATACATCTCTGCTGCATGTGACGCCATCCCACCAGAAATTTTCAAACAGGCGGCCGGTAATTTTGCTCTAAGACTGCGTCACGTTATTGCTGCTAATGGCGGATATGTAGAAAATATCGTAGTATGAGTAAACACATAATTTCACCCACCCTATATTTTCGTTTGTTTTCAACTTTATTTGCAAACACATGAACAAATTTTTGAAGGGTCGATTCTTTTTTAGGATCGACCCATAAAAAACAATAGCAGAACCACTACACATACATGCACCGTTAAGCCATACAAACCCTCCTTCTTTGTGCTGTTTACTATTTTTTTCCTTTTATTAATATAAATAAGCAGGTGCCCGGATGTTGTAATGGTTTGGATCGCAGACAATTACGCTAGCAGTCTGCGCGCTGTAACGGGTGCGATTCCCGCCTTCGCCCTGGGTGTACTTCCTTTCTCTGTCAGTAATAAGTCCTTCTGTGGTTGTCTTACTTGACGAAATCTTATAAGCGGGTGCCTCTGGAGCTGCTGGGTCCGGGTTCGAATCCCGTTCAGGCATGGATGTTTGTGTTTGTCGAGTATATGCGGAGAACGTGCTCGTAAAATCTGTTGGGTCCGAAAGTCCTGTGGGCGGTCATTGCGCAGTTCACCATGGGTACAGGTCAATGGAGAAAATTTCCCTACCCTTCAGGGACATGTCTAAATTGCGGAGGTGGCGACAGATGGCAACATCTGTCATAAGTGTTTGTGTGTGTCTTGTGCTGTCCTACTTGACGATGGTTTATAAGCGGGTCCTTGCGACCAAGCACACAAGCCTGAAAATATATGTCCACCAACCAACCAACCAATAAGCGGGTCTCTGATCATGCACACAAGCCGGAATATATATGTACATACCTACCCAGCATAAATATGAAAAATACAATAATTGTTATGTTTAAACTGATGGTCAACATCAAGTTTTTTTTAACAATAATGCAACAACCTATCAAAATGAACAGCATCCTAATTTTTTTTTTTTGAAAACTAGTTGAACCTGTAATTTTTATCAGATGTAAATTCAAACAAACCAAACTAAAAGTACTACATTCTTGTGTAGCTCCAGTGCAAGATTTCATGCACGACCGAAAGGGCGGCCAATTAGTTAGCCGTTTTTCATTGGCGGGGGCCGGGTAAATATTTAGGAATTGCGTCCTATACTATTCCGGTCAATTATGGAACACCCTGTATGTACAGGGTGTTTCATAATTGACCGGAATAGGAATTGATGCAATTCCGAAATATTGAGCCGGCCCCTCCGAAAAATAGTAAAAAGCCAATTGATCACGGGTTTTGGTCGTGGTTGCATACTTGAACTAGGGCAGCACGAGAATGTGTTGACGAAGGGATGCATTTGTTTTGAGTTCGGTTTGGTTGAATCGACATATTGCCTAGTAATTTTACAATTTGCAGATTCTGTTACATCACAGTTCCTAAAACAGCTAAAAATGATTAATAACTACGAAAATGGAATTTTTGTGTTTGGATTTCGATTTAAATAATTTGGTGTGTTTCAAATTCGAGCTGGATGTTTGAAAATTGGAAGGAGCTAAACGTTTTGCGATAGAAGTGTACAGTTTGTCGAAATGTGCATGTGTTGGGACCAATTAGTTCCATAGTAGGGTAGAGACTGAACCTACCAATCGCACCATCTACCAACACGGAGACAATTTAGGGTGTCATGTGGGGATCGATGGCCGAGGGGTTTGGATCGCAGGCCATATCGCTAGCAGTCCGCGCGCTGTAAAGGGTACTACCCAATTTTTTTTTCAAAATTAAATTAAAGGGTGATATAAAGTTTAGCTTTCACATTTAGAACAAAAGAGGCAATTTTACCCATCTACTTTACTTATTGCAAATGATATATAAAAGTACTAGCTTTATAAACCCGGCGTTGCACGGGTGTACCCTTAATAACGGATATTTTTTTTATGTAAACAATTATTTTATACCAATTGATCCCTTCCCCACTGGCCAGTACTCCATCGGTAAATTATAATCGCTATTCAAGTGACACCTACGACATAAAAAGAATATTTTAATAAAATTTGGTAGCTGTACCTTCAGTAATTTTGGCTAGGCGTTGAGTGAGTCAATCAGTGAGTTAGGACTTTGCCTTTTATGTATATAAATTGAATTTAAGAAAGAAAATCCATAAAAATTGCTTATTTATAACACTTAAAATTGAACTAAAAGCTGTGCTAAATGATTTTTGTCTAAGATATATAAATAAATCTTGTGTGGAAAATGGGCTCTAAGTAACAATTTTTTGTAAAAAAACGACTTTTCCACATTTTTTATCGAAAAAATAAGAACAAATGTCAAAAAAATATTTCTATTTCCACTTTTTGTCAAATACTAATTATACTTCTGATTGAAAATCAAAATGTCGTGCTTGTAAAATAAATAAACTACAGCTTGGCAACTTGGCTCAATATGACATGAACATTTGGCTTCAACAAAACAGAACCATGACGTCAGTGTAGCGAACAGTCACCAGATTCACCTGATTGGCTGATGGGAAAAGTGTCGCGAGGAGTCGGGGAATATTTAAATCGCCTTTCTGCTGAAAGCGTGTGCTTTTCATTAATCTCCAGCTTGCTGTGAAGATATGGTTTATTCTTTAGAGGAGAGGATTTTTTTGGTGTTGGAATTTCACCGCCTAGAACACAATGTTAATGCAACAAAACGGAGTTTCAAAAAGAAGTTTAATGTTACCAAAGGACCAAAATTCGACACAATAAGGATGCTGTTTGAAAAATTTCAACGAACTGGGAACGTGAATGATGAGAGAGCTGGATTTGTCGGGAGAAGATTTTCGCAAACAACCACTGCTAATGCTCAGCTGGTGGAAACAGTAATACGAAAGCAGCCTTGTATATCCGTCCGCCGTGTTGCAACTACGGTTCAAATCAAGCCAACGTCGACGTATCGTCTCATGCGGCAGGGCTTGCACATGTTTCCATACAGAATTCAAACTCGGCAACCTCTCACCGCTGCTTCAATTAATTCACGGGAGACATTCGCTAACGATATGGTGCAAATGATTGATGTTGGTGATATAAATGTAGACAACATTTGGTTTTCGGATGAAGCCTACTTTCAGCTGGATGGCTACGTTAATAAACAGAACTGGCGCATATGGGGAACAGAAAACCCCCATGTTGCAGTTCCATCATCTCTGCATCCACCAAAAGTAATGGTTTGGGCCGCCATTTCGTCCAAAGGACTCATTGGCCCCTTTTTCAGAACCGGAACTATTACTGCCCTCCGCTACCTAGAGATTCTTCGTGAATTTGTGGCGATTCAAAATGCCTTAGATGACGCTGAAAGCACTTCGTGGTTCATGCAAGACGGTGCCCGACCCCATCGCACGGCCGACGTGTTTAATTTCTTGAGCGAACATTTCAATAACCGTGTGATTGCATTGGACTATCCCACACATACAGGAAGTGGTATGGATTGGCCTCCTCTTTCACCAGACTTGACCCCCTGTGATTTCTTTCTGTGGGGATATTTAAAAGATCAAGTGTACCGTCGCAATCCCGAAACAATTGAGGAACTAAAGCAATACATCTCTGCTGCATGTGACGCCATCCCACCAGAAATTTTCAAACAGGCGGCCGGTAATTTTGCTCTAAGACTGCGTCACGTTATTGCTGCTAATGGCGGATATGTAGAAAATATCGTAGTATGAGTAAACACATAATTTCACCCACCCTATATTTTCGTTTGTTTTCAACTTTATTTGCAAACACATGAACAAATTTTTGAAGGGTCGATTCTTTTTTAGGATCGACCCATAAAAAACAATAGCAGAACCACTACACATACATGCACCGTTAAGCCATACAAACCCTCCTTCTTTGTGCTGTTTACTATTTTTTTCCTTTTATTAATATAAATAAGCAGGTGCCCGGATGTTGTAATGGTTTGGATCGCAGACAATTACGCTAGCAGTCTGCGCGCTGTAACGGGTGCGATTCCCGCCTTCGCCCTGGGTGTACTTCCTTTCTCTGTCAGTAATAAGTCCTTCTGTGGTTGTCTTACTTGACGAAATCTTATAAGCGGGTGCCTCTGGAGCTGCTGGGTCCGGGTTCGAATCCCGTTCAGGCATGGATGTTTGTGTTTGTCGAGTATATGCGGAGTACGTGCTCGTAAAATCTGTTGGGTCCGAAAGTCCTGTGGGCGGTCATTGCGCAGTTCACCATGGGTACAGGTCAATGGAGAAAATTTCCCTACCCTTCAGGGACATGTCTAAATTGCGGAGGTGGCGACAGATGGCAACATCTGTCATAAGTGTTTGTGTGTGTCTTGTGCTGTCCTACTTGACGATGGTTTATAAGCGGGTCCTTGCGACCAAGCACACAAGCCTGAAAATATATGTCCACCAACCAACCAATAAGCGGGTCTCTGATCATGCACACAAGCCGGAATATATATGTACATACCTACCCAGCATAAATATGAAAAATACAATAATTGTTATGTTTAAACTGATGGTCAACATCAAGTTTTTTTTAACAATAATGCAACAACCTATCAAAATGAACAGCATCCTAATTTTTTTTTTTTTGAAAACTAGTTGAACCTGTAATTTTTATCAGATGTAAATTCAAACAAACCAAACTAAAAGTACTACATTCTTGTGTAGCTCCAGTGCAAGATTTCATGCACGACCGAAAGGGCGGCCAATTAGTTAGCCGTTTTTCATTGGCGGGGGCCGGGTAAATATTTAGGAATTGCGTCCTATACTATTCCGGTCAATTATGGAACACCCTGTACATGGATAGTTACTCATTCCACACCAAAAAATGGCAGGTGTATTATGAAAAGGTTACAAGTGTTAAATAATTCTAAATGCTTCCTTGAAGTCTGACAACAAGAGGTTAGGTAATATATATTTGAAAACAAATGTGTAAGGTAACCTTGATTAATTGCAAAAAATTACACATCAAATAGTGATAGGAATTAAATCGCAATTAATTTAGTTTCATTAGTATTCTTATCGGCATTAATAATCATTTATATGGTGTTATTTAAATAATTACAACACATCTGGATCATTATGTTAAGATTGAAATTTTATATATTTATTTTAGAAAGGTGTCTAGACAAGTAAATTACTAAAAAGTTTCAATTAGGATACCCCAGTCCAATATTTCTTTTTATACATAGAATAGACGTCCTCATTACCAAAATTAACCCTTTCAGTCCCTTTGGTGCCATTTGGCATCATAATTTTTTAAAAAAATAATAGAGCTGACATCTATTAAGATTAATAAAAAATATTTTCTAATAGAAAAAAGTTTGAAGAATGGAATTATGTGCTTTTAATCGAATCGAGTGATGTATATTTCATTGAAAATAGCTTTTGGAAATTGCTCTCATTTGCGAAGCTTTAAAATAAGCAATGAGGAAAAAGTATCTATTTAACCATAACATCGTACGTTAACTAACACATTAACGGGGAAAAAATATTCCGATATTCGTACAATGTTGTTTACTATTCACTCTGTACTTTAGAAAACGTAGTTAAAACTTTACCTCATTAACATAGAGTAGTAAAAAAAATTCCAAGCGAAAATAAGCTTTATGATTAATTTATCTAAATACACAAAATATATTGACAAATAAAAACCTATAGTAGTGAAAAATTAATGTAGGACAAATTAAAGTACCCAAAAATATCAACTGTAAAAACTTAAATGTAACGATTTTCATTTTTTAAGGAAGTTTTAATGATATTCACAATAATGTTGTTACATATGGCATTTATTGGAAATTCAATCCATATTCACAATAATAAGGTCGTTAATGGGTAAAAATATTTTTTTAATATAATTAAATTTTTAACTGAAAATTTTAACTAGTGACAACTTTCAAGATAATATACAAAAAGTTCCATAACCGCAAACACTAACATATATATATTTTATGTAATACAAACTAAACACCACCGTTTAAATAAAACGTATAAATTTCGCAAAAAAAAAACTTTACAGTATCTCATTCAAGGCCTTCACTGGAGGCTTAGCAGAATGCAGTGACCCGTTACTTAGATTACACCAATTTAACTCCAAAACAAACTAATTTGATAAGAAACGAATTGATGTAAATTCTCATCATGAATTTCTTATGTTCTTGTCTCCTTGACAATAAGCAGAACTGCTCTTCGCTTGTGCTAAAGGTGGTTTCGAATTGGGCTGTAGAGAAAAACCACGCAACCAAATTTTTAAAAAAATAATTTGGACAAAACTATTTCATTTAAATAAAAATGGGTATTTTAGGTATAATTTGATTGAAAAATATAAAGAGGAATTTCAATCCTCAAAGCAGAGAGGTGCTGGGGAGCCCAGTCGGTTAGGCATTCGCCTAGCATGCGAAAGGTCCCGGGTTCGGATCCGTGCTTCGTCAAAATAACTGCCGACCTATAAAACGGCCCGTGCAGTTAAGAATGTCCGACGAATAATACCCCTTGTAAGGAAAGTGCACGTTAAATATCCTTCAAAGTCCTAACGTTGCGTACGATGTCGCCCTTAACGGTTGCGTTGAATGCCTATTCAGGTGTCGGCTCGTCACTTGACTATGGTTCTAAAATACGACGCCCATCGCAAATACTCCTCGTGTAGCTCTAGTGCGACGATAATTCAAACCTAACCTCAAAGCAGCGAAGATTCATAGATATCTTATAAAGCAATTTTAGCCAACAAGCTACTTTTCCTGAAGATAATTTGAGCTATTTGGTGAAATTAATAAAAATTAATTTTAAATCCGTCCGGAGAAATTAATTTTAAATCCGTCAAGAACTTTATGGGTTTCGCGGTTACGTACTCGCATTCAATAAGGGTATCCCTGACAATAAGTTAAATTAAAAAGAGATCTTTAAAAGAATAGCGACCCACAGGTAAGCTTACACAACTTTACCGCCAAACAAAATATCACCTCAGAGGCGATTTGGTGTAACCATCATCACAGGCTTACTCCGCTCATTCAGTTGAGCACAAAAGTAATGAATTACTTTCGCCTGGCATCTTTTCCATTCCGATGTTGACAGGTCCGACACCTGTGATTGGGTGTCACGTGGTCACGTGGCCCCTGGAGAAAGCTGTCGATCCGGCCGGTCAGTCGAGTTTTGGTTTCCCAAGCTTTGTTTTTAGCGGATGTTCGAAAAGGCCGCATTTTTCGTACTTTCTTGGAAAAGGGATGACAGCTGATCCATGTGTGATACCGGTGAAGAGTAGGCAGCCATGCACGTGTAAGATTTCATGTTTATTTGTCATTCGAATTGTTTGTATTTTATCTACTTGTGTATAAATGGTTTGTTTGGGTCACACATGAAGATATCAATTTGTCGCATTTTGTTGTGAATTATTAGGAACACTTAATATTTCAGTGTTTATTGTAAAAAGTAATTGTTTATAATTTTAATTATACCTACACATATGAATTGCAAATATAATAAGACTTTTTGTTATTGTTACAATATTAATGCAACGATAAATGTGCTCGTGGTGATATTTCCCATACAGTTTAGGAAATAAATAAATAGTAAAATGTTCGTTTACTATATTTTTAAGTGTTGACCTGAATTTTAAATTTACCTTCAAAAAATTGTATTTTGTACTCAATTTGTTTTGTTATTTAAGTTTATTCATTTAACTGGTGGAAGGAATTTTCTAGTGAATATTTTAACTTTGATTAAATATTTCCATGAACATGTAATACTTAATTACATGTCTTCGCCATCTAAAACTGCCACTAAATTCTTTAACCCTTTCAGTCCCAGTGATCCCATTTGGAATTATCACTTTCAATATTTTTTCCAAATATTTATGTCCCGTTATGACATCCAAAAACACATCATTCGATTCTTCACACCTTGTTCTAGTAGGCATTATTTTACATTAATCTCAAAAGAAGTCAGAACTATTTTTTTTTATTTAGAAAATAGCTAACAAGCGTTTCACCTGATTTTTGAAAAGTTCACTTCAGTTCCTCATATTTAAAACCCAATTTAAACTATTTCGGTTAAAATAATTACTAAAAAATTTTATAATGTGGTCAGATAGATTAATATATGTAACTCGAGGTCTTTTTTAGGTAATATATATTTTTATTTTGCTGTTTTCCACAGTTAAAAAGTTTTGGCATTATTTCAAAAACCATAAAAAAAATTAATGCATTTTTTCACTCTTATTTTTGGCCTAAAATAAGCTTATTTTGTGAATATCGTATGTTTCTGTAGTGTAATAATTTTTGGAACTGAAAGGGTTAAAGATTTCATTACTTGATTTATATTAAACTTAATATCGTCACCTGACTGTGGTTCTAAAATACGACGCCCGTCGCCAATAGCCCTCGTATAGCTCTAATGCGACGATAATTCAAACCTAACCTAATTAAACTTAATATTAAACTACAATAATATTAAACTACTAATATTTTTATTATGAAAATATATTGTAAGCTTTAAGTAATAAAATATGTAACTTTAAAACTTTTTAACATACTACAGATTCTCAGATTTTTAGCAAATAAAATTATATGACTAGAAAAGTGTTACTTAATTTCCGTTAAAGTTACAATATATCTATACTTTAACTTTATTCTACGAGATACCGAGTCGCAGTTGCATCAAATTTCAGTAGTACTTAGTAAAAATTAGGATTATTCAAATCTCTCCATTCATTATTGTAGATACTGTATTTCATGCTTATAATATGCACAAAATATTCAAACTATCTTATTTTCGATGACAGCTCCTAACGAGCAATCTTCGGAATATTCTTTGATTTTTTTTTAAACTTTTTGTCGAGATTCTTTTTTTCGTGAAAGGAAAAAATTTCGCAAGAGAGAACCGTAACAGTTGAAGTATCATTCGATCTATTAGGGTCAGCATCGCGAGCTAAATACAAATAGAACATTTGACGTTTTGTTACAAATATTTCCACAAAAATACTTTCTCCACAAAAAATATTAAGGAAATTTACAGTTGTACCCTAGAAATTTCTTCAAAAATTAATTTTCAATTTTCCACAACTATTTATTTGTAAAATGAAGTATTTTTCCAAAACGGAGAACTATATAATTTTAATAATATTGTATTTGCTTTATTAGCATGAAAAAACCTCATTTCAAAATTAAATTATGTTCCTTCATATCAAGCAATAAAATTTTAGGATATTCGAATTCCATAGGCTTCTTTAATTCACTATCACTTTTTGTAATATATTATAACTTCGGAAATACTTATTGTCCTTAATTGCAAAAAGTGTCGTACATTGCAAATAAATGACGATAATTGCTAAAAATGACGTTTGTTACGATACAATGACACTATTGCGACGTGAAAACGCTTATTGTAATGCAATTTTAAACACTGATTTCAAAACCCGTACGGAGTCTGTCTTTGTGCGAAAGCACTTGGGTGTCTGATCACTTAACTAATAAAGATTCTAATCCAAAATGTCAATTTTGTTATCTATAAATCATGACTATTTTTTGAAAAAAATCTTATTCCAACTTGTTAATTCATATTTCGATTAAATTTTAGTAAAAGTTATAGAATTAAGTCACACTTTTTTCATTGGCACTTGTTACGAAAAATAAGTTTGGATGTCTTTGCAGCTTACAACGAAGCAGACATTCTTCGCATGGTTTTAGTAGTCAAAAGCTCTAAATCTCAAGCACCCAGATATGGATTTAGGTTAGTTTACCTTTTGTATTATAAAGACCAATATAATGCTTTTTCTTAGTACAGTTATCATTGCTTTACATTTCAGTTCGAAATGTACATAAAAAAACGGTGGAAATTAAAAAATTGTAGAAATTATTAAAGCTTATTTAACCACTTTTCGCAACTCTAGTTGGAGTACTGAAAGTCTTTCATTTATCATTACAACAAAAACATTGTCATTTGAGATGCAATGACCTTTTATTGAAAAATCTCTTTATAAACACGTAATAGAATGTCGTTAATGCTTCTTATGCAGAAATTTTGTTGGACTGTCTGGTGTATATTAATTTTCTGTGTTTTTCTTGTGTAGCATTCGTCGACTTTTTATGGTCGTTTAAATCATATTTTTAGTTATTAACTTTTTTCAATCTAAGAAAGCCTATTCAAAACGTAGAAAATAAGTATTATTAAGTAGCTAATTATATATTCATAATTTTCATCACTTTAGTAACATTTTAATTTATTTTCACATATGTATGCTGCCCTTACAAACCCGGATATTAAACAATCTAGTGGTGTCCCGGGTTTCGTAATAATATAGCAGTAGTTTTCTGAGAAGAATAATCGATTATATTAAATACCTTGGCATATAAATATACCCGCATATTTAAAAAAAAAAATTTAATTATATTTTTTACTTATAAAAATACCAGGAAAAAATTAAACTATTTCTTAACACTTTCAAAACATAGAGGACTCTTCCCAATGCAAAAAAAAAACTTTAACAAAACCAATTATCTTAAACCCTCGTTCATACAAAAGATTTAAACTTGACCTGAAGTTTATTTTTCAAATACACAATTACTTCTAAATAATAGTTGAAACAAATTAATTTATAGAAAATCTCCCGTTTGACTTCCTGACAATTTTAAAAATAATGTTGCTATAAATTCTTATGTATGCATTACTGATATTTAAATAAATTCAAAAACTAGCTACTTCTAGTTATTGCAACTTTGAAAACGACATAGTTTGTGTGCAAAAAAAGGTACAACTGGACTTATAAATTCTTTTTTAAGGTGATACAGTACCCAAAATATTAGTTTTAGCAATAATAACATAAACATATTAATTATGACGTTTTTATATGATGTTTACTTTAACTAAACATTTCCCAGCAATATAAAAAATATTTACAAATACTTTTTAAGTTTAAATTTTAAACTTTTTTTAAACTCTACTGCTCTTTCAAGTTTTAAGAATAACTACACCAGACTTTTATAGTTTGTTTTTAGAACTATTTCTTCAAGAACTGTGCAGGGTTTTTGAAATGTGAGCCATTGTAAAAAAAGTTACATGTGTTTATACTGAAAATCTCAAAAAATCAAGACAATTTACAAATTGTTGAACTCATTTTGAAAAAAAAACTCTATACATGGTAGACCTTATTCTATGCACAATTTCCCTTGTATAGAAACACAGGCTAAAAATTTCAAAAGTCTAAATTATTAGGAAAAAAAGGACTAGGGATTTATTAAACACATTAATTGAAAAAGTGAAACTGAGAAAACAGGATGAAAGCATAAGAAATACGTATTTAAACTTTAAGGGATGACTCCAGAAACTGTTTAATAGCTTTTTTTCTACAGAAGATATCATTATGAAACTTTCAGTAAATGTTCAGAAATATATAGTGAATAAGTAAAAACCGAAATATCGATATTTTGATAAAGTTTTAGATGCCGAATCCCCTTAAAAATTTAATTCACCATACTTTAAGTTTGACTTTCTCAAGTTAAATCTTGATACGATTTACAAAATTTTTATTTTAATGATACATGTATTGTTATCCTCTAACAACCTTCCTGATGAAATTGCATGCGGTTTTTTTTATGTATGATACCTGTAAATGATATTGTGAGATTATTTTTTAAGCTGTAAAGAACACTACACGACTTTCAAATACTACTACACTTAATAAATCAATGCATTTAAAGATAATAATAAACCGTGTAGGGAAATTTAAATAACTTTAGCCAAAAAAAAACTATGGCAGCTACCCATTTCGCATACGCGAGGTTTTTTCGAAGATCTTACTCTTAAAACAAAAGAGTGAAATCCACTCCTTTAGGAGAAGTGCATTTTCGACACTGGAAAGGAGTGAAAATCAACTCAGACTGAGTTAAAATCGCTCGTTTGTTTTAAAAGTGTATGACGTCCGACATTTACTAGGAATTTGGTGCCAAATTTAGAGTCGATAGCTATTAGTTCGAGTTGCAGGGTTGCTTCAGGTAGACAGACGGGCCAATGTTTAATAAACTACCTGATAAATTGCATTGTGCACCAAAAGTGCTAGAAAATAAATCAATGTTATCCAACTAATTTAAATATGGAAACCTGTATTAATAAATAAAAATGCCTAAACATTTGGGAACATTAATCAATTTGGGTAAAGCCTTGACAAAGACCTTGATCTTCAATGTACCAATATCTATTTTTAAAGTAGGTTAACTTTAAATACATTAGCATATCTATATCATTAATTATCCTTTATTTAAAAATTGTAAATGCTTCCTGTATTTTAATTTCCTCCTAAATTAATTGAATTCTAAAACAGTTCGATTCATCAATTTTGAAGGACATGTTATATTTGTTTTTCTATTAGCCACCAACTGTCATTCCACGCGTGAATTCACTTATGTTTCGAATTTTATGTTTTTCTGCTATTCACTACGCCGACAAAACTCGATGTATATATTTTTTGTTTTATTTGCTTATAATAGTTTTAATATTTAAAATTAAGAAATATTTAAGGTTGCACGAATCAAAAAATGTAAATAAGAAAATCAATTTAAAAAATTGAAAGAAAAGCGTGTATTAGAAGACTGGCTGACAGTATAAATACAGTATAATTGTATATAATAAGAGTATAATTACGGTATAATTTATTTTATCGTTTAGTTAAGTTTGATTTTATATAACTAATACAAAGTCTCACTGTATGTGGTCATTCTAACAATATACATTTTTTTAATTAAGCATATTTAAATGAACAAAATAACCTTATAAAGATATAAACTTGTAAGGTGTATTCAAACAAATCGGATTCCCGTCTGTTTTTGAAATACGACTTAAATTAACGAAACATGGCTTTAAGCTCTTTAGTGTAGATTTCCCGACAAATTGCCCAGAAACAACCTATGCATCGAAAATTAGAAAACCAGAATCTATCCAATAAAAATTTCGGAAGGGGGGGGGGGATTGTTTAACGTGCCTTTAGCAGTTAGAGCTCTCGTATCATCAAATACTATTCCTGCCGACCTATAAACAGCCCGTGCAGCCAAAAATGTCCGATGAATAATACCCCGTGTTAGTGAATACACGTTAACCCTCTAATGCATAGTGTTACCGTTTGGTAACAAGTAACATAATCCACTTTATTCTATTAAATTAGAGCTCCTCCTAGACAAATCTGTGTTTTTTTTTCATCTACTACATTTCATTTTAAAGTTTTAGTTACTAATAATAATCATGGATGACAGTAGTAGAAGTGTATTCAAAATTAAAGAGTTGAGGTTATTAACTGTTGTGAAATTACGTTTTTGGCAGTAGTCAAAGAATAATAATATTAGCACTAAATACTAATAAATTGTTTTTAAAAATTAATCATAGTTAAAAAGGGTTATTTTGAAGTATTTTTAGTAGTTTTCTAGTCATTATTATTAAAATTAGAATTTTGCAGTTGGTTTTTGTCATATGGAAAACATTTTAAAAATTGAAATTATTTAAATTCTAATGCAGTTAAATTTTTTTTTAGTATTTTTCCCATAATGTGTGAGTATTAAAGATACATATATATTTTTTTGGGATGAAAATAAAAATTCATGCATTAGAGGGTTAATTATCCTTCAAAGTCCTAACGCTGCGTACGATGTCACCCTTAACGGTTGCGTTGGGTGCCTATTCAGGTGTCGACTCGCCACTTGAATGTGGTTCTAAAATACGACGCCCGTCACCAATAGCCCTCGTGTTACGCCCGTCACCAATAGCCCTCGTTTATCGTTTAGTTAAGTTTGATTTTATATAACTAATACAAAGTCTCACTGTATGTGGTCATTCTAACAATATACATTTTTTTAATTAAGCATATTTAAATGAACAAAATAACCTTATAAAGATATAAACTTGCAAGGTGTATTCAAACAAATCGGATTCCCGTCTGTCCCGTCACCAGACTAGTGCGACGATAATTCAAAACAAAACAAAATCAGACTATTCCAAATGTTTATTAAACATAAATTCAGCAAACAATAAATAATAAGTAAATTATCAAAAGAAAATAAATGAAATTTGTCGAATTTAGCGTGTAACTGTTTAATATAGAATTAACTGCTTAGATTGACGCTTTTACCGCCTGCCGAGTACAAATGTTGCGTGGAAGCGGTCTAAGTGACAGATTTTGTTACAAACCTTCTTGTTTTTTTGTTAAATCTTTTTTAAAACTCATCAAAATGATGTCGTAAAAAGAATGACTAAGCGTGAAAAGTGCGATTCTCAGTATCATTTCCCGCCGTTTTCCCAGTACGTTTATCAGAATGGTCCGTTCATGGCTAACTAGGAATTCTAAGTACTTGAGACTTTCGCTGCAAAAGTTTAAAAAATTTAAAGAAGGGTGAGTTAGATAATGAGATCTTTTTATTATTCAATGTCATCTACCCTTTCATATTTAATTTATTTTTTTCTGCAGAAAAGATGTTAGCAGTGATTTAAAAAGAATGCGATTGTCATTCTAAGAACATATTCGATTGAGTTGGCTCTATGAATTCAGTAAAGGCGTTTGAATGTTTAGTTATGTGGGTATGCATGAATTGAATTCAAATTGCTATTTTTAAGTGTTACAAAAACTGCTTGTGAGTTATATTAAGCAGAAGACATAAATATTAAAATATAACTAGCAGTCTAATCTCTCATTTTATCCTGCTTTATATTCAAGGGACAGGAATTCTGCGCCAAAGAGGGCCAAGATTGAAATCCTGAGCTAGTAATTGTTTTAATGTTTTGAGATTTTATAAATGTTTATTGGAAAAGGATTTATAAAGGCTTGATTCCGCTGTACCTGAGCCCAGATAGCTTTTACGAATACATCTTTCATAATTGTTTTTAAATGATAGCACTTATTTGAAAGATATCAAACGACAGCTACCCTTTGGACGTGCGCGAGTTTCTCGAAACCTTTATTTCGATGACCGACAAGTACTCGGAATTCGTGTACCTAATTTGAAAACCGTAGCACTTTCCATTCATTAGAATAACTACGAACATAGAACGAATGAATTCAAAAACAACTTTCTTAGAATCAGCAATCTCCAAAACGTGTAGAAAACCCAGTCTTAATTTCGGACTTATGGCCAAAACGCAAGACCTACCTTACCATATTTTTCAAGTATTACGTAATTGAAAATAAAAATTGTGTCGATATTTTTGGAATTGCTTGTTATGATGAATATTCGTTAACAACAAAGTAATCACCACAGGCTCAAAATAATAAAATAACTATTTTGTATTCAAAAAAAGTTTCAACAATAAATAAAAACCTGCATCTTGCTTTCCAAACTCTCTTCTTTTGAATACATTGTCCCCAATCAACTCTTTAACAAGCTCGTAAAATCAAGATGGTTCACCAATTACGATGCATGCATGATATCCATGTCGATCTCATTTCGCCATGCTTTGCTGCTTGTCATGATACGCGACGCTTGTCAACCATAGTGATACTTAGTGAGCAATGTCCTATAATCCCTTTTTGGGTGCTGGAAACCAGGTGGGTAAGGCGGTAGTATTTTGATTAGGAGGACGTCGAATAGAACTCCTTGAGCATCGTTCTTAGCAAATAATGTGAACCAACAAAGAATATCATTGTGACATAGATTAAGAAGCCATTCCAAACTCATTAATAGTATCAAAAATATAAATGAAGAGTACACGGGAATAACCGATTGATTTATTAAGCGGACGCCCGCAATTATCTGCTTGGCAGCAGAAAACCGGTTTCTCTCTTCTTCGCTTAGTCCAAGCGTTGGGATCGCCAATCGCCTGAATCTTGGTAGCTAGGAACCACAGAGACAGATAGTAGTTAAAGTATTTGCTTGGCATATCACGTGACCTACAACAATGACTTCATTGGGGCTCTTCTGGGAGCTCCTTGCGCGTCCCGTCGTTAGCAATGGAGGTCACGGGATCCGCCACTATATTACTTTAACTTATGATATCTATGGTAGGAACTGATTTCCTTACACAAGTTTAGGCGATCACTCGCTATCATCGCCAAAGTGGCCTGCTAAGGAAACTTCTCTGCAAAATCAATCGGTTTTTCCCGTGTACTCTTCAAGTGTCTTTGTCTGTAGCATTTTTAGTTTGGGCAATGAAAGTGGGTGACTGAAAGATAGACAGAAGACCGTACGGACATAACCTTTATTAAGGCTTTTTAATTTTACGTTATAAACGTAGTATGGAAGTTAAAAACTAAGATATGTATTACACTGTATTTTCCCAAACTACTGGCTACGTTTATATCATCAAAAACAACTTGCAACAAAAAAAAATTAAACATTTTGTATAATCTCCTTCCTCTCGTGATGGAGGTTGTTCTTTACTAATTATTCTTTGTTTAATCAGTGAACCAAATAGTTTTCCATGAACTTTAAAACTGATTTCGAAAGGCTATTTTTATGGTAAAAGTTGTATTCGCAATCCTGTATTTTGTAATTTATCCGCTGACACTGTTTCATTACTACATAACTAAATCCAAACAGTCTGATATTAATAGATTCAGATTTGACACATAAATGGCATGCATTTTCATACCATATCTTTTTAGGGGAATACAAAAAAAAACATTCAATTTATGTAATAAATCTATGTATATCCATTGAAATTTTGGAAATTCCTCATTTCGAGAGCGCAAACGATTAAGTCGCCAAAAAAAATTACAACCACCACCAAACGGAATATTTCCAATATTCCAATGGTAACCTTTAACTGTGTATACTGTGTTTTTCACCAGAAAATTCCGTTTTTGACCAAAGATTAAAATTGTCGAGATTCGAGCAAGAGAACAGCAAATAACCAAATTGTTTAGAAAAAAATTATTTTTTTAATAAAGTTAAATTAAAAATATTTTTTAACCCTTATCCCTGCTACTCATTATTATCATAACATCCACATAGTCCAATGAACCATTAAAAACTAACTTTACGATACCCTTGCCCTTGAAAATGCAAATTACGCAAGGCTGCCTCCATCGAAACGGTTTTCCTAATTGGGCCTTTACCCTTTCCCACGGCTATTAATTATTCTTAATCAGTCGTTCTCTATTTTAATGGATTCTCAACTACTATTACTCTCGATAGATGGCACCACGACTGTCATAGAGAGGATGTGATGTAACATGTAGTGTTTCGCTTATTTGTGAGAACAGTTATTCTGATTCTGAACATTTTACTTTCATTTAGGGCTGTTTTACCTAGTATTTTCGATGGTTTGTGTTTTAAAGAAGACTTTACAATTCTTCGCAGGATTAACAAAATTGGTGAAAGAACAATAATGAAATGCAAACTTATAAAAAGATATTTAAGATTAAAGTCATAAGGTAAACAAACAAAAGCCTGACAAAATTATATTGAAGTTTTATATCAAAAGTATCAACTTTTCTAATTGTTTTCTAATTAATTTCCTTCACACTGTAATCCAAAATTTTTGCTTTTCAATAAATTTCATCAAACAAATTCTAATAGCTTTATCACCCACTGACAATCATTTAGAAAACCATATTTAAACTAAAGTTGGGTGGAAAACCTACCCCTGCCCCGTAGAGAAAATTCGAAAAAAAAAGAACTTATTTGAATAAACTTATCTAGTACTTCATTTTTAAAAGAACATACGCCAAAAACCACATCGTGATTCCCATCCCCCACGAAGAAGTCGCTGTCAAAAAATAAAACGATTCCGGGCGGGAAGTTCTTCCCAGAATACCCGAAGACAGACGACATTCGCGTTTCCGCCTCAGTTGGGTTCGAATTAAAAAATGTCATGCCCACGTGGAAAATAATAAGCAGCTGATGCTCGGGGAGTCATTGAGTTACCATGCCGAGTTGTTGTTTAGTTGCGACCAATGGCCGGTTTCTTCGTGGCTAGACGGAGGGTTGGGACGCATCTCAGAGTCCGTGAAGAGTAAGTTATATATTTTTAACCCTTTTTAGTCCCAATGGCAAATTAGCATCATCATTTTATAAAAAAAAAAATTCTGATCGTCTATAGCCATTTATGATATCAAAAAGCACATACTTATATGACTTGCTTCTAGTGTAACTTCTCCCTTTCACTCTTATCAGTAGAACCGCACCAGCACCACCTCGGTTAAGTAGAAAAACGCTTACCCTCTCGGCTACGGCTTAACTATTTCAGTCCCAATGACAATTTGGCATCATTTTAGAAATATTTTTTTGATCGTCTATAGCCATTTATGATATCAAAATGCATATCATTCGATACTTCAAACTTTTTCTATTAGAAATTATTTTTTATTAATCCCAATAGATGGTCAGCCTTATTTTTTTTTAATTATGATCAGAAACATGTCAAATGGCATCACTGGGACTGAAAGGGTTAACTGAAAAATTGCTAGTATAAATAATTTTCTACCTTTTTTACATGGAAACATGCAGTATCGTTAGTTTGAAAACATTACTTATAAAATAATTAACTAGACTTAAATTCATTTAACCTAAAAGGGAAAACAATATATACGAATGAGGTAACTTTGACAAAAACTTCCCAAGCTAAAAACTTCTTATTAAATAATCTCAAAAATAGATAATCATAAGAGTAAGACTTCTTCAATAATAGTTAAACAGAATACACTCTTTCACGTATATGTATTTTGAAAGTGTAAAGTTCCATAAAGAAATCCTTGTATCTAAGGCCAAAGTTACCCTGATTATCCTTATCATTAACGATCTTTTCCTTTCAACCCTCTGCACGCTTAACATGTTAAAGAATTACCCTTCATTAAATGAAATACCCTTTCATAAATGAAAATTTCTTTTTTTTCTTCAAAAATATTTTTCCCAATTTTATTTAAACAGGAAAAAGTATAAAACGGAACCTTTTTTCCGAAAATGTCGGATTATCCCAATCTGATTTTCCGAATGCGGGCCTCAATTTGTTCTACTACTATACCCGTGTCTTGAAACAAAAATCACTGCATTGAAGTGTAAAAAAATTTTAAACTTATGTACCCATTTTAAACCAATAAGATGTTAAAAGTTCGATGTAGTTTGCATAGACTTCGGTACGAAAATTGTTTATATTGTATATATGACGAGTTATTCCTCTGAGATTTTAAAAGATACCGCTCTCTTAATTTTTGGTCAAACTCTACTGGTTCATTCCTCTAGTTTCAATTATCTCTGCATTGGTTTCAACAAAATTTCATCACCTACCGAATGTTCCTAGAAAAATTTTCACTATCAGGGCCGTTGTATCTATTTTACAACCATATCAAATCTTTTATACTTATTTAGTCCAATTAACATTTCATTTTTGTTACACGGAATTACATTTGTACAACACATTAACACGCTTTCATTACTGGATAAAACCTTTCTTTAATTTTTTTTTAGGTTCGTGTGGTCTTAGTTTGTCTTGTTGTTTACTTGTGACACTAACAAGCTTATTTTTCCTTTAAAAATTTTCTTCGTTTATGAGTTAAAATCATCATGTATGAGTTAACTACAATAATGTCACGACGTCACATGTTTGATGAGCCCAGAAAATAGAGAATTTAATATATATATAAACAAAACCTGAAAAAGTTTTACTTTCCCAAACAATTACCAAGTGCGGTAAAAATTTAGTTTGGGACAAAATCCGTATATATCATCAAATATTATTCGAAATGCTTACTATTGTTAGGGTGCGTTTTAAACATGATGTTAAATATATTTCGTGAAAGTAACGTCATGCTCAAATCGTTTTTGAATTAAGGTCGTATTCAAACTACTTTTGAATTTATAATTATGGTGACCAGTACTGCATTTCGCAGTACAGTTTAATTTGTTATATAACTATCTAACTATAAAAACTGCACAAATAGTCCCCATTTAATGTTTTCGTAGCTTTTTCAAACAAAAACAGCGTCAATAAACATGATTTATGAAAATTTAATTTCATAGTCTAAAAAGTTAATCACGAAAATCTATTCATGCTAATTTATAAAAAAAAACTCAGAGTAACTTTGCGCGTTTGAATAATTTGAAATAGGAGCTGAGTGAAGAGATTATAAAAACAATATTCGAACGCTTTCTTTCTTATGCTCAACTTCATTCGAAATGAAACTGCTCGTTGATATTTTAAGTGATGCATCTGGAAAAAACATCTTTTTTTTTCTCAAAACAAGTAGTTAGTTGTGATTGGCCTATTTTGGAGTTCCATGAATCGGTTACTTGTTATAGACACGCTACTTTTTTAAAATTAGTTTTTTTTTAGTTTTAGTATTCGGTTGAAAAATGACATTATTTCATTAACATGACGTTTCTTTTTATAAGTAGTCAAAATACCGAGATGTGCTTAAAATAATCATTAATAGGTCGCCTCATTGAAATTGAGAGTTAAATATTACGATATTGAAGACTGCATTGTGAAACATGCTGAAATATAGTTGTGTAATTCACTACGCCGCGTTAATTAAAAAAAATCACCAAAAATAGAGCCGCAACTAGTTGCTAAAATGAATTAAAATAGTTTAAAGACATAATATACGAGGCAGCTACGTGAGGGTCAGTGGGGATCTTTTGAAAGCCACTTTAAAGATGAAAGAGGGCAATGGGTTTTGAGACTTCATTTTTATGTAAACAAACTGCATAAATACAACTTTTGTATCCACTTTTAAATTGAAAACTTCATATTTAAATGCATCTTTTTAACCAATATATATTTAAATGTTCTAATAAAATATCTTACTTTACTAATGTTCTTTATTTAAATAAATTCTTACTTTGATTCTAACGCTTTTATTATGATTACTCTTGACATAAAACCCCGTTTTACAAAACTGACTTTCCAAGATCAATAGGGGAGAGTGTTGTACCTTGGGACAATTTTTACATTTTAATTTTTTTCTTCGATAATTATTGTCAAAATAAAAATTTCAAAGCAGCATTTCAACACACCAATATATTCCTCTATAATATATTTTTAAAAATTCTGGCAGCTTGAAATTAAAAAATTGCCACTCATTTAAAGTAGAGAGGATAAACTGTCCCAAGGTACAACATCATGTTGTACCTTGGGACATGCTTTATAATTCAGTCAATAGTCATACACTTGAACTAATTTGTGTCAGGAAACAAACTTTATTTCAAAATACATCAGAAAATTTGCTCTTTAGAACATTTCATCACACGGAAGGAAAAAGATTTATCAGGTGTTGCCAGAATTATATTTTCAAACTTCAATCATTATAAAATATATCCAAAACAAAGCTGAGTTGTATTTTACATGTTTTGTGGAATTGCTCTTAAAATAAATAATAAAGATATTTTTATTTATCCAAATTATTAAGAATTTAATCAAATTATTAATACTGTCCCAAGGTACAACACACTACATGGTTTAAATAAAAGCAAGATAGTGGCCAATCCAAATGCATTATCATTATTTTCTCATAACCAAAATATTTTAAAATCTTCTCTTTTATGAAGAAAATAAAATGCAGTTGACTTTTTGTAAGAGTACTAAGGTAGAAAATTATATTAGAATGAGAAAAATATTTACTTTGGGGTAATGAAATATTATTTTTTGCCACCATTTCATCAATTCAATGATGCTAGTGTTAAATTTTATTATGATGATGTCTGTTGGTTAAGGCTACTATTAGAAATAAACAATGTATGAATATTGCCAATAGATTCTTAGAAATTATCAGTGTCCCAAAGTACAAGCGTCCCAAGGTACAACACTCTCCCCTAATACAGGGTGTTTCATAATTGGTTGGAAATGGAAAGGATTCAATTCCGAAATATTTACCCTAACCATCCGAAAAAAAGTTAAAAAGCCAATTAATCACGCGATTGTGTCGTGGTTGATCCTTGAACTAGGGCAGCACGAGAATGTGTTGACGAAGATATGCATTGGCTTTGAGTTTAGTGTGGTTGAATCGACATATTGCCAAGTAATTTTACAATTTGCAGATTCTGTTACATCAGTTTCTAAAACTACTAAAAATGATTAGTAACTACGAAAATGGAATATTTGTGTTTGGATTTCAATTTAAATTATTTGGTGTGTTTGAAATTTAAGCATGATATTTTAATTTAATTAAAACTTAACGTTTTGCGATAGAAATGTACAGTTTGTCGAAATGCGTATGTGTTGGGACCAAGGAGTTCTATAGTAGAGAAGAGACTGAATCTACTAACCGCACCATGGACCACCAACAAGGAGACGCGGCCTGATGGCCGAGTGGTTTGGATATCAGACCATTACACTAGCAGTGTGCTTGCTGTAAAGGGTGCGGGTTCAATTCCCGCCTTCGCCCAGGGAGTACTTTCTTTCTCTGTGTCAGTAAAAATGTCTTCTGTGGCTGCCTTACTTGACGAAGGCTTATAAGCGGGTTGTTATGTATAGACTGATGGTCAACATCAAGTTTTGTAACAATAATGCAACAACCTATTAAAATGAACAGCCTACTAAAAATGATGTGTATGGGAAAACTAGCTGAACCTGTAATTTTATTCAGATGTAAAATTCAATCAAACCAAACGAAAAGTGCTACATTCTTGTGTAGCACAAGTGCAAGATTTCATGCACGACCGAAAGTTCGGCCAATTAGTTAGCCGTTTTTCATTGGCGGGGCCGGGTAAATATATTTCGGAATTGCATCGTTTCCATTTTTAGCCAATTTTGAAACATCCTGTATTATTGATCTAAAAAAGTCATGGTTTAGTAAAACGGTATTTTATGTCTTCACCAAACTTTTCACATGACAAGTCCCTTTTTCGACTTTTGTCCATTGCACGCCGGTCTGTGCTTTATAGATCACATGTTTTTCTTGGTGTTACTAAATAATTATTTATCCAATGAATATAACTATAAGTATTTTGTAAGATTCACAGTCTTTCACATGTGCTCCATAAAAAAATTCTATTTAAGGTATTTTCCGCTTTCTTTTACATTTTTGTTTTACCATTTGACCTAATTAACATGGAGGCAAAAAAAAAATTCCCTCAAGCTGTTTTTATTCTAACCATATTTTGTCGAAGTATCACTTCAGAAAAACACAATTCAATTCTCAACTGTATTCACAAATATTTTATTTAAAAAAAAAAATAATTCCGGAAAATGCTCGTTTTCCGTGTTATGCAAACTTTTACAAAATAAACCGAGCCATTCATGTTCCTCCAGTTTTAGAAAACGAACATCCAAATGTTTTTTAGCTTGTGATTATAATTAAGTTGCAACAATGTGCAAGCTGTGCAATGAGCGTTCATTAAGGTATACATATTAAGATATTTTTTATTAATTTTAGACTATCTATTTCAAAAAAAATTATTTTCTTTATTTCAAAAATATTCGAAATTCATCACTGAAAGAAAAAAAATGTTTATTAAATTGTGTTTGAGTGACCTTTAAAAATAATATCACAATTTAAAAAATAATATTACTGGATATATTTTATTTGTGTTTTAACAAAAACTTAAATAATATCGAGATGAAATAATTTTTCGAGTACCTTCAAAACAAAATTATAATTTTTAGATAAAATTTGTTTACTGAATTAAAAAAAGCATTTCAACTGCAAATTTTGAATACTTAGTAACTGATGTATCGATTATATTCTTTGAATTTTGATTAACCAATTCGAATCATTTAAAAGAATTGACAATAAATAACTTTTTACTTTTTTCCCTTGAAATCCATGTGCATCTGATCACTGCTTAGAATTTCAGAAAAAGTTACAGGAGCGATAAAATTTTTAAAAATAAAGAAAATTAAAAGTTCAGGTATATTTTCTTAAAAAAAGAAAGCAATTGAAACAAAACCTTATAATAAACTTGGATCTTTCTTCTTCCCTAAATGAAAAATTCTCTTCGGCTGTTTCAACTATACTTCTAAGCCAACATTCTACAATCCACAGACACATATAAATTAATTAGAACCTTCTCCAGATCGCAACGAAGTTTTCTGTCTCGTCTCCGAAACTGGTTCAGTTGTAACTCCATGGCCGGAAATACCCATAAAGCCAAATCTAAGACATCAGAAGATCAATTAACCAAAGGCGGAACATGGAATTCGAATTCGAATATGCGTATGTTTGGTGCGATCTCTAATCGTAATGAACCATAGAGTAAATGGACTGTCGACGTAGCTAGACCTAAGCCTGTGTGAGTCTGCGAGTATGGTGTATATTAATAGTTTAGTGTCTAGTTTTAGAAGGTATTTATTCATTATTTTGAATTTTTATTGAATGGAAGGGTGAACGTCATGAAATGTCAGGTTCCGATTTCGCTAATTTATCGAAATTTAACTTTTGAAGGTTATATGTTTCTATTTTCGTAATTTTTATTCTCCTTTATCAATCTATATCAACTATATGAAACGTATCAACTATGAAACGTACGTTTATCCTTTCCTGTCGATTCTTCTCGTTTTTGTATACTTCCGAAATGAAGTTTCATAACTAAATTTTGGCTAATGTAGAGCATAATAATTTTCTATCTGTTTAATCACAATTGAAGAGCTTACTGGAAGAACGTGCTAAGTGACATTTATGTAAAAATTGAGATTTTTGTGTTAATGAACATATTACTAAATTCATAAACTTGAGATTTAGTATAGTTTTTACGATTTTCCAGCAACGTTTTCAACCAATCATTGTGCAAACTTAAAACTTTAAATCTCATTTTCCCTTTTTTGTACCTTTTTGTCACTTAGCACGTTCTTCCACTAAGCTCTTCAATTATAAGTTCGAAATAGTTATTTTAAATTTAAAGCTTTCTGCACGGGTATGTAGCTAAAATGTTTTACATGTACGTAATCGTAATGCTACTTCTTGATCAATTAACGACGGCGTAACCTGAATACCATTAAAACTTTAATTTCCAAAGAAAAACTTTTTTTTATTGAAGAAAAAGTTTTTATTCGTTTTTTCGTGTAACTTTGTCCTACATAAATTGTTTGGTACTATGTTTTTTTGTTTGTCTTGGATTTTGTTTATTTAGATAAACTAAAAAGAAACTCATTTTCACTTGACAAATTTTCTTGACAACCGGCTAAAGGGTTAGGTTAGGTAACGTTTTGCCATCTCTTAATACTAAACGGTTTCAGAAAAATTACTTATTTTCTAGTTTTGAGGATCACACTTTGACACCTCAATCATATTTTTCAGAAACATGGAGAATTAATATAACTTTTAAGGAGCCAAGGAACTCTCAAATGTTTAACTTTTTCTTTAAATTATTGGTAAATTTTAATAAATGTCATTCTTTGAAAAATCAGCTCTAAAAATTGAAACTGTTAGATTCTTCTGTCGAAATTTATAAACTTGCAAACTTACAATTTTCACTAAAAAAATGCTAATTTATATTACTTAATAGATTGAGTTGGTTGAATTCGTGTAAAAGTATCTTTTTTAGTGATGAATATGAAGCAAGTGGCGTTGAAATAAATATGAAATATTTTTGCTCGTTTAAAAATGTGTATGGGTTCTCGAATACTTCTAATGCATTATTATACCACATATACTATCTTAACAGTTAGTTTTGAAAACTATATTTTAAGTTTAATATGATAAAATTATTTTATTATAACATAGATGTCCGTATTTATTAACCCTAACAACGTTTCGATATCAAATAAAATAGCTTCTCGCATAATGGTAGATTTCACCTGTTTTGTCTTGTATGCGTAAAAAAATTAGCTAATATCAGTAAAGAAATATATTTTATTTTAACTTCGATAGTATTTTGTTTATTTAAGGAGCTTTAATATTTACATTCACTGTTAATTCTCATCATTTACCAAAAAATAATTACCATAATCCTTGTGAACTGTACAAATTAATTTAACATCTAAATTCGCCTTTTACATTATTATTAAAATTATTCAAAAAAAATTCCATATTGTATTTAATCATTTTCCAATGGCAATAACTATTTTTAGCAGGTATTTTTGTGTAGTAATTGCATATTAATGTAATTTTTAGTAGTAGTCGACTTAATTTTTATTAGTCTTTAAAATCCGAATTTCAATTCGGTCTATATCTGTATCGATAACTAAGAAGCCATTAGAAGAACGGAAATTCACGGAAAACGTATAGGAAACGGAGTTTGTTGTAATCCCGTTGATTACTAATGATAAGTTTTGTGATGATTAATTGCGTGATCTACATCATTGATTATTGTGTCATATACATCATTGATTTCTACCTAAATACTGTTATCGACCACTACAAGCAAGCGAATGTCGCTGAGTTTTATAAGCAGTCTTAGAAATTCAGGATAATATAGAATTTTGGTCAAATTAGTGCTCATTAACCCTGTAATGCATGATTTTTTTTTATCCTGAAAAAAAAAATATTTGTATCTTTAATAAAAATCATGGAGAAAATACTGAATAATTATTATGAGAAAAATACTGAAAAAAAAAATAACTGCATTGGAATTTAAATAATTTCAATTTTTAAAATTCTTGCCATGTGGCAAAAAACAACTGCAAAATTCCAATTTTGATAAGAATGACTAGAAAACTAAATTATATTTTAAAATAACCCTCTTGAACTATAATTATTTTTTTCAAAACAATTTATTTGTTATCTAGAACTAATATTATTATACTTAGAATACTGCCAAAGACGTAACTTAACAGCAGTTAATAACTTCACTCTCAAATTTTGAATACACTTTTACTGCTGTCATTTATGAGGGTTATTAATAACTAAAACTTCAAATGCAATAGATGAAAAAACACAGATTTGTCGAGAGGGATCATTACTTTCATACAATAAAGTGGATTATGTTACTTGTTGTCATATGGAAACAGTATGCATGGGAGTGTTAAATCCGTTTTTTGCTTTTCCAGGACTCCTTGGGAGGCCGTGTATGCTTTCCGGCAGGGCCGGAAGCTGGTCAAGCCCACTTTTCAGGGCCGGGTGTACAACTTCCTGGAGAGGCCCAAGGAATGGAGGTCCATCCTCTACCACAGCTCCATGTAGGTTGAACAACTCTTCTCGGGTAGTCAATTCAAACTAAGCAGTACAGACACACGCAACACAAACCATCGAACTTTTTTAAGCCGTAGCCTTGGGGGTTAATTTTTTTTAATATTATATTTACATACCAAATGCAAGCGTATACACAGTACTAATATTTCGCAGCAAACATGGTCGCTGCGAAGGCAATTGCACCCCCTCCTCCCGTATATTGAAGTTGAAAGAAAAATATAACAGTTTTGCGTCGATGTACATAGATGATTCAAATATGTGTCTATTTTAAACAGCCCACATCACCCCATTTTACAACTAACCAGCTACCTTTCCCCAAAGGGCGAGATATTGTGACAGGGGCGGCAAATCAATCGTAGCCTACAAGCGGCAACTCTTTAAAAAAGGCACTGATAGACATCTTTTAGGATGTTTTTTTTTCACGATCCTTCGTTTTGTTATTAGTTCTTCAGCTTTTTAAGTAATTCGCTACATGTCTACTATTTGATTGCAATCGTAAATTGACACGCCGACCACGACTCTTAAATAGACCTCGATGTTATGGGACCTGTTTGCTCCATAAACTTATGTACCATGTACCTGACCTATGTACCGAAGACTACTATTTTGACGAAAATTGTTATTTGCCATGGTGAGTAGGTTGAAAAGTCAAATATAACCAAATAATAAAATTTCGTATAAATTATAATTTTTCGATAAGAAGATTTTTGCGCTAGTACTTTTCTGGCTACCAATTTAATTCGAATTTTGGTTGTTTGTAGATACGCTTCCATACTTGGATCGCTGCTGCTAAGCGTTTTGACAACGGTAGCCGAACACCAAGAAACATATTCAGAAATAGTATACTTTGTGGTAAGCTTTTTATTTTGATATATTTTAATAAAACACCTTGATTTAGATATTAGGTGTTCAAAAAAAAATCTTAAAACTCCACACTTTTAGGAACTTATCCTCGTGACAGTCTTCACTGGGGAGTACCTGGCCAGGTTTTGGTCAGCGGGATGCAGGAGCAAGTACCTTGGCGTGTATGGACGCCTCAAGTTTGCCCTTAAACCCATTTGTATCATAGGTAAAGTTCCTTTTCCTAATCAGAATTCACCTCGCCTAGCATGCGAAAGGTCCCAGGTTCGCGTCCGGGCATCGCCATAATAACTTCCGACCTATAAACGGCCCGTTCAGCCAAAAATGTCCGACGAATAATACCCCGTGGAAGGGAGTGCACGTTAAATATCCTTCAAATTCCTAACGCTGCGTTCGATGTCGCCCTTAACGGTTACGTTGGGAACCTATTCAGGTGTCGGCTCGTCACTTTACTGTAGTTCTAAAATACGACGTCGAAAATAGCCTTCGTGTAGCTGTAGTGCGCAAAACAATAATTCAAATCAACCTAATCAGAATTCCTTTTTCGGAGACTCAAAGCAAAGATTTGCGTACAAAATGCTCGCCTACAGCTGCGTACGTTTTGACTTTTTCCGTTCGGTAAACGCGTATGAACCACAACTAATATCATGGGATTCTGAATCGGGAAAATTAAGAGAAATAATCAGTAAATTGTGCATGTACTACCATTTTAAGAATTCATACCTTTGATCAAAAGAAATAAGACGATACGGTCACATCTGTAGTTTGCCTGTGTAGCTCTAGTGCGAAAGTTAAACGGTCGATACCGTGTAAATTCTAAATAAGTTTAGTGTATTTCATAAATAATTTGTTTTTCATTTATTTCTAAGTTTTAAACAATACATTTATACAGTTCAATTCTCAAAACGAAAGTTAAATTAATGAATTATTGTCGCCTCAGACTTAGTTTATATTTATAATATATAGATGGCGCCACCACAATTTAGAATGCTTTTTTTATTCTCATTTTGTGAGTATTCAATAACCTTACGGTTTTTTTTAATGAGATTTTAATTCATTAATTAATAAAATATTTAATTCTTGATGCCACTGTATTATTAACATATTATATATTTTTACAGATCTCATCATTATCATGTCTAGTTTTCTTGTGATAATCTTTGGCTCTGAGGGTTATGCCTTTGGAACAAAGGCATTAAGGTATTGTATAATAGATTTTTAAAATAAAATATTTTCTATATTATATATTTATATCTATGCCCTTTTAATAAAAAAACAATATTATCAATAGCAAGATTTCTTAAAATTACTTTTTTTGAAATAAAGAGAAAATACGTACTAGGTGAAGTCTCTAGGAAATAGTAGATATATATACTTTATAGTAGATAGACTATACCAGTGGTTCCCAACCTTTTCTGCACTATCGCCCCTTTTGTTAGGTTGACTACCACATATCGCCCCCTTTTAATTTTCATGTTTTCTCCGATTATAATTTGAGTTAAAATATAACTAATAAAGTTATTTTATCATTTTAAACACTAACTACCTTATATAAAAACAACCAAAGCCACTTTATCCGGTCACTCTTAAATACAATAGAAAAAAATAAAATGTTTATATTTAACAGATTTTTTTTAAAGAACAAAGTTAAATTATTAAGATCTTTAAACTGCATTCTTCAAAATTTAAGAGAGTTGACAATAAAAATTAGAGAAAAAATTGAATGTTTAAAATTTTTTTTATTATTTTATCTTTTGTCAAGTTCATGTGCAAGTCTTTGAGGCAAATATCCAACTGATTTCTTTGTTTAGTAAGGAGCTGGATGATAACAGAACCAAATCATTTTTTCAACTAAATATGTTGACGGGAAGGAGGTAAGATGTGGTTTGGTTTTATACCAAAGTTGTGGATAATTGTAAAATAAGTTTAACTCTGGCTATCTCATAACCTCCCTGCTTGAAAATGATTTTCGCCTCACCGTCATAATTCGGATCTACTAACTCCGTCTGTAAAGAGTTATCAAGGTTAACCACATTCAACAGCTTCATACAAGAATGGATCTACAATAGAATCAAGAATTTCTGAATCGGTCAAATCTTGTAAGAATGTCATTTTAACTTGTCAAGGTAATCAATACAAATTAGAATGGTTTTATTGTACTACAGTACAGTACATTATTTTAATTTTCAACCTTTGGATACTCATCGCCCCCCTATCGCCCCCAAACTATTTATTGCCCCCTTGGTAACACAAATCGCCCACTCGGGGGCGATCGCCCCCAGGTTGGGAACCACTGGACTATACTAAGTCAAAATTTTAACAAGTAAATTAGCAATGATACTGAATTTACTTTATTTAAAAATTGCATAATATGTAACGTTTTATCAATAAAAAGGTCTTTGAAAAAAATAATAATAATAACCTTTTACCAACAATCTAAAACAAACTCATCCCTCATGGAGCTCTAGTGCGGCCATAATTCAAACTAAAACTAAATCTGAAACTCATTGATGGATCTTTTTTTTTTTTTTTTTTTATTAGGGGCGTCCGGTTCCTCCAGATCTTGCGCATGCTCCATGTGGACCGAGAAGGCGGGTGCTGGAGACTCCTGGGCTCAGTGATCATGGAGCACAGGCAGGTGCGGTTGGGCTCTACTCCAAACAACTCGCTTATTGTTTTAAACATACCGACCTTAAGTTTGCAGCAGAGAAATGTACTACGCGGAGTAATTTGCGTAAACAACGCGGCCGAAGCTTCGCCTGCTCCGATTGGTTGATAATTTGACTGATATTAGTGCGCCCTGTTACGTCAAAATCGAAGAAAAAATAATTAAAATAACACTCTAACTGAAGCTAAACTAATAAAAATTATAAATTTATGTCTTGAAATAACAAATTTGTTTATTGAATGTGAAATACTATTTTGTATTCGATTCTCGCACTCAAAAATGAGAACTATTTACCCTTTTTCTCGTAGAACATTTGTATACTGCAAACTTAAGGTCGGTTTTACTATCGTTACTTGATCAGGGTTCTAAATTAAGAGGCGTAATTGCCTGTGCTAAAGCTCCTAAAGGAATCTAGAAATAGGTAGCCGGGAACGATTACATATATTTTAAACAAAGTTCTGAGAGAATCGAGTACTTTTCTAGTACTTTAATGCTTGCTGAAAAGTATTAAAGTAATAGGAAGAGATAGGAAGTGCTGTCATGAGAGCACGGAAAGACGGTTAAAAGGGAATAAAAAAAATGCGTATCTGATGTCATTATTCTAACAAAAGAATGTTTAAAACCAGACTGTCATCTCCCAGGTAGAAGGAAAAGCGTACAGACAGTAGGACAAAAATTGTAAAAGAAACAGTACTCATAAGGATATGCTCGTTCATATAACATAAGTTTTTGCATATTTTTTTATTAAAAAAATTGTTTAGTTGACTTTTCCAACCTTTACTTTAAAGAAACAATTTAAATTTTTGTATTAGAAGTACTTTTGGTACTTATTTTCATTTTAACTATAATTAAACATTCCATTAACTATATGGTACGTCAATTATTGAAAACCACAAGTAATCAGAAGACGCCATCCATAAACGATAGAAAATCCCATTTAGAAATAAACACAATGGTTTTATTTTTTTAAAAAAAATTTGGATGAGTGTTATATGCTTGTTTTGAAGTAACATTATTTTCACATCAAAAATTAAATTTCGTATTTTTCAAGTGTGATTCTTATACCCATTATTAACAACTACTTTTGTTCCAGGAAATGTTTACAGCCTTGTATATAGGCTTCCTCGGTCTGGTTTTCTCGTCCTATTTTATGTTCCTTGTTGAAAAAGATGTCTTCATCGATAACATGCCGTCCACTGCATTCGCAACATATGCCGATGCTCTATGGTGGGGCGTTGTAAGTATGATAGTGATAGGGCTCATTTTCTCACTTCATGCCCAATTTTTACCTTTTCTGTAGTGCAAGTCACATGTAATAAAGTAATCATCACTACAACTTTTTAACATTAAAAGAAAAAGTAGCTGAATTGTTGATCCATACCTAAACCTCCTCCTACCTACCTACTCCTCCTGTAACTAAATAATTTAACATGTTTTATTAAATTAGATTTTCTTTTTCAAATTAAATAAGTTTTTAACTTATGGCTTACACCGCTACAAATGACATGGGGGGGGGGGGGCTGGGGAGCCCAGTCGGTTAGGCATTGGCCTAGCATGTGGAAAGTCCCAGGTTCGGGTACGGGCATCACCAAAATTACTTCCTACCTATAAACGACCAGTGCAGCCAAAAATTTCCGACTAATACCCCACACGTTAAATATACTTTCAAAGTCCTAATGCTGTGTACGATATCACCCTTAACGGTTGCGTTAAGTGCCTACTCAGGTGTCGGATCGTCACTTGACTGTGATTCTAAATACGACGCCCCTTGCCAATAGCCCTCGTTCAGCTCTAGTGCGACGATATTTCAAGCTAAACTAAATTAAGATACAAATAACTTCAGTTAGAAGGAATTATCCAATACTATACATTGAAATATTAAAATAACATTCATGAGTTTATAATAACTTTATATTCAAATAAGTAACGTGTTTTAGGTTACAATGATGACCATTGGATATGGAGATAAAGTGCCTTTAACGTGGACAGGCCGATTGCTTGCTTGCGTTTCAGCGCTGTTCACTGTGTCTTTCTTTGCTCTTCCTGCTGTAAGTAGTTTTTTACATGAAACCAACTAAATTTTTTATGTTTTTATAGAAAAAAAACCTTTGAAAATGATACGGTAGATGATATGCCTCAATAAATTTTAATTGATAAAGCAAAAAATTCTTTTTAAAAAATCTTATAAGATGAAATTGACGTTACTTTAAGCCATAGATTAATTTTGAAGCAGTTATGTTAATTTAAAAAATAGTTAAGCATATAAATTTAGAACTATTTTGTTCATTGAAGTCCTATAAAGATTTTTTTTATGTAAAATTTTCTGGCAGGGTATTTTAGGTTCAGGTTTTGCTTTGAAAGTCCAACAACAGCAAAGGCAAAAGCACTTCAGTCGGCAAATTCCAGTAGCTGCAACTCTGATTCAGGTAAATAATATTTGAATAAATTCAAAAATACTGGTAAATTATGTTAGTTTAGTAAAGCTATTAATGTTTTAATCTCAATCATTCACTTGATTGTAATGAAAAAAATACATTACTGTCACAAATTCAATTTTGTGTTTTACAAATTAAAATTTTCGGTTATTAGATTTGTTACTTGATAAATATTGTCGTTTAAAAAACTTAATCCTTCATTTAAAAATTAATTGCATTTTGTGTAGGTTGTTTAAATTAATGTAGTTATATAACTACTAAACACTTATTCTAAATGTAAACTTTAAAAAATGTAGATTACATTATTCCTTTAGCTTTAAAATCTTATTCAATATATTTAGACATTATAACGGTAACAAAAAAATAATTATTTTTTTAGACTTTATGGCGTTGTTATGCTGCTGACAAGAGCTACACATCCATAGCAACTTGGAAAATTCACATGAAAAGTGCTTCAAGCTCTAATAACAAGGTAACTGAAGTTATATTAAAAAGTATATAAATCCTACTAGATATTAGTTGACTATTGTTGTTCATGAACAATTTTACAGATGAATTTTTATTTACAGTTGAAATACCAAACACATCTATAATCTAGTGGTTATCTTCATTTTCAGTACAATAAAACAATTGCAGCTCTCAGACGAAGGAAGCCTAAGTACAAGAGCGAGTCCGAAAAGAGTGATCAAAATGATAATAAATCTTATGGAGAAATTAGTGTCAACTTGGAAGCCCCAAGAACCGGTATTTCAAAACAATTTTTAGATGTGACAGATTTTATTATTTTTTGAAAACCATGAGCAAACTCTTATCTCAGTATAAACGTTTCTTTAACTTTTAAAATAAAACTATTTTAAGTAAATAAATGCAAATTTCATTTATTAAGGTTAGTTTTTTCCTTCAAATATAAAATTTATTTGTAGCGTGTTTGTACTTTTTCTTTAAGTGTTAATATTCGAAACATAGAATTATATAATAAAAATTACACAATTTCTTGTATAGAGTTACATCAATTAAATACCTCAGGTAATAGCATTATATTCATTAAATGGTTTCATAGCCCTCGTGTAGCTCTAGTGTAATAATACAAACTAACCTCCCCTATTAAATTATTTTAACTTTTTTTTTAGTGCTACATCAATCCAGAAGTGTTCCAGATATGATGATATCAATGCATGATGACCTTATGACAAAAGATGGTAGTTAGTCCTTCATTTTTCAATTTTAACAAAATAGGAAAATAGTTATTCAATTTCTCTTAACTTTTGCACAGTGGTTGAAACCTAGACAACTTTTTTTCTGTGCTTTTTTATGCATGCCTGTCATATTTAAAGCCATAAAAAAAATTTAGTTACTGCAATGTTCTATCCCTCTTGATAAATGTATCAATAAAAAGGGGGGTTGAGTTGCAAAGTCGGTTAGGCATTCGCCTAGCATGCGAAAGGTTCCAGGTTCGGGTTCGGGCATCACCAAAATACCTGCCGACCTATAAATGTATGCAGCCAAAAATGTCTGACGAATAATACCACTTGTAGAAGAAGTGCATGTTAAATATCCTTTCAAAGTCTTAACGCTGTGTACGATGTCGCCCTTAACGGTTGCGTTGAGTGCTTACTCAGGCGTCGGCTCGTCGCTTGACTGTGGTTCTAAAACAAGACGCCCGTCGCCAATAGCCCTCGTATAGCTCTAGTGCGACGATAATTCAAACTAAACTATAAATAAAAAGTTAAGAGGAAGTCATGTGCATAGGACATAACAAAACTGGGTCTAAATTAATTTCCTCTGTGGATCCCACTTTAATTGATTCATTAAAACTATAATATTTTTTCAGTGTCGTCCCCAAAGCTCCAAGCAATGATGAATGGGAATGAAGAATTTCAAAGCGAAGGGAACTGTGATGACTCGATTTATATAAATGGAGGTGGATACACACAGTAAGTGTGCATATATAATTGCAGAAAATTGAAAATTTACATCAAACATTTTGAATTACTATGAACATGTTATACATAATTTTGTTTTAAAAACATGAAGATAAAACTGTTATTTTTTTAGCCTTTTAACTTATATGGAATTCATAGGAGTACAAAGAACTATATTATAATTATTAGTGTATAATATTTAACCATACAAATAAAAACGATCAAACAACAACTGCAGTGAGTTTTGTATCTTGCTATCTGTGCATAGTTTTTTAGTACTATAACTAGTAGAGTAATAGATGTAAAGTTTTGGACATTGAATGGTTAATGAATGACATCAAAATTAAATGTACTTAGAAGTATTCATAGTAAAAATACATTTATATTCTAGATTATCAGAAGCCCATAAGAATGCCATCCGTGCAATAAGAAAAATTAAGTATTTTGTTGCCAAGAGGAAGTTCCAGGTAAATATTTTAAAACTGTGTAGTATAAGAGAAATAATTTTGGTTTTGATTTATTTTCAACACTAGCATTAAATGTAACTAGCATAAAATGTAACTAGCATATTATTACCATCAAATGTAAAATAATATAATGGGAAAAATATTACGATTTTACTTGTTTCATTTATTTTAATGGCTTGTTAAAATATTTCCTTTGAAATGTAAATTTCTAAGTTTCAAATATTCATTAGTCATATTTAATCTCCTTTTAGAATGATTTTTTTAATACTGTGTTTACTTTTTTTATGCTTCCCGTTATAAAGTAAGTATCTGGATACCATATCCAAGGTGAAACGTTTACATAACAAATAAATATTTTGTTTATTTTAAATAGAAAATGTATGCAAAAAGTTTATAGCTTATTTACTGTGCTCATTTCTGCTTTTAGCAAGCTCGAAAGCCATATGATGTAGGTGATGTAATTGAACAATATTCACAAGGGCAAATTAGTATGAATGGCCGCCTTAAAGATCTTCATAGAAGGTAAGAAGGTTTTCAGTGTGTGTAATACAAATTAATTTAATTATAAATTTGTGAAATTAAAGTCCATTATTGTCATTTTTAGACTAGATCAAATGCTAGGAAAGTCTGGAAGTCAGCTTACCAATAAAAGTGGAAAGCCAATCACACTTGGAGAAAAGTTACAACAAATGGATCAACAGGTAAAATTGAAACTAGAAAAAATATTTTCAATTTGAAGTAAGAATGAGCATTACACTAGGTTCAAACCAAGATTCGAAATTGAAAGCTGCTAGTCGAAAAATGACAATCCTTCAATAATGCGACAAAATAAATTTAGTTGCAGTGTTATCGTGACTATTTTTCTTCTAAAGTATGAATAAAAATACTTAGTAATTGTGGTTTCCAAGGGTTCGCAGAAAGAAATCCTCTTGAAAACGCAAATGTTCACCTATTTTAAATTTGTCAAACTCTGTGGTGTGATCCTAATATCACATAAATTTCAGCAGTGTAAAATCACACTATTTCTGTGTTCCATAAATTACGAAACTCTGGCAATTTCAGTCTTCAAGTTAGGCATTGTAGACGTCTCAGAATTCGTTAATAAAGATATAAAAACATTTTTTTTTTAAATCCAAATAATTCCTTTGGAAAATGTGCAGTTTTTTCTTGTTTAAGTTAGTAACTCAGATTCTTCTTAAATTTCTTCATCCAATTTTTAAAAAAGGTTCCGACAAATGTCTTGGTGAAGCAAATAGACAAGATATAGCTCCCTCAAACGAAATAAGAAAAAAATCATTTTAATTAAGTCTTTAAGTGAAAAGGTTGATAATCTATTTTATGTTTTTTTATTTTTTTTTTAAACTTATTTTTGAAATTTCGTGTTGAATTTGTCTAAAGCTCATAGTGAGGCAATTAAATATATATTTAAATATATATATATATATATATATATATATATATATATATATATATATATATATATATATATATATTGCTAAATCTTAATATCAAGGCAATATCCAAGTATTTTTTTGTTTTTCAGATTCAAATCATGGACAGAAAAATCGACAGTATCAACTATGCAATCCACACAATAGCCAAAGAACTACAAAAAATTGCTGGCACAGAAACTCAAACAAGTGGCTGTAGCTAGCTTCCAAATGTACATAGGTTTAAAAGGATTTTTAGACGATAGTTTGTACATTTCTAAGTTAACGAGACACTTCCGAATATATATGTAATCAATCATCGATGAACGCTCAAAAATTCAGCCCTGCATCCTATGATTACTAGCTCATTTTAATGTGAAATTTTTAAATCAGTGTTTCTTGTATATCAGATTCATTCAAATAAGGGATCATTGAATGTAACATTCTTCTACGTTTTAATAATTTACTGTGATAAAATGCCATATATTTTTATAGTTGTGAATTCAATGTTTATAATGAATTCTCGGTTTTAGATGTACAACAAGAGGTATTTAGAATTTGAATTGTTTGTATTTCAGAAACTGGTTTTATGCGTTGTGTAAAGGTTTTTTGTATTTATAAAGCTTTTACTGCATCACAGATCATGATGTATATTTTCCCATTAAAACGTCTTTCAGTTTACACTTGTCTTATTCTTTTTAAGTTTTAGCAAGCAAAAAATCAAATAAAAACAAACATAAGTATACGATATCTTCTTCACTCCCTCGCAAAATTATATGTATCTTTAAATTAAGAATTTTTCAAACATTAATTTAGCAGTATGTTTTGCGTGTAATTTTGAAAAATGCAAGTCAATTTGATGGAAATTTTAAACATTAAAATAACTGTTTGTGCTATGAATGCACAAACAAGCTCGGTCAGATGTTTTTAGTATTTTTCAAAAAAAAAATAAGTGTTAGAGTTCACTAAGACTTTTAATTTACTACTAAAAGCCTTTCTTTAGAAAAACTTTAAAATCGAACTTAATCCACGATGTTACATACTTTTTGATGCAAATAAACGGCCGATTTTTGTTAGTTGCAACAGTATTTTTGAAAAACTTGAACATTCTCATTTATAATAGGAAATTCATTTTGCAGTGTTTTTTAAAAATAAAGTTGTGAATTCTAAAAAGACCATTGGATTGAAGAGTATCTTGTACAATAAACCGACGTATTTTGTAGACTTGTAAATTATAATAATTCCTAAAACTAGCACTTAGTTGAATTAAATTGAATAACTGACAGATAAATCTAAATGAATTGGTTTAAATTTCTCTATATACCAAAATGAAGCTACCTTATAGACTATTAAAAAAACTTGAATCATCTATAATTTTCTATGAATCGTTTTCATATAACCGATTTACATTAACTTGCAAATCAGTTAGAAATTTCGATCCTCAAAAACGATCATTCAAGTTCAAGACAATAAATCTCTTAACCCTTTAACAATGTCGAACTTTGAGAAAACCATTAACGGCTTCGTTTCCAAATGAAAACCTTAACACTACATTTATTTTAATTTGTCTTTATAACTATTTGTCCTATTTAAATTGTACAAGACTAGTCTTCAAGTTATATTTTGTTTATTTAGATAAACTTAAGCGGAAAGTTCATTTTAGTGTAGCAACTTTTCTTACCATTTGTCGTTAAATCGTTCAAACAAATTGTTTAATCAATACAAGAAAGGAGATTAATTTAATCTTAAAATTTTTTTAAATATATCGATTTGCAAAGTCTAATATACCAGGTTTGCCCCACACCTTGTTTAAACAACTAAAGTAGCTGAAATCGGTCTAAATTTTTGTTTTACAATGCCCTGCTATTAGAAGGAAACATGAGAGTGAAAGGTTTTGAGTAGTCTTTTTTAATGCATTTATTTATACATAAATTAGTTACTTGTTTTAAAAATTTCAATAGCAAAATTGCTTTGGGTTTCAATTCCTATTCCAATTGTTGCTTTGGGTGTCCGCTTGTCAATAGCCCTGCTGCAGCTCTAGTGTGAAGATTATTCAATTCTCATATTTCTTCAATTCTCATCATGTTTATCATTTCCTCACTGAAATTCTTTTAGATTTATGAACTAGAAGTGAGAAACTTTTCTAAGTTAATTTTTTGGCCATCCCTAGATTCAAAAAGGATAGTTAGTACAAAAAATGTTTGCTTATGTCTACGGATTTTGGTGTATTTCAATAAACATATGCTATTTTCTCTAGAAATTGCAACTACAATGATATAAATGGTTTTAGCAATACTAAGAACACTCAACTATTTAAAATCGAGATTTATTTACACTGAACACAACTTTTAAAAACGTGGCAAACATTAGAATATATATTAATGCAGAAGCTCACAACAGTTTCTATTAAAATAGAGGTTAACAGTACAGATAAAATATTCAATGAGTGAAAATATAAGTAACAGTCTGATTGCACAACATTCAACTTAGATGTTTGTATTTGGCAAACAAATTGTAGAGCACACGCAGAGTCGATTTCAGATCATTGTTCACGATATCTAGAAATAAATTTCGGTTAAGTTGGCAGCATTTTGATAATTAAAACAAAGTTTGTTTGCAAATTCTAAAATTAATGTAGGAAAAATAAGTTTAAATAATATTTGCTACAAGAAAAGGGATGTTTCCATTATGTTAACTAAACAAGATAGTCGCTTTTCCCGAGTTCAGTCCAATATAGTAAGTAAATGGTAAATATAAATGCCATGCCCAAAATGAAGGGGGCTGTTAGAATATTTGGCATCATAGTAAAAAAATGATGCAATATCAAAGTTGATTAAGTTTACTGGTTTAATAAGATGATAAAGTTTACTGAGTATAAAAAATGATTAGATTAGACTATTTTTCTAGGGCAACACGCAAGATTAAAGTGTAACAAAGCATAAGTGTTCAAAACCAAACTGGATTCTGTAGATACTGTCAATTACTTAGGCAGGGAAGATTTGCTTTAAACTCACGAACATAACTAAGATAGGCTCAAGCCTGTTTATTGGTGACTTGATTATTGTAAATTCAATTTGATGAATTCGCCAATAAACTGACTGTACCCAAAATCTTACGTTTTACTTTGGAAAGAAAAAGTAAGTTTTGCAACTAAAGCCTTCTTATATTAAACAAGTTTCATGAGCCTAAATGGTTTATAAAAACTTTCCTACTTGGAATGCTAACTTAGCTAATTGCAAATCAAAAGATAAATAAGAGCATTACAAGCTTTCCGGTAAAATTTATCTAACATGTAAGGAATTAAGTTGAAATTTGTTTATTAGCCATACTCATTCAGAAGCACAGCTCAATTTTTAACCAAAATCCATATTACAAAATTTAATAGGAAAATATTTCTTATGATTAACCAAGATTAACGATTAACTGATTAATATAAAAAAAAACAATAATGCTTACCTTCAGGTCTTGCTTTTGGCTTGCTTAGTCCAGCATCCATCATAAGCTCAAATGAAAAGGCAACATTGTGAACTTTTTGATCGAAAGTTGTTGGGGTCAAATTGAATGAGTATAAAGGCACAAAGTATCCTTCCAGAAGGCCCATCAGTAAGGTCAAATACAAGCCATCATGGAACTAAAATATCAATTTTATGTAAGGTTCAGAATACAAGCAAACCAAGTCCAGTTTTTATCATTTTCAAGTTAGCAGCGGAATTGCATGTACTATCCACGTAGAATTTCAGTGCAATAAGGAAAAAATCCTAGTTCAGAAAACATGCTTAATTTATAGTCTGCGCAATATACTGGAGTTTTATTTATTTACAATGATTTCAAAAGATTTAAAGACTAGACATAAACTACAGACACTAGTAACTTATTTTAAAAATAAATACTAAAATTTAATACATACTAGAATAATAATTGCACAGAATGTAATTTTTTAATATTATGAAAATTATAGTTTAAAATTAATAATTGGACAATTAGTTATGGTCTTCTTAACATATTTGTCTCTTTAATAATGAGGGTAATAATACATTTTTACCTGTGTTTCCAAATCTGTGACTTCAAGGTTGATTTTGTTAAGGTGCTTGTTTACAAATGTCACCAAAGACTGAAAGAAGAATTTTCATTTAAAAAAATAATTACAAATACGTCTAAATAGAAAAAATGTAGATATGTAAAAGGATATATTCAAGAAAACGAACTAAAATATACTTTAAAAGCACACAAATTTAGGAAATCTTAGTAATTTTTATTTATCCTAAAATAGTTCCTACAAATAGAATTTAAGAATATTCAATAGATTATGTTATTTAATCACACCAAGTGTCATTTTTTTCTAAAAGGGCAAAATCATTTCTACCTGAATCCAAACAAACTTGTCGATGTGAATTTTAATCTGACTTAAAAAGAGAAAGCATTTTCTGTCTTTCAAACTTCAGGTGGCACAGCAAAAAACTAATTCATAAACTTAAACACATTTGAAAACTTCTTTTGAATATTTTATAGTAAAATTTATTTCATATTTATATGTATCAGAAAAGCAACTAAACTTAACATAGAAATGTATACAATGAAATAACCATAGTTTAAGTATTAGAGTGGTGGATCACATGACCTTCAATGCTAACAGTGGGACGTGCATGGGGAGCAAAATTGGTAGGGTATGGAGCCAGTGTTGCCAACACTTTAAGGAAAAAAATACTATTTAATTCTAAAATTACAAAAAAAAATACTACAAAAGCTTTTCATGTTTTTTTAAGTCACTAAAAATATTCCAAAATTTAGCTAGTATTGTTATGGTATTTTTTTGTTATTTTAGAATCAAATGTTTTTAAGTACTTTTCTCCTTAAAGTGTTGGAAACACTGGCCTCATACCCTACCAATTTTGATCTCCATGTGCGTCCCGCCGTTAGCATTGGAGGTCACGTGATTAACCACTATAATACTTTAAATATGATCTCTACGGAAATAACAAACATTTAAACACTGGAAATAAGTACTAGCACCGCCAACCTTTTTGACTAGCTGCAACTGCTGAGGTGCATGATCAAACAGGGTGTCGAAGGCATCTCTTTCTAAAATTATTAAATTATATTTTTTTAAAAAATGAGTTCCTTATAATTGATGTTAAAATGGTTTTTCCAAAAATTTACACAAAATATTGTACAAAAAGTCATACATACCCACTCTCATTCCTAAGTCACTGAAAAAAAAAAGAATGCATCAATGTAGCAAAAAGTAACTGAGACTACAAAAAATGTGGAACACCAGTTCCACAAACAACTACTCAAAAAGAATACAAAAAAAAACTTTCATTTTTTTTAACTTTATGTTTAGTGTTTCTTAAATGTATTAATAGTTTAAAAATCAAAATATATCTAAATACTCCACACAATGCTTGTGTTATTTCTTTTAAAAGTACACCTATTGTATTTACATATAAATAGTTCAAGACAAAAGATATTTACAAATAGCAAAAATTATATGCTACATATTATAGATGCATGATAATAATAAATGTAATAAATTTATTAGATTTTCCAAAATATGTAATATAAAAGAACTATTTTCAAATATTTAAACAAAAAAATAAAATTTAGATACTTAAGTAAATATATTTTAAATTTTATATTAACACCAGGTCATAAATTTCTCCTTAAAATATATTCTACACCCTTCAAATATTTTTAACTAAATTTTAACTTTGTATGCTTACTCGTATGTGGAAGTCAGTTCTTCAGCAACAGTTCTAGTATGTAACATTCCATCTCTTTTCTAGACAATCACATTAAAGATAAGTATTATGGCATTACCAATGACACTCTTTATATAAGCAAAAACTTTCAAATTCAATTCTATTTTGTAGAGATTTTAGTCCACAAGAACCTTCTTATGCAAGACAAATTTTATTTATGACGTTAAATCCAGTGTTGGAAATTGGATACAGAAATTTAGGAGCAAACTGTACTATTAACTAAAAAATATAGGAGAAAAGCACATTACCGAGAAGCATTTTTTTAATGATTGAAAAAAAAATTATTACAAGAATTCATTAAAATTTTTTTAGTATACAGTGCCCATTTGGGCTATTTTAAGGTCACTAGAGTTGCATGCTTATAAAATACAAGAAGTTTCATGATTTTAGAAAATCACCAGCGTATTTTTATCACCAGAAGCAATTTTAGGATAACTGAAGTTCCAAAATCATAATTTATTATAATTGTAGTTTCTGGATATTAGGTTGTATGAGCCTTAAAACTTTAAGATTGTTGGTGTTTCTAAATTTGATATTCGCCGCAAGTGTGGGATTTTAGGAAGTTCCTACCAGTTTTGCAATTGTTACATCAGCATAGTTGCGCAATTTTAAAATTGCTAAATGTTTAAGATTCTATGTTTACAGCAATGGATTAAAAAAATAAGGATTGCTGAAGATTTGTACTTTTAAGATGAAAGTTTTGGCGAAATTGTTAAAAAAACAATGAAAAAGTTAGTATTCGCGATTTTAAAAACTAGTTGCGATAACGGCAACTAAATTCATTTTGCTGCTGAAAAATGAAACATTTAGACACATCTTGTGGCTACTTGAATCTACTGTTTTCTTTTACACAATAAAATAAGTCTTATGATTATTTTGCATCACATATTACTTAACTATTTTCCTTTTACATATATTTTTTCTAATAATAATGCTATTGTAAAATAAAGAACTTACTTGAACAACAACAACGTTGACCACCACATTTTCTGGAAGACGAATAGGAGCTCTAAAATGGCGGGCTAAGGACACCAGCAAATGAAGAATAGCCACAACATTTTTTGCATGTATACCTAGTGACATAATAATTATATCTCAAGATGGTTTTAAATAAACAAAAAGAAATATGTAGTATAAAAAGAACACAATCATTTCATTAAATGTTTGTCAGAATGTTTTTAAAAAACAGGTTCGATTATAGCTCTGATCACCAAACTAAAAATCAGACGTAAAAAGCTCTAATTTGACGTGTTAAAGTAATCTGAGACAAGAATTGACACCTGGGAAACATTATAAAATAAAAAAATAAATACTTGATACCAAACAAACAAAAATAAATCTTAACCAACTAGTTAAAGTTTAATGAAATACAAATTCTTATAACAACCAAACTAGTTGCAACTCCCCGCAACAAATTAAAATCTTAACAAACATTTAAAATACTATTAAAACCTCATATTTAAAATTCAAATATAATGTTATGCTGACCACCACAAAAAGCCAATTTTTAAAGGACCCAAATTTTGTTTGTTGACACTAAAAAAAACATTACAAATAGATAATGAATTGAAAAGAATATAAATATTTTTGTACTAAAATGGCATAAGTTAAGAGAAGGCTTAATGCTTTTTAACTCAAAAACAAAAATATATTACACCTACTTTCAACATTCCATTTGGCTTGTTGATTAAAGTTTGAAATTCCCAGAACATTGTTGGCAGCCTCGATAACTCTCTTCAACTTTAGCTTTTGCCCTTCCTCAGATTGAGTCACCTCAACAACGTCGATTTTCACATCCATTAGCTTTTCTGAAGGAAGAATTATGTTTTTTTTACTTATGAAATGACTGAAAAAATTAGTAAAAGTTTGACTTCATAAAGTAATATTTACAGAACTTAATTCTTTAATATATTCTTTAATATAATACGTTTTCTTTAATACAATACGATAAATTATCAATAGTTGTCAAATAAAATCTAAAGCTTATTACAGTAAAAAATATTCAAACTTTTAGTTGAAAAAGTTTTTTTTAATTCAAAAATCCTAATAAAATATAGGTATTTCATGAAAAGTAAAAAATAAACCAAAGAACAACCTATAAAAAGATTTGAGTTGAGTTTGAAGAGCATATTGTAAGAAAAATTTATTAAAAGCAATTTTCCAAGGAAGTCTTGCATGATAAAAATCTCTTAGGTTGTTAGTAAATTGTCTCTTATAAAAATCAAATACACTAAATAACGAAAGATTTCAGTAAAAATTTACTGTAAGGTCACCCTTGGTGAATTTTCCAAAATCTCGCCAAAAGTCTGTAATTTGGTGACTTTTTGACAACCACGATTTAAAGAAAAAAGGCATTTTGAAAAAATTGACTGTCGAGAAAATGGAAAAAAAATTCCCTAATATGGTACGTAATGAACAAAAATTTCTTTAATCCTAATTGCAATAGCTCGGAGAATGGCTGTTAGAAAAAATTATTTATTGCCAAACGTTAAAAAAGCATGCTAAGGGTGACCGTACAGTAAATCTGAGCTCAGATTTCTTTACCCAAAAGCTTTTGGAGTATTTGTCCATCATATAAATCTTCTTCTATATCTTTAACAATAATACGATAAACAACAAGCTCATCGTTTATCCATTCAATTAAAATATTAATAAGTTCTTTTAGTTTTGGATCGTCATATGAATTGGGTTCAATCATGGATCTTTCTTCATATTCATCTACGGAAAAAAAAATATGATTGAAATTTTAATGAGTGAACAAAAATTCACAGAAAGAATATCAATAACATGTTTAGTAACAATGAATAATGTAAAGTAATAGATGCCAGGTAATACATGAACTTGAAAAATAAATGTCGATAAATGGTTTAGGTTTACACTTATTGAAATTAAAATTTTCAGTTATGAAACTCTCAAAAGTTAAGCACAAAAACAGATATAATAACTCAACAGAAGTTTACTTGACATTTAATTTAGACATGATTTAGTAGCCTACTAGTATTGACTTAACAATAGAATTTTTTTAAGTGAAACATGTAGTACAGAGTGCTACAAACTGCAACATATTTCTTTCTATTTTACATAAATGTAATCAGTAGTCCACATGCATAATACCTTATAGTAAGAATTAAGATATTGTGAAGGTTAAACTAGATTTAGGTGAATGCTCTTACAAAAAAAAAAACTTGTTCGGGTAAAAATATAGCGGTATCAAATAACTTTAATAACATTGGCCTAATAGCCATAATGCTAAGCAAAACCAAGTGGTTTTGCTTAGCATTACTATAAATGCCCAACGGTTCAAATCTTAGATTGGGTAGTTTCCTTGTCAGTAAATAAAGACCAATTTAACTTGAGAACTAAAATATGGGTTTAACAGTTATGATCACTAACTGTGTGGAATTTCTACTGAAACTAACTTCAATGCTCTTGGTATCGGCTGAAAATGCAAGCTCTAGCTCTCTATTTAGGCTGTTGTGCCCCTGAATGAAGGATTTAAGGATAGAAGTGTATGTTTTAATTAATTTTTAACGTCCATTGTTTGTATCAAGAATATAAAATAGTTGTTTAAACCTATAAACCTAGGCATTGGTCAAAATGTCCCCATATGGTCATCATTACACCCTGACCTTATTAACAAGTATTTTGGTGCATAGAGCCTTTTGATTGCTTGGTGGTGACCAAAGAGCAATTGTGTTCCTTTGTCACTAGCTAGAATGTTATAAAACTAGATATACCAGATTTCATTCTATATGAAATAATTTACATACGATTGTAAAAATACTTACCCAAAATATAATCTTGGGGCAAAAAATCTGGTGGAGCAGGACTTCCAGGAGAATCAATTGCATTTTTACCTTCGGCTGTGAGTTCATTTACTAAATAAAATTTTAAAAAATGTGTTTGTGAATATTGACATATAAAATTTTTGTTTTAACTTTGACATCTTACCCAAATAAAAAAAAAGGGTTCTGGATTGAAACAATTTTATTCAATATACTTATTAATATTACTTAATGGACACAAAATTATCCAAAATTATGAATTGAATTATATTTAAAATAACATTTGGATCGACTACAGACTGTCACTTCCATATATGGTATTGAAACTCTGCCATGCCACTCCTACGCGAAAAAGTTAATTTTATTGTAATAAAACCAAAGTTCGCTTCATACCTTCCTTGATTTTCTTCCTTCGGCCAAGAGTCCCTAAATATTCGAAAAATGATTCATCTTTTTTGGCTACAGGAGTAACAGGTCGCGGAGATTTAGGTCTAGGGACAGCCATCGTTTTGAGATCAACCGAACACGAAAGTGATGAAGTAAACAAAACAAACTTTTTCGTCTGAATGAAAAGGCGTGGTCACTTGAGCAAACGGAAACTGTAGAGCGGAAATGAGTAATTTCTACAAAAAAAATATAAACATTTATTTTATTATTTTGCAGCCAGTATTTTTTTCTAAATATAGCATTGCGTACAAATAATTTGAGTCCATATCTTAAGAGCGACTCTAGAATAGTATATCCTCGTTAGATAAAGAGGACGTCACCTGAGCTTGAGCGTGACAAGTCGTGGTCTTGTTGAGGATATTGAGACTTGGATTCGGTTTCAGTAGGCGCGTTTACATGAGCCATTAAATCCATAGAAAATTTCTAACCAAAATGATAGTCTGTGGCCGAATAAATAGTATGAAACATCAAACCCTCCTTCATTGGAGGGTTTGCGAAACCCCCCAAAGAACCCTGCACTTCCGGTTCTGTTTGGGAGAAAATCCCCAAGAGGGAAAAATGATGAGTCTGCTCTTGAATCCATGGATTCGATGGCTCATGTAAACGCGCCTAGTGATCTGTTCCACATTCATTGGAGACAAACAGTTTTTGTTATAGTTTATCGTATTATTTTCATGAAGTTCAAAGGTTTTGGAGCAAGCAATAAGCAATTGTTTATATGCTAAATTGCGGGAAACCCCCAATGCATGATTTACCTTTTTTGCTGAATTTTACCCTCGAGTTGAAGATTTATAGTACATATTTTAAGTTGATTCCTTGTTTGGTGTAAGTCAGCGATATGTTGCGTAACAATAAAAAATTACTATATTTTCTTTCCTGGGTGGTGTGGGTTTATTACTTAATGGAACTTGAGAAAGTTGAACAACCAAATGAAAATAAATGAGTAAACTTCGTATTTTCTGTTGTAGCCTTGTTTTTGGGCTATCGAATACTTAAAGATAGTATCGAAGTAAAATCAAAAATGGCTAATATACGCACTTTTCAAAAACAATGCTATTATATTATAATCCATATCCATCAAAACCATGGTTTATCAATGTAACTACTCCGCACCTAATAAACTATTTTCTTTGATTGGGCATATCTATGTTAAATCAACGAATTAAATATAATTGACCCACTAATCTAATATTGAAAATTCCGTTAAGGAGAGTACTAAGAACCTCTGTTTTGGCGTGAAAAATTGCTACGTTTGGCAAGTTGTGACAGCCGTTTAAGTTTCTAACGGTATTTTCTCACCCATGTGGTCCCCTACAAAATGAATAGTAACTCCCCTGTGGTAGAAAATCGGAAAAAGAAGTTAGGGATTCCCCATAAATTGGGTGCAAGTACCCCCTACCTGTACCCCCCCTCTTAAATTGCTATTTATTCATTTCTTTTGACAAGATTCAGATTCAAAATTTTAGTGCAGATTCTACATCCTTGCTTTACTTGGAGCTTAGAGGTATAAAATAAAAAATAAATCAAGGACTTTTAAACTTTACTAGCGGCGGTTTAGAAGAGGTTTAGAGCCGTACTGAACAAGTTAGATGGAACTAATAGTCTGTTTAAATAGGGAAAACATAGGGTAGACTAACCAGTGAATGAACGCTTAAGGCGTCACGTTTGCCAGTGAATGAACACCAGGATATAATGACCAGAACACACACAACACACACACACTACCAACCATTGTCAGATATCTTCCTACTACATGGGAGGAAGTCAGTGTTGCCAATCCATATAGTGGAATGATTTTGAATCCTTATTTTTTTTCATTATATTTACCAAATGTTCATTCACTGGGGCCTGTTCACTCACTGGTCAGTCTACATTACTACGAAAACGATTAATAGGAACAAATTATTTTTTGTTTTTGTGCAAAGCAGCTAGAAAACATATAAAACAAAAATATGAGGGTAGGTTAGGTTTGAATTATCGTCGCACTAGAGCTACACGAGGCATATCGTACGAGGGCGACGGGCGTCGTATTTTAGAACCAATTAATCGATTGCGCTCCCCAGCCCCACAAAAATTGAGGAGATTGCCTCGAGGTCATTCGATGGTCATTTTCGAAAAAAGTAGGGGGACGCTTCGCACCGCGTCTACCAATACTTCTAGCACTGAATTTATCCTATGAGTTTATTTTACAGAAAGCACTAAGTATCATCTCATCAGATGATAATACTGTTAATTAAAACTAACTCCACTATGAGTATATTTGCTGTGAAATTTGGCTAGTTGAACAGATGCACTAAAACAAAAACAAAAAGTAGTGGGGCGCTTGTGACATTAATGGTGAAATAAAGCTCAGAGCAAAATTGAAGTGCTCAATTTGAGAAAATTCAGGACTAAACGAGGCTCACGTTAAAAAATTCTTTAGATATTGGAAAATATGCATAATTTTGACATTATTAAGCGGCTATTTAACACAAATATAGCTGATCCGCTCAGAGCTCTTCAAAATTATAAAACTCTTAAAATTTATCATGTCACACATTTTAATTAACGTTCCTCATTTGAAATCACTGTAACAACATTGATTCCTCATTATAAAAACTCACTAAGTCATCGCTAGTCTGATCACATTTGTTTCAGTGATTAAATTTTTAACTATGAAATCACCACTAAAATTTCATAAATCATATTTTATTGCATTGTTTTCGTTTGGAAAAATTATAACGAATAAAGCAGATATCTATTAGGATAATTTTTATAGTCAGATAGTTGATTAACAAACTTAACTGTAGAACTCCTGTTCATTCTAATTATAGAAACAGTTATGGATTCATATAGAAAATCCGTTTTACATTTTTGTTTTCTATTTTTAAAATTCATAATTACGCATCGTTATCAAATACTTTTTGATCTAACCAGCAAAAAAAAATATAAAAGGTACATTTTAATTTTAAAAAAAAGAGTAATATTTACGCTAAGAGTCGTGCACAACTATTTTGTTTGTTTTCATATTTCTTCCCTTTAGTATTAGAAATTGCTTTTAAGTAAGATAAACTTTAAAAAAAAACTTTGTAAAAAAACTTATATTCCGCATGAACGATTCCTGAAATTTCAAGTCTTAAACTTGCCCCTAAATGTGGGTTTTGCTGTGAGATGAGTCTTTAAAACATAAAACAGCTTTTACAGGAAACCGATTTCCTGTAAGAGTTGTTTTATGTTTTAAAGGCTCTTTCCACAGCAAAGCCAACATTTAGGGGAAAGTTTAAGAAATCGGAAAAAAAACCCAGAGAACTCCGAATCTCTTATGTTAGTTTCGAACCCTTTTTGTTTTACCTCTTCCAGGTGACAAAGACTTTATCATAGTATAATACGTTTCATCCTAATGAATGCTACAAGTACCTCACTCTCAAAAACTGAATTTTTATTATTGACCTGTGTGATGACCAAAAAATATCACCAACTTTCCACCAATCAACACCAAAAGGAAAAAAACTGTTTATTATCCAAACATAAAATCAACAAAACTTTAAAACATTATTGGTTCTTTATATTAAATTCATAATAGCCTTGTACGAAAAATCAGAACATTTGTGAGTTTTATTCAATTCCACAAATCTTTTCATTTCCTTTATGTTCCACACACAAAGGAATACAATCAAAATGTTTAAAAAAAATATGTATTCCCTTATTCCATACAAACATGTGTACGATGTCCCTTAATTAGGTTATTCATCAGCCTCGTAAAAAATGCGCTCAATTTAGTTTTTAAAGTACAGCAACGTCTGCTTTTTCCCGACTATTGTCGAAATAAACCGAAAAAACTTCGCACTATGTCCAGATTTGCAGTCTTCTCGATGCTACTATGTAAGACAAAATTCTAAATTAGAGCATCTCACTCAAAAATTGAAAAAAAATCCTGATATTGCTCACTATAAAACAATTATACATTGAGGTTATAAGATTACGCTCGCTATTCAGAGTGGTCTGTAGCTTGATAATGAATAATCCAAATGCGTCAAAAATTGAGACACTTACTAATCGAGAAGGGGAGAAAAGAATGGAATCATAAAAAAAATAATCACAAAAAACAAACTCGTCTCTTGACCAGGGTTCTAAATTACGAGGTGTCGTCAATTATGGCCAATTACGGCCAACTCAGCCAATTACGCCTTGTAATTTAGAACCCTGGTCAAGAGATGAGTTTCTTTTTTCGAAAAAGAATGGAATCATAAAAATGAAACTCGTCTGTTGACCAAGGTTCTAAATTACGAGGCATAGCTAATTATGGCTAATTACGGCCAACACATCCAATTACGCCTCATAATTTAGAACCTGGTGTCAAGTGACGAGTTTGTTTTTATGTTTCCATTCTTTTACCCCCTTCTTGAGTAGTAAGTGTCTCAAAGTTTGATGCATTTGGATCATTCATTCAAGCTACAGACCACTCCGAATAGCGAGCGTTATTTTATAACCACCCTGTACTTTCAAAATTCTTTCTAAAAATATTTCATCCCCGCATTCGATTCATATCCTCTTCCAAAAATGGCCTTAAAACCAGCTTCTGGTTGATTCTGCCAAGCAGAGCAATGTCGCCATCTTCTCGACTATTCCCGACCGATACCGAAGCGACTTCGCAAAGTGTTTGGATTTCCGACGTCGTCTCGACGGACATTGTCATGGACCCAGTCACCAGCCTCATCTTCCCGGATCGGAAGACTTGTAGTTTTCCAATGCGACCCTCACCCAGGCTCTTTAGGTTGATTTCTGGAACTACAACCTGAAAAGTAATATAAATTCATTAGACTTTTGGTTAGGTTAGGTTAGGTTAGGTTAGGTTTGAATTATCGTCGCACTAGAGCTACACGGGGGCTATTGGCGACGGGGGTCGTATTTTAGAACCACAGTCAAGTGACGAGCCGGCACCTGAATATGCACCCAACGCAACCGTTAAGGACGAAATCGTACGCAGCATTAGACTTTTGCCTCGGTTAGGTTAGGTTTGAATTATCGTCGCACTAGAGCTACACGAGAGCTATTGGCGACGGGCGTCGTATTTTAGAACCACAGTCAAGTGACGAGCCGGCACCTGAATAGGCACCCAACGCAACCGTTAAGGGCGACATCGTACGCAGCGTTAGGACTTTGAAGGATATTAACGTGCACTCCCTTACACGGGGTATTATTCGTCGGACATTTTTGGCTGCACGGGCCGTTTATAGGTCGGCAGTTATTTTAGCGATGCCCGGACCCGAACCTGGGACCTTTCGCATGCTAGGCGAGTGCCTAACCGACTGGGCTCCTCAGCCCCCCTTTTTCCTCGGATGCTAATTATAAGAGTTGTACGTTGAAAAGATTTCAGGTGTATGTAAAACTACACGACTTTCAATTAAAACTCAATAATCAATACATGTAAAGGTAATTATATACTATACGGAGAAATTTCGAGTACTTTAAAAATTAAAATTTTTATGTCATTTAACATTCGCACATGCGCGATTTCCTAAAAAAAAACTTATTATGTCGTTCGACCAGTACTAGAAACCAATGTTCAAAAACCACTTTTTTAAACAACACCCTCCAAAACGTTTTGAAAAAACAAAATCTTTTTTTCAGATTTTCAACCCCATCGCAAAACTTTCTGTACCCTATATATTTCATATTAGGTAATTGGAAGAAAAAAGAAGGACAATTTTATACAGTTGTGAGAAATAAAACTGAAACAAATTATTTGTGATGTGTTCATTTAGATTTAGTTTGCTCAACAGCTCGCCAGGAGAAAGTCGAGACAATAGACTTCAGTTTAATTGATTTTGAGTGTAACTAACACATGCACATAGATAACACGCTTGTTGCTTCACGAATTAAGGATTCGGAAATAAAATAGGAATATTCATTAAGTCTGCATTTAATGTAATTTAAAGTTGTGCATTTTATTTGATAAAACGAAAAGATTAAAAGGGCCTAATTTATAGTTTCAGTTTAACCACAACACTCTCTAGCAATCTTTATAATTACATGCTACTTATTTTTAGAACATTTAAAAAAAACATATTAAATTCCACAATAAAAGTACTTCTGTGAACATCTAAAATTAGTAAAACCAATTATATTTGCCTTTTTTTTTAATTCTTATTTTAAAACTACAGTAATTTTACGAAATTTATAAAAATTATATTAACTCACTTCAGTTTCATCTGTCGTTTTTGAGTCTTTTGAAGACTTACTAGTGGACGATGAGTGATCCAAACTACCTGGAGCTTTCTTGAAAGGTAGAAACGAGGGTAACTGGAATAGTAGCAGAGTACCTTCACCTTTGTTAAACAAAATATTGCATAAATATATTTTAATTATTTGAAGAAAAAAAACATTATGTTGCATTGGATTAAAACAAATATTTTAAATCAGAATTCTCTGTACTTGAAAAAATCTCAAATTATATTTTTAGAACATAAAAAAAACACTTTAATCATAGTGGATATTGCTGTCAAGAAAAGTGTCCTTTTGAAAACATAGAGTTAGGTTTGGTTTGGTTTGAATTATCGTCGCACTAGAGCTACACGAGGGCTATTGGCGACGGGCGTCGTATTTTAGAACCACAGTCAGGTGACGAGCCAAAACCTGAATAGGCACCCAACGCAACCGTTAAGGGTGACATCGTACGCAGTGTTAGAACTTTGAAGGGTATTTAACGTGCACTCCCTTACACGGGGCATAGAGTAAGGAAAGAGGAGTAGAGGGGCTATCAGTTGAAATTATTTGAAGCAGGGTTGTCAGATTTTTCAAGCTACTGCTCATAACAAACCGGCACTGACGTATCCCAATATGCACCGCTTTAGTAGTTTTTTCAGCTACTGCGCATAACATAGTAGCTGAAACTATGGAAATTGGAACTGAGGTATCCCAAGATGCACCGCTCTAGCCTGCTTCTTTTGTGCGTTACTGCGCACATACATGGGCCGCTCTATTCTCTTTCCTAACTCTATGTTTGAAAAAATAATTTATCTAATTAAACTAACATGATATAGTATAAATGAGTACAAGGGTAGCGATAATTATAGTAAAATATAGTACCATTCAATAAGTAGAATTAGGGGGAAAATTACAGGACATAAAAGTTACTTCAAAAGTTTTTCACAAGAATCATATAACTGAATTCGATTAAAGTTTTCGAGTTATTTATCATTGTATAAAATATATAACAAATATCATCAAAGGTACCATTACAATTTTCAACTGTTCTAAAAAAATCAAATATGATTGCGATACGCTTTAAAATAATCTTCTTTCAATTTTAATATGGTTTTTAAAAAAAACTATGAATTACCTTTTATAAATTTTAGTTCTTCGCCCAAACCACAGCTATTCTCTTTTTCTGGCATGTCTACTTTTTCTAATTGTTCATCAACTGCGCCTTCTACCTCTGATGGATCTATTGGTTCTTCTACATAAAATATATTTTAACTTCATGAGTTATTGAATGTTTATTTTACGTTACTTATAAAACCAGATGATTTACTTTACTTTTTATAACTATTTTGATATCATCTTTTATATCTTCATCCACAATTTCTTGCTTTATTTCAATTTTTACCTCTTCCTTAATTTCTTTCTTCACCTCTTGTTTTGCAATAGGAAATCGTACCGGTAAAATGAGATTTTCATTGAATACCTGAAATAAATAGGATGAAAAGCAATTGTACATTTTATATTGACAGAAAAAATACATATTAGCCAGCTGTTAACTCCTGTCTTCAGTTTAGTGTTGTTTCAAAATGGCAACTTTAAATCAGAAAGCTTGCAGAAGTAGAAAGTTTTATATTTAAAAATATGTTTACAAAATTTATGATTGCATAACGGCATCTATCCCAACTCCAACTATTACTTAATCATTCATTTATTTTAAAAAATTAAAAGTCTTTTAATTATTTGTAAATAAACGTTTGTCGCCTAATAGAACAACCTATAACTTGAATCCACATTGAACATTTAATTTTTATTTACAAATACTTTTTTTTCTACAAACAACGACATAGGTCTTACCTCATCCTCATCATCATAGTTTTCGAACAAATACTTTAGAGACTTCGCGTCAAATTTGCAGTCTACATCTTTACTTCTGGATCCCCTTGGCCCGGAACTGCGTTCATAACTGGAAGTAGGAACCTCTGCAAATTTGGAGCAACATTCATTTTAGATTAATCTAGAGAAAAATATATGTTTTCCAAAGTATAACTAAGGTATGGGGTCTAGTACCGTCATTAACGACTTCTAATAATAGTAAATTCAATTGGACGAAACCGCCTATCAAGCGGCCGGCCTTATATCTCAGTTATACTTTTTATATTTTATAATATGAGTTTTACAACTACACCCTGTTACCGCCTGGTTCGCCCAAGATTGCGGGTTCGAGCCCCGGCTGAGTCGTCGGATTTTCTGGATGGGAAAATCTTGGGCACGCATGTCATATGATTATGTGGCATGTAAAAGACCCCTGGAGGGATCATTTGGTTTTGGGCTCTCGCGGCAAAATTAAACCTCGGCATACTTGAACATCCACAGAGAGCTCAGATTCATCGTAATCTGGGAGTCAAAATTGGTCGCCAGAGTCACCTAGATTATGCCACAAAAAAATGGCTCTCAGTTCTGGGGAATATGCCGAGTCTGCAAAAGGCTTGACCGCCAATGTTACAGCCCCATTAGAGAAAAAAAACTACACCCTTCATATTTCGAATTCTGGTTACCTTTCTTTGTTTTCAAGGCTGGCCCCTCTCCCAAAAATGTTCCTTCAGACTGCACAAAAACCTTTGCACCTCGGCCGCGTCCACGATAACTTTTCTGTCGAGAATCCGGCGATTCGTAATTTTCCCGGTTAGCACTTGTCTGGGTTTTGTTAGAGGAGTCCCTGAGGAAAAAATAATGTATTTAAATTATTTCTTACCCATTTACCCAATATTCTTATATATAACACAGTGTATCTCATGAGTTAGAGCATGGCCAACTCAACGGACAAGGCCAGGGAAGCTCTCCCAAAGTCCCAAACATGATCGTACACGGAAAGTTTGACGTCTCTGTCCAGAGTGCCAAAGGTGAAGAATTATGTTCGGAACAGTAAAAATATAGTCAGCCGTGAACGAATGAGGTTCGTTCCTAAAAGGTTTGAGATAAAGCTTTTTCAATTTCGGAAAACGACACTCGGAACCAGTGGCGTCAAACTTTCCGTCTTGGGTAAATAAGTTGATTTAAACATCTAGGACAACAAAAAATGTTCAGCTATTTTTTTTTTTTCAGCAATGTATTATATACAGTCAAACCTCTTTAGCAAACTCGCTTAACAAGAAATTCCACTTAACGTGAAATGACAAAATATCCCCTGACTTAGAAGCTTTGAATAAAAGCTAAAAAAAAACCTCTTAAAGCGCAATTGCTTTAGGCGAAATTCCGCTTAACCCGAACAAAAATATTTGGAATGTGACTTTTTTTTCCTTAGTTTCGAATCACAAATGAAATAAAGCATTAAAAAAAACGGTAACGAACATCTACAAATAAATTGTCTTCTACTTTTGAGAAAATCATGAGATCTTCCATGATTTGTCAATTTTAATCAGCAGGTCGGATGATCCATTGCGTCGTGAAAAGCGTGGGTGTCTCTACAGATGTCAAAGTTAAAGGACAAATGAAATAAGAATTGGGTTCGCATTTAAACTTATTGCTCTTCATTCAAAATGAATCGAAAGCGGCAGTATAATTCTTCGGAAACAAAACAATATTTTTAAATGGTATTTACGACAAATGTTTTTTTTTTTTAAATCTAAAATTGCGTCCAAATAGCGTCAGTAACTATGCACTGTGTTTAATTACAACAACTTAATAAACTTCCTAATTTTTCGATAGTATGAACTACTTCAAATTTACAATATTAATTGAATTGCTAATTAAATTGCATGCTTGTATTATTAGTGTATTACACAATAAAATAAAAATATTTTTTGATTTTAATTTTTGAAAAATATTTACTGGTTCTATGTAAAAAAAAACCCTAACAATTAGCATGAAATTCGGTTAACACGAAATGTTTCGATGCTCCCTGCGAGTTCGCGTTAACGAGGTTCGACTGTAGTTTAAAAAGCGGTTTTCCAAATACACACCTTCCATTGAAAACTAATATACACTTACATATATTTTTTTTTTCAATTTCTAACTTATAGGAGACAATAAGTAAGAACATCAGTGGTTGTGGTTATAATTTTTATTAATAAATCCCTTAATGATTATTTGGTTACAGAAACTAGACAATTTCCAAACTGAAGCAACATAAATGTGTTTCAATTACAGAACTTAATAACATGAAGTTAAAACATCGATTAGATTCTGTTTTCCATAAATTGATAAATTATCAATGTGTGGGCAGTAACAGTGGCAACACATTTCATGAGAAAAACATTTTCTAGTACAAATATATCGCTAGCAGTCATTGCAGTTATGTCCCTTTTAAGAATGCTTTTTAACAAATCTTTGCAATCCTTTTCACGCTGCAACATCCTATTGAAGCTAATGCTGGGATCCAGTAGAGTTAATCTGATGCGCCGCAATTCTTTCGGTATTTGAGCTGCGAGGATAGTTACAGTTCCTATGATGGCACAGGAAAAGACTAAATACAAACTTAGTTTTATCAATAGAGAAATTTCCATGTATTGGGCCGATAAAATCAATATACAGACGTATAAAACGAATACAATTTCTTGACACAAAACGTAAAAAATGTACGACGAAAAGGTTTCCTGAAACTGTTCAATGCATTTGAATGTCCGCAAGTAGTTGCTCGATAAAAAATAAAAGGAATCAGCTGGAGGGTTCTCTTCTTTTAATGCCTTATTAAACTGACTTTGGTATACTTGCAGTTGGAGATGGAATAATTTACAAATAACGCAATATATAATGGCCATTAAAAACGGGAGGGTATGTTCGTGAATGTACCAAAGCAGCGTTTTCGAGCAGGATAAGATCTGCTGTATCATACTTGATTGTGGGTAAGTATTATAAAAAGGCGTTTCCTTACAAAGATCTGTTAAAAGTAATAGAACAAGAAAAATTATTCCAATCGATAGCATTCCATTTACTTTCATTGATATTTTAAATTTTGGCAAGTTCTCGCTGGATTTAACGAATAGAATAAAAAAGCTTTTGATATCTTTTTCGTGGATGATCATTGAGAACAGGAGAATCAGCGGGGTTAAGGCAAGTAAAATATCAAGCAATCTATGATAACACGAGCTAGTTTCTGTAGTAGTTCTGATTGTAACATAGATAAAGCAACTAAGTTGAATCAGAAAAAAAGTATGCTTTTTCGTAAAACATAAAATAGTTAGAAAAGTTCCTTTGGGTTTGGTTTCATTGAGAACATTAATACCTAAAGCCGAAAATACAACCCATAAATACCCATAGTAAGAAGTTTGCAATTGTTCTGCAATGTTTTGATCATTCACTGATTTAGTGTGAATAGGGTTAAATAAATTTCTTACGTAGTTTTTTCTCGATTTCGAATACATTACGTTAAAAATGTAATTTCTTTGAGGTTTCTTACGAGCATAAACATAAAATGCAAATGTTCTCAAACGGTTTTAAAACACGTTAACTTTTAAATAGCTGGTGCAAGGTTTTGATCATTCACTGATTTAGTGAGAATAGGGTTAAATAAATTTCTTACGTAGTTTTTTCTCGATTTCGAATACATTACGTTAAAAATGTATTTTCTTTGAGGTTTCTTGCGAGCATAAACATAAAATGCAAATGTTCTCAAACTGTTTTAAAACACGTTAACTTTTAGATAGCTGGTGACTTACTTGCCTATTAAAATGATTTTTAGAGTGTGGAAAAACAGTTACCCCGTTGATACTGTTCTGAAATCAAGTAGTTTTCCCCAAATTAATTTATTGATTTTGCATTTTTTTTCAAATCGGATATGGAATCGATTTTGATCCTTTGTAGCAATTTCTTTTTAAGTGCTAAACTATATTAAAAAATTGTTTTCTTTGTGGAACAAATTTTAATATATCTCTCCTACTAGAAAAAGTACTCATTCGAGAATAATATGCCTAGGTTGCAAATAGGGTAAAATAAATACATTAAGATAATTGAGCAATAAAGACAACTTTTTTCCCTGATATCGGAATATTATAACAATTGAATTTAGAATTAATGAAATCGATTGAAAGCTCGATATATTCGCGTCTCGTAAACATTCTTTTGTGTCTAGTAACAATATATTTTTTTTGTTTTGTAACACATAAATGATCAATAAACTTACTGATTGATTTAGGTTTTACTGCATCAGTTTTTCTAATTAAGTTTTTGTGTCGTATTGGTTGCCAAAGTAACCAATGAAAATGAAATAGAAAACATAGAAATTTTCACTTATAAACAAGGTTTAACGATTTTTTCTGCACTTTTTATTTTCAAGGCTACTTCCCCTCTTAGCTTTTGCACACTACGTTTATAACGTAAAAGCTTCAAGCTTTTGTAGGGGCTCTCTTTTTAACTTGTCACACTTTAGCATTTGTAGTTTGGGCTATGAAAGTGGGTTACAGATAGATAGAGCCCTTACTAAAGCTTCCACAATCCCTGATGTTCTTACACACAGTCATCTACAAAGTTTGAAATTGAAAAAAAAAATCTATGGAAGTGTGTACTAGTTAGAAAACCACTTTTTAACTTATATGCTAATACTTTTATGAAATAAAATTGTCTGAAATTTTTTTTTTTTACTTCTTACAATGGATAAACTTCGTAATTAAAATGGCTACTTTGAAAATGTATCTCAGTAAAATACTTAGAAAACAATGGGGGGGGGGGGGGATTTAAGGTTTCAAAAAAATATAACATTGAAACTTTCAATTACTAGCGAAATATAACTTTTAAAAAAATGTTTTTTTGCATCCCACTTAAAACAAGTAGGTTTGTAACACAATCTGTCACTCAACCCACGTCCACACAACATTTGTGCAGGAAAAAAAGTAGCCAAACACAATCTATAATAATAAAAGTAACTCCTTTTAATACCTACGAGGCTTAGTTTTTTCATATTTGATTGTGATTTTTAATTAATATAATTAGTTTCAAAAAAACGTCATCCACGTGGAATTGCGGGACCATAGCAGGGCTTGAAAACACATGGACCGGGCCGAAACGGGGGCTTGACGCCATCCTCTATTAGTTTGATTGATTGAGTTTGGTTGAGATATGCGCTCGCCCTAAGGCTGCTTCATCCTCTATTAGTGCTTGCTTTTTTAAGTGCGCATGCGCCAACACGAATTTAATTTTGTTTTGATTTTGAGTATATTTTCACAAGTAAGCATGCCTCTAAAAGGAAGCAATGCGAAGTTAAAGGGTTCCCAGTAAGGTGGGACCATACTGCTAGTATTAAATATACGAGTTTATAAACATTTACACTATATATATCCAACGTCATTCCAAACTAATTCATATCACAACATTAAATTTCCTCGACATTTTTATTTAATATAAATAAATTTTCTCTTGAGATTGTTAAGAGTGGCAATAGTAATTTAATTGCGTAAAAGCATAAATTTGCCTTCTTATGTTCAAATTCTTATGTTTTAAATTTTGCAGTTAATTACTTTGAAATGAAATTACTTCGAATTCGATTTTTTTCTGAGATTTTTAATGTCCAGTTTTGATGTGTTGAGTTTTTTGAAGCATCACATTTGAAAAGTACACGGGAAGAACCGATTGCTTTTGTAGAGAAGTTTCCCTAGCAGGCCACTTTGGCGATGATAGCGAGTGATCGCCTAAACTTGTGTAAGGATACCAGTTCCTACCACAGAGAAAAAAGTTAAAGTAATAGAGTGGTAGATCACGTGACCTTCAATGCTAAAGACGGGATGCGCAAAGAGCTCCCAGAAGAGCCCCAATGAAACCAGTGTTGTAGGTCACATGATCTTCCACTCTAATACTTTAACTCCTAACTTTGTGGTTCCCAGCTACCAAGATTCAGGCGATTGCCGATCTCGACGCTTGAAACAAGCGAAGAGGAAAGAGAGAAACCGGTTTTCTGCCGCCAATATTCGCCAAGCAGGCAATTGCGGGCGTCCGCCTAATAAATCAATCGGTTCTTCCCGTGCACCCTTCATTTGTCTTTAACATTTGTAGTTTGGGATACGAAAGTGAGTGCCGAACAAACAGACGGACAGACACAGCGTTTCTTTTTACTTCATGAAAGTATTGCTAAAAATCGATTTCGAAAGAAAATAAGTGTTTTCCAATTTATTTTTAATATGTTACTTAGCAACTAAAACTACAGTTAACCAATTTGGAAAAACCAATTCAGAAGAACATAAATAATTCACAGAACTTCCAATTGTGGTAATTATGAGTTGAGTTTTTGTCACATCAATTTCTAATAAATATGTAATTACTCTTATCCACATTGGGAGATATACACTGTTAAAAAAAATTACTGAATTTGAAGGAAAAAGCCCGGCAGCTGAGTTGCCGGGCTTTTCCCGTTCCGTTAAGTATTTTCCCGTTACGAAGTTCCGTTTCTTATTTCTCCGTTATTAAAATTTTCCATTTTGAATTTTCCCGTATATTTACAGAAGTCCCGTTTCTTATTTCTCCGTTATTAAAATTTTCCATTTTGTACAGGGTGGCCCAAAAGTAGCCTAACAGTTAATGTTGTACTATTGGTAAGAACTTCGGCTTATTTAGAACAGGTATTTGACATAGTCGTGCTTAGTTTTGTTGGTTGGCTAAAATAAAGTCGTTACTAAAACTAACCACGACTATGTCAAATACATGTTCTAAATAAGCCAAAGTTCTTACCAATGGTACAACATTAACTGTTAAACTACTTTTGGGCCATCCTGTATTTCCCCTCGTATTCACCGTAGAATATAAAAATAAATTTAAAACCAGTCCATTATCTACAGTATAATATAATTGTCAAAATTACATATTTTTTTCAACTATAATATATAATTAAACTATTTTAAAAGGCAACAAACTGTTAGATATTAAATTATAGTGATTTAGCACATTGACTTTACATATTAAAATTACTTTGAAAGAAAAACAGCAAGTTTCAAAAATGTAATGCATCATAATACAAAAAATTAAATTTACCTTTCAATGTAAAACGTTCTTGATTAATAACCAGAATTTAAGACACAAATTATGCTTTGTAAAAATAATACTTTTAACCATAAAGAAGTAGAGATTAAAGTTTTTCATACTGTTTTTCTTTTTTAACAAGTAATAACTAAATAATTTTATAATAATATATATGTATCGGTTGAATAAGAAACCAAAGCAATTTACAGAAAACATTTTTATTTCAACAGAAAAAAGTATTACATTTACACTTACCTTGATTAAATTTTTAAACAAAATAATCCAAACATTTCCAACAAAAAATGTAGTTTCACAATTTCCAACACACATATTTTAAAAACACTTTGAGCTTGTATATGAAAAAGATTGAACATTACGTCTGTGAAAAACATCGAAAGTGAGAATATCGAACCAAGCAATGCGACGATGGGACACTTACCTTAATAATTTTAACATAATAATCCAAATAATTCCAACAAAAAATGTAGTTTCACTATTTCCAGCACACATATTTTTAAAATACACTTTGCGTGGCATTAAGTTTGAAATTCTAGCATATTTAAGTTATAAGACCTCGAAATAATACAGCGAAAACCACGGTTTCCTTTTGTAGAAAACGAAAGTAATGAGCAGATGCTTGACACCCGGCTTTTCACTGCAGTATATAACTTCGAACATGTTTATTTTCTTTTCTTCAGTTAGACATCATCTGTAGTCATAATAGTTCTGTACAACAAATTCTAAATCCGATTTCAGCTGCCGGTAAAAGTCGTAACAAAATGTATGTTTTAAAATCATCCTCTTTAAGTTGGCTCGAAACATTATCTCACAACTTTTTACAATTTTTAATATGTCTTTTAATCCATATTCTATCACATGCTGATTCTGTCGAAATCATCGAGAGAAAACGAAAAAAAGAATTATTCTTTTTGCATAAAAGAGGAGTTGAGCAGTACCATGCAATCTTCAAAAGTTTTTCCAAACGATTTACAAATATTTAAAGTTGCTTTAAAAAACTATTTTTAATTATTTAATGTGTTCTAATCGTATTTTCAGCAAGAACTGTTTGCTTTACATATTGCTTGCATTTTTATTATACGATTTTTATCAAACTGTTTGATAGAAGTTTGCGAAAACAAAGCATTCTTTGACTGCGCTAAAGCTCAATTCAAGAACGTAGTGTAAATTGGACTGAAAAGCAGCTGCAATAGTAAACAATAGTTATAATTTTGTTCTATCTTTACAATACTTACATATTCTAATAAAGACAATCAGTTTTGCTATTAAAAACATGCAATTTATGTTCTGAAAGGCAAAATTTAAAATTCGAGTTGCTTGTATACGTGCTATGGATTTTTATGTTTAGGCCTAAACTTCAATAAGCCGCCATTGTTTGTAACACTTCGCGTCTAAAAACGGGAAAATTCCGTTTCCGCTCTTTACGGACATTTTCGGTTCGGTTTACGGACATTTCCCGTTTTTAGAAGAAGAAAAACCGTTTTCAGAAGAAACAAACCCGTTTTCAGTAGTTACCGGAAAGTTCCGTTAAAATCAGTAATTTTCTCTCCTGAAATTTCAGGTTTTTTTTAACAGTGTACTAAAATTTGTTGCACAATACGAACAACTTTCAAGGTGTCGAAATGATTTTTCTCCGCTCTAAAAAGCAATTTTATAAAGCACATTTTGCTGGTCACCAAATACTTGATTTAAAAACATTAACGTCGTAAATGTTTTTTTACTCTAAAAATGATTTTAAAAAGCAAGTTAGTCAGTCACCAACCATTCAATAGAAATATGTGCTAGTCAAAAGTTAGAGAAATTTTTTTTTATATATATATCCTAAAAGAATATAGTAAAATATATGTATATAGGAATAGCGAAATATCAATAAAAATATATAATTTATAATCTGAAATAAATTTTAAAATATGTATACAAGAAATTTATTTGACCCCATTCAGACTGAACCAGTAAATGAACAAAACCTTGCGAAACAATTGCAAACTTCTTGCTATGGATATTTATGGATTATTTTTTCGGCCTTCGGTATCGATGTTTTCAACGAAACTAAACCCAAAGGAGCGATTTTAAGCATTTTGTGTTTTACAAAAAAATATACTTTTTTGCTGATACAAATAAGTTGCTTTTTGTACCTTACAATCATAACGTTTACCGAAGCTACCGACCTTTCCGAAAATAGTGGGCATTATTACAGATTGCTTGATATTTTAATTGCCTTAACCCCACTGATCCTCCTCTTTTCAATGATCACCCACGAAAAAGATATTAAAAGCTTCTTTATTTTTTTCGTTAAATCCAGCAAGAACTTGCCAAAGTTTAAAATATCATTGAAAGTAAATGGAATGCTATTGATTGGAATAATCTTTCTTGTTCTATTACTTTTAATAGATATTTATGAGGAAACACCTCTTTATAAAACTTATCCACAATCCCATATGATACAGAAGATCTATTACTGTTTGAAAATGCAACTGTGGTACATTCACGAAAGAACTGTTCCGTATTTAGTGGCCATTATGTATTGTACTACATGTAAATTATTCCATCTCCAACTGCAAGTATACCAAAGTCAGTTTCATCAGTTATTGCAAGGAGAAAACCCTTCAGCAGATTCCTTTTATTTTTTATTGAACAACTACTTGCGGACATTCAAATGCATCGAACAGTTTCAAGAAACGTTTTCGTCGTACATTTTCTACGTTTTGTGTCAAAAAATTGTAGGCGTTTCATGCATCTGTACATTCATTTTATCGGCCGAAAACATAAATATTCCTCAAGTGATAAAAATAATTTTGTATTTAGGCTTTTCTTGTTCCATCATAGGAGCTGTAACAATCCTCGCAGCTCAAATACCAAAAGAATTGCGACGCATCAGATTAACTCTACTGGATCGCAGCATTAGTTTCAATCGGATGTTGCAGAAAGAAAAGGATTGCAGAGATTTATTAAAAAGTATTCTAAAAAGGGACATAACTGCAATGACTGCTAATGATATCTTTGTACTCGAAAAAACTTTTCTCATGAATTGTGTTGCCACTGTTACTGCGTATACATTGATAATTTATCAAGTTATAGAAAAGAAAAACTAAGCGAAATTTAACTTCATGTTGTTAATTTTAGTCATTTAAACTCATTTTATGTTGCTTAACCCGGTAATGCATGACTTTTTTTTTCAACCTAAAAATATATTTCTATCTTTAATACTCATTCATTATGGGAAAAATACTGAAAAAAGTTTAACTGCACTGGAATTAAAATAATTTCGATTTTTAAAAATGTTGCCATGTGGCAAAAACCAACTACAAAATTCTAATTTTGATAAGAATGACTAAGAAACTACTAAATATAATTTAAAATAACCCTCTTGAACTATAATTATTTTTCAAAACAATTTATTTGTATTTAGTACTAATATTATTATACTTAGAATACTGCCAAAGACGTAATTTCACAACGATTAATAACTTCACGCTTTAATTTGGAATGCACTTTTACTACTGTCATCTATGAGGGTTATCAGTAACTAAACTTCAAAATTGAATGTAATAGATGAAAAATAACACAGATTTGTCGAGAGAGAGCTCTACTTTAATTCAGTCCCAGTGATGCCAATTGGCGTCACAGTTTGTAAAATGTGTGTAGTTTGAAAATCTTTTGTTTCCTTACATTAATAATCCTTTTTATGTAATAAACAATGAAATAAAGTAAAAAAAACTGGAAGAAATTTCAACTTATTTAAACTTCCAAAACTTCAAATTTAAAAACAGTTTATAATTTTATACCAGACTATAAACTTGTCTTTTTTATATAGTCCAGTAACTTTGCGCCTGAAAGTTTGGAGTAGTACGAGTGAAATCCAGTAGTTCTAATTTTTTGCACACTTGCTTATGATGTTGGTCTAATGAATAATCCAAGTTTTCGACCCCGAGCGCCGAATGCAATTTTGTCAAAAATCGAATAAACCGCCAAAAAATAGGGATTTTTTCAAATTTTGATTATTATAACCCTAAATTACTAGTTTTGTGAAGAATCTTTCAAAGATTCATTTTGTCATTTTTTTTTTCGAACTTCGCTCCTTCGAACTAATGCAGTTTGAATCAGAAAATATACTATCGAAGCACTGTACTTTTATGCTGGGACTAGCTGTTATACCCGACGTTGCACGGGTAGAGGTGAAAAAGTAATTTTATAGTCAATTTTACTATTTTTTCTTTCATTTGAGTTACATAAGATATGAAGATTACCCAGTAATTTTTTCCATTTAATTACCCATCTTGGATATAGTAATAATTAATATTAATTTCAAAAATACCTTTGATAAGAAACTCAAATTAAAGAGAATACATATTTAAGTAAAAAAATAATCAGTGAGAATTGAAAATAAGCTACTCCAGCAAACAGCAAACGATTTGCATTTTTATAAGTTTATTTGCTTTTTAATAAGCTTATGTTGCTGATACCGTTCGTTATTAAAGTACAAAATCCCGCTACTTATATTACATAAAAAATTCAAAATTTAAAAAATGCTATAAAATTAACAGATAATGTCGAAGTAATTTCCCGAATAAAAGCATTTTAGCTCATTTGGCGTGCTTGAAAAATTTGGCGAGGAAAATATATAGCTAACATGACACCATTCAGCTCTAGACAATCGCACAACCAACCAGCTATTTAAAAAAAATGCTCTTTTGCACGTTCTTTGTAATAATTTGGCGAGTTTGGCAAAGTACTTGGCGAAAAAGGAAGACATGAAATCCTAATGTGCATCTGTAGTGCAACGGTCTCTAAAAAACCAACATAGTTCAGTAAAAGCTTAACTATGCTTTTAAAAAATTCATAATTAAAATCATTTACACAATAAAATAATAGAATGGAGACTGGTAGGATTACGTAACTTGAAACATATCCAACTATTTTTTTCAAGTTATTAATTTTGTTTCTGAAGGCAATGAACAAATATTAAATAAATTAAACATTTTCGATTTCAATTGTTTTCTAAAAAGTTTTATTTAAATATTTCTGCCTGATGGCATCACGAAAGAGAAAAAATGATCGGATTTGAGCGAAAGTGGTGTATTTTTTCCCTTAAAACGTTCGAAAACGATAGAAGGAATGGTTCGATTCGAAAAATTCTTAGCCTATGTTTGTTCTGGAGATGAGATGAATTTTTGTGCCAAATTTCGTGACTATCTGTTGCGTGGTTATTAAGTTTTTGCTTCCTATACAAACAGACAGACAAACAGACAAACAGAAGTCGCCTTTTATGTATATAGATGTTTAAAAAAATGAGACATGCAACAATGAGTACAACACTAGTAGACAAGTTTATTTGTAAGGAAGTTAAGTATTTTCAAACTCAAAAAATTGAATTAATTTAGCCCTCTTGGAAGTTCCTGGTTGAAGGTTCATCCATATATGGATCACAACGTATTAGGATAGCATATGAAGGGATGGTGAGTGAGGGAGCTAAATTAATTTAATTCTTTGAGTTTGAAATTACTGAATTTCCTTAAAAATAATCTTATTAATTATTGTTGTACTCATTGTTGTATGTCTCATTTTCTTTTTTTAACATCCCAGAATAAAAGTACAGTGCTTCGATAGTATATAATCCGATTCAAACTGCATTAGTTCGAAAAAATGTCAAACTTTGAAAGGATAAACCTCGGAAACTACTGGATCTATGTAGACAGTTCTAGTGTCATATTGTAGAAAATTTAGTGTAATTTTAAAACGTTCTTGAAAGATTCTTCAAAAACTAGTTCTTTAGGGTTATAATCGAGAAAATTTGAAAAAATCCCGATTTTTTCACGATTTATTCAATTTTTGACAAAGTTGCGGAATTAGCCCCAATTTTCGGAATTAGCCCATTGTACTGTAACAGATTTATTAAGTTGGTGTAGTTAAGGTTTTAAGGAACAACCAAGAAAAGTATCGCGCTTCCTTTGGCAGCTATATGAAACTAGAATTATTACTTTTCTCTCAATAATTTAGTTGTGCTAGAATATCCCTTGCTATATCGTGCATTCGGATATATCGCACCCAATAACATATATCTTATTTTTTCCCCGTAATATTCTGTTAATTTGGCTCCACCTACTGAACAAGTTAAAGTCATTTTTAATGATTTTTTTTAATACTTAATAAACTGAGTCGCTTTTGAATTATATCCATTTATCGAAGAATTATCTAATAAAAGCCATTATTCAAGAAAAACTTCTTAATAAAACGACTTAGAAAATGTATTTCAGTAAGATGCTTAGCAAACAACAGGGGGAAATTAAAGATTTCAAAAAAATATATAATCAACCTCGTATTCAAATTTTAATCAAATAGTTTTGTAGTTGAAAACAAGTAGAATTGTAACAGAAACTGTCACTTAGAAAGCTACAATTGCTTTCACACAAAATTCAAGCATCTAAAATAAGAGCCAAACCACAGCATTGAGTTCTATTTAAAACTTTCAAATGTCAAAATGAAACTATTTTTAATTGAAAATTCAATAATTGTTACTTGCCGTTTGATAAATTAATTTGTATTCCGGAGAATAAAATATAGTAATATTGCTTCCACTTAAAAAGATATAAAACATTTCATATCAACATACAACATTGAAACTTTATATCGCTTTCAAAATATAACTTAAAAAAAAAAATGCTTTTCAAATCCCATTTTAAAAAAAAAAGAAAGACAATGGAAGAGCCTCTCACTAAAAGGAATTATGGGATTATTTCTTATGATGTCACGCTCTCTACACTGCGTTTTCATTAGTTGTTTTGCTTTCTTTGACAAAGTGTTGAAACAAGCCCATTAGTATCAAACCATAATAATTTGTTAATAAATACTCAAATATAACTAAAAAACTAAGCCCAATTTTTAAAATAAAAAAATAGAGCGTATCGTGTCTATATCTAAACAAATAATTCGAACAACCAAAGAATCCAAACAACGTCAGTCACTCCAAACTAATTTATATCACAAAATTAAGTTTCCTTAAAAATTTTATTTACTATAGACTTTCTCTTATGAGATTATTAATGTCTAGTTTTGATGCGCTGAATTTTTTGAAGTATGACACTTGAATTTATCATTTGTAGTTTGGCCTATGAAAGGGAGTGATGAACGGACAGACGTACATGCATAGCCTTTACTTAACTAACGTAGTGTGACAGATAAGAATCAATTTCTCAAGGTAACAAAATATACTTGTTTTTTCTTTAGGTTAGGTTAGGTAACTTAGCAACTAAAACAACATAAAATTAGTTGGAAAACCCGATTCAGAAGAACATAAATAATTCCCCGAACTTTTAATTGTAGTAGTTATAAGTTGAATTATTTATTAAACGCAATTTCAATAAATATATAATTATTCTATGTCGTGCAACTACTTATCCACATTGGGAGAGATCTATATACATAAAAGGCGACTTCTGTTTGTATAGGACGCGAAATCTTACGAATTACGCAACAGATCGTCACGAAATTTGGCACACACAAATTCATCTCATCTCCGGAACAAACATAGGCTAAGAATTTTTCGAATCAGACCATTCCTTCTTTCGTTTTCGAACGTTTTAAGGGGGGAAATACACCACTTTCGCTCAAATCCTATCATTTTTTTTCCCTTTCGTGATGCCATTCAGCAGAAAAAATTAAATAAAACTTTTAACGAAAATAATTGAAATTGAAAATGTTTATTTTGTTATGTTGCTAAATTCATTACTTCAAAAATAATTTAAACGTTTCAAGTGGCGTAACCCAACCAGTCTCCTTTAATTCTTTTAGACAATAAATAAAAATAAATTTATTTTTGCGACATCGATCAATTTGAAATGACGTCAATATATTTTACAAAGATATTCTTTGTATGTTGGTATGAAATGTTCTCATTCTATTTAAATGCGAGAAATATGAAATATTTATTCTTTGAATTATAAATTTATGCAAACGTTTTAAGTAATAATTATTTAATTTTCGAAATAAAATAAATGAAACTAGCCGAATTTAGCGGGTAAATGTTTATCATAGAATTAATGCTATGTTTGGCTCCTTTTTACCTGTTAAACCCAACTGTTGTGTGGAAGCCGGTTAAGTGACAGATTCTGCTACAAACCTACTTGTTAATTTACATTTCCAATTTTAAGTACATTTTGGAGTCGTTTTCTGTTTTTTTTTTCTAGGATTTTTTTATTTATTTATAACTGCAAATAAATCATGCGGACGATAAGCAATATATATATATATATTTTGGCAATAGAAAATTAATGAAAATAATTTATTTGGCTTTAAGAAGTTGAAATTATAGCTGGATGCTGTGTTTAGTGACATTTATTCTAATGTGTGAAAATTTAGGGCAGAAAACGGTTGTTGATGTTACTTTCTGTAAAGAACCTAGTTTTTCCAAGATAAGAATTTTAGTGATTATTTAAGTAACAGCAAAGTATGCTATTTTAGTTCTTTTGGAACTTTTTGTTTCTTAATTACTCTTTAATAAAGTTAGCAATGGGGAAAAAAACTAATGTTTCTGCTCAATGAAAATTTTACAGTTCAGAAACCGCTTCTTTACACATTTGTTGATAATTTTTAAGTAATAAAAATAACGTATTTTCTTCTGTTCGAGATCTTTAAATATATATAAGAGTAAAGAAACAGCTGTTTGAAGAATAAATTTAATCGTATTTTCAAAACTTTAAAGTTTTGAAAGTACGATTAAATTTATTCTAAAACATATTTTTTTTAAATTTAAACATTAAAAATAAAACATTTTAAACATTTAAAAACGTAATTTTTTCATAGATTGACATTTTTATAGATCTTTATGTGAGGCCCAGTGGCTTAGTGGTAGTGCTTTGCATTGCCCGCCACAGGCCCGCGGATCAGGCGCACAGCCAGGGAAGGGGCTCATGGGGCTTGAGCCCCCTCTCTGACTGTGATGTGACAAAGTGCCGATTCGTCCAAATTAATGTTCCCGAAATTCTGTAATTTTATAAAATGTGTTTTAATGGGGGGGAAAAGTCAATTGGCACTTTATTCTTGAAAAACGGAATCAAAAACGTTGCTCATAATCAGTTTTAAAAATGAATAATTTGATACATAATGTCATGCAAAAAGTTATATACCCTGATACCTGTATTTTGGCCGTCGATCCACTCCTAGCGGGTTTACATACACTAAAAGTAAATGAAAACCGCACCTAATCCAATACATTTCATCCGATAAAAAATGACTTAGGTTTGGGGGCTCAGGTTTTTCGCTCTATTTATTGAAATGGCAATACTTACGGTAACTATGAAATTTACAGAAAATTTGGTAAATTTGACGGGTCCGACATTGTGAGAACTATAAAAGCATCCCGAATTACAGTGGTGGCCAAAAGTGTGGACACATTATGAAAGTTTCATATTTTTCAACTTTGTGTGATTACAGAATATATTAATTGTATATCAAATTAAACAATTGTGTATCAAATTTAAAGTAATTTAATCTTTATGAGGACCACTTTGTGCAGATCGCTGAAGCCGTCTATGAGACCTTTGGTCCCATATATTATCTATATCCATCAAAGTAATTTGATGTAGAATGAAAAATAAATACAGTATTACAATATCTGCATTACGAATAAGTTATGCAGCTAATAGTATGATCTGTCTTAGTTTTGCCACCAACTTGTATTGCAATTTCAGCATAAGAGAATCCATTGATTGTGCTTGTTTGTTCAACTAAAATGAGCATAACTTTATTTGTAATACAGATACTTTAATTCTGTTTTTTAATGAAATTCTACATTAAATTACCTTCATCTTAATATTTAAATCTTTGTATTTAGGCGAAATTTAATAGATGCAAGAGCACTGGTAACAGTTGAAACACATGAAACTTTAAAAAAGTGTCCACACTTTTGGCCACCACTGTAGGTGGCTGGGCCATCTGTACAGATGTCCCGAGGACTTTCCCACCAATAAAGTGACTTTTTCCAAAATTGAAGGTACAAGACGTAGGGGACCACCCACACGATGGTTAGACGATGTTGAAAGGGACCTCAAAGTAATAGGATTTAAAAGATGGCGGCTAATAGGGCCAACTGGAGGAGGATCAGCCAGCGAGTCAGCCTTGGCCTGCAAAAGGCTGTTGGGCTTATGAAGAAGAAGAATACTTACGGTTCTTCTTCTTTGGCTTTTGTACGCCTTTGGGGTATTTTTGGTTCGAATGTTTTTTTGGTAGGCGTTGGGGTCAATGCAGAGTCTCCAATTCGCAACCTAAAAAGAAAAATAATTTACAAAAACGTAAATTCAATGAAAATTCATATGTACACAAGGTAAATCGTGATTTAACAACTAAATTATATTTATTTTCTTGTTTCTAAATCGCAAATACTACATCTAAATACCAAATTTAAATACTACAATAGTCCGGCAGTCACTTCTTTGCATCTCAAATATTTTGATTGATGAAGATTCAATTTTGAAAATAGGTAGAGAACCTAAAGGAGGCAGGGTTGCCAATCCCATGGCGTTGGCCGAATACAGGGGATTATTGGGTTAGTTTGGCTGGAAATAATGTGCCACACTAAAACTACATATGGGTTATTTGTGAAAGGAGGATTATAGTTAATTGCTGATGGTCGTCATCAATTGCACATACATTTCTTTTGTATGTTCACTTGATAATCCCCATTGAATCAATCAGTGAATATTCTACTTGAGACGGCCATTCCGCGAAGAAGCCACAAATTTCCGTCCAAAATGCGATAATAAGTGATTACCTGCGATTTATAATTCATGATTTAATTATTAAAGGGGAAAATGTTATTTTTCTAATGCCCATTTTACTACTAATTTCAATTTTTTTAATAACTTTTACTTTACAAAAAAAATTGTAGTGGTATGTTTTTCACATATACTGGGTGGTACGGTGAGACCACAATTTTGTAATATTTGTTTTATTAAAAAGTTAATTTGCTAATGTTGCCCTGTATGTTTTCTTTTTTAATTTAAATATATAAATCTTCTAATTTAAAAAATAGGCAAGTTTTTAAATTTAAATATATATAATTCTTTACTTTGTCTCAAATAGCTACATTCTACCGCAGTTAATTGTGGGTACCGAAGCTAGTCATTTTCAGAGAATAGTTGTAAAGAGCCACTGTTACGTGTCAATGGTATTTTCTTACAACTTTGGTTTGGCTGATCCTCCTATGCCACTTCGCGATTTGAACGGCCAATTCCCGAAATCAAAAAAGGATCGGACATTGGCCAGCCAATTTACAGCGTTCTTTGCACTGTTTTTTTTATTTTTTGTTTGTTTTTGTTTTTTTGCCAAATAGGCTTATAAACTACACGCAAATTCAGTTTGAAAAAATGTGCCCAAAGATTTATGTTTCGAGGTCATTAACAGCTTTTCGAATTTTTTTTATTCTCTAATTTTTTCCTATCGTATAGCTGTTATGGACTTTTGTGGCGATATTCATGCTTTAGCCGGCTTAGTTACTGTAAGGTATTACATGCAGTGCTGAAAGTGTGGGTAGACGCGGGGTGACGCGTCACCCCACTTTTCAGGAAAATGGCTATCCATCCCCCCACTTCTAATCTCTCTCAAATCCTTAATCCATAGAAGGGGATATGGGGCATGGCATTCTAATTGAAGGCATCCCCCCCCCCCACTTATATTTTCCCACTTTCACCACTGATTACATGACCTTCTCATAAAAACAATATGGCTAGTTCGAGCCCCGGCCGAGTCGGAGACACGCATGATCCGCTTATTTAAATACTTTTTCCATCGGGACTGTTTTTATTGGCCGCTTAGCCTTTGCAAGATTCGGCAGATTCCCCAGAACTGAGAGCCTTTTTTTTTGCGGTACCAGCAAGGCAACTCTCACTATTAATATTTGACGCTCAGATTGCAATGAATCTGAGCTATCAATGTACTTAAAAATTGTCGAGATATAATTTTGCGGAGAGGGAACCCAAGCTCTTTCCATCCCACAAAATCATATGACATGCATTTTCTCACACATAAAATCTGACTATTCAGTCGGGGCTCGAGCCCGCAAACTTGGGCTTGTAAGGCGGGCACGTAACACCTCTCAGCTACTGAGCTGCTTATGATCCGTTTATAGGAGACAGAACCTGCAAAGATAGCATCCGTGACATACAATTTATTGGAATTTTCTTCGCTACACGATTATCCGAAGCGTTGCTGATTATTCGAAGTTCAGAAAAAATTCCTCTCGCCCATCTGTTTCTGTCTTTCTTGGATGTCTTGCCATATTTTTTTTATATACTACGCATTGATATCTACTAGAGAAGCACAGTAACACATAGGCCGAGTTTCAAAGTAGCATGCAAGACTTTTAAAGGGTTATGATTAGGTTGAATTATCGTCGTACTAGAGCTATATGATGGCTATTAGCGACGGGACGGGCGTCATAATTAAGGGCCAACGTCAAGTGACAAGCCAACACCGAAGTCCGAAGTAGACACCCAAAGCAACTTTTTAAGTCGACGCCGTATGCGGCTGAGAAAATTCAAGGTATATTTAACTTTTTCGCTGCACTGACTGTTTATAGGTCCGCAACTGAATTAAAAATTATCAAGTTTTGAATCTGCACTCAAGAAGTAAATCACCGTTACAGTATTTGGTCGAATAAATCCGAAAAAGCGTATATAGCATAACAAACGCTTGATTATATGATATTTAACTCTTTTCTGTCGTGTAAAGCTGATTTTCATGACAATGGTCATTGGGCTACCTTTACTGCGTCACTCGTAAAGGAGCTGTCAATGTGGAGACCGTTTTTTGTGATAAAATCCCATCTAAAAATTTAAGCATTTTGAAATATTATTCTGATATATTAATGTAATTAATATATCAGAATTTTAAAAAAAAATTTAATTAAATTTAATTTTCAATTTTGAAAAAAAAATCGATTTACCTTCCACCCCTCGTTCTGACACCTCCCCGACGACTTATTCCTGCCTTTTGAATCAAATCCACAGACGGAGAATAGTTCGAAGCATTGGAATCCATCTTCTTCAAAACGTAGGTAACTTCAGATTTTTCTGTTTACTAACACAAGTTGAACTACCTTTAATGCATCACTTGTAAAAGAATGAACAACTCTGGGGACCTTCTTTATCGTAACCGGCTTACTAAATTTTTAACTTTTATTATTAAATATTAACACTTTATTGCGAAGAATGACGGTTAAAGTCTAAAACGACCTGCGCACCTAATGTTGTTGAATATGGATCTAATTCTAAATGCTCTTGAATAAAAAAAAATTATGGAATCTTGAAATGCATGTGATTGAATATATTTTGCATGTGTTTGCATTGCATCATGCATGTCTCTTTCTTTTGCATGTGTTTTTGTATAGACTCATATTTCTAAATTTCTTTGGAACTTTAACACAGCCAATGCACTTTGAGACCTTCTTTGATCAAGACAGATATCTCCCTATGTTTAATGAGCTTGGTTGTAACAACGTCGTCGCACAAGAGCAACACGTGGGCTAGCAGTGGCGACGAGCCTTAAATTTTGAACGGCGATCAAGTGACGGACTTTCGAAAGTTTCACACTGAGGCTGCCTGTTGGTTGAAGTTTTATTTGACGAGTTGGGTTGAAATATCACCCCACTAGAGCTACGCGATTATTGGCGACGTGCTCAGTAATTTAGAACCAAAGTCGAGTGACAAGCCGGGACCTGAGTAAGTAACCAACACAACTTTTTAATGATACAACCAATTAATAATACATCGCTCGCTGCTTCGGGACTTAGCAGCATGTTTAACATAAACTTCCTCCACACTGGATACTTGTCGAATTGTTTTGGCTGCGCAAACCGCTTATAGATCGAGTTATTTTTTTGGCAATGCTCAGGCCAAACTTAAGACATTTTGCATGTCAGCAAGCCGACGTTACCGACTGGTCTTATTTAATAAAAGAAAATGGAAAATTTCCCTTTTGACATCACTTTATACAGGACTTAGGATATCACTTTTCATTCATGCGATTTTACATTTAGAAATATAAAGGGGCTAATTTTAGTAAATTACACACATGTAAAGTAAATTTTGCAAGTAATGTAAGTAACAATCTTTAAAGTTAAACGAAACTTAAAAGATTGTAAAAATTTGCTTTGTTTTTGCTAAATACCTTTACTGTTTGATGATGAAAAGTGCAAGAATTAATTTATGAATGGCTAGAATTTATATATTAATAAACAACTTTAAATTCTTTTTGATAAACTTATTTTGCATGATGTCTAGCTAAATAAAAAAATACAAATATAACACCGATTGGAAGATAATTATTTATTTTAATAAACAAAATATTAAAATATTTCCTGTACAATTATTTAAAACAATATTTTTTCAAAAATAGTGTGATATGTGAAACAAGTGACATTTAACAAGACACTCTGTACAACAAAATACATTTTTTCAGGAAGAATAGAGTAAATTATTTCTGTACAGTAAAACGTAAGCTTAAAAAAATAAATTAGCTCTCTAATCCCAAAGCTTGACTGATTTGAAGTAAGTATTTAGGTTTTAAAGGCAACAAGAACTGCCTTTCATCAGGAATCTTTTCGCACTGAAAAAAAAGATGAAAGAATAAGTAAAAAATAATCAATAATAGGTTTTAAATTGTAAAATAAAATTAATTAGCTCAATTATTAACTTTAAAGATGATTTAAAAATGAGTTATGATAATTAATAAGAGGTTTTAGTAATTGTTTTTTTCTGCGCACGTGCAAGGCATTTCTATATTCTTTCAAATGACTTTATTTCAAATAATATTGTTCCACTTAAATATAAGCCTCAAGCTTATATTCATATATTTGCAAAGTATGCAGCCATTTTAGCGAGTTGTCAATCCATATTGACAAAAAAATTATGTACCAATCAAAATAGCTTACTTTCCTGCTGCTATAATAATCACGTAATTTGAATATTGAAAAAAAATTATGTACAAATCAAAATAGCTTACTTTCCGGCTGCTATAATAATCACGTAATTTGAATAACTTCAAAAGAAGTCATATGCTAATTCAATGGGAAATTTTCAGATAAACAGTAGTAGACAGAGGTCATACCTTACTAACAAAAAAAGAATTTTTAAGATCCGACATATAGAACCGATTTTTGATGAAGGTACAAACGGACAGGCATCGTCAGCAAGTCAATACCTACTTTTTCATTTTTTTATTTTAAATTTAAAAAAAAAAGAAAATTAGGCTAAAAATGTTTTACTCCAAGGAGGTGGAAAAGATGGAGTTATTCACAAAGTGAGTCACTTTACTTTAAAATCCGACAGATAGAACCGATTTTGGATGGAGGTACATACAAACAGGCATCGTCAGCATATCAATACCTACTTTTTCATTTTTTATTTTGAATTTTAAAAAAAAAAGAAAATTAAGCAAAAAATGCTCTACTCCAAGCAGGGGAAAAAAGATAAGGTTATCCACAAAGTGAGTCACCCGAAAACATAAATATGCAATTATCTTTCCCAACTTAGTGGATGTACCATGATTTTTTACCCTTCTTGAAGTAGAATATTTTAAAAACTGAAAATCCAAATACAAATGAAACATGTTTTTTAAAACAGATTTTTCAAAAATGGCTACATACTCTGCGAATTTATGAAATTTTGATTAGTGCTGATATATATAAGATGCACTAAATTAATTTAAAGAAAATCATAAAAAGATTTTTGAAATGATTTGCACCTGCACAGAAATTAAGCAACTACTAATACCTTATACTAAGTTTCAAACTTCTTTTTAAAATCAACTTTACACATTCAAATCTGCCTGAAACATATTTCAAATAGCGTGTTTAAGATTTTTCATGGATAAATAAAGATTTTATCATTCATACAATAAGTGATTGCTATTTTTTTACAAATGTTTATAAATCCTAAAATAGCATAGATAAATGTAAGGTTTTTTTTTACAGAAATTTTGCTAATATTTAGATTAATAATTTCTTAAAAGGACTCAAAGGACAATGAAAGATAATTTTGGACACCAGTGTAGTAAGAAAAATCCTTTTTGAAATTAATAAAAAATCATAAACTTGAAAGAAACTTGACTGATCAACTTTGAAATAAAATAACTCATTCATAACAAGCAAAGCAATAAAATTTTTATAGTGCATACAATCAAATATTTGCAAGTTAATTTAGCTCAATGTGCATAAATTGTATTTTTTAGCTACCTAATTAGAAAAAATAGACTTACATTTGAATGAGTATTATTTGAAACATTTGGCTCGATCTCACTGACAATGACTTTCACTTCGAACTCAGTTCTATCGTAAGCGAATGCCCATGGTTTCCTCCTTGACTGTTGGAGTAGAGGAAAAATGTGGCCTTCTGTGGTGAACAAGTAGTGACTGGCCATTTTATTGACTGGATTGTCGACATCAAAAAGCTGAAAGATTCAAGTTATTTTTAATATTTCTAAATACTTGTTTTTGAAAACTATTAATCATGTAATAAAGTATAATAGCTGAAATGGAATATCCTACTATACATAGTGTAATAAAAATATTAAACTTTAAAAGTTAAGTTGAAGCACAAATGTAATTTTTTTAAAAAAATGCCTCAGAAAATAGTTTAACATAAAAAAATTTAGATCGAATAATTTATATTAAATTTAAATAGGCGATTCTGATTCATACCATTATATTTTAAAATATTGCTTTCTCTTGTTTAAAAAATATGTAGGTAACCTTCTTATTTCTATAAAAACTAATATTTACACTCTGAATAATAGCACAGTATCTACAATGTCACACTTTGAATTCTATTAATAGCAGGGCCTATTCTTCTAAAAGGCACATTGGGCCTTTGCCTAGGAGAGAGAGTTTGTGAATTCCCAAATTCAGATCAAGCCTTGATTAACCCTTTCAGTCCCAGTGATGCCCTTTGGAATCATCACTTTCAATATTTTTTTCCAAATGTATATTTCCCGTTATAACATCCAAACACACGTTCATTTCTTCACACTTTGTTCTATTAGACCAGTGGTTCTCAACCGGTGGGTCGCGACCCCCTGGGGGGTCGCGAAGGGATCTTAGGGGGGTCGCACAAAGGTTTTTTTAAAAAATTTATAATTAAGTAACGTTTTATACAATATTTTTACAACTAGAATCGAAGAAAAAAATCACCACACATTATTTTACTCTATATTTTGGTTAATTTACATTTAAACTTTTTTTATGTTATTATTACATAATTTTAGTTCTATGTACGTTACGTTGCAACAAGCTAATGAGAAACTTGTGCTTGTCGGAACTTTTCGGAACCTTTTAAATTCGTAACATAAATGGAAGTTTTCAAAATTAGATGTCTTAACATTAGCATCATAAACATTCAGTTTCTTTAAGAATCCATTAATTTTGTCTTGGGTTTTGATTATTGTTATATTTCGACCTTGTAGCTCGGTAATTAGCTCATTTAGAGGCATAAATATGTCTGCTAGGTATGAAAGTTGAAACAACCAAGTTGGGGAGCTAAAAAAAATCCTTTCAATTCTGGTTTAGCATCTTGTAAAAATATCAGCATTTCAGATCGCAGCTCAAATAACCTGTTCAAAACCTTACCACGGGACAGTCATCGTAAATTAAAAAAAACAATTACTTACATATAATAGTTAATAAAGAGTACCGCATATGTAGGACAGAGGGGAGGGGGTCGCGAAGTTATTTTGTGGCATTAGGGGGGTCGTCACCTACAAAAGGTTGAGAACCACTGTATTAGACAATATTTTACATTAATCTCAATAGAAGTCAGAACTACTATTTTTTTTATACAATACAGCTAACAAGCGTTTCACCTGACTTTTGAAAAATTCACACATATTTAAAACACAATTTAAACTATTTCGGTTAAAATAATTACTAATTTTTTTTTAATAATATGGTCAGAAGTCTTAAGAGGGTTCACTAGACGCCCCCTACCGGTCGCATCTCAATAGTAACTCTATGGTAAAATCGACATGGTTTTTTGATGATATCACAAGTAATTATTGGAATATTTTCACGCGGTTTGTGCCGTTAGACAGATTTTGACTTGAAGATGCATTACCCTTTCGTTATTTTTGTTGAAACTTTTGTGAAAAAAAATTACATGAAAGTTAAACTTTATCTTCATTTTGTTAAAATTGAGAACAAAGTATTAAAAAAGTGAATACGCAGTTACTGAGATTGAACATTTCTGTCTTAAACTTGACTTTGAAAATTGAAATTGGATAATTTAAACTTGAGATATTAACTGATATGTGAAGACAAGTGTCTAAAAATGTGTGCAAACCCCGCCTCCTACAAGTCACGCCCACGTCCATTAGGTCATTAGGGGACAAGTAGCGTTATCATGGACACGGGTGATTTCCCTCTTCTCTTTCTTCCTACCGATAGCGTCTCAGGTTGACATGTGTTCTCAGGAGGGGGGGGATCCTAAACCACTTTCGAAGGGGGATTTCTACGAAAAACCGCAGTCGCTGCTAACCTGTTTATTGCGGGTCCACGTTTATTTTCCATTTCTTCACTGCTTTGAGAAGAGAACCCCTATCTTTACTGAATCTAGGTCATACGTCTGAATTCGCGGAGTAATAATATGGATGATTGGTTACCCTAAGATTTTATTAAAAAATTATCAAATGCCAATTTTCTATGGGCATTGCCTTTATTTTGAACAAGTTGCATTAGAAATTATCATAATTACTTTTCCATTCAGTTATATTTTTTTGGTCATGGAAATAAATGGTTTATGTTTGGAAGCGATGATTTAAAATAAAAATTGCAATTTTACATCTAGTTGAAATAAAGAGGTTTTACTATAATATATTAAATGTTGGTAAGACAAATGACTGTTTCAAAATCAATATTTTACTTCACTCACCACAGACAATATTTTAGTTACATTTTAAAATTCGAATGGAAAATACGGATAATATACATATTTTTTTTTAACAATTCTAAAGAAATGTTTCAATGTTTAAAGAAAGACAATTTGAAGTGAAATGTGTCATAAGTAAGTTCTGGCTCAACTGTGTGTTACATGATTGTAAGATATTGCTGTTATAAGAAAAAAAATAATGAAAAAAAGTGTTACAAAATAAATTTTAAAAAATTATACAACAAAACAAAAAGCTGTGTCGGAGCGTGAGAATTAAATAATTTCCTTTTTACAAACATTAAAAACAAAGATTTTTTTTGTAAATAAAATGTATAGAAAGTGGCTTTGAAAGTCTGGATTAAAAAAATGTACGTTTGTACTTTGTACAAATCTAAAAAAGGAAAAATCGAAGCTGGTAGTGGGACTCAATAACTTCACAAAAAAGCATTAGTATAAAGGGTTCACAAAATGGGAATACAATACAAAGGGGAAAAGCCGAATTTTATTCGACGCCTTTGAAGTCTGCCTTTCGGAGGAGAACCACAGACCAAGATTTTTAGTCGACTAAGTAAAAAAAGAAAGCATCAGTTAGAGTATTAGTTGGACAATAGTATTATCGGTGATCTTTGCAGCAAACAGCATCAAGGCAAAGAGCTCACACAGTAGGAATATAAAGAAAATGCCAACTTTTATTTATCACTAGTCAAACTTTCGTTTTAGGAAGGAAAAGAAACAAAAATGTGATGAGATGAGAACCAAGAGCTGCTTTCTTTTCCTATATATTAAAGGTTTAAATGAACGTATTTCCTCTATTGTATTTGCACCGTCTTACAAAAGGTTTAAAGTTACATATATGCGTATTTCATATAAATCGATAAATAATGTGATGTTTAAAAGATCCTGAGAAGCCAAATCATTATTTAAAAAAAATAAAGATTCTTGTGACTATTCCGAATAATATATGAAAGACCAGATCATATATAAATGACATCATATTTGATAATTTGCTTTTTGTATCTAACTTACTCCTGACAAAATGCTAGTGTACAGCTCTTATTCGCTGTATATTTAGTTTTTACGATGTACGAATATGATCTGAATTGTAATGATTTTTCAATCTTTATTTTCACAAACCTATAAGGAAGTACAGGGTGGTTATTAAATAACGCTCCCTATTCGGAGTGGTCTGTAGCTTGAATGAATAATCCAAATGCATCAAAAATTGAGACACTTGCTATTCAAGAAGGGGGAAAAAAGAATGGAATCATAAAAATCCTAAAGAATAATCATAAAAAACAAACTCGTCCTTTGACCAGAATCTAAATTACGAGGCGTCGACAATTATGGCCAATTACTGCCAACACAGCTAATTACGCCTCGTAATTTAGAACCCTGGTCAAGAGACGAGTTTCTTTATTACGAAAAAGAATGAAATTATAACACAGAAACTCGTCTCTTGACCAAGATTATAATTACGAGGAGTAGCCAATTATGGCTAATTACGGCCAACACATCCAATTACGCCTCGTAATTTAGAACCGTGGTCAAGAGACGAGTTTGTTTTTTATGATTCCATTCTTTTTCCCCCTTCTTGATTGGTAAGTGTCTCAAAGTTTTCTGCAAAGTTTTTTAGTTCGAACTTCAAAAAAAAAAAAAAAAAAAAAAGATAGCAAACGATAAAGATTAATTATCAAATCTGCAGAAGAAGATTAAAGAAAACTATTAATTTGTGCTTATAAAAGTTTGAATTAGAACTAGCCAAAAGCCCTGTTTGGCGAATTTCTTTTTGAGGTGTTTCCTGTTGAGCGTAAAATGTTGTGTGGAAGCGGTATAAGTGACAGATTCTGTATAACAAACCAACTTGTTTTGTTGTGTAATTGTACCCTACTTTAATGTGCTTGGAGATTTTTATTTGCATGCATTATGTGTAAATAAAAAAACAACTTGATATTCAAAAAAGGTTTTGAAAAAAAAAATCATGATTCAAAAACAAAGATCCTAATAAATCATTATAAGAAAAAATATATCGATCACGCATAAATTATTATATTTATTAGTTTTTCATTTATTCTTTCACATGTTCCTGATAAAGCATGTAACAAATATCTAGATTTCTTTTGTAAAAAATTTCATTTTTTTCATGTTATATATCTTGCAATTTGATTCGTTTTCTTTTATAAAAAGATAATTAGCTAATAATGTAAATAGATTTTGAGTGATGCAAGGATTTTTGTTTTGCTGCTGTTTTCTTCCCTTCTGCAAAAAGGACTTGTAAGTAATATTTATTATTAGCTGTGAAATAAATATTATTACTATTGTTTACAAAACCCATTTTATTTTAAAATAGTATACTGTTCAGCTGCGCTTCCTTAGCTGAAAATATTAATGAGAAAATTTGCTCTTTGCAAACTTAATTTATTTCTCAATTTTGCTTCTATATGTTTTCTCATTTACTGTAATTGTTCGCTGATGATAATCTGCTGATGACGAGACTAATCAATCTAGCAATTTGAACAATTATCAATATCGTTCACACATATCTACAGCCTTTCAAGTAGTTTTCTGAACACCCCCCCCCCCCCCCCCCCTCAGTCAAAATATCATTTTTATTTTGTTTTGCTCTTTCTTCAAATTACACTAAAAAACTGCTTTTCAGATGAAAACAACTAAAACAAATTACCGAAAAAAACAACTATATTTTTGCGAAATTTTTTTCTTAGAAACCAAATTCTCACGTGTAATAGATTATATTTTAATAACAAAATCCCACCTAGGCACCCACTATGAAAAACGACTCTAAAGTTACCCTTGACTCTTCTTTAGGCCAAGAACTGAAGAACTGGTTTTGTTATCTCGTAAGTTCGGTTGCTTGAAAGTAAGATAGGTGAAATGGCCAGGATCATTGAGTATTGAGGACCAGATGTTCCCCCCGGCAGGTCACCCCTCACTTTCTTAGAATCGGAGGGGTTGAAATCCCCCTTGTCTACAGGCATGTTTGATTGACGGAGTCAATCATTAAGTTCAGTTATGTGGTTGGTTGGATTCGGGAAAGGTTGGGTCTTAGTGAGGTCAGTAGCTCCACCCACTGAAAGCGTGTTTCTGCTGGACTTGTGGTCATATCTTAGTTTCGAGATCACTATATAGCCATCTTAAAATACAAAAATATAAGTGTTTTTAGGTAATATATATTTTTTTATTTTGTTGTTTTCCACAGTTAAAATTTTTTGGAATTATTTCAAAAACCATATAAAAAATTTAAATGAATTTTTTTTCTTATGGAACTCTTAAATTTAACCTAAAATAAGCTTATTTGGGAATATCAGACTTTTCTGTAGTATAGTAAATTTTTGGGACTGAAAGGGTTAATAGTATCCCAAGCCATATTATTTAGAATGTATAAAAACTTGTTACTTGTCTCATTTTCTACTACTATTTGTTTGATATATGTTACGACCATTGCTACTATAAACGACACAAACTTACAAGATATAAATATTTGCAGGTCTCACTAAGAAAGAAACTCTCCATTCTATCCTCTAAGGTTTTATCTTGTACGTTATGTATAGTAGCATATCCACATCTAATGAACAGAAAAGTTTTATGATTAAAAATTTCAAATGTAATTAAAGATGATCAAAATTATTTATTTCCTACTTTAATTTATGCAGTAGAACATTTTTGTTGTTAAACGAACAAGGGAACATTCTGGGCGAACATACATATAGCTTCATATTTTTTTTATTATAATTATTATTTAAAGATATATTTATTGAAGTTTTAGCAAAAAGTGATAAGTCTACATTATAATTCCCCAAAAGATTTTTTCTAAACTGTGGTTACCATTCCCTAAAATCTTTTCACTTTCTTATGAGTACTCTTCAAGTTTTCATTGGCTTGCCAATCTAAAAATTATTGATTTTTACTTGAAATATATAGTTACAACTTGCCCATGGTGCATTAAAAAACAAAGAATTTAACTAAGCATCAAGAGAAACAAATTAGAACAGCTGTGTTGGAAAAAAACTAGATGTATTAACACTAAATGACTTTCATTTACCCCACTCAATAAATAAATACAATCAAAGATAATTATTTCCATAACTTAAAACCCAATTTTTTTTATGGCAGCTACTCTTTATGCATGCAGGATTTTCTCGAAATCTTTATTATGATATCCGACAGGTACTAGGAACTCTAGTACCAAATTTGAAATCTATAGCTCTTTTAGTTTGAGCTGTAGTAGTATTTGACCCCCATCACAATACTCCCATTGCCTGGCATTTCATATTAGGAAATTTAAAAAAAAATCATATCAAAGAACTTACTTGGCTTTTGAGTATTTATTCAAACTCTCAATAATCTCTTGTCCTACATGAAGATAGAAAGGGTTCTTAGTGGCCTGGTAGAGCAAATAAGTAGATTCTATGAGCTCTGGTCTCAGGGGATAGAATGCCAGATCGGGACTCCCCCTCTGCCAGTTGAAACGTTCCGGAAGAGCGCCAAATCTTCGCCAAATGGAATAATAAAGAGCGTGGGAACAAATGGCCTCTTCGATGTCACCTGTCAAAACCTAAAAATATTTTGATTTACTTAAAGTTAAACTAATAAAAATTATGTTTGAACAAGTATGGCATAAATATTACTTACAAACAAATAAAGTTATCAGTAATAATGTAATCAGTAACCAGTAATAAGTAATAAATGTAACTAAATTACAACATATACTTTATATCTCCAGTTAAGTTACGCCTACTTTAATAAAAGAAAGATTCGGTTACTTCTCTTCTTGAATTATTGGGTATATTTCTTAATTAAATTTGACTATTAATATAATAACATTTTAACTATAAACATAATTGAAATTTCCCAAAATACTTAACATATGTACAATAAGGAAAAAGAACTCTAATACATTTTACATTTTAACTTATTTGCATATTAACCAAACAGCAATTGCACAAGAAGTATTTTTATGGTAATCAGCTTTGAAAAAAACGAGTTAACACTTATGTGTTGACTTAAAAAGCCTTCAACAGGGAAAAAAAACTTCACCTGAACACCAGAGAAAGCTGCTTGCAAAGAATCGATCCATAGAGTTAAAGTACTGCCATCAATCATATTCACATTAACATACAATGGATGCTCTCCATATCCATGATTGCAATGTTGCCTCCTATAACACAGAATGTATAAATAAACATATTTTATAACATTGATTGTCATTCAAATTATGTACAATCATCTTTAAATTTATGTATAATCACTCAATTACTAGAGAAATTATTTATTAGACATTGATATTAAATATATTTTTAATAAGGATTTATGAACCAAGCTATTTTTGTTAAAAATTGTGCATTAGAAAGTTTAAAAAAATCTTATATCAAGCACACTAGCTAATGAAAAAAAATTTTATGCATAAAATGTTTGTTTAAAAAAATTGGTTCCTCTTTTTGAATCATTAATTCATCACAAAAATGATCCATCTAGTTATCCCATAATAAATTTCCAGAATTATTTTTTCATCTAGAAATTTGTATATGTGTATTTGCATTGAATAAATTGAAAAAGTAGTTTCTCAAAGTAATTTCAATAAATAGTAAGTACATACAAGTAGTATGTGCGCTTATAGCTGAAATCCATTTCAAACTATAAATACAAAGAGGCAGCTTCAAATAAAAACTGCTTTTGTAAATAAAGAATATTAATAAAACTTTAAATAACCAGAAAAAACATGTCTAAATTATTCTGGAAAATTGTTATTTACCCTTTTCTCATGTATCTTTTTATTGTATTATAAGTCTCATTAAACATCATGTAATCTTCTTTTTCACCAAATAAAATGTATGACTGGAAAAAAATACATTACAAATTCAATGAATTGCAAAAATAATACATTGATAACTAGTTGATATAAGTTCATCATGAAAAAAAAAATTGTAATGCTTCTTGAAGAAAAATTAATACCTACTTGTTTTTGGTGCAAATAAATTTGTTGAAATAAACATAATTATGCAGATGTAAAACAACTGAGCTATTTCCCATGTTTTAAAATATATAAATTTATTAGTTGTTGTAAAAAACGTCAATCAATTGATGATTTGTAAATGTATATTTATTTATGTATGAACGTAATAATATATACCTTTAATAGATACTCATAAAAGGAATCTAAACCTGCTCCTACTCCACTCATTTGACCAATCCACTCTCCTGACTGAACATCCACAACATTTCCTAATTATAAAAAAAAAAATTAAACTTTTGCTAGGCAAAAAAAGAGAAAATATAAAATACGTTCAATCGTATCTATTTTTTTTAATTCCTAAAAAAAAAATAGTTGGAACTCGATATATGTACCTTCAACTTTCATACAATGAAAAACAATAATCCAATTTTTTTAAAGTACAGTAGAACCCCGATTATCCGAGTTAATGTGGACCGAGACTAACTCGGATAACCGAAAAACTCGGTTAAAGCGAAAAATGTAAATAAAACAATTCTGTATGTCTAAGTGTATACTTTAACTAGTACAAATGTTATACAGACTACGTGCAATTCATATGCAGGACATTGAAATAGTTTTTTTTTCACTTAAAAAGGTCTTTAATTGTTTTTTTTGTTTGTTATTTTGGCGTTTCTCGGCAGCTATTTAAGAAAAGTAAAGGGGGAATTATTGTTGGATTTCTTTTGTTTTTTGTTTTATGTTATTTTGGCGTTTCTCGGCAGCTATTTAAGAAAAGTAAAGGGGGAATTATTGTTGGATTTCTTTTCCTGAAGGTTCGTGAGATTATGTTCGGTTCAGAATTTTTTCGGTAGTTGTCGGAAAAATCTTAGAAATATTTCAAAGCTCGGTTAAAGCGGAAAATCGGATAATCGGGGCTCGGATAATCGGGACTGTACTGTAGATTTTTTTCTTTACTTTTTAAATGTTTAACATCCAATAAAAAGACTTATTGAAATTGAGCAATTAGGAAAATACATAATTTATACACAACTGCAACAAACATATTAATAAAATAAATTTATGCAATGTAATCAGTTACAAATGTCATCAGTTATAAATGCAATCAGTTATAAATGTAATCAGTTACAAATGTCATTAGTTATAAATGCAATCAGTTATAAATGTAATCAGTTATAAATGCCATCAGTTATGTATCTTATGCTTAGTCATTGAATAAATTTTAATGATTCAATGACTAAGCATTGTTGAGAAATTGAAATTTTAGGGCTACACATACAACTGCTGATACTAAAATAACCTGTTTCTACAATACACTGAAACATCTAAAAAATGTAATTAAATAAAAAACGTAATTGCCCAAAAATAATGATTCAAAGGTATTTGACTAATGATAAGAAAAAAAATTAGTTAACGACACTCAATAACTAACCAAAAACTAGTCCTACTAAAAAATAAATCCTTTAACCCTCTGAGGAATAACATATTTGCTGTAGGGTGAAATTGTTTTAACTGCATGATATTAAAATGTAATTTTTTAATTGAAATTTTTATTTCTTTAAAAAAGTTATTGATTTTTATATAGTTGAATATTAAAAAAATACTCCATTTTTCTATTTAAAAAAAAAAACACTTCACAGCAATAGAAAGGTTTGTATGTCTGTATCCATCAGAGAGTTAACTATTACACCCAAAATTAAACTAATTAAAAAACCCACCTAGCAATCCAGTGTTCTTTGACCTCAGCTTCCAGAGTGCCTTAACAGCCCTTCTTGCTACTCCCTCATACACAGGATCGTGCAGCAATCTGCTCAGCATACCAAACTCCAGCAGCATGGAGCCAGCACCAGCAGTGCAGGTTTGGGTCGAGACATCAGCTGGAACACCATGGCGAAGGTTGACCTGTAAGATGTTTTATTTTCAATGTGTGAATGAAATAGTAATTTGGTTAGGTTCATGTTGATAAACTAAGCTAATGATGCAATTTGGTAGATAGTCTGCTTAAGTAGTCTATAAAACAGGAATGGAATATAAATTAATTTTCTCTTTTGTCCTCAAAGTACTTATACACAAGTACTTTGTTTTATTTTCATTATAAAATTGATGTTTAGGTCTTTTTTATTGATTACTTTTATTTTAGCATGGGAAAGACAAAAGAGATAACCCTTATTTTTCAAGTATCTTTTCCCTACATTTATCCTCTGTTAATCCTTTAAAAACTTTGGAAGCAGCCTATGAAAGGCAAAGGCTTTCTAACTCACGAGGCTGGTGATGAAGGGATATATTTTTAGTTCCCAAGCTAGGCTGGTCTTTGTTTTACGAAGACTAAGTGAATATTGGTCAATAAAAGATTCAATACAATTAAACCAGGACTTGCAAATTTAACTCTTATAGATAAAGGCTAAATTTGTAAATACTAATAATAAATATCATAATAATCCTCGTAAATAAGTATTCATAAGTGAATATTCACACTCTCTTTTTGAATCAAAATCCTGAATGTTTATCATTAAAATATTAATTTTCTAACAGCAAAGAAAATTGGAAGTTTCAAAATTAAAAAGTAGTAAACCAATTTTTTTCGATTAACTCATTCCTACTTTTGATTTTAAATATCCAGCACTCATGCATATGCATGTGTGACAAATTTAATTAAAATCACTTAGCAAAATATGGATTACAATGGTATTTAACAAAAAAAAACTTACTCTTGGGAAAGGAAGACCTGTTTGAGTATTTTCAAATGCTGGTAGAAGACGACTGGCCAATTCATGAGCCAAGTTGAGCAAATCATCATTGTATCCAAGAGGAATTAAATCACCAAACGGCTGCTTAGTGTCTTTTATCAAAAGATGTCCTGATAAGAGTGATCCTAGAATTCTGATTTGAAAAATTTAAATGTAAAATAAACTAAATATATTCCAATTAAATGTTAAAATAAAACAAAAATGGTTTGGTGTTAGTTGAAGTACAGTTTCAGGAGTTGAGATTTTTCAAATACAACATAGTTTGAATTAATAATTATTTTTATAATAAAAGATTTGGTTATAATTGTTAAATTTAAGTTTTTTTTTATTGTGATAGTACTAAGTAGCATTTTTCAAATAACCTATCATAATTGGGAAGAGATTTGTCTTGTCAAAAATAATGGGAGCCATGTATTTAAAAATTATGGATTAAATAAGTGGCCAAGAAGCTAAGATCTTTTAAATATTTACATCCAATCTACTTCTAAATATTGAAAACTCACCGAATATTTGCTTCAAAAACTTGTACTGTGTTGTCTGTATCAAAAGAAACATTGTCAAGTATTAAACCCACAGCTCTCTTGAACTCAGTGGTATTACCCATAACCTGCAAAAGATAAAATTATACAACGGCAATGATAAAAATAAGAATAAACCAAATTCCTCATGTATTATTTTAAACTTACAGCCAAAGTATCCAAAGCATCTATAAGAGTTAAAGAGTAGTCCCCAAGCACATCATTGATGTTTATATTGGACCTATAAATATTAATGTATATGAATGTCACTACTGAAATTTTAATATATCTATTTGGCATTATTATATATATTTGGTGTAATTGGATATTATCATTAAGCACAAAAACTGAATATTACTCACGGGTTGTCATAATCTGGTCCCCTTCCATTACACAGAATAGGATTCAACTCATCCTTAGGATATGCATACTTCAGGTAACTGTCATATCCAAACTGGAACATCTTCCGTGCCTCTTCCTTCATCTTCAGCCTCATACTGTGGCTGAAGCTCCCATACTTCTTGCTGTAGCCTCCCCGGGGTTGGAAGAAAATGCTGTAACTATCATTGAGCTTCTCAAGGATTTGGCTGGTCTTGAGGCTCACACTTTTGTCTAGGCTACATGAGTAGGTAGTGGATAGGGTGAGATGTGGAAGTAGCACAGTGCAAAAGGCAAAGATCCAGAGTGAAATGAGGATTTTCATCATAAAACATCATCACTATTGCTGTGAGGCAGACTGGAAATAAGTGGATGAGAATGAAATTAATTGAATATCAAAATAAAAATAATTAATTTTCCAAATATATTTAAACAGTGGATAAAAATCATGCTTTCAATATTTTATAGATATTTTTTCGCACAAGAATATTTTTTGATGTTTTGAATTGAAAGTGTTACTATACAAAAAAAAATCTGGTTTTTAGTTTCTAAGTTAGTTCCGGTTTCCTTTTCTGTTTTTCATGTAGACAAGGTAATAGAATCATCTTTGTTTGCATTGGGAATAACTAAAATTTTCAGTACTAATTGAATTTAAAAGGTTAATTTACTTACAAAACAAGATCTTTAGGTTCTTTTCTAAAAACAAGCCATCGAAAGAGATACGTCAACATAAAAAATTAAATTAGAGCTTACCTATCAAAAATTTATGAAAAAAAGGAAAGTTGACAACAACACCAATCTTATCATTTCAGTTCAGTGACCAATATAACTCTTACCACCGCTACATTTAAAACTACGCTTGCGCATAAAAGACTCATAACGCATGCGTTTAAAAGCAAATGAATATCACCATGGCTAGCTTCCTATGACTAAAGTACGGTTATTAAGGCGAGTTGCATGCGTTTTTAAAAAAGTGTATAACTTGTTTAGTGTAGACAAACCTTACAATAACAAAAACGTTCAAAGATGTCATTTTGTTGAAATACTTATATCGAAGAATATATCAAAGGCAAAATATGCATTGAGAGATTATATTCACATTTAACCATTTACTAAAAAAGTATTTTAAGTTTTGTTTTGAATTTTCCTGATAATGTCGGCAACATCCTTGTAGTGCCATCTGTGTACAGCATTCTATATCTTGCCCTATATTTGTTAGTGATTTTGTTTTAAGAAAAGTTTATTAATAAGAAAAAGTGTTAGTGTTAATTGAAAAGTAATCCTGAAAGTGTAATCCTGTAACGTATTTGCTTGTATTGTGTGTATATTACAGGTTTCCTTATTCCAATTTTATGGCGGTTACTGGCTTGTCTATAGCCTGTTTACATTAGTGTGTTAATGCTCATCCGCTACGGAAATCGAAATTGTCTGCCTACATTTGTGTCACTTTATTGATATATATTCTTTTTATTGAAATATTTTGTTTCAAATCTGTGTATTTAGCTGGTAATCTTTCTTTCTCCTAAAATTGTGAACGGATCACTGCTGTGTTTGTGTGTTGATAATCGCGTTTAAATGCTATTAAGGATACAGTGTTGTGTTAAAATTTAAGTGATCTGTGATTCCTTTATACAAATTTATGTGAAAAAAGTGTTTTGTGAAGTGTTATTGTATGTAAAATGAAAAGACAACAAGACAGAGATTCCCCGGGTAAGAGCAAACGTTCTCACTCCTCAATATCGCGATATGACGATAGTCCCAGAGATAGATCGCCCGATCGTAGGGATAGGCGTGGATCAAATAAATCGCCAAATGATCAAAGAAGGGGAAGGACTAGGGAGTCCTCAAACGAAAGGGGCATGAATATTAGCCGATCAGGCAGTGTCATGGGCAGGGAATCCTACGAAGAATATCCACGTAACATGAAATCTGATAGGGGTCCGCCACCCATGTCAAAAGTTCTGTGTGTGTCCAACTTGAACCACAAAGTCAATGATGCAGCTATTCGGGAAGCTTTGATGCGTGAGTTCAGCCGTTTTGGTGAAGTGAGTGTCAAAATTTTCCACAGTGCTAGTGAACGTGTGGCGTATGTGTATTTCCGAACATACGAAGAGGCTCGTGACGCTAGGCATGCTAAAATGAGAATGGTGCTGTTTGACAAACCTGTGCAAATCGATATGGCGCTTGATAGGAACGCTGGCCCAGGCAGGCGTAATCGTAGTGTGAGCCCGGAGTATGGGGAAGTGAGGGGTGTATCACCTGCGCATTCCTCCGTGAGCAATAACAGCATGAATCGACATGCTATGGGTGGGGGGAGGCCAAATGCCATTGAACGCCATCCCCCCTTCAATCATCCTCGTGATGCAGTGAGGCGAGACGGCCACAATGATTTCCATCCCCTTCATCGAAGGGACGATGGCAAAAAGGAAAAGTTCCCAAATTACTTGCATCATGTGCCACCTGAGGAAGATGACAAGGCCACCAGAACCTTGTTTGTGGGCAATCTGGAAGTGACAATATCGGAGGCCGAGCTCCGCAGAATATTTGAAAGGTACGGAATTGTAGAGGATATTGATGTGAAAAGACCTGCACCCGGGTTAGGGAACGCCTATGCTTTTATTAAGTTTCAGAATTTGGATATGGCCCATAGGGGCAAAGTGGAAATGTCGGGCCAATACATTGGGAAGTTTCAGTGTAAAATTGGTTACGGAAAAGCAACACCCACCGCTCGCATTTGGGTGGGTGGTTTAGGGCCATGGACATCACTCTCACATCTGGAAAGAGAATTTGACAGATTTGGTGCTATAAGGAAGATTGATTTTGTTAAAGGTGAAAATCATGCTTACATTCAGTACGACAGCATCGATGCAGCTCAAGCTGCTTGTCAAGAAATGCGGGGTTTCCCTCTAGGAGGACAAGATAAAAGATTACGTGTTGATTTTGCTGATCCTGGACCATACAGCTATTATCAGTCACCATCTAGGGCCGGTTTTCGTGAGGAAGAAGGGTTTGTTCCGCCGCCTATAGCCAAAAGAACAAATTTCAGGAGCGAAGGTCCACCACCAGCCGATGATTATTACGGTCGTGCAGACAACAACTGGTCTGGCAACAGTATGTACGAAAATCGGGCTTACGATTCCATGTACGATCGGTCCCCTAAGTTTCAGGGAAGAGATAACTGGGGACCGCCCGATGACGAAGAACGCCACGATTTCCGTGGTGGCTGGAACAACCGCAATAATCAAGGGTGGTGGGACGATCATCCCAGGGGCAGTCGCAACGACAATCGGAAGAGAAATCGCTCTCCTGATGGAGACGAACCTGGGAGGATGGGCCACGACTCGTACTACAACAAGCGAGCTCGCTCACGCAGTCTTGAAAGAGGCGAATTTGAGCGATCATCCGCTCCAGGCAAGGAAGCCCTTTCTCCTCGGCGGAACCGCAGCAATGGTGGGATCAATCGCCGCATGTCCAGAGAAGGTCACTTTGCTCCAGAGGGTAGAGGGGATTTCCGCAAGGACTATGAATTCGACAGGAACCGACGCCCAGACTTTGACAAGAAGAGGGGCGATATGAAAGACGGTGTCATTGTTGCAGAGAGTGTGGACAACTTACAAGATTTGACAAAGTGTTGCCCAGTGGCTTGGAACGGGGGGTTGGTATTGAAAAACAGCTGTTTCCCAGCCCGCATGCATGTTTGCAGTGGCGATCCTTCACTAGTGGATTACATGATGAAGGACCATTCCTCGGAAGTGCCCATGTTGAGAATCACACAGAGATTGAGGTTGGACCCTCCTAAACTAGATGATGTGTCCCGTAGGATTTCCTCAGCTGGCACTCATGGCCACTGTTTGCTCTTGGCATTTCCAGGGCCCATTCAGCCTGGCGAAGACCAAAATGCTTCTGTTCAGCAGCGTCCCCTTAGGAATCTTATGTCGTACCTTAAGCAGAAAGAAGCAGCTGGTGTGATTGCATTGCCGTGCAACTTGAAAAAAGACGGGAAAGACGCAAATGGTGTCATGTATGCATTCCCGCCTTGTGCATTTGCTTTAGATTTGTTGAGACGTGTTGCTCCTAATTTGACATCTGATTCGTCAAAAGAAGATCATTTGGTAGTGGTTGTAGTTAAAGGATCATCATAAGTAGAACATTCAAAACAGTAGGTTGAAATAAGTACAAGTTGGAATCGAAAATTATGTGATCTACCTAAAAATTTATATGATCGTATAAAGTTATCCAAAAAAATCCATTCAGTGCCACATTTGTGAAGGGTTTGTTTTAATAATTATTATTTAAACTTCATTGTACCTTTGATTTTCATTTATATTCACGGTGCCTACAATGCTTAGAAAAAGACTGAAGATTGAAACTAAATTGTAAAATCATTTTCCAAACTTTCTAAAATCATGAAAACACGACATTTAACTTTTATTAACATATTTTATCGGTCAGAATTTCAAGCTGTACCTACATTTTTGTCTGTGTATGGCATTACATACTAAATAATACTAATAGATGGAACTCAAAGTGTGAAAATCATTTTAAAGCTTTATATAGTGAAAAATATATAAGTTTGTTCTACATATATTTGATTGGCCAAAATATAGATTCATTGGGGCTCATGTACATAAATATTTACTGTTAGACATTTTTTAGAAAAAAAAATACAGTATTGCATTACTATATGCATCCATTTCAAAATGTAGTTATGTGTCTTACAAAACAAAAATTGATTTGTACATAGAAGTGCTTATATGCTCTCTTTTTATTTATACTACATCTGAATTAACAGTTGTTATGTGTATTGCACAGGTGCAAATGCCTATAGTTTATTTTAAATATTAATGTCCTGCTCATATTTGAAAAGAGTTATGACGTAATAAATAACCATCTAATTTTAAAGGAGGCCCTAACCATGATTTTGATGCCTCGTTTAAAATTGATATCCTGTACAACACTATTTATTTAGTTTTATTTTACCTCTGAAACTATAACTGCCTTTGAAACTTTTTTAGACACTTCATTAAAACACTGTAAATATGTGGTAAATGTTGTGTACATCTTAGCTAAAGTACCTATGCGTTTTTGACACATTTTGCCTTCATTGTACAAGAATCGAAATCTTAAGTACGACAATCTGAAAAAGCAATATTGCCAATGTGACTTGTTTGAGTAATTTACACTTACAAACATTGTAAAATAGTTGATATTTGTTTGCTTTGCCTGAAAGCTGTTCCTGTAGTTGTTTGCAAAGATTAATAATTTTATAATGTAAATGTTAAACAAACTTTGTTAGAAGTAACCAAACAAAGTAATTATTAAAGTTAAAATGCATATTTTGTTTTCAAACTTTCTGCCTGTATCAAATTCATTTAAATATTGTATTCATTAATATTCTCTGACTTTTTGGATGTTAACATAAAGCTCCTAATTAAGTAATACAGTTGATCCCGGTTTCTCCAGATGGCTCTTTAGTCTTTATATCATCCTAATAGTTTGCAAGAATGCTTAAATTACTAATATTATTGTACCTTAGTGCCAATATTTTGCTTCTAATTAAATGATACAGCTGATCCTGATTTTAATGATAGCTGTCTATATCATCCGTAAAGTTTAGTTTGTAAAAGGGGCTTAAATGTTGTTGTACTTTACCTAAAACATTACTTTTAAATTTGACACCTGAAATTTACCACCTTGAAAAAAAGAGGTAGCCTCAGTGAAACATTAATTTCGAAAACTATATTTCATTTTGATCACTGTAAGGTGTAAAAGCAGCAGTTTAGTGCCAATATTGGTGTTCTGAAGTTTACTTCTAAGTTATAAATTTTATGTAGTTTCATATTTTCAATGGATACTTTGATATCTGACCAATATAGTCAGATTGAAGTGAGGCTTGGGTTTTTGATTCGGTTGTTCAGCTCAAAATCTTAATTCATACTTTAAAAAATGTCTACCATAATTATAATCAGTCTTTAATATTATAACTAGTTTATTATGTCATGATTTCTGCACCCGGTTTCAACTGTATTGCAAAAGAAAATAGTATTGTAAACTGCATTGTATGATAGCATTTTGTTTAAGCTTAAAATATAAACTTGCTCAAATAAATCTCAATACTTAAATAACCTATGTTATCTATCTTATTGAGTGTATATAATTTTAAAAATAGCCTTCAAAGGCAAAAAAAACTGGCAAATAAATATCAAATACAAGAAATAATTCCCTTGTCAAAATTTTATTTCTGACTCAAATGTATCTTAAAATATGCTTTTATATATAACAAATGTTTTTTCAAACATGTTACTATGAAACCATTTGTTTGAAAATTAGCTTTCTAAAAGACCTAATTGTTTAATTTATATTTTTAGAAATTATAATATTATAAACTGTTATCTTTTTATTACAGTGAAGCAGTAGTATGTTATCTCAAAATTGTTGCAAATTGTAAGTTTCTAACATATATGAGTTTAATTTCTTTTGTCATAAATATTTTTGTTATCTATATGTGAAAAAGTATCTGCTCAATCTGTGGAAGTTTAAAAGAAAAATAATTCTAAAATGAACAAATTATTTTTATGTCAAAACTATTCTGTAAAAATATTGCAATTTGGTTTACCTGTATTGCATTTCATACACCTCCCTTTTGTTAGTGGCAGCATTTGTTTTAGTCATGAAATTGTTTCCTTCTTAACATACCTTATATGTTACAATTACACTGACAATTTATTTTGGCAACATATACTTAAAATTTATGAATGTATCTTGTTCTACTTTTACTCTTTAATGGAATTAATAATTTCTTCATATAAAAAAATGCAAACAATACATGTATTAAAAGGCTTAAATGTTTCTACTTCTGCTTGCAATATTTTTTCTAAAATTGATATTTTTGTGAAGATCAGGTTTTTACCAATAATAATAATAATGAAATGTTAAAATATTACTAATTGTACAATTTCTGTTCAATGTCAACTAATTTTAATTGATGAATTGTCGATATAGTTATCACTATGTTTTATCAACACAAAATTATTAGATATTTACTTTATTAATGTTTTTTCGAAGGTTTTATATCATTTTCTTTTTGTTAGAAGAAAAAAGGATTATATACACAGAAGAAATGCATTAAATGAATTTATTAAGTTACTTTTCACTGCATGAAAAATCATATAAGATATTTTCTGTTATCATGTCATTTTGCCTAGTATAATACTTTTGGATCTATATTTAAGTTTTTTTATAACAAAATAGTTAAAATAATACTTAGATTGCTAACTAATAATTTCTTAAATAAAATGTTTAAAAATATCATTTTTAGTGAAATCTCTTCTTGCTAACTGCACATTTCTTAAAATATATTAAGCGTATTTTTATACAGATAGATATGTATGCAGTTTCCTGATTTAAAATCCTTCTAATCTTTAAAAAAATTTTTAGCCAAATTTATTTTATGCGCAAGAGGTTTGTTGACAGGTCCAAAGCTTTGCCATAGAGTAGCGTGGACAGAAAAAAAAAACACTTTCTCTAATCTTTAGAGGCACTAAGATAAAAAAAAAAAGTTGCCAAATGGTCTCAAACTGACTTATCATGTGTAAAATTTTATTCCGTTTTTGTCAGTCCTTTTGCCTCCGAATTGGATTTAAAAAATTCTATACTTTCGGAAATTAAATGTTTTGTTCATTGAATAGCAATTTTACAAAAACAATATTTAAACTTTTTTGAGAAGAATATCTCTGCATATTGTGAGGTTGATATTTTTTATTTTCTTGAAAGATCAAATTAATAATAATCATATAGTGGTGTTGGTTAGTATTGTTAAAACAGCTGTTGTGTGGGAGATACACTGGAAGTAATGAAGTGAAAAAATATCTGTGACAACATTATTTTTCTTCACATATAAAAATTCAATTAATGTGCTATTAGTATCAAAAAGTTGCTGAAATCAAGGTTGTTGTTATCAGGAAAAGAAGTCAAATTGGAGTGCACCTCTGTCAAATGCAAAATTTTGTGACCGTTGGATTGTGTATAAAGTTGCAGCATTTATAACCTCATAATCAACAATTTTATCCATTCTAGATAATGGAAGGTAGCAAACTAGAATTTTGAAGGTTTTTTTTGTCAAGAAAATGTCCTTTTTTTTGTTAGGCAATTCGATTTTTAAAAAAATATATTACCGGTAATTTTTGTTATATTTCGACTGTTTTTCACAATTTCAAATCCAAATCAAAAGCAAAAAGACTTATGAAGGAGAATAAAATTGTATACATTTCGAGACCATTTGACACCTTTTTTTATCTCTGTGCTTTAGAAGTTGAGCGTTAAAAACATCTGATTTTTTACAAAAGCAATTTCGTAGATCTATTTAACTTTCTTAGTATAAGTTATAATCAATTACTTTTTTCTAAAGCAATAATTACTTTTTTTGTTCCTGCAACATGAAATATTTACTATTTAATTTACTGTTCAATTTCAGACATGTTGATGAAACAAGAAAAACATTTATCAACTTAGATATTTTAAAATGCATTGTAATGTGTTATTTGAATGTTATTCATTATTAACTTGAGTTGCATAAAAACTTTTTCATACTATTTTAAAATATTCAAATATTTTGGAGAAACTCAATTTAATTATAAAACTGTAATTGTTTTGAATTCTAAATTATGTATCTCATATGAAATAGCATTGATGCAGTGAAAAGTCAGCTATATATCTTTTCCAACATAAAAAATATTTTTAATTATAAGGCAATAATTACCTATTTAAAATCGGTTTATTTAAAAGTTTAGCAGTATTTAATTGATATATTTATTTGTATGATTCCAGTGTAAAAGTATTGTGATACGAGTTTGATAAATGACAATTGTTTTAAAGAGTAAAGTTTTATAATTTCATACATGATTAAGTTGAGTAATTGGTCTTAAGTAAACCACTGTTGTACTTTAAATTGTTCAAATTTACATTTCATCTCCCTATTTACTTGTTTCTTCTTTTGTTTGACACATAGTTATTTAATAACTAACAAATTTCAATGGATTTTTATAATTTATTGACCATGCAGTTTATATATAATTGTTTTTTTTAAGTGGATTTTCTCATACATATACAATAATCAGCAATTCCGAAGCTTTTAGACCACATTTTTAGGAACCTCTGTATTAAATCAATGTTCAGCAAATTAATTGTACCTGATGAGGTTGTCAGTCGATATTGGGAAGCCCTGCGTCAAATGGCCTACATTGGATAAAGTAACAGTCAAATACAATGTGCTTATATAAAATAATGTTTCTACTATTTACAAGTTATTATGAAAACTTACATTTCAATTGTGTACAATCTTGTTCTGAAAATTACAGAAAACACTTTCATCCGACAACTTTCAACTTCAGGCAAAACATTCAGTTTAAAACATTTTAATGGCCTTTCAAGAACCTAGAATGCTGTTGTAAACCCTCTACAAATATTTTATGTACTAACTAGTATATTCATGAACAAAATTGCTTAGCTTGCAAATGAAACCATAATGGTCCTTTACATTTTTGTTTAGTAACAAAAGTTTATAATTTTTATGAATGTGCTTCTTTAACTTATGTTAAATATATTGTCATTATTTCTATTACATGTTTTATTGTTAATGTATATTATTTTCTTTGTGAATTTACTTTGCATGTGGTGCCCTTTGTATTGTATTTCATTAACAAAGATATAGCATATGATTTTGTAATCCTTTTAAGTTGAAATTTCTAAATGTTAGCATTATTTTATTTATCATGAATACATTCTTTGTTATAAGCATTGTTAACCTCACTATTGTATGGCACTAAATGATCATTAGTAAAGCGTTATATTGAATTATTGTCAGTTTGTCCTTCGTTTATGAGTAAAATTAGAAGTTCTAAAAGATTTGAAATAACTCTCCTGTTATTCAAACTACTTACCGAAATTCTTATTTTAAAAAAATTCCAAGTATATTTTTGACAGCAACTGTCTCAAGAAGTTGAAGTAACTTATAAGAAGAAAACTAAATATTTTAAAATAGTCTTTCTGTAGGGTATCTTAGAACTACATATGTTGCAAACTTATTTTTAAGATTAGTTATTTCAGTCGGGGGGTTACATTAAAAATTACGTAAAATCAGTATTAAGCAAGTTAGGCTACGGGTAGATATAGTTCTAACACTTTGAGTGGGCGATTTGTGTTATCAAGGGGGCAATAAATAGTTTGGGGGCGATGAGTATTTCAAAGGGGAAAAATTAAAATATACTGTCTATTAGTACAGTAATGGTAAAAAAAGTACAGTACACTATGGTTTTACTGTACTGTAGTACAGTTAAAGAATTCCAACAAGATTTGAGAATTTGACCAAGTTAAAAAATTCCTGATTCTATTGTTGATCCATTCCCTTTTGAATCTATGGATTGTGGATAACCTTGATAACTCTTTGTAGACGGAGTAAGTAGGTCTGAAGTATGACTGTGAGGCGAAACTCATTTCAAGTAGAAAGGTTATGAGTTAGCCTGCGTGAAACTTATTTACACTGATTCTAAACTGTAGTAAAAAGCTGAACTATCTCTCATTTCATTTCGTCAATATATTTAGTTAAAAAAAAAAAAGGGTAAGTTCTGTTATCCAGCTCCTCACTAAACAAAGAAATCAATTGGACATTTGCCTCAAAGACTAGCGCATGAACTTGAAAAAGATAGAATAAAAAAGTTTTCAACATTCAATTTTTTTTCATTAATTTTTATTGTCAACTCTCTTAAATTTTCCAGAATTTAGTTTAAAGATCTTAGTTAATTATTTTACTTTCATTCTTTGAAAAAATATAAATAAAATTAGAAAAAATAAACATTTTTTTTTTATTTAAGAGTAACCGGTAAAGCTGCTTTGGTTGTTTTTATGTATGGTAGTAAGTGTCTGAAATTGCAAAATTGCTTTATTAGTTACACTTTAACTCAAATTATAATTGGAAAAATTATAAAAATTAAAGGGGGAGGGGAGCGATATGTGTTAGTCAACTTAAAGAAGGGGGCGATGCTACAGAAAAGGTTGGGAACCACTGTTCTAACATGTATTCAAAGTTTTTAAAGCACTAAATATAGTGGAGTCGTCTTTGATTTTGGAAAAAAAGGTAAATTTAGCCCTAACTAAACAAATTCTTGTGGAAATAGTTTCCAAGTTTTAGTACACTTGAGCAGTGTGTCTTTATTGAATCCAAAAATACAAATATTTCAATTCTTGAAGTATCTAGAAAACTTAACTCTATTGCCATTTGATAAATCCATACACATTTAAAGGTCCTTATATAGCCAAAAAGGAACTTTATTAAAGCTATATGGCAATTACTTTTAGTCCATGCGCGATTTTCTTGATAACTTTATTACAATGTTTAACAGGTTCTAGAAACTAATTTCAAACTGTTGATTGGTCTCTTAAAACGAACCCAAGCTTTTTCAGCACCCTCGTATAAAAAACCCACAAAATCGCCATCTCAGATTTTCGACTCCATTGCTCCGAAAGTCAATTACCTCCAAAACCCAATATTTAAAATAAATATTGGGCAATATTGCTGGGATGGGGAGTTCCTTATATAATGTTCAGTATTTTTAGCTAATGTCGAGCAATATATGTTCACCGTCTTATGTGAAATATTTGCTTTCTATTATGTCATTCATCGCCAATGGACCAATGGGGAACATTTATGTGATTTCACGCGGTTTGTTATCCTACACCTTCCGAAACACGTGCAAATGTTATCCTATACAGCTCTCGAACTACGTGCTAATGTTTTTCTACTGCTCTAACCTGTCTAACCGCTTTTTTTACCACAGCGATTTGGAATGGAAGCTAAGGTGGATATGGTCGTGAATGTCCCCCATAAGCTAGAGAGTAATATAACACGCAAAATTAGTTAGGTGTGAAAGAACATGACTAGGTTTGGTACTTTTTTTCGCATACTTTTATGTGTCATTGATATCTTTTATTTACAACAATGCGCTATCAGCATCATGTAATTCCTTAACCTATAGTTTTTCTGAATAATAAGCTTGGCGCAGCATGGCCTTGGATGCCCTTGCGCCATAAAACCCAAACATCCATCCATCCTGAATAATAAGCATTCTAATTACTGACGCATAATGCCTTTTCCCCCTATCTGTTGCAAACTGTCTTGTCTAACTTATAGTTCAGAGGAACTTGAACATATTAATTGGTAAAATATATTAACGACGGGCAAGGGCAACATCCTTGATCCTTTCCATTGTCAAATCGGTCAAATCGACTGTCAAACAACCATCAATGGGCGCTCTCCTCAGGTGTTGTCTTCTTCAACAAGAAGAGTTACAATCTTAAGAATTATTATTCATGGTTCTTTTTTGTCTTAACTTATTTCTTTCACACTTATAAATTGCAACCGAGATCAAATTCATGCTTGAAAGAGAAAAAGAAAATTTCATTAAAGGAAAAACGAAACCAAACCTTTCAATAATCAGCTTTCTACAAAGCCACATATTAAACATACGAATTTCTACTGCCGCATGTGGAGTTAATGAACAAAAGTATTTATGTACTCATAATTGTAATTGTGAGTTAAAGTTTATGGAGTTTATTCGCTCCTCGTAGTTCTTTTGACACTTTATATCAATAACAAAATTTAATCAAGATCTTTCATTTTAAAAATGAATACTGACGTTAATAGAAAAGGTTTGTAGATACGTATTCAATGAAATAAAAATTTGGAGTTTTAATGTGTATTTCTTTCCATTACGTAATTATTATTTTTTCATCCGCAGTTATGGCTATTCAGGCTAAGAAAAAAAGATCGAAGGGCCCTAAATCAAAACTGAAAGGCAGACCAGAAAATACAGATTCTCGAAAATTGTAAGTTTTAATTTGTCCTCACTGTTTCCATGCTTACAATTGATCGTTACTATTGTGGTCACCTTGTGCATTCATTTCGACTTATGGACATAACAACCAAGATAGCTATATTTAAATTTTGATGTCTCGTGCAAGATGATTTTAATTGTCCCGTGAAAAGAAAACATGCGATAACCGTCAGATTTTAAATATTCTAATTTCGTTACAGATTTTAAGCAATTTTTTTTTTGTCATCTTGCTCCATCGACAAAGCAGCTGTAATTTATTCGTTTTACAAAGTTTGTTTTTCATTTTTAGTATAATCATTCAACTGCAATTTTAAAGTTGGATCGATTACTTAAAATTTTCTGTGTCTTAATTGCTAAGCTCATAGAATGCCTTTGAGGTAACTATTCATAAATCTATATTGTTAGCTTTAAAGTATAAAGTGTCAAATTTTTAGAAATAATGTCTCTCTTGTATTTTATAGATTAAAGTTAATGGAAATTCAATGCTATTCAAATAATTAGTTTCAGTTTCAACTTGCTTACTATTTCAGTTGTTATGTATTGACCATTTGTTATCTATTGACAGCAGTTTTATCCCATATAAAAATTAAGATGGTAAAAACCCTAAATGATTCGATTGACCATTACACTTTTTTTAAAGCGGCAATTAAGGTTTCAACACTGTTATTTTCTACATTCCTCGGAAAGTTGCAATTAAAGGTATAACTTTGTGAGCATAGAGATAGTACATAAATTTTTATTATGCAACTCTGATTTACTTTAAATGCCTTCTTTTTAGCAATTAAAAATGAGTTTAGTCTTTGTCTACTTGATATTGCAGAGTCTAGTATTATTGTTAACGTTTATTTACTATATATGTACAATGTTCAAGCGAGCATTTCATTTTGTCTACTATGTATATTTTTAAAATTAGTTTAAGATTTAAAGCTTAACAGACTGTGGGAAAATTGGGAATGCAATAAATTCATCTGGAGCAAAAATTTTCATGCTATAAGCAAGTTCAGGTAGTCTATGTTGAATAGTTTTTTTTTTTAATTTTTGAATATTTTTTTAAAAACTTCTCTTAGTATTAAATAAAAAGTGAAATCTTAGACACAGAGAAAGCTTTCTAGACTTTATTCTGTAAGAAAAAACGCTAGTTGATAAACATATACTCAAATGAAAATCTATTCTATAAATTATTCCATTTTAACTTTAACTTTTAAAGGGGAAAAGGACAGAAAAAGTTAAACTCACTTAAACTATCACTCCCTTCCCTACGTATCAGCTTTAAGACCTAAAAATATCATTAACCCTAGCTATGAATAAGTTAAGTTTTGCAAAAACTTAAATTTGATTTTTTTATTATCTCTATTTCCCAAATAAGATCTAGTGAGACACAGATCAGACACAGTGATTCAGAATTACCTAATTATGAAGATGAGGATGATGAAGAAATATTAGGCTCTGATGATGATGAACAAGAAGATCCACAGGATTATTGCAAAGGTAACTACTTTAGCTGAAAGGATAAAGTAATCGATAAAACTATATTTCAGGGTGATCCTTGGCAAATTTTGTTTTTCGCCAATCCTGTTTGTGCAGAACATCATGCAAACAGTAATGGTGGCCAAAACATAATGAAACTTTGATAAAACAACATAAAATTCATCTCCAAAATTTACCTTACCTGCTAACATTGAAGTAACTAACCCATGAAATTTTGTATACTTTTGAACATTAAAAAATAAAATTTAAATCTAAACCAATCATAATCGAGATTTCTAAATTACACTACACCTCACCACAGTTTAAGTTTGCAGTATAGAAATGTTCTACGGGAAAAGGGGTAAATAGTTCTAACTTCCGAGAGCGAGAATCGAATAAAAAAAGGTTTTTCACATTCAATAAATAAATTTATTCGTTATTTCAAGACATATTTTTATTTGTTTTTGCTTCAGTTTGAGTGTAATATTAATTATTTTTTCCTCGATTTTGACGTAACAGGGCGAAAGAATATCAGGGCGGACGTTATCGGCGTAGGAGCGACCAATCAGAGGGGCAGAATTCCGTTTGTTTATACGCGCGATTCCTCCGCGTAGAACATTTTAATGCTGCAAACTTACGGTGTGTTTTGGGGTAAAACTAAATATGTTTTCATTAAAATATAAACGTTCCCATAAAAGAAACATCGCCCTGCCTGGCGAGGGCACTCTCAAGTATAGTCTAACCTAGTAATCGGAAGTTAGTGGATGTGTTTTAATCATTGTTTTATATTTAGATCGTTAGGATAGTTTTGGCCTAATCACTACCACTTCGATAACAGCCAATTTTATAATGTTTACATCATTAATAATAGTTTAATGCTGATAGTTGTATAAAGTGAATTGCATTTGTTTACTTTTAGTAATTTTAGTAATATTTTATTGAAATTTTGGACTGACTCCAGAAACTAGATTAAACACAATACCCTACTATTTGTCATCTTGCAGGGGTTGCAAAATGTGACTGAATCGCTATGATATAACGGTGTTGATTTGCAATTGAAAATGCTCAAATCTATATACATAAAAGGCGACTTCTGTTTGTGTGTTTGTCTGTATAGGACGCAAAAACTTAATAACCACGCAACAGATCGTCACGAAATTTGGCACAAAAATTCATCTCATCTGCAGAACAAACATAGGCTAAGAATTTTTCAAATCGGACCATTCCTTCTATCGTTTTCGAACGTTTTAAGGGAAAATATACCACTTTCGCTCAAATCCGATCATTTTTTCTCTTTCGTGATGCCATCAGGCAGAAATATTTAAATAAAACTTTTTAGAAAACAATTGAAATCGAAAATGTTTAATTTATTTAATATTTGTTCATTGCCTTCAGAAACAAAATTAATAATTTGAAAGAATAGTGGGATATGTTTCAAGTTACGTAATCTTACCAGTCTGCATTCTATTTTATTGTGTAAATATGATTTTAATTATGAATTTTTTAAAAGCATAGTTAAGCTTTTACTGAACTATGTTGGTTTTTTTAGAGACCGTTGTACTACAGATGCATATTAGGATTTCATGTCTTTCTTTTTTCGCCAATTACTTTGCCAAACTCGCCAAATTATTACAAAGAACGAGCAAAAGAGCATTTTTTTTAATAGCTGGTTGGTTGTGCGATGGTCTTTGCGCCAGAGCTGAATGGGAGTAATGGTAGCTATATATTTACCTCGCCAAATTTTTCAAGCACGCCAAATGAGCTAAAATGTTTTTATTCGGAAAATTACTACGACATTATCTGTTAATTTTATTGCATTTTTTAAATTTTGAATTTTTTAATGTAATATAAGTAGCCGCGGAATTTTGTACTTTAATAACGAACGGTATCAGCAACATAAGCGTATTAAAAAGCAAATAAACTTATAAAAATAATGCAAATCGTTGCTGTTTGCTGGAGTAGCTTATTTTTTAATTCTTACTGATTATTTTTTTTTTTTACTTAAATATGTATTCTCTTTAATTTGAGCTTCTTATCAAAGGTATTTTTGAAATTAATATTAATTATTACTATATCCAAGATGGGTAATTAAATGGAAAAAAATTACTGGGTAATCTTCATATCTTATGTAACTCAAATGAAAGAAAAAATAGTAAAATTGACTATAAAATTACTTTTTCACCTCTACCCGTGCAACGTCGGGTATAACAGCTAGTATTTTATATAAGTTCCTCCTATTTTATACAACTTGATAGGTACAGCGACCCTTTGTTAAATTTTCCAAATTGCATAAGTCTCCAATGAACAGGCCGGCTATTATATCGTAGCTGTATCAATACTAGAAATTGTTATATGTATTTTGTGCAGATGCTTTGTTAATAGTTCTAGTGCAACTTAAAGTTTGAGGTTGATTTAGAAAACTAACAATAAATTATTTATTTTATTTAACAAAAATAAAACAATTTTTTTTTTAAAATTCTGCAGGAGGTTATCATCCAGTTAAAATAGGAGACTTATTTCATAATCGATACCATGTTATTCGTAAACTGGGTTGGGGACACTTTTCAACCGTTTGGCTGTGCTGGGATTTGACGTAAGTATTTATCTACTGTATCCGCCTTTTTTTATAGTAATTAAAAGATGATACTAATAAATTCTCTATTTTCTTAAAACTAGTATTCATTATATTTGCAAGAAAAAATTACAAGCTTTATTATTAAAAAAAATCCAACATTAACACAAAAATTAAAAATCTTTTTATTAAAGTTTTATTTTATTAATAAAATTGAATTCTAGGCATTAACTTTATAGTATAGTTTTAATAGGTTTAATAATTCTACTTGATAATCAATTTTGTTGAAGGAAAAATATTCAAGGTTGGGCCTTGAACAAGACCTAGGTCTCTATAAAAAATTTAGTCTTTAAAAAGGCCTTAATTTTTTACTATCTTAGATAAGACCTTTATTTTTGTTTCATGTAATTTTATAGAAAACACAACTAATTACTTTATTCTGGATTTAATGCAAACGTTATGTAATAGAAAGTTATTTAAAAGATGTTGTTAAAAAAAGTATGTTACAGTTAAAAATGGAAAATAACATTATTCATCAGATGTACAAGAGTTAAAAAATGTTTTTAAAAAGTAATTAATTTTAAGTAAAATTTAAAAATTCTTAATTATTGTTATTATTTTATGTATGAAAGAACAAAAGTTTTGAAAATATTATTTGCAAACAAGCCAACTTTACACTTACAGTGTCTTCTGCAGTCACTTGGTAATAAACACCTATAATTTCATCTTGTAGTATTCAGTGGGCATTTTTTTTCAAAAAATACTAATTAATTGTAAATTATTTGTTCATTTAAATATTTATAGATTAATGGTCTTGTCATTCAAACTACAAAGGTAGTTGATTATGTGTAATATACTAAAAGCAATGTTTTGTTTTAATGTATTTTTTTTAATTTTAGTGGGAAAAGATTTGTTGCTTTAAAAGTTGTTAAGAGCGCATCTCATTACACAGAAACGGCACTTGATGAAATAAAATTATTACGAGCTGTAAGTAACTTTATTTATATTCCATAAAATACTTTTAAAAAATTAATTTGCAACATGAATGAATAATTTTCTGTTTGCTGGCTAGGTGAGGGAAAGTGATCCAGATAATTCATTCAGAGAAAAAGTGGTTCAACTACTTGATGATTTCAAGATATCTGGTGTCAATGGAACTCGTATCCTTGATAACTAATGTTTTTTTAATGCATCTTTCTTTGTTTTCATAATAATAGGTTTAATTGTATGTATACAGGGTGAGGTAAACAAAAGTTGCCCCGGTCTAGAGATAAGAATACAACAAAAATGTTGCCAAGTCTAAAACCAATACAAAACAGGTTTGCTAACTGAAGCTATTGATCGCTTCAATATTAAGCCAAAACAAACGCTTGGCGACTTATTTGCTGGCAACTACGCTACGGTTTTAGAAGCTAGTTAAAATGAAATATAAACAAGGTTTGTAGAGCTGATAAAAAAACATCCCACGAGAGTGATTATTTCGGTTATTTATCTTAGAGAACCTTTTTGTTTTTGGTAATACAAAACATTTTAAATTGATTGCAAGACACAAAATTTGCATTATGGGACGCCTTCATACAATACGAGCTAAGATCTGAACTTGCCACTAGTCTATAAGTAGCTCTAATGTGAAACTAATCCGATCCAACCAATGCAAAAACTGGTTTGAGGCGACTTCAAGAGTTTTTCTCGCCAAGCATTTTAATGTATTCCTTAATGTATTCCTATCTCTAGACCGGGGCCACTTTCGTTTGCCTCACCCTGTATATAAAAAGTGTTTAGTGGATTCTCCTTAATATTGATTTAGATGTCTGCATGGTATTTGAAGTTCTGGGTCATAATTTATTAAAATTAATTATTCGCTCCAACTATCAGGGTATTCCACTAGCGAATGTGAAGCTTATCATACAACAGGTATTTATTTTTAAAATGTTATTAACAGCACCAACATATTGTTGATGCAAAAAAGTCTTATTATATGTGTTACACTTTTTCTACTTTACTAATTAAAAAAAAGTTTTTGCTGATGCATATGAATTAAGTTTATATTTACTTTGGTATATATTTTTTACATTCAATTCTTTAAACAAATATATTTCGCGGCCTCTGTAGAGGAAAAGTGGCAAATCTGAAAAGGGGCAAATTTACAGGTGAATTGACTGTTATGCGCTCTTTTTGCTTTGTTGAAAATTGATAGATCTGCTAAGTGTAGCCCACCAGATATAGGAATCGCTTCACAATTTGTATGAAATGATAGATTTCCGTGGGTTTTTTTTTCTCTCGTTTTCACTGTATCTTAATGTCGCATATTTTAGTAATTTTTACTCAAAAAGTCAAATTGGTCAATTACATCACTTTTCTTGGCACACTGCCAGTAATTGATCATTATTTCAGGGTTAAAAAATGCATAATTTTTTTGAAGAATAAAAAATTTCAGATTAAAAAAAAGTTGAGATCCAAAAATATGCTAGCTATGTAAATTTATTCACTCTTTAATTCTACTACATTTATCCTATTAACGATCCATAATACAAAATAAAAATTAGGTTTAATATTAAACTTGGAAAAGTGTAGTAATATTGGAAAATAGGTTATTTAGGTGTTGTGTGAATCTACGATGTTAATGACTTTTTATAAATCTACTGAAGATATGAATATGGACACAACCTATAACTAGTTATTCAAGTTTCAACAAAATAATGACTGAAAAAGTATCCTGGATATCGCTGTCTCTGCCCTCTTCCTCAAATAGTTGAAAACTGATTTATTGGATCTCAAACACAGGAGTACTTCTTTATCAAACGGCCATTGTACTTCGAGAAGTGAATGGTGTTACCTTCATTGGCACTGGCCTTGACAAATGTTTATTTGGAATATAAACTTCTAAAAGGGTAAAGGAAAGAATTTTAATCATGTTAGATTGTCTTAATATGAATTTTTTTACAAATCTTTTTTCAATTGCAAGTTATTTCAATATAATTTTTAAAACAAAATCTAGAAAACTTACAAGAGGATTTTAATTTAAGTTTAAGGACAGGTGGGTTGATTTAAATTACATTATTTTAAAATCATTTATTGAAATCGTTAAATATATTCTAGTGCAATTATTTTTCCCTACATAAAGTAGTTGTTACTATTTAAAGAAAATATTTCAAAGATGTCCTCCTTACAATAGTGGAAAACTCTTTTTAAGAGTTTTAGTTTACCTTATGAAGATGCTGGAAGAAAAAAATAATAATTTTAACAGTAAGAACAAACTCAGCAGCAGCCGGGATTGTAATATCTAAAGTTGCCTTTGGAGTATTACATTTTTATTTGTGACAATCATGAACGGTGTGATTTGAAGAGATTAGTGGAAGGACGTGTTATGTAAAAAATATATTTTGTGGTCAAAATTATCATGCTATTCCCTCCTTTAAAGACAACCAAGTTTCCCCTTTTTCATAAACTTAAAGTTAAGTATTTTTTTTTGCCATTTGCAAGTACCATTTTTAAAGTATCTTAGTGCACACTTAAAGCTTGTTTTCACCATTTTATCCCATGGCATGTTCTTCCACTGAGCTTTTCATATCTGAATTTTGCAAAGATTAATGCTGTTAAAAATAAGATTTATGTTTCAGCTACTTAAAATGTACTTTGCTTCTAACATTCAGCAAAGAAATGAGTTGTTTTAAATTTTACAATATTATATTAATCTATCCCATTATAGGTTATTGAAGGTTTAGATTATTTGCACAGACAATGTAAAATTATCCACACTGATATTAAACCGGAAAATATTCTGATTGCCGTGGATGAAGCTTATGTTAGAAAACTAGCCTACGAAGCAACTCAGTGGCAAAAGATGGGAATTCGTTTGCCTGGTTCATTAGGTATGGAACTGTTGAACATATCTAAATAACCGAATAGAGCTTGTATATAATTTTTTAAAAAAAAAAAATTGTTTTCTATTTCACGTTCGTTCGGACATCTATCTGGCGATGAACTACCAAATTAATTACCATTGAATTAAAACTTTAGTCGATTAAATCACTGTTGCTACGTCAACAAATACACAAACCTTTATTTAAAGTAACTATTTGAAGTAATTTTTTTTGTCTTATAAAGCAGATTAGAACGACTTAATAAAATGTTTAAAAAAAAAGCAGCAAGGTGTTCCATTGTATTGCACAAAAAGCTGGTTAGTTCTAAATATAAATCTTGTGTGAGAAGTAATTCTAGGTAACAGTTACTGTTACAAACCAATTTGTTTTAAGTAAGAATTTCAGTGAGTATCAAAGTTACAGAAATGTAGACTACTTTAGTTCTTTTAGTGCTTCTTGCCAAATATTAAAAAGATAATTCCTCAGTATTAAACCTAAAATATTTTCTTCTTATTTTTTTTTTAAAATTCTTGCTGTATTTGATAACTCCATAGTCAGGTTTAAGTGTAAAGAAATATTTTTGCTCTATTAACACTATTTTTGTCTAACAAACTTTGTTTTATGTCCAAAGTTCCATAAGATTACCCTTTTATTAAAATTTTACTTCTAGTTAGTACAGCACCAAAGGAGTTCAGGGGTCCTAATCCTAACACCAAAATGTCAAAAAACAAGAAGAAAAAGATGCGCAAAAAAGCTAAGCGCCAGCAGGAGCTTTTAGAAATGCAAATGCAGCAACTGGAAGAACTGGAAATGGAAGAAAACTTTAACAAGGTGTGTTAACATTTCATTGTTTTAATATTTTATGGATAAAAACCTACTTTTTTTGTCATATCGAGATAGTTAGAATTTTTATTTTGTTACTAATATTTTTTGCAAATGCTTGACATTGAATGGCTCAGTGCAAAAAAAAATCTATTAACAGTTGGTAAAAAGAATTGTCTCCAAAGCCAAACAAAATGTACTTATATTAAAATGTGGTATTTGTCAAAAATAGACAACTCACAGAAGAAATTCAAATTATCGTGAAAAGAATTATATTTAACTCAAAAAACCACTTGAACACAAAAGTGTGAGTTGAATGTAACTCGTAAACAGTCAAAGTGTTAAGTTGCAATATCTATAGATTTTACAATATTTTTTTCAGAATAAGTGTTTTCATTTTGTTTTTTTAAGGCACTAATTTTCCCTTACTTTACTTGAAAAGAATGTCAGACTGTATTTTATAACTTAAAATATTTTTTAATGTACCGCAATATTATCTACAATGAAGAAGTCGATTTTTTTTTAAATCTTATTATCAATATTTTTATCTTGTTGTCTTTTTTTATAAGTTATCAGTGTTTTTCTTTATCTTCTTATAAATGCCCTTCAATCCTTAGGACCGAGTTGGGGATGAAGAGAACGCTGAAGGAGAAGGCGAGGCATTGGACAATGATAGCAGGTGTAATGGTAGCTCAGATGAGAATGGTTAGTCTTTTTATCATTTATTATGAACTAGCTTATTGTAAGTAATGAAAAAAAAAATCTGTTACTTACTCAGATTAAGAACTGAAATTAAATTTAAAAAGGAATTTTTTTTTTTTTTTGGTTTTAAAAATTTATTTCAACAGAGTTAGAATTAAACTTAATTGTTTTTTTTTTAATTTCTGCTTAAAAACTTTTACTACTGGTTGATAGGCGTGGAAGTTTCTTGGTAAATTAGTTTCTCAAGTAATAAAAAGTACCTAACATCTCTCTCTCTCTCTCTCTCTGGTTAATAAATCCAAAGTATGTCATATTTGGTCATCATTGATATAAAGATACAGATTTGTTTTACTTTGGTATTTAAAAAATGTACTATTGTTCATTATATAGATCAATTTACCTCTTTATTGCTAAATGCTATGCAACATATATTTTTAAACAAGCAATTTGGAATTTAAAAATGTAACCATATTATTTGTATAATTTAGTTGGAGACAACTAAAATTCTGTTTGAACTCAAAGCAAGTATGCTGTGTCTTCTGGGCCTTATCAAAATGAACACATAAGTGGGCGCACAGCACCAATCAAAAGAGAAGAAAAATTGAGAAACATATGAAGGGTACAGGGGAAAAAGAACTTCATTGCATATTAAGATATCTGCATCAGGATTCTTTGGCAACAATAATGAGTTATTGCCTAAACTGGTGTAAAGAAACAGGTTGTCTTTCTCTCGAGGAAACCTTGATTCATGCCAGAAATTAGTGAACATGAGTCACATATTTGTACCTTGAAAGAAGAAAAGAAAAACCACTTTCCTGTCGCCAATGTACGCCAAGACCAAAAAAATACTTTAAGATCCCTACCCAATGAAGTTGTTTTCTCCCTTTACTCTTCATATGTATTCATTCCTATGGTACTGTTGTCACTGAAAACATGATACAGTAGAACCCCTATTATCCGAGTTAATGTGGACCGCGACTAACTATGATCACCGAAAAACTTGGTTAAAAGAAAAATTTAAATAAAACAATTCTGTATGTCTAAGTGTATATTTTAACAAGTACAAATGCTATACAGACTACGTGAATTCATATGCAGGACATTGGAATAGTTCTTTCACTTTAAAAAGTCTTTAATTGTTTTTTGACGTTTCGACGACATTTTGGCGTTTCTCGGCAGCAATGTAAGAAAGTAAAGGGAGAATTATTGTTGGATTCCTTTTTTCAGTAGTCCTCGGAAAAATCCTAGAAATATTTCAAAACTCGGTTAAAGCGGAAAATCGGGACTGTACTGTACATTGTTTTTTTCCCTGTAGGTCAAACCTTCTCTCACAGCAAATCCACTTACGAAGAGCACTCTCCCGGCACCTCAGTCTCCCCCTCTCAAGAATACGATGGGGAGGGCATGCCCCGAATCGGCAGCGTGGAAAGGCCCCGGTTGCCAGTTTCACCCGAGGATCTCTGCAACGGCCATGAGGATAATTTGGACGAGCAGTATTTAGGGGTGAGGGGCAGGCTGGAGAGGTCAGAGAGCGCACTCAGCCCATCCTGGCACCAGAAGTCCAAAGATATTCCCGAGATTAGGCGAGTTGCCTCGTGTCCAGGTAGGTTCAGAGGCTAGGTAATAATGAGCTGTGCTTTGGCAGGGGTAGGAATTTTGCGCCAGCATGCCAAATTGATAACTTGTAATGTTATCTTGGCTTGTAGCTAGTAGCTTGGGTATCAATATTTAACTTGTAGATAGTTGTAACTTATTATTTTATGTTCAATTTTGCTACAACTTTGCTTTTACAATTTATCTACTTTCTGCTCCAAAATTTAATTTTTGCTACAACTTTGCTTTTACAATTTATCTACTTTCTGCTCCAAAATTTAATTTTTGCTACTCTGCTTCAATTGCTCCAAAATTCCCACTCCTGCTTTGGCAAACATAAAAAGTGACTAACAGCCACCATTACATGAGTTCAGTTCATGATACAGGGATTAGGCGAGTGAAAATCTGCATGATATTAAACAATCACAATTCTTTGGCCTTTTGAATGTTCTAAAAGGGACATAACACATTATTTAATGTACTGTTTATACATCAAACACATATGTTGCCCTACTAAAACTATAATATAGCTTTAAAATATATCAGTTTAGTATTTTTAGTACTGTCCCATAAGCAGGTTGTGTGAGTTTAGAAATCTAATAAAAGAAATCTGTTGCAGTGGCAAGTTTATGTTAAACAATTGTGGTCCTATATCATATCCCAATATTGTTTTGGGTTTGTTGCGGTAAGAAAAACTTTGCTAAAGCTCTTGCGCAGTTTTGTAGTACATTCCAAGTTTAATGAAACCACTCTTTAATTTTAATGGAACTTCCTAAAGACCATTCAAGTACATATTTTTATTGCTTTATTGTCATTTAAAGTTTAGCTTATCTAATATTTTAATCAAGCAACTTGCACATAAAACTATGGTATTCATGAAATTACTAAATCTTGTGTCCAAACTCATTTCTTTCCCTTTCAATTTAGAGAATGATAAACCAATGGACCATAAGCCTGATCCAGTTAATGAAGTGTGTGATATATCTGTAAAAATTGCTGATTTAGGAAATGCTTGCTGGGTTGTAAGTATAAACTCTCGCATTTTTTTACTCTCTGAGGGGTATATGAATCCATAGATTGTCATATTTTCTATCAATACACACATTTTAAAAAATTTATAAATTGCATAACTTATAAAATTTTGAAAACTTGAGACCTTTATAATCCATTTACTACAAAAATACAATTACATATAATTCTATTTATAAAAAAATTACATTTAAAATTATAATTATATTCAATAAAAAATAATTTGACACTTATGTTCAATACTCATTTCTTCTTAGTTAGTGTTTACTAAAAGATTAGTTTGCAATTTTGAAAGAATTGCTATAATATGATGACGAATTTATTGCAAGCCTTATAAAAATTATAATACCTTTTAAAAAATTATAATGTGGGTAACCCTTTACTACTGCATTGTAAACTTTATTGCATTTCCAGCTTATTGTGTTTTGTTTGGTCTAGTAATTCTTTAAATTTTGCATAAATAAGAAAACGGCCATGATAACTGACAAGTAAAAACTGCAACACATAATTCACTAATTTATTGATTTAAGTTATTTTAAGTGTCAAATTATCAAAATTAATTACTAATATTAATTGACAATACAATTTTCTAAGCACCACCATTTCACTGAAGATATCCAAACACGACAATACAGATGTCTTGAAGTCCTATTGGGTGCTGGATATGGCCCACCTGCTGATATATGGAGTACTGCATGCATGGTAAGTGTGTAGCAGAAATCATAGTAATTCTTTCAGCTGTGTATTCATAGTATTGTTTGCATTTTATTTAAATTGTTTATACAAGTTATTGTAGCTGTAGAAGTATAATTTTCTGGTCCTGTTGAATTTTTAAAAGATTGTGTTATTTAAATTTTATAACTTTGTCCAAATTCATAAATTTGTGTTGTAAGACTTTTTAATGTCTTTACCTTAAAGTTCTTAATACACTTGTTGGATTTCGTGTTAGTAGTTTTGTTTTAGGCTTCTTGCTAGGTGGCACCAGAAGCAATTTCATGTTTTGCTGATGTCATAGGAAGAAGGGGCGTTGCAGATTTTGCTAAGCTTCACCTGCAGTGTTCAGTGTGTTACACGAGATTCAACTTGTGTGTAATGCTAATTTCTCATTCAAAAAGAAGTTGCTGCTTGTTCTGAAGATTTCGATGTTGTGATTAGCTAATCCTGTGTTTTGAGTGTTTTTACCATTTCAAATAGTTGTATTATTCAAGATGTAAGAAGTTATTTGTCGTTAATTATAGAAATATACTGTCCACAAGCTTGGTGTGTATCTCTTCAACGTTTCTACTGTTCATTACCAACCATATTCAAACCAGCTACTAATTCAACCCATACAATACTAAAATGTTCTCGTTTAAGTTTTAAAATGCTTTATATTTTAAGGTTGGGAGGGTTTGCCAAAAAAAAAATTATACTGCATTGTTTTTTTTTTCATTTTTGAGGATAAACAATTTTGTAATGAGTCTAGAAAGGAAAAGGTGTTTTTAACATTTGTAATTAGAATGTTTGCAGTTTTTATAAACACTAATTTTGTTACAGGCTTTTGAGTTAGCAACCGGGGACTATTTATTCGAACCTCATTCTGGAGAAGACTACTCAAGGGATGAAGATCATTTAGCCCACATTATTGAACTTCTAGGAGATATACCAAGGCACATTGCATACTCTGGGAAATACTCTCGTGAATTCTTCAATAAGAAAGGTTAGTTAAAGTTTATTTGAAATTAGATATTCTATAGTATTCTGAAAAACGGTTATTCTGTACCTCCTTGGGAAAAAAGGTCCAATATATAGCAAAAGAAAGCAGCCGCTTTTTCATTAAAACTAAAGTCAGCTGTCAAACTCACACAGTATCACCAGTGTTTATTTAACAAGGATGCTTGGTCCTTACTTTATTTTAACATTTAAAGGATGACTTAGTGAATCTTGTCCAATCTCGGATTCGAACCTCTGTATGGTGGTGCAAAGCACTGCACTTGTGCCTTGGTTTTCCATTAGTTATCATATTTTTTTTTTCAGTGGCCATTTGAATTTGGTTTAGTAAGGAGTTTACAATGGTTTTAAACTGTACAAAATTTTGAATGACAGTAAAATTGCTTACTGAAAAAAAAAAATAGTTTAAACTAACTTTATAGTTGTATCAGAGCCAGGGATTGGAAATTTACTTTAAAAAATAACTCTTACAGTTAATTAAAAAATGTAACTATTACAGTTACACAATTTGAAAAGTAACTAATCAGTTATTGTTAGAAAATTCAAGTTATAAGATTGAAAATTAGCCATCTTATCATTATTCAAGGAGAACCAAGACTAAAAAAGTAGTGACAATCCAGAAAAAGTTAAAAACAAAAAATTAATGTTGCATTTTTAATAAATTTGTCCGAACATCGAAATGTGCCAAAAATATTCGTGAAGGGCGGCGTGAGAAATAACAGAAAGATTAAGGCCTTATTTTATTCTTAGTTACCACTTGTAACTAAGTTACAGTTATTTTCTGACAACGATTCTGACAGCCTAACTCGTAGTTGCCTAAAAAAGTAATTGTTACAAGTAATAGCATTACAAGTAACACATTACACCAATTTCTGATCTCAACTATTGGATTTAACACATAGGATTGGAGAACCATAGGATTGCAGACCCAATTAAAATTCTTTTGTTTTATATTTATTTTTCAAATATAGTTACGACATAAACATAATGAAGAAGTGCGCTAAAAGAGGGAAGAGTGTAGGCCATTAACTCTATGCGTATAAGATAACAAAAATATGTTAGTGATTCATTTACTCAACCAAATAGGTTGGGAAAGGTAATGATGATAAGGAGGGTATCATAGCAAAATTTCATGCCACCCTCCTCTATATGGTATAACGGTGCAGGGTGTTATCCGTTTCATACTCTGTAGTTACACCAGGCAGGTCATCATCCTTCTGCCACAGTGGACGTCATAGGTTTGGGGTCTTTCTTAGTCAGAGAATATAGTTACGACAGTCACATAAAAAAAATTATGTTAAACTTAATTTTGAAAAATGCTTTTCAGGAGAGCTAAGGCACATCACCAAGTTGAAACCATGGGGCCTCTACTCTGTGCTGATAGAGAAGTACGAATGGGACCCCGAAGAAGCCCGCGCTTTCACCGAGTTCTTAATTCCTATGCTGGCCTTTGACCCTGAAGAACGTGCAAAAGCCTCGGATTGCCTGAACCACCCTTGGCTGAACTCATGACTGCACACACAGCCTAGCTCCTCTAACCTCTACTAAATCCAAAAAAACTGATGAATGTCATGCGTTTCTCTGGCAGATGAATCATTTGTACATGTTTTGTGTCATAGGTTTTTAACAATAAAGCTTAGATCTGGAGGCAGTTAACTTTCGCATTGTATTTACTTGTATTGGCAGAGCTAACAGGAGAGTGGATGGAAATTTTGCAAGCAGGTCTTTTAAAAAAAAAGTTATATTTAGAAAAGGAAATTTTGGATTATTTTACTGTTCATTTGTTCACTTTTCATGCTCATTTTGTGTTTATCTGCACCGCTGGATTGATTGTTTCCTAATGTCCTTGCCAAGTGTATTTATATTTATTTCAAAATTGTGTTAATTGTTGTTTTGCGTGTAACTAAAGTGTATAAATGTTTTTTTTTTTCATTGCCCTAAATAAATATATACATTTTAGTTAGCACCAGAAGACTGATTTTTTTTATAAGAGTATACTGGAAAGAGTTAGTTAAAAATAAATGTTTCCTTAAGGAAATCTAAAGCAATCATCTTAGCTATATACATTAACAATGACTAATCATCGAGTTCATTTTCCTTGGGTCAAGCTAATAGTTAATTCCATTTCGACTTGAAAATAGTTCAGATAAAAAAAAAATATCAGACAACCTATAACAGCATGTGACAAGTTAAAATTGGTCTGATGTCAAAAAATAGCTGAAGTTATATAACTACTCTGTGATGGAACTTGTAACATTAAAATGCATGGCTATCCAGCTAAGGCAATGAAGAGTCTACATAATGTATGAATATAATGGACATTTATTCAATCATTTTGAAAATAATACGGTGAATCTGATTGGTAATTGTACATTAGCTCTCTATAGATGAATAATTTGATAACGCATAAGTTCTGATTATAGTTAAAAACAAAAATCAAACCTTCACTAATATGAATATGGATTTCTTTATATTGAACAAGTGCTCAAAGTTGAGTAATATTTAGAAGGTTATTTACGTGGCAATTAGTTTTCATGTATACTTTCACGACTAAGTTGTAACAATGGTATACAAAGATTAAAAACTTGCACTTGAAAAATAAATGTTCAATATCCGGTGAATAGTTTGGAAATTCACGAGAGAAAAAAAATCTTATGTTTTTGATGTTAAGTATAAAAACAGATATTCTTAAATTAGGTATTGAAATAAGGATACTTTCCTTAAAAGTGAAACTAGTGATTCAGTGTGCCTGAAAATAAAAATGCAAATGCATTTTTCTCATACCATCCCCTGAAGTAAGTGACTTTGATTTAGCATTGGAATTACGATATTGTAAATTTTAGAGTTATGTTTTCTAAGTGATCATAAGATATTGTGTTAGTTTTTATCTTAGATGCAAGTTGTACCAAGTTTGGTAAGAATTTTTGTTAAGTGTCAATATGATTTTGTACAGGCTAATTTTTACCTTCACATATCCTTTTGTTGTAATTAATATTCTTCATATCCATAATAAAAGTTACTTAAACTATTAAAAGCTCCCCTTGTATCTAGAATTATCCTATTTCTTTTATATATCTGTGATTGAGGTATGTTTACAAATTTACACTAGGCTTACAAAATTGATGTAATTTTGCTCTTCAGAATTTTATTAAATAAAGGGGGAATTTGATCAAATTGTTGTTTATTATTATTTTGCTTTTGATAACTTACTATAAGTATTAGTACAAACTTGTCGTCAAGGCTTGTTTTATTGAAGTTTTAAACTGAATAAAACTCAATTTGCAAAATAAAACCCTAAATTACGAAAATTAACGTCAATAGTATTTTCTTTCTCATTGTTTATTTGAGACATTACGATTTAAGCAACCCAAGTTCTATTTTTTTTACAGTTTATCATTTAATTTTTATTTCTAACATCCAAATCTATCAATTTTTCAAAAATATATAAATCCCATTTTTTTAAAAAGTGGAAATGCCCTTTTCTAAATTTGTATTAAAGAGTGAAATGTTTCCATTGGAGTTTACATTGCATAAGCTTCATTTCTCCATGTTAAGAGCAATATATTTATGAGGCGAAAATAGCACGGCCTAACCTGCCGTGGGAAGGTAAACTGCAGTAATCGCAACAATGAGTTGTACCATTTTTCATCTGAAATAAAAACAATTCTAGTGTGTTTTCTTAATTGTTAGACTAATTTAGTGCTTGCAACAATGACCCAAGTCATTATGGAAGTTACTGCAGTTTACCTGCACACGGCAGTAACGGTAGGACAAACTCATGTTTTTCTATTTGTAAAACTCACATTCTTCAAAGTACTAACAGATAGGACTTGGCCCATTCATTAATGGGGGTAATGGCCCATTCCATTGCCGACTTTTGACATTGGTCAATTCAATTGTACGAAACCAAGGATCAGACCCTATGTCTCTTAGCCCGTAACTGGTAATATCCGTCTGATAGACGGATAGTTTTAAATAGTTATCGACGGAATTATTTAGTTATAGACGGATAGTTTATAAAACTCTTAGTCTGATAGACGGATGTTACTGGGAGTGTTTGTCAGCAAGATGTTACCAGTTACGGGTTAGTTATACTTTGGAAAATATAAGTTTTGCCACTAGACTATACATTTTTTTCTCTCTCTAATGGGGCTGTAGCTTTTGCGGTCAAGCCTTTGTCGACTTGGCATATTCCCTAGAACTGAGCCATTTTTTTTTGTGGCACCATCTAGGAGACTCCCGCCAAAAATTTTGACTCACAGATTACAATGAATCTAAGCTGCGGATGTTAAAGTATGCCGAAATTTAATTTTGCCGAGAGAACCCAAGCCAAAGGAACCCTCCAGCCATTTTTTTTTAATGCCACAGACTTGACATTTATTGTACTGCAAGATTTATCAATACTAGCAGGAATAATATGTATAAAGTAAAAGCTTAATAGGGACATATTAGCAATTTCACTTGTTCTTGTACGCAATAACTTTAGCTTGTTACCCATCCTTCTCACGGGACAAGAATATAAAGCTCACTTTTTATTTTAGTCAAGGATATGTATTTCAAGTTAAAACATCAATTTTGAACCCTACAACCACACTTAGCCCCAACACACAGCCTATGTGTTATTTGGTGACTTAGGCCAGTGGACTACATATGTGTAGTAAAAATTATATTCTAAACATGGAAGTTTTTATCATAATACATAATTCTAAAACTGCATTTCGAAAAAAATTATAGAAAGAAAATTTTAATAAATAACTATTCTATAGCGATTTCAAAATGTAGACCACCTTTGGGCCAAATTTTATGGGCTGTTGTGGCGTAATTTATAAACCTATTCTTCACAAAATACACTTTCCAAGAAATTGTAGAAATTTTGTCAACAAACTGTGATTTTAATGTCTGAAGAATCATCACTTGTCATTTGAATGTAGTTTTAACTATTCTTAAAAAAAATTAAGAACATGATTTTTGGATATTGGAATGTACGATTTTTGGTGCAGTCACTATGGACAGACTGCATCACTAAAGACTTTCAACAGGGTGGTAACAGAACCTGGAATTTTTTTTTTAAGTTTTGCAAAATATAAGGGAATTTTTTTTCTGTTTTTGATTACTTAAACAGTGGGTTTAGGTACTTGTGATCACTACTAACGGACACTTGATAAAAAAAACACATTCTGTTTGATCCGATTTGACTAAAGAACCAATCTTGGAGGAAGGATCAATCTCTTATTTTCGGAAATGTAGAAAAGTTAGGTAGGCTAACCCATAATCTGAAAAGTCTTAATTTCCACGATGTCTGGATTAAAATTTTTGTACTGCATTGCATTGTGTGTATTTTATGTTTCCTGGGTAATTGTAAAATCAGGGAATTTTTTTTGTAAGTATCAGGGAAATCATGGAGATATCAGGGAACTTTTTTTCTTGGATTTTGTAACCACCCTGTATCAAATTTTGAAGATAAGGAATTGGCAAACCGTCGCTAAGAAGAGAGCAGAATGGAAGTGAGTTCATAAGGAGGCCTGGCCCACACTGAGCTGTCGTGCCAGTAGAAGATGATAAAATAAAATTATAACCATTTTCAGTAAATTTTATTGCATTAAGACAAAAACAAAAAAATCACAAACAATTAACAAAGTATATTTCATCAGTGTAATATGCTAAGTAGCACATATAAAAAATATCCGTGTAAAAATAATTTAAAATTTGAATAAATATTTATGTGCAAATTCAAGCCATACAATATATATTTTAAAGTTCAATGAAAAACTTAAATACCATCAGCTTAAATATCCAGCTGGCATTATTGAAGCAGTTGATGTCATATTTATAGTAGTTAACACACCAAAGTTATTGACATCTGAATTTTCAGTGCCACACAAAACTGTCTGATTATCACCCACTTGAACAACTTCATTGGCATCTTCTCGGTTTAAAACAACAGTTATGTATTGGCCACCTTCTTCTATAGTTGGTAGAAGATGTTCAGTATCTTTGGCTTTTAGCGAAGGCATCACATTTTCTACATTACTGGTTTCCGATCTTGTTGTGGGATCCTCAGTTTTGGTAATCTGAAAGCCAATATTTATATATATTTAGAATACAGCACTTATATCCTGTCCATCACTTTGATCTGATAGTCACTCATGAGAGTGCTGAAAATGCCTGATTAAATTTATTCTTTGATTTTAAAAATAACAAACCCAGCAGAACCAATATATTATGTTTTTTAATCAATTTTTATGTTTGTTTTATTATTGACGATAGAACTCTTGTATAATTTTTATCCAGGAATAAGTATTCTTGGATGGAAACTATTCGTTTTTCAGTGTACGTTAAGCTGGATTTTGAAAAAAATATTTCTACAATTATGTAAATGTGTATACCTCTAGAAATGCTGCATTTTAGCAAAGCATGAGATAGATCTTTCCCAAGCATTAAAGTACTTATACTTTCGAAATTCATGCTCATCTGTCATTCATTTTTTTTTTTTACCCAGTCTGTCATTATTTAAATACACATCATAAATATAACTTTATGAAATTGTAAATAAAAAAATTAAGATTTATTTGTTAATCACAAATTTAAAGAAAAGTTCATTCTATACACCAAACAACTTAATGCGGTAAAAGAAAGTTTGAACAAAGAACAGAACTGTGCTAATTCAAGTTGCTGTTAGAATATAAAATCAAAATTATTATTCAGTTGAAAAGACCTCACTGTTAATAATTTGAAGTAGTTTTTTACTATGAAAAAAAATGATCAAAATTTAATTTTATTGAGAAATTTTACCTCCTGTTGAAGAGTGTTCACTTCAGATTTTTCCTGATGACTTGTTTTTGAGGTTTTGTTATGAAATTTAAGATGCTATAGAAAAGAAAGTAACGTAAGACAAAAGTGATAAAATAGTTCATCAAACAATTCTTAAAAGTTTTTAAATACCATAAATGGTTTTAATTACTTAATAAATAAAAATACAAGATTTACATATTATATGTTTAAACTGCATTATGTGTATCTATAGAATATCAACTTATAATGTTTGCTAGGTCTTATAAGTCACCAAAAACGGCGTGTGCAGCCAAAAATGTCCGACGAATAATACCCCGTGTAAGGGAGTGCACATTAAATGTCCCTCAAAAAGCCCTAACGCTGTGTATGATTTCGCCCTTAATGGTTGCTTTGGGCGCCTATTCAGGTGTTGGCTTGTCCCTTGACTGTGGTTCTAAAATATGACGCCAGTTGCCAATATCCCTTGTGTAGCTCTAGTGCGCCGATAATTCAAACCCCCTCCTCCCCCCCCCCCTCCAGGTCTTATAACATTACTATCAAAATATTGGTGGGTACAAATGACTTTTACTATGATACCCCAGTTAACAGCAATACAGAAAATGTACTCAAAAAATTTCTTTTAATTAATACTTACTTACTTACTTACTTAGCCCTCTGTCACTCCATCACTGGAGCATAGGGCCTCCGTCAATTTCCTCCATCTCACTCTGTTGGTGGCCAGATGTTTCGCCTCCCGCCATGTTGTCCCCACGTCCTTCAGTTCTTTCTCGATCGTCCGTCTCCAAGTGTTTCTTGGTCTTCCCCTCTTTCGGTGCCCCTGGGGATTCCAGTCAAACGCCTGTCTTATCTTGAATTTTTCATTTTTTCGCAATACGTGACCAATCCACTGCCACTTTTGTTTCTTAATTTCAAATTCAATTGGTATCTGATTTGCTCTCCTTAGAACTTCTTCGTTATTAATTTTATGGTACCACTTAATGCCAAGAATCCTTCTAAGGCACTTGTTAATGAAAACCTGAAGCTTTCTCACATTAGTTTTATTGCAGTGCCATGTTTCAGATCCATAGAGAAGGACAGACTTCACATTAGTGTTAAAAACTCTGATCTTAGTTGCGATAGAGATGGCCCTGTTTTTAAAAAACTTGATTAACATTGCAAAGCTACCTCGTGCCTTATTTAGTCTGATAGTGATATCCTCGTCCGTTCCACCTTTATTGTTGATGGTGCTACCAAGATATGTAAAGCTGGTCACTTCTTCTAGTTTTTGATTCTCAAGGAGGATGTCATTTGCTTGTTTAGGGTTGATTTTTAAAATTTTTGTTTTCTTTTGATTGATATTAAGCCCTATTTTCTTTGCTTCAGTATTCAGTCTACCTGTATTTTCCTGCATATCTTTAAGGGTATTAGTTAGCAGGCATAGGTCGTCAGCAAAATCAAGGTCACAAAGAAACTCAGTAAGCGTCCATCTAATACCCCTCTTGTTTTCTGTCACTTTCTGCATAATCCAGTCCACAGTAATCAGAAAAATTGTTGGAGAAAGGATACATCCCTGTCTGACTCCCGAGTTTACCTCAAAGGATTCTGATTGTATTCCATTATGAAGTACTCTGATATAGTAGTTCTTGTATATGTTTTTAATGATTTTCACAAAACACTCTGGTATTCCGTAATATTTTAGCAGCTTCCAAAGTGTATCTCTATGTATACTGTCAAATGCCTTTTCGAAATCTATAAAATTCAAATAAACAGTCGATTGCCATTCAATGGATTGCTCGATTATAATCCTTAGGGTTGCAATGTGGTCGACACAAGCCCGATTCGCACGGAAACCGGCTTGTTCTGGTCGAAGCCTTTCATCAATTGCTTTTTTCATTCGTTCAAGTAGTATTCTTGTGAATATTTTACTCGAAACGTTCAATAGCGTTATACCTCTCCAGTTATCACATGATGTTAAGTCACCCTTTTTTGGCAACTTTATAAGCAAACCCTCGTTCCAGTCATCTGGTATCACACCCTCCTCAAAGATTTTATTAAACAGGTCAGTTAGCTTCTCGAGTGCAGTTTTGGAGCTTTCCTTGAAAAGTTCTCCGGGAAGGTTATCGCTGCCAGCAGCTTTCCCGCACTTGAGCAATTTTATTGCTCTCTGCACTTCAAAGAAGCAACCAGGAGGCAACCTGGAAGCAACCAGGAGGATGAAAGTGACTGGTAAAATTTTCTCGGCAAAACATAAAGTAAATATTGGTTGTTGGAATGTAAGAACGCTTTACGAAACAGGTAAAGCATCCCAGGTAAAAACCGAAATGCCTTTACAGTAGTGGAGAGATAAACATTAGTGGAGAGATAAAAATGACAGGTGGAACATCAATTATCTTCTCGGGCAACGAAAATGAGGACGATGTTCATTGTAAAGGTGTGGCCTTCATGCTTTCAAAAACAGCAAGGAAAGCACTCATGGAATGGGACCCGGTATCAGAAAGAATAATACGGGCAAGATTTAAAGGAAAACAAAAGAATATATCGATTATCAATGTATATTCCCCTACCAATGATGCTACAGATGAGGTGAAAGAGAATTTTTATAGTACATTACAGGTGACTAAAGACCATGTAAACAAGAAAGACATAACGCTAATTATTGGAGATATGAATGCCAAGGTAGGGTCAGAAAACCTTGGTATTGAAAGAGTAATGGGTAGACACGGACTTGGAAGGATTAATGAAAATGGTGAACTTTTTATTGAGTTTTGTCTTACCAACGACCTATGTATTGGAGGAACTTTATTTAGCCACAGGGACATACACAAGGCTACATGGATCTCTCCAGATAAGAAAACAAGAAATCAAATTGATCACATAACTATTGATAAGAAATGGAGAAGCTCTCTCTTGGATGTCAGAACAATGAGAGGAGCTGATGTGAATTCTGATCACCTATTGGTGGTTGGAAAAGTCAGAATCAAACTCGCTAATATAAAGACAAATAAATATAGAACAAAATTTAATGTTGAGAAACTAAAAATCAAATCAGTGAAACAGGACTTTAAAATAGCTCTAGAAAATCGCTTTCAAGCGCTAAATAACATCACCGATATGGAAATAAATAATGAGTGGAATGTAATCAAAGAGATATATACAGAAACTTCTGAGGAGATACTGGGAAGGAAGAAGTTCGAGGATAAGGAATGGATTTCAGAAACGATTAAAGAGCGAGTACAGGAAAGACGTGTTATAAGATCAAAATTGCTTGGAAAAAGATCCCACGAAGTTGAACCACAAGCTCTTGAAGAATACAAAAGGAAAAATAAAGAGTGCAAGAAGAGTGCTCGCAAAGACAAAAGAAAATACTACAATGACCTTGCCTCTGCAGCGGAAGAAGCAGTTTTTAACAATGATATAAAACAGCTGTATGATATTACACACAAAATCAGTGGGCGTAGACGAACGAAAGAGGTACCTATCAAAAATAAGCAAGGACAGAAACTGACAGCAAGTGAAGAACAAGTAAAGAGATGGGTAGAACACTTTAAAGAAACCTTAAACAGACCTAACCCTATTGTTTTGGAGGAGATCCCAGATGATGCACCCGTTCAATTAAACATTGATACAGGCCGAATTAAACTCTTTGAAGTTCAGAGAGCAATAAAATTTTAATTAATAACTCATTATTAAATACACTTTCTTATCATTTGTAATCAACTAGTGTTGAAAAAAAATTATTGAGTAATTTTTGTAGATACTGCCCTAGGGCAGTATATATCATATGATGTTGTAAATCAATTAAATATGCAATAACTTAATAATGTCAAAGGATGGCCCAAGTTTGGTAACCAGTAAGGTAAAAGAAGAAATGACTAAATACATAAACAAAACTGATTAACATAAAATTAATTACCTAAATTATGTATCACAATTGATGAAGTGTGATTTTTACTTGTGATCACTCAATAAATAAAAAAACAATTAAAACTAATAAATATTGTGGTATTGTATAGTAGAATAACTAAACACTACTTCCTCAATTCAGTAGCAATCTAAATAGATAGGTGCACTTATCTTAATGTTTGAATATAATTGTTATGCTAATAATAGTTTTACTAGATTTTTATAATCTGATTTAAGACTAATCAACTAATTTCATTTTAGAATTTAAAAACAATATTACTATTTAAAGATAAACAAAATGTACAAAATAATGCTGGTTAATGAAAAAAAAATGCTCAATCATGAAACACGTTTATCAGAAAATTAAGTCATTTTTTGTAGTCATTAGTTTAAAAAATTTAAATTTTTCTACTAAACCAAATATTTAAACATACCTTATAAAAAGAGGACATTTCTGGAAATTTTTTCCCACAATGCTCGCACGCATAAGGTTTGATTCCATAATGCCGGTTCAAATGCTCATTCAAAGATTGCTGTCTGGTAAATTTTGCATTGCAAAGCTCACAAGCATACATCTTTTCACCAGAGTGGGTCTTTCCATGCCTCTCAAGGTCAGCTGCAAGGACAAATATGGCCTTAAGATATTGAAATAATAAAAACCTATTGTTTAAACAAGAGTAATTGAAAAACAAATGAGATTTGAGTACAAATTTATTATAATCATCTAATTTTTTAAATAAACATGCATCACAACAAATAACAAAAAGTAATGTTTGACTATGAGACTATAGAAAACATATAATAGTTTAAAATGGGACATCTATTTGTAAAAGCAAGTCATACTAAGAAACAAAAGATAAAAACTGTGTATAAACAAAGTTAGTTAGGTTTGAATTATCATCACACTAGAGCTACACGAGGGCTATTGGCAACGGGCGTCGTATTTTAGAAAAACAGTCAAGTGACAAGCCGACACCTGAATAGGCACCCAACGCAACTGTCAAATGCGACATCGTACGCAGTGTTAGGACTTTGAAGGATATTTAACGTACACTCCCTTACACGGGGTATAATGCGTCGGACATTTTTGGCTGCACATGCCATTTATAGGTCGGCAGTTATATTGGCGATGCCCGGACTCGAACCTGGGACCTTTCTCATGCTAGGCGAGTGCCTAACCAACTGGGCTCCCCAGCCCGTGTATAAACAAAGAATTTAGTAAAAAGGGAATTTAAGATTGCTATATCTGAATTTCTTGAGCGTGCAGATAATAAAACCCTTTAAAAATACAATTGTTATACAGGGTTACATTAATTGGACTGTATAAAACGTTCATTTCAGCAAACGAACATGCTATTCTGCACTGGATTTACCAGACTTTTTCTTCTGAAGTATGGGTAAATTTTAAATGAGAGAGTTAAAGTGCATCACGTATAACTATTTTAATGATCATATTGCTGATACTTTTTAATATTATGATTTATATTACAGTAGACTCCTTCTTAACCGGCCTCCGTTTAACCGGATCTCCGCTTTAACCGGGCTAAAAAATTTCCACCCTTAAAATGCCAAAAATAGCTAAAAATACAAGTTTTTGGATAGTTCAATCGGTTTTCGGTGTCGTTTTTTAAGGTATGTAATCAAATATGTAAAATACCACTAATAATATACAAAATAACCAGAAAAATGACGTCTTATTTCAATTGAACAATTATTTCATAAGGCAAGTATCATCAATAAACAAAAGTGCAATCAAATAACCATCTAAATTTCAATTTATTTAATTTCTCCGGTTTAACCGGATTTTCGTTTAACCGGCTTACCCTCGGTCCCGTTTAAGCCGGTTAAGAGGGAGTCTACTGTATATGCATTTGATACAGTTTAATTCATCTCATATGATATGCAGTCTAAGCTAGTGTTCGGTTAGCAAACCTTTGCTTTAGATTTTTCAATGTAAAACATAAACAAAAATAATGGTTATAAGTAACAAAGCTTGCTTTTTTTACATTCAGGATATTTCTATATCCTGCGTGTTTCAATGGATTCACCATAAAAAAAATAATACTCAATTTTACATTGAATTTAATATCACTAAAAACTATACAATTTAAATACAGAGACAATGAAGAACACACAATGCAGAAATTTCAATTGAGCAAACTTCACAAATTTCTATTTGATTTTAAAAAGAGCTAAAAAAAAATAAAAATGCTATTTTTTAAAAAAAATAACATTTCTCCTTGAACTAGATTTTTTATTTACAGGTTATTAAAGCAACAGATGGAACATGATAGAAAAAAACACAAAAATATATTATGGTACTTTAAAAGGAAGAATATGAATATGTAGTAAGATAATTTTTTAATAATTTAACCTAGTGAGCAAAAACGTTAAGTTACCTTTAGTTACAAAAAGCATTGGGCAGGCATCACATTTGTATTTCTTCACGTTTTCATGCCTAAGTTTATGCACTCGCAGTTGAGACTTTTGTCTGAATGCTTTACCACACTTTTCACAGAGATGTTTTTTTATGCCCAAGTGCACAGCCATATGGGATTCAAGCACTCCAGTTTGGGTGAACCCTTTTCCACAAATTTTGCACCTGAAAATTTTCATAAAATGTCAGATTAAATTGTTTATTTTAGAAATATTGCATGTAAACATAACACATTTTTTACTGTAAGCACACGCCTTCACATAGCCACCATTTATGATGTAAATATTCAGGTGTAAGTTTTTAAAAATATCTGCTACTAAATAGAATTTTTTATAAAGATTGGAATTAAAAAGACACAGTTGTAAACAACATCTCAAAAAGTCTTTTGTATGGATAAAGAAATTAAGTTATGATCAATATGCAAATGTAAGTATACAATAACCCTTTTGCTCCAGACTTCATAACTTTTCCTAATCCTGACTTTTTATAAACTTGGAAGTTCAAACTTTCCAAAAATACTAATGTATATAAGCAGCTGATTTACAATTGCATAAAAATATGACATAGCAAGAGGGTCAAGCAGATTTTAAAGGTCTGCTTTTTTGACAGTTGTATAAGAGGTTTTTAATTGGCCAATTTATAAGACATCTTATATTGAAACAAATGTTAGAACGGGCTATTAACTATATACAAAAAGACAGCTTGTTTGCTAAAAAAAACTTATAGCACACACAAAATGTATACTTTTGTCATTCAGAAACTAAAATTTCACTAAATAGAGGTGCCTCAGCAGATGTTAAACGTTATTGCTTTAAAAAAAAAACATACTTTTAAATATACAATTAATCGAAAAATATGTTTAGATAAAAATGTAGGCATTTTTTGGAGGTAAGAGGATGAAAATTGAGAATTCAAACATTTAACCATTGTATAACAATCTCTTCCAAATCAAAGAGTGTACTTAATTTAGGATAAAAAGGCTTGGGTTAAAAGTGTGATGGTTCGACACTTACTTGTATGGTCTTTCTCCTGTATGGCGCCTCATGTGTATGGTGAGGCTCTTCTTCTCCGTAAAACAAGTGTCGCACTCGGTGCACTTCCAGGGCTTGACTCCATTGTGGGACATTACATGTCTTTTCAGATTCCCCTGGGTAGAGAAGCACGCTGAGCACTCGTGACATGCATAGGGTTTCTCCCCCGTATGCCTTCTCATGTGAACTGTTGATGGGAGTGAAAGGACAAATATTTGATTAAAATGGCTGTGTGTCAAGGTAAAACTATTTTTATCCAACAAGATTAAAGGGTTCTGTTTTTTTAAAAAATGACTTAGTTCTCACCCATATGTTAAGGGTTGCTTTCAAATAGTTTTATATGTTCTTTTTTTTTGTGAAGAATGAAAATTTAGCATCAACTTGGTAGTTAGTGTTGATTGTAATTAAAAGTTATATTACAATACTTAAATAATTTTCAAAACAAAGAGATATAGATAAAAGACTATACATGGCATTAGGGCACGATTGAGAAAAAAAAAGACAAAGTGAATTCAAAAGTTGGTGGTGATTGCTTCAAAAAATTAGCCATTGGCCTATACATCCTTTTTACATAACTTACAGTTACATGATTTAACTTTTTGTGATTTATATTGTCACAACATGTTTAGAACACATAAAACTTAGAACAAAAGAATATTAAAATAATTCAATTCAATAGCTTAATTAAAAAACAAATTAACTTAAGAAACATTTTCTTACCAACTAATTTTGTATTTGTTGCAAAAACTGATGTGCACTCAGTACATGAAAATGTTTTTTTGTGAATAAAACCATGCTCTAAAAGAAAAAGAGAATCCACTGAATATTAATACATACATTTAAAAAAAATTACTTAATGGGTATTTAAATAAGGTTACAATTCTGCTTACGCTTCAATGCACCAGGACTTGAGTAGCGATTTCCACAAATTTCACAGTTATAAATTAAGTCATCTTTGGTACTATTCTTATTTATGTCATGCAATCTATCCTCACATTCTTCTAAAATATCCTGTAGTACAAAAAAAAAATGATCACAAATAAAATAATAGATAAAATTACATTTCTGTATACACATTAAACAATATTTAAAGAAAACACAAGTGTTCTATTGTTTTCATGAATATAGTATTGTCAAATTAAGCTTGCAAAATTCAATTACTGACTGCTACCATTATTATTATTTTTTAAATAATTTAGTTAATGTTTTATACACAAACAAAGTACTATTTCAAAAAATTCAACAAGATAACAGTTTAATATTGTTCAGCAAAAACATTAGCTTTATCCCAATAGAAAAAGACAAATTGTTCCGTGTTTTAGCATTCAACAAATTCCCTTTTTTTTTTGCTAAGGTATAAAACCCAAATACAAAATAGAAATTCTTATTAAGTTTACAATATGGAACATAAATTACCCTAAAAGAATAAAAACTTAAATAGAGCAAAAACTAAACAATTAAATGCTTTTCCTCTATTAACAATTTAATAAAAAAAACATATTAACTTACTTTAGTATTAGTATTCACAAAAGTTTCAACTTGCTCTGAATTTTCATTGTCTACTCCTTCGAAACTGATGTGTGGCTCCACATCTCCTGCACTAAGACTATCTTCCGAGTCAATTATTGTTTTTGAATTTAGCTTCTTATAGTTCGATGAAGTAGAAGACTTTGATTTTGAATTTGATTTCATCAAATCTAGTTTCAAGTAGTTCATCTCATTTCCAACATGAGCATTTGAAGTAACCTCTTTCTTAGCTTGGAGTAATGACTGACTGCTGGGAAGTTCACTAGAAGTGGTATGTTTTAGTGAAAAGTTAGTATCATCGTGGTAACAAGCTGGATGCTCTGCTTGAGTGTTGCTTGTGCCATTATCACAGTTAAAAGTAAGGTCCAAATCACCCTGAAATTGAGCACAGCTGTCTCCAGCTTTATGTTGTGGCATGCCGGTATCTGGACGGACATTGTGCATTTCAGTTAAGTGAGCAACCTCGACTTGAGATCCTATCTGTTCTATGTTTGGATTAATAAGCTCTGGTGGAAATTGCTGTTTAAGATGAGAGTTTTGCAAGTCACTATTGCTGAACTGAGTGCTGTATTCTGAAATAAAATCAAACAAATAAATAAACTATGCATCATAAGAGTTAATAAGGGTATATGGAAATACAAATTTCAGGGTTGCCACACTATTTGGTAAAAACAAATCAAGGACTCTTTAAGGACTTTTCAAGGATATATTTCTCTATTTTCAAGGACTGTATATTCAAAAATGCACTAAATTCTACGATAGTTTTCGAAAATCAATTTAGAAAAGTAATAAGAAATCTCTAACTCTCAAATGAACTTAAATAAATGATATGAAATAACCTTTTAGCTGCCAAAAAGATCCGTGAAGAACGGTGTGAGGAGTAAAGAAAAGGTAACACAAATTTTTGTACTTATCAATATTTAAAAGTAACCGAGTTACAACTACAGTTACTTTCTGAAAAATCTAACACCATAGGCATTACCGAAAAAAAGTAACTGTTGCAAGTAACACGTTACTCCAATCTCTGGAAAAAACAGCCATTTCAAGATAAATTCATGGGCCTTAAAAATTAAGGACTTTTCCAGGTTGATAATGTTTTTCGAGCACTTTTAAGACCTTGAAAATCAATGTTTTTTTTTTCAAGCACTTTTCAAGGTTTTCAAGGACTGTGGCAACCTTGAAATTTGCATGTGAAGGTAAAACTCACCATTATAAATTGCTGAAGTTGGAGTTGCAGTAATGAAGTCTGAAGTGTTATTTAAGGAATTTAAGGCATCAGGTAGATGGCTCATTTCTAGACACATCTGAAAAATTAACGGCAAAGTTGCTTAAAAACAACATAAATAAGGTAAAAAAAAATTTAAAAACCTAAGGCATTGATTAATAAACGCAAAAAATCTAATCCAATTATTTTTTTTAATGTTAAGAAACTTAATGTATAGTTATTGTAGTCAATATAAAATTATAAATATTTAATCCAACTATTTTTTATTCATTATATTACTAGCATTCAGACTAAATGTAACATCTTTTTATGTGTTCAGCAGCATTACTGGAAATGAGATCAAATAATGTTTCTTTTTTTATAAGTGCTATGGCATTTCTTGTTTTACAAAAACCAGGAAAAAATATTTGGAAAAAATCCATTTGCTTTTTTTTTTATAACAGTCTCATAGAAGTAAGCACCTTGCAAAATATAAAAATTCAAAGTTCCCATTTTTATTATTAAAAATACTTTACTTAGAAGATTTCCTTTTCTCTCCCCAGTTTTAACTTTAATTCACAAGCACTTATAACAACTTAACATAAAAAAGACAGATTAAAATTTTACTTCATTAGCATCAGAGCCATCCATTTTTAATGCCACTGCATTTATATCAGCAGCATTTCTGTTGACAATATCCTGGAGTTTTTCAGAAATTATATTCCAGAATTGCACAGCTTTTAACTTCTCAGTGACACCCATTCTTGGAACAAGGACAACTGCGTCTTCAATCTAAAATTGTAAAAATAATATGCTAGTAAATAATAATTTGCTAGTAATACTTTGTAAAATTTAACACAGATATAGGTTGGGAATTCAAAAGTAACATAGATTTTGTTGCAATTGCTAATTTGGAAAAAAAACAGTATGAAAACTACAATTGAAGCACACTTTTCACTTTTCTAATAAGGTGGAATTTCAAATTACTTTTTGTAAAAACACTATACAATTCTTGATCTCAGGTATTCAATCAGGAAATCATACAACTAAAATACCAAAGGATTTGTCAAATATTTTTTTATAATATAGGGGTTTTGTAAAACTAATATATCTTCTACATTTTTTAAAAAGTAAACTACTAAAGTTATAGAGGACTCAAATCTATACTTAAGGGGACATGAATTTCTAGCTACAACTCAAAGTGCAGCAAAAACCACTTCAGGATCACTAAACGGCCAAGTTAAGGGAGGAGTAGGGTGACACCTTTTACAATAGACCACCGACACGCCAGACACGCCCCGCCGAGCAGTTGACCCCCCAATTATGTTCTGAACAAAATGAGGCCTGCTTCGACTTTGAAAAAGTCGCTTTTGGGTTTACGATTGGAAAAGGTTTTTCGTGTGTATCGATAGATTTGATCATGTAAAGTGTTTGGCTTTATATTCCAAAGTTTTATAAAGTTTACGAGGAAATATACTATTGATTATTGAGAAATATGCTTAGATAAAATCCTAGTTAGAACTCTAAAATAATTGTTTCAAATAATTAAATTTCGTTATGATTTGTTTGTCAATAATATTTTGGTTCGTAGACTAATGGGAATAACCAGTACCAAAAAATATTCTTTCAGAAAACTGTCTAAAAATCAAACAGTTTTCTTAAAAGTAATATCCAAGGACATAAGGAATGTTATTAAATATTTCTATTATTATTATTATACCTCTATTACTTGCGAAGTCATGTTAGAAAAAAAAATTCAAACGAATTGTGAAGTTAAAAATTAAAACATTTTAACATTTTTTTACAATAGCGTGTAAAATCTTCCCCCTCCTCCCCTCCTTCAGGATTTGTTAAGTTTATTTAAAGGAATGCAGCAAAGGAATAAAATATATATGTGAATAAAAATTTTGGTTTTTCACAAAACAATATATTGTGTTTCGACAAAATTGTTGAAAACAGTAAAATAAAAAAAACATAACATTTAAACTTTTAGCTTAAAATTTATTAATTATGCATTGCATTTAAACTTATTTAGAAATAAGACCTTTTTGATTTCCTTTTTAAATTTTGATTTGTTTTATATTAGAAAGATCGATGCCATTATTTTGATAGTAAATAACATTAAACAGGATATTTTAGACACACATTCATTGTAAGCTTAAATGTGGATAACTACTCAACAGATGAGTATAATTTTTATATGTAATTCTACAGGATTTATTTATTATAAAACAAGTTTTAAAATTTATAAAACTTTAGCCAAAACTAAAATAAATGATATTAAACATGAAGCTATTTGAACACACTGTGGTTAGGCTTGCGCAAATTGTGAGGTCAAAATTGAAAAAATGACCAAGAAAATGACTTTATTTTGTACAAATATGTACAAACAAAGACTTCAGCTCAATTTTAATTAGAAATTATTTTAAAAACTTTTTTCTAAAAAAATTAGTAAAAATTTAAAAATTTTGATTTTAATTTTTTTTAAAAATAATTTCTAATTAAAATTGAGCTGAGAATTTAGGTATAAGTCTTTGTTTGTACATATTTGTACAATATAAAGTCATTTTCTTGGTAATTTTTTCAATTTTGACCTCACAATTTGCCGCGCAAGCCTAATCCCAATGTGTTCAAATAGCCCCATGTTTAATATCATTTATTTTAGTTTTGGCTAAAGTTTCATACATTTTAAAACTTTTTTTATAATAAATGAATTTTGTAGAATTACACATAAAAAATTTATACTTATACATTGAGTAGTTCAAAAATGACATGAAAGATCAAACTATGTTTTGTAGTACCTTCTTTGCACATTTTTAAGACTCCTATGACCCCTTAAATACTATTGAATGTTATCAATTGCATCTTTCTCGTGCATTCGGCCGTACATCATGCTTGCATTACCAAATGCCGATATAAAATGTCTTTGATAATATTCACACAGCTTGTATGTGGCAACTTATTGCGTATTTGTCCAAAAAAGGATGCTGCCAGCCATGTCTTTCTTTCTTCAAACAACTTAGAGTCCACTTCAGGTTTTTCGGCGTTTATTCCGTAATTTTTATCTGGAGTTATGCAAAAACTTTCTAAGTTATTAGTTGAGATAATGCACAACTGCACATTTACCTCACCACGGCAGTAGTGTCACCACATCTATAAATAATTTAAATTAACCGATGTATGGGTCTCTTGAAAATGGAAAAGATACGAGCGGGCTTACCGGGCCAACAAGCTAAATTTTTAATAGTAATTAAAAAAAAAATACTATCACTTGTATATAAAAAAAATTAATAGTAAGATTTGTAAAAACGCGATGTATTTCAATAAAAATATTCAAATTTCTGTTGCTTATTAATAGTAAATAAATTTTTTTATTGAATAATTCACTAAGCCAAAAAAAATTAATGAGAGTGATGTAAAAGATGGCCCAGGAAATGTTTATTTCTAACACAAATAATAAAAACAAATGTAGATAATAAAAATAAGTTTATCTCTTTTCCTCTTTTCTGCTAAATTCGCTCCTGTGTTACGTTTTCTTTCTTTTTTTTTGATAAATGCAAACCTTGTTTAACATAGCGGTAGCTCATGATGAAATACACAAAACAATTAAAAATTCCGAACATAACAATTAGTGCTCTCAACATGCTGTCTCAAACTCTCATCTCAACACTGACCGGTTTGAGGTGTTGTTTGAGCTTGTGGGGAGAATTCCGAGAACTGGCTACTTCCACACTGCCCTGGCCGACCCTACCCTGGCCCCGCGACAAGTCCTTTGTCCACTTCAGCAGGATAGATCCTCCCTTGCTATCAATCAATGTCACGAGCATAGTGGCGGCAAAGATACAAAGTGTTTTGAAAAGTTGTCAAAGCAGAAAATATAAGTGTTACTTTTTCCTAAATTACTCAAAAAGTTTAAATCCAATCTGCTTATAATTAATTACAGCAAAAAAAGAAACTTTGAAAATTATAACTGCTTTTTCAAATTGTCTTTAAGTTAATTAGAATGTTTTTTATAAGCTGAAAAAAAAACCGATGCTTTACAAAGGATTAAAACAATTTTGAAAAACAAAAGCAAGAATTTTGCTACGCCCAAATGTAAAGCTTATCAATACCTAAGCATGCCAACAAGTGCGGAAACAACAAGTAAAAAATTGTGGGTGCTAGTTATGAAAAACTGCATCAAATTTCTCCGTAGGTTAACATGGAGTAAGTTAGTTCCGTTTTCGGAAATTCATTTCCCCTTAAGGAAAGAAACTGTATACCTTATGAGCATGATTACAGAATAATTGTGCCATTATTTACACATAAATTGAGCTGATTAAACAGCACTATAATGCTAGTCACAAAAATATACACAAACAAAAAAAAATCGTAAATAACCAAGCATTTGAATGCATTATCTACAAAGAAATATTAATAAAGTAACTTTACGAGATTTTAGGAAAACAAGGAAATACATACTTTCGAAGTAAAAGAAATCAGCAAAGTTGTAGATCTTTGCATAGACATTTTTCTCTGTGAATTCGACTAAACATACATCGAAATATTTAAACCACAGGAATTAATAAACATTAAAACATTTTTCCTTATTTTTTTACATTTGGTAATGTAAACAAAAACAGACATGGCAGTCTTTAAAAATACTTTCGACTGTCACTTTTTTACTTGCTCATTTGCTTCGACGCATTTAACAAACGCTTAGTAGTTTTGAAGGTGAAAGATTAGTTTTATAGTTTTTGTTTGAATTATCATCGCACTAGAGCTACACGACGGCTATTGGCGACGGGCGTCGTATTATAGAATGACAGTAGTCAAGTGAGTAGAGAAGAACGACAGACACCTGAGTAGGCACACAACGCAACCGTTAAGGGCGACATCGTACGCAGCGTCAGGACTTTGAAGGATATTTAGTGTGCACTCTCGCAACGCGGGGTATTATTCGTCGGTCATTTTTTGATGGGCCGTTTATAGGTCGGCAGTTATTTTGAAGATACCCGGACCCGAACCTGGAACCTTCCGCATGCTAAGCGAATGCCTAACCGACTGGGCTTACCAGACCCTTTTATATTGATTTATTTTATAGTGATAATTTTAAACAGCATACCACATTATTTTGCAACTTAGCAGCTATATATTTTCCTGATGTGGGAGAATATGTTAGGGGCGGCAAATTGATCGTAGCCTACAGGCGGCATGTCTTTAAATCCGGCCCTGGTGGCGGCTAAAGTCTTTGCAGACTCGGCACATGTTGCCCAGAACCGAGAGCCATATTTTTGTGGCACCACCTAGGCGACTCTCGCTAAAACTTTTGACACACAGGTTGCAATGAAGCTCTTTGTGGATGTTAAAGTATGCTGCGATTTCATTTTGCCGAGAGAACCCAAGCAAAATGGGTACTCAAGGGATCTTTTACATGCCACATAATCATATATATGACATGCGTTTACACTGCTTTTGTAATAAGTACATAGTCTGATATCAGATATGAAAATCAATATTCATATATAAATAAGACGCTTAAAAGAAAGTAGTGCGACCTATTCCAAAGAGTATTCTTCTGTATATAAAAAAAGTAATGGTTATGAAACCATTTTTTTACATGGGAATATTATTTCACTGTATTGCATACAGTTGGAGATAGGTTTGGTTTTGGTAGATTAAGAAATTATACTACAGTATGCAAAGGGAAAATAAACAGTTTGGAACGTGACACATATTAAGGTTAGAATAAAATAATAAAAATTTCATTCTCACATTCAAAGCAAAGTATAATTTTACTACTATTTTCAGTAAATATTATTCATAGACACTTCAATAAATGAAGAATCAGATGAGATTTCAGATGACCCTTAAAATGCTTCCAAATCAACATATAATTATTTTTTTCCTCAAAATATGCTTAATGATACAAGGAAAACATTTCACCACTGATTTTGCAGAGTAAAACTTGCCAATCTACTATTAGGAAATATTAACATAAAAATGTTATTAAAAGAAATATCGAAAATTAAAATAAAACATGTATTTTATTAACAAAACAAACAAGTTTACATATTTCAGAATTCTGGCATAATGTGTCATGAGATTTTTTTTGGTTTAGTTTGTGATTCCACTGAAAAATTAGTAAAAAAAAAAAAATCAAAATTATATCCATTTATGTGGATACATATTTTTTTTAGCTGTTTCTGTCTTGACCAGGTAATCTGAATAATAATGCAATCAAAGTCCATCCAACCCAACTTAGCCTGTTACAAGATTAAGCAGCACAATATCAGCAAATATATTTACTCAAAAGTTAATACATATATTTACATATACTTTATTTTGCATTAATACAAAAACTATTTCTCTTCATCATCACTTTCAGTTGAGTCATAATCAAATGCAACTAACGAAATATTTGATTGTTTTTCTTCCGGTGAGGAGCTATTCGATGTTGACTTGATGTTGGAATCTTTATTATTTTTTTGTGTTATTCCTAGTTCGGCTTTGCTAAGTGGTTTCAATATCAATTTGGCCTTGTTTTCTCTGATTAAATCTGTGAAGGCAGGTTTCTTGATTGATGCTAGAGAGAATATCGGCCTTGAAAGAGTTTCTTCTCTTTTGAGTCTCTGATGATCTTCAAAGCCTATTAAAAAAAATGAAATAAAAGCTAAATGAAAAAAAAAATAGTTTATTCTACATTTGCACATGGAATTAATAAATTATGAATAAAATATTTTAAAACAATTTTTTTTTACACTAGATTTTAAATAATTTGATAAAAAAAAGGTACCCAATAAAATAAAGTAGGTTTTTCTGCATTTTTTGTTTTGTTATTTAAAGCAGCGGTTCCCAACCGAGGTATGCAGACAAATTTTAGATGGTACGCTTGAGTGATGTGAGCAACATTGTCATGAAATTATATTTTGCATGATGATTAGTTTTTTGTTGAGCTTGTACTATTTTTTTTATTGTATGTTTTTAGATCTATGGGTAATTTATAAAACTGTAAATTAATACTATTTTAACCTTTTTATTTCTTCTTTATTATAAGCATGTTATAAATAAGCAAGTATCTAAGCATTAAATACAGGGTTCATACACATTTAAAAAAAGAAAAATCCAGGAGTTTTCCAGGACTATTCCAGCAGTTACTAAAAACTTTCCAGGAGGTACAGAAAACACAAAATGACGACAAAACGACACTAATTCACTGACATATTTAACTACAAACACACACTTATAAAAGGAATGACTTCCAACAATAATTCCACTGTTATAATTTTTAACACATTTAAATCTTATAGTTCTTTAATCCCCAGACTTTTCTTTTAACATCGCCTCAATTGTACTAAGAAGAGTCTGCTTTTCAGAAGCACTACGGCGGCAAGCGTTCGTTTTTGAAATCAAGGGCAGATCACCTGTCTTCTCTGCCTCGTCTGCAAATTTTACCGATGACTTCATCAGTTTACTTTAAAAGTTTAAAAATAATAATAAAATAACTATTTGAAACATTTAACCATAAAATGAAAAAATCCAGGAGTTTTGTTAAATAATTTCAAATTTCCAGTAGTCCCAGTAAAATTCAAGGAGTTTTCCAGGGCCCTGGAAAAAAATTATAATTTCCAGGAGTTTTCCAGGAATTCAAGGTGTACGAACCCTGTAAATATGAAGTTTTCTCAGATATTTAGTTCAAAAAGCCTTTGTAAATGTTTAGAAAAGTAAATATTGTATGTTTATTAATATATTTAGGTTTGGTGGAACGGCAAAATTTCTGAAAAAGTCAAGTGGTATGCAGGCCCAAAAAGGTTGGGATCCCCTGATTTAAAGAATCAGCAATATATATTTAGAAATTTCAATATATAAAGTGACTTAAATCTACGTCATTTATGCAAATTTTATGAACTTTTTAATCAATCTTTTACACTTATAGAAAAGTAATATAATATAATCCATGCTTAAATTTCATTAAGTAATAACATTACAGCATACTTTTTATTGGTGTTAGCTTCAATAGGCCAGCTAACCTACGGTCTTCATCAGTCTCAGGTAATAGAGGAACATTCAGTGAACACTTCTTAAGAAGTTGTGTATCCTTTTCTTCCATACTTGAAATTTCCTTTTTTCTTTCCTAAAGTAATTAATACATTAAGATACTGTCTCTAGTAAAAAACATTGAATTAATGTTATATTTAATAAAATAAATAAAAAAATTTAAGCACAATTAACTATGAGAAACTCAATACATGTCATATAAGCCTTAGTAAATATTGATAGATTCAAAAACTACAGTTCTATGTTTAAACACTGGTTCCTTTTACTCTAATATTCTTTTATTCATAAAGCCATTGCAATTTTATATTACGAGTATTGCATATAACTTTTTAAGGCAATACATTTTAATTAAGAGCTTATTTCAGATAAATATTGAATTTATAAAAAAACAACAAGTTATTACTCTAAATTTTTGTCGAAGTTCTTTATTCAGTTGATAATCATCTTTCCATTTTTCCTTATATTCTTCTAATTGTGCAAGAGAAGGTAGTAAAGACTTCTGCTTTGCTTTATCTTGCACTCCATGTTCCAGGCAAAACATGGAATCTGTGGCTAACTTTTTACTGACATTTTTATCTAAAACAAAAAACATTTTTATCAATTTTTAACTACGTAACACTTAATAGGAAAAAGTGATAAAGAAACTGGGCACAAAAATATTTTTTTCAGGAAAAACTTATTCTATTTTATCAAAAGTATTAAATTGATTTAAAAATGAAGTTACAGATTTAAAAAAAAAAAGCTAGTAAAGGTAAAAATTACACTCAACTGTACTGGATAATAAGTACATTATTGTTTGATTTAGTATAACTCTTGAATTTTATTTATTGACTGATGCTTTGTAACTTTAAAATACTTACCCTCTGGCACTACTTGTTCATTTTGTGTTGGATCCCATCTTCTTTCTTGGCGTCTTGCACCATTCAAAATAACATAGTCCAGATTCTAAAGATAATTATAAAGTTCATTAATGAGTAAAAAAACATGTTAATTATTTGATCAAAATAAATGGCTTTTCATTTTTAAACACTGCCTTAGTACAGATTGGGTAAAATATTAAAATTGAAATAACAATGTTTTGCCTAGTAAAATAATAAAGAAGGGTTGGCTCAATGAATTCAAAATGAATGTAGAATAGCAAAAGCCTTTATTGGCAAATAAGTATAGTTAAGATTTTAATTAAACTATGATCATGAGGAAGAGTTGTGGACAACTAATTCTTTTGTTAGAAGTCTTTTGTTTACAACAATCCCATCTGATGAAATTTAGACTCATTAGAAAAGTTGACTGTCACCTAGGGTTACCAGACATCCGTATATAGCAGGACACATCCATATTTATAGGCTTTGTCCTGCCGTCCGCATTTATTTTTAAAAAATCCCTAAATGTCCATATTTTCGAAAATTTAATTAATTTTGAAGATCTGTAAAGACGTGTGTACACATTTTAAAGTGTAATAGCTTTTTTTAAGTTTACTCCAAAACGAAAACACAGACCTACCAATTTATAAAAATGGCTTTCAAGTTGCAACAGATCATGTGCAGCAGAACTTTTTGGTGTTGCTAAATTCTTTTTTGAAATACCGGCTTACAATGCCAATGTCAAGAAAGTTTTTTCTATTAAAAATGCCCAATGGACAAAAGAAAGAAATAAACTACAGATTGATTCCGTTAGAATGTTGACTGTAGTCAAATTTAACCTAACAATGACCTGAATCAAGTTTATGACAATGTATCTAAAGCCAAGAACTTATTAAGAAAAATTGTTTCTGTAGAAAAACATGCTAATAATAATTTTAAAATAAAATGATGTAATAATGTTTAATGTTTGTCTCAATTTCAAATGTGCCCTGATTTTGTCCTGCTTTTTAAAAATAGGTGTCCTGTTTTTTTCTTTTTTGATCTGATAACCCTACTGTTACCCCACATTCAGTTCCACATACATTTTTCATGCATTTGAACTAAACTTGTACACATTCCAAAAAATGTGTTCAATTTTACAATTATAACTTTTAATGGATTTTATGATGCAAAACATCATAACCATTGACCTGACTTTTTAACATAAAAGGATCTTCGTAGAGACCAATGTATACGCATACCAATAGACATAATAACACACTTTTATTACTTTCAATTACATAATATGAAATATAAGGCAATGAAAGTATTGCAATTTGGCAGGATATCCGAAATGGAGAATATGTGGTTGATACACAATTTGAAAAGTTTGAATTCGGAAAAAATGGTTTTTGAACGGCTTTAGAGATCAAACTAAAAGAACTACAGACTTGAATACACTAGTATCAAGTACCTGTCAGAAGTCATAATAAGGCTTTTGAGAAAATCTTGCATTCAAAAAAGGACAGCTGCCAATGATTTTCTTTAGTTTTAAAGGTAATGACGTTAATTTACAGGAAAAAATTACCTTTTACTGCGTATTGATTTAATGAGGGCAATTGAAAATTGAGTATCCCAGTCTCTTCAAGGGAAAAGAAACAAAAATTTATCTAATTTAAGATTTAAATATTAAGTAATTTCATTTGTAAATTATATTACCTGTGGATCAGTTTGCATCTCAAAGTGATTTGTACACAGATGACATTTCATTCTGAACTTGTAAATGGGTGTTGTATAATACATTCCAACTTTGGTCTTTTCTGCATTGTAACGGACACCCATTCCAATGTGATTCTCACACCCATTACACCAGATGTTGTAAGGCATCTCAAATCTAAATCAGGAAAAATTTAACATTTTAAATTTGGTCGACAATTTCATTAAATAGTATGCTAATTTCAAGGGAATAAATAAACTACAAAATATTCCATAATTAAGCCATATTAATATTTAAAAAATTTCAAGTGACTATTTAAGAAATTAAAAACATTTATACCAGTTAGCACATAATTGCACATTTAACTGAGTATATTACAGTTTTAAAATTTAAAAAGACAAAAGAGTAAGACCATATAAACACGTACCGCTTTTTCAATAGAAATTTAAATCGACTATTTTTTTCTAATAATTTGTTAAGGTTTAGTTTCTTAAAAAGTAACATTATCAAAACTTTTTTACTTCTACATAATAAAGCAATTATCAAGGAAGAAAAAATAAGTTAAGAAACAAGAAATAACATTAATTTTAATTAATTGTCAATTTGATGAAAACTTTATTTTAACATAAAAAATTGTGTGCGAAGGAAATAAGGATGCAATTTTATATTTATGCAATTTTATATTATTATTCATTATTAAAAAAAATATTTTAAACAGTTGAAAAGTTAAATAAAAATTTAAATATTTTGATAACTAGAATTGCAAATGAACCTAATAATTAGAATTCCCATGTGTAGTTTTCTCGCTCTCTCTCGAAGAGGATGAGTTCCACGAAACTTGTTGATGCCACCCTTAGAAGGAGTCCAATCGGGTGGATAATATTTATTGACAGCTTTTCTTTCAGCCTGAAAAATAAAAAAAATAATGTTTGTACATTACACAATACAATATAAGATTTGAATAAAAACAAATTTTTCTATTTTATGGACAAGAAGTAGGAGTCATTTAGGGAAATTATAAATTAAAAAAAAGTATGTAGCAAAAATTGAAAATAAAATGTTTATATCGAAAAGCTTTATTTTGTAGGTAATCTAGTCAATAAAATGAAAAGCTACTAATAGCATGAATCATATTGATGTGCGCAATAGGTTTTAAGTGTTTAAAATATGAAGTTTTACTGAAAGAACTTAATTATCATAACCAAAAGGAAACACATTTTGTAATAACTAGGCTGGTTTCTTCAGCTTGATTATACTAACTAAGTTTTGTCAGCTAAACTATTCATTGGAATTTTAATAGTAGTAACTGGGCTTGTTTTATTTCATATAGTATTAATATGAAGTAGACCATTTGAAACATAGACTAACTTTAATTGTGTAAAATTATTAAATTATGATTAAGTTTATTAAACAATTTTCTATTAAACATTCATATTATAATGCACTTCAAACTTTAAGATATAAGATTTAAGGAGGTATAATCGATTACTGTATTAAAACAACAACAACTGGTATTGAGCTTTAACTAAGCAAAGTTTACAATATATTTTGGTTTTACAGTGCATTAAGACTGAAACTTTAATATTATATATAAAACAATTCAAGACTAACATGATAAAAATCACTTAAAAGAGTATTAATTATAGATTTTACTCACCATAGTGACTCAAAGGTAAATCAATTGTCTCTAACTTGAAAGCTTAACTAAAAACTCAATTAACAACTCAGCCCTTTTCTAACAGTTTTGGAAAATATATTGTTAGTATTTTCTTGAAGATGATCGTTCGAATTCAAGTACCTTAAATTTATTATATATAATCATAAAACAAAACTTAAGATGTCATTCATTTCTGCGACCATCGAAATGATCGAAATATTGCAGAGTACTTTCTGGTTTTTAAGTAGAACAGGAAAGACGAAAATTATGACAATTTTTCCAAATTTTTAGTATGAAAATCGTTTGAAACACTACAAAAATTAACTATAAAACATATTTAAAAATTTAATAATTTTTTATTTATAAATTTGGAGGTTTTTGGGTTCTACAACATGATTTCCAATAAAAATGCAAAAATTGATGCCAAAAATTGGTGACTGGCATCAACCCTTTTCGTGTCAACCAACCTGTCAACAACAACATTGAATTCGTCAACTTTATTTTACGCACTGACTTATCACCCGCCAGGAAGTGGAAGTTAGCCTCTTCGACGCATGCGCATCAGCCTTCAATACTCGGCACCGAAGTTGGCGACTTCAAAGTAGTTGGCGATGGCGATTTATTTTTCGCAACAACCCATGTCGGCCGCCTTGAAGCTCGTAACGTTATATTTTTTTTGTTGAGTTTTTCGAACGTATTATGCAGATTTAGTGCCACAACTAATAAAAATATTAATAATTATTATGTGTTTATATTTTAAGGAGTCTAAGGTATGTACTTACTTTTATTAGTTTGAAAAATTGAATCTTCTACCTGTATGCACGTGGTGAGTAATGAATGAAATTTGTGTAACTTCTTTTGCTTAACTATGTTTTACGATTAAATTAATTGCCGTAGAAATTAATGCTGTTCACCATTAATTTTGAACATGTGTTTTGCTAGTCAAAAGAAATGTCTAAAATTCCTCAGCTACAAATAACGCTGGTCTGAAGTATTGTGTGAAAATATGTAAATAACAATTTCACAATGCCGATGTAATATAGATTTCGCTAACTGTATATTGTAAAATGCTTGTAAATTGAAATGGTTTAAAATTATTCCATAGCATGCGTTGCAAGTTTAATAATTGACTAAAGTGCAAGTTAAATAACATTCTCTTTTTGTAGGATGCTGCTCAAATCGGTTTTATATCAAATATTGGCAGTAGTAATGAAAATATAAGTAAATACAGTCATTTAAATTTTTTTCTTTGTGATTCTGTATTGTCTGATGCGAAAATTTTCTACATTAAATGCTTAAATCTCTTAACTCAAAATAAAATGTTTTTATTTGATAAAAATAACTTTCTTGAAGAAAAACCCATGCCTAGAGTTAGAGAACTGCATGAAGGATTTGCAAAAACTTTTCAATTCTTAATGATTTTTCCCCCATTCTTTGTATGATGATTTTGGGATGTTAGTTCTTGTATTTATTGATATAAAATGACCTTAACAATGACGTAAGTAAAAAAAGCCGCACTGTCTTAACAGACGAAAGAATGTAACTAAATTGGAAGTGTCGTCATCGATGCATGTGCAATCAGCCTACCATGAAGAGCACAAGGTCAGTATATTCTTCTTTTAGATTTCTAATTATTAAGTGTTCTGAAAACTGCGAATAAATCTTCTGATAGTATGCACATGGTGAGTAAAACATGCATTTTGATGGTTTAAAGAATAATAGCATAATTTCCACAGGTTACCACTAAGCTGGATTATTACGTCAAATTGAAAGTGTAAGTAAAAGAGTTACAAAATACAGCTATTATATGTTCATGTGGGTTTTCTATGATTAATAATGGATATATCCTAATGACCATCCTCTTTGATTTGTCCCAAATTAAAAGATAGTGGCATCTCATTGCAGTTTGGTTTTTCGGAATCCATTGTGGTAAGAAACACACTAAGCATGTATTATTTATAATGGAAAAATCAAGATAATAAAATATCTGTGTTTAAATTTGAGAAGTAGATTCGTCATGTCGTCATCGATGCATGTGCAATCAGCCTACCATGAAGAGCACAAGGTCAGTATATTCTTCTTTTAGATTTCTAATTATTAAGTGTTCTGAAAACTGCGAATAAATCTTCTGATAGTATGCACATGGTGAGTAAAACATGCATTTTGATGGTTTAAAGAATAATAGCATAATTTCCACAGGAGGTTAACTACTTAGGCCACTTAAGGTTACCACTAAGCTGGATTATTACGTCAAATTGAAAGTGTAAGTAAGAGTTACAAAATACAGTTATTATATTAAAGCTCTAGATTAATGGTCGCCAGTCGCCAACTGGAGACTATTACACCAAAAGTGGCTACCTAAAAATCGAACCCCAGTCGCCAAAAGTGGCTATCATATTTTTTAATTTTTGTTCAACAAATAATTAATACTGAAGCTGCATTTCTAAAATAATAATAAAACGCTCAGATTCGATTCTGTTGGAAAGAAAGACTTGATGACAGTTGTTACTTGTCGGTGAAATTTTCCCCTCATCATTGGCCGGTGTTTTGTGTGGATGTCACTGAGTCGGCCTCCGTGTGACGTAAATGGAGCTGGGCGACAAAAATCTTAAATGCAAATTTGATTTTCAAATCTTGCTTTACGATCGCGGCAATTTACAAGTGATTGATTTACAGCTGATTAAGATCTCAACTATTCCTTTAAACGATTCTGATATGAGAAAATTTCATGAACTATTATGGCGATTCGAATTCTCCGAAACTAATAGTATATAGTTTGTACATAAATTAATTTTCTTCTTTTAACAATGGCCAATCACATAATACTTACATATTTGGTATGATCCTTTTTTTACTGTCAATCTTTTTTATCAAAAATGTCTTTAATAAAATTGTTTTGTGGAAAATCGCAGTTTATTTTTGCCTTATATACTTAAATTTGAAACTGGCTACTATAAATCCAAATGTGGCTATCATTTTTTGTCATTCTGGTAGCCACTGGCTACTATTAAAAATTCCCAGTCTAGAGCATTATATTATATGTTCATGTGGGTTTTCTATGATTAATAATGGATATATCCTAATGACCATCCTCTTTGATTTGTCCCAAATTAAAAGATAGTGGCATCTCATTGCAGTTTGGTTTTTCGGAATCCATTGGGGTGAGTAAGTAACACACTAAGCATGTATTATTTATAATGGAAAAATCAAGATAATAAAATATCTGTGTATAAATTTGAGAGGTAGATTCGAGCAAATTTCCTTGACACTAAAGTTGCTGTTTTTTGCATTGCAAATTATAAGTTGTGAGTAGAAAAGATGTCATTTATAGATTTAATAGTTGTGTCCCAATTTTTTTTTTTTATCGCACTCTCTTGTCCACCAGGAAGCGGAAATTGGCCTTCCAGGATGCGGTTGTTAATTTAAATAGTTCAGATTGTAGAACTAAAAATATAATCCATTTATTGGTATTCATGGTTTTTAATTAATAAGAATATATTTAATTTAAAGAATATATTTGAAATATTCTTCATTTTAAGCTTATATTATTTTTTAAGTGACAAGTAAAAAAGTCGGTAATCAAATTCCCAAGAATATGCAAGATAGTATGCAATTATTGCCTTAACAAATTTTAAACTTTTGTACATTAATGCAATGCGTCTAAATTTTCGAGATATTTGATGGCAGTATCATTACTTGTACTTGTTCTCTTTAAATTAACAGGAATTTTTCCTCGGTTTTAAAAGTTTTGACAGTAGAATATTATTTAAACAATGTATTTACATCATTATTATTTGTATTAAATCACAACTGCTACTTCATTAATATTGAGTTCAATATTGTTTGTTAAGTCTAGGAATTATTCAGTTAAAAGTTTTAAAATGTATAATTCTGCTCAGCTAATTTCTATAAAATTGCAGCTGTTTTGTTCATATTATGTGTAATATATACAATAAATATTTGTTTGCATAATAAAGTGAAATTTTTAAAATGTTGTTTCTTATCTGTGTGAACAAAATAAAAAAAATTTTTATTGTAAACTTCGATGAAAAATAAAGTCAAGCTAATATAAAATTTTATATTTGTCAGTTCATTACCATTAGAAAGAATGTATTTTATGCATTCAAATTTATTAATGGAATTTTTTTTAAAATCTTAACTTGATTTTAATAATATCTTACAAATGATTTAACTTAACTGTCAAATGGTAATAAATTTAAACAAAATTTCTCGATAATTTGAAAGAAATTGATTTCCATTGTAATTTTTGTACTTTTTAATTAGCCAGGTTCAGTGGTGCCTATAAGTTCTGGTTGAGGGGGTTAAAAAAATAAAACATTTTTTCGTGCTAATTGATAGTAGATAGTCATCTTTGTTATCAGTGGATTAAGAAGCTGCTATCATACCCTGTTTTCTTAATACTTCATATGTTTCATTCCTGAATTATCGCAGAAAGGTATAAATAAAATAATACAAAACACAATATGAGCTTGGAATAAAGATTAAAATTAGTGTTTTCCCAAGTAGAACATTGTCCTTTTTTAAAACTTATCATCACTAGCTGTATTTCTGCTTATCTTCAATTGATGAATTCAGGAGATTTTGAAAAATTCTGGCAATTCAATAATTTGTTGTCAACAAAATGCATGAATGAAATACGAAAATGATATTTTAAGTTTTTATTGCTTGTTGAAGTATGTCAGCTTATGCTGTGCTGGATATGTAACCTTAAATATTAGTTCAGTATTGCTAATAAATGCATTATAACAAAAGAGATCTTTCAATAAAGCAGTTGCTTTCCCTTATATTCTAAGATTTTAACTTATCAGAATATAAATTGTTAATGTTTATAATTATCTTTAAAATCTTGTGCCTAAAGCTAATGTGACCAAATTTCTAAATCAAAACATTATATTTCCTATAACTCTCATAATAAACAACAAATAATTGAGAAATAATCGTAATTATTATCTTTATGGCAATGAAGGTATAAAAACTATTTTGTATTTTAGTGCCATATTAATATTTAAAAAAAAATATATATATATAGCAAAAATTTTGCAAATCAACCTGTATAATTTGTAAATCGGATTTATAAAAACAAAATCTTCATATACATGGTGAAGATGCATTTTGCGAACCTCATTTGTTCAAAAACAGTTCACTTTGCAACAGATAGTTTACGTTAGAACGTCGCAACATGATGAAGCAATAAATGATAAGGAATGCATTACATAATTTACTTAGAGGGGACAAATTATACAGGGGGGATGATCATGTTTCAATTTTTCTTTTTCGGCAAAGGTATTGGGTTTGAAATACACTGCTCAAAACAGTTAGGGGTGAAGAATTTAATATTAAATGAGAATATGGTAAAATAAAATTAACTCTAAGACAGTTTTAGAAAATAAATTGACCATAAATTTTTTAGGGTCAATTTAGGGTGTTCTTGCATTTTTTAGATGTTTAAAAATAGATTTCAACTTCTTTTTTAACAAATAAAGTTTTGAAAAGATTGCTGTTCTAATGAAAGTTTTTTCTCCTGTTTTTTACTATTTCTTTCCGGATGTATTATGAACCTAATTTCACAAATTCTAGATTTTTAGAATGAAAATTAAAAAGTTGGGAGTGAAGTAAAAGTTGGAAGTAAAACGTGCTCGCTAATTGCGTTGATCAGTGTATATTAATTAATGCTAAGGAGGGGTTTTTCACGTTCAAGATTTACCCACACGAAAGGTAACCTAGTTTGTAACAGACTTTTTATACTTGAGTACCTGTACCACCAGATAATTTAACAACGCCGAGATGTAAGGAATATATAATTTAATATAAGTATTGAGACTAAGCGAATCCGTTACATATAAAAAAAGAACCAAAAGCATAGAAAGTATGTTAAGTTTTTTTTTATAGGAAGTTCTTTGGTTTGTACAGCGATACCTTGATCCTAACCTATAGCAAGCAAAATGATTCTACTAAATTTATTAAATAAATTTATGAAATCAAATGTTATTTGTTGAAGGGAACATCAGTTTTCAAGAAACACAAAAAACGTATTAAAAAAACTAATTATTCATGATTTTTTTTTAATTTGCATAAAAAACTAATATAATTTTGCATAAAAAAAACTAATTATTTATCAACAAATGTTTAAATTTGCATAAAAACTTATTTATAATTCGTATAAAAATTAAAAATCATATTTATGTATTCAGAAAATAACAGTACAACACTGCAACCGCTTGGAAATTTCCAATTTCGTAAACATTGTAGAAATTAATACATTAATACAAGTGACGATATAATGCCAAATCTGGTTTCCATCTGGACACCAGTTTCTAAAGCTACGGCAGTCGGATTCTGGTCCGACTGTCGTATACGGCAGGCGGAACCGATATGATTGGTTGCTATTTGACTTCCTGGCGGGCGTGTAGCAACGGCCTTTATTTTAAACTTTAAAAATGCCTAAAAAGAAGTCAAAGCAAACTAAAAAAGAAACCGAAGAAGAAAGTACAAAGCTAAGCTCAGAAGTTTCTGCAAAATCAGAAAATTTAGAAGATGAAGATATTGAAAAATTTGAAGAGAATTTGTCTCTGAAGGAAGACCACATGGCAGATCGTAAGTGACACACCAGTTTTAAAGCTAAATTGTCTTTTTATGTTTTAAATGTACAAATGGTTTTGCTTTTACTGAACAATTATGAAGTTTTTTGCCCACTGACTTTAGTACAAGTGTAAAAATTGTGATGGACTTTTTCAGGAAATGCAGAAGAGCAACTTTTCTAATACACAAGGCAGTATTACTTGGTAACTCAAATTGAAAAATCAGAATGTACAGCTAAATGATAGCTGCCTTTTTAAATTACAGCTTATAATTTAAAAATAAAAACAATGTATATCATTTATATTTCAGCAGAAGTAAGTTTTAAAATGTATACAAAATTTTTTTATTCCTCATTCCAATTTCTGGAGAAGTAATTGTGGCTGTCGGACCTTAACACAGCCAAAATTACGGGGAAAAGCCCAAAGAAGCTGCCAAGGTTATGCAAATTGGGCTCTCAGATTGGTATAAAAGGCTCTCGTTTCAAGAAGACGGTCTCTTATCATTTCCTGCTTTCATCGTTTATGTGTTTTCCGTAGTCCTGCAGGCAGGCTACGCCACGTCGTTTCCTTAAATGCCTAATGTATAAGTAAAGTTCCTAAATACATCTAAATATGCCCTACCGAAGACATCTCTAAGCTAAAACCATATCAGGAGCCTCCCGTGACTGTCCCGGGGTACATTTGCATAAGTTATTTCCAAGGGGTGTAACACAATTTCAATGGTAGCAATTTCTGCGCTAAAAAATGCTTTTGTGACTTCATGTGCTGCTTCAGATGTAAGCATGCAATACCGATAAAGCACAGGTTTTTAACGTAATAATCCATGGCTCAAATGTTTATGGGAATACAATGATTTGGTTTGTATTGCCTTACTTAAAGGCTGAGTGAATTTACCCCAATCTAAAATTCCGACTTGTGGCGAGGTCGGAGAAAGCTATATTATCCCATCACGAGGCTTCATTATATTGTTTATTCTTATTATCTCTTTATGAAAACATTGTCTCAGGGAGTCAACGTATTTTCTGGTAACTATATGAAACCATGGTTGCTATGTGTATGGATCGTCGCCAAGTGTGAATTTTGCCTAAATTTGTGACACCCCTTGGGAATAGCTTTTGTAAATAAAGAAGTTAAAGAAAAGTCAGTTTATTAAAAATTAATTAGATCACATCTGTCACTGAGTATATGGCAAGTTCACAATTTAAATATTAACAATTAGCATTTAAAGAAACAAACTAAGGAAACAATTAAAGTTCAACTAACTGAATAAAAGTCAAAAGTCTTAAATTTACAAAATATTTAAATTCGATGACTTGGTACACTTAGCTGCTGAATTTGCTAAGGCAGGCGAACAGGGTGGTCAGGCCTCAAATACCGGAACCATTGCCGCCTAATACCGGTACGGTCACGGGAGGCTCCTGGGTATGGTTGGACTTGGTACTGGAACTGGGCGACTTCAAACATGCATGGAACTTTGGGGATTTAGCATTAAGAAAACGAGGTGGTATAGCCTGCCAGCAGGACTAACGCAAACGATAAGACAGGAAATGATAAGAGACTGTCTTCTTGAAACGAGAGCCTTTTTTACCAATCTGAGAGCCCGATTTGCATAACCTTGGCGGCCTCTTTGTGCTTTTTCCCGTAATTTTGGCTGTGTTGAGGTCGGACCGCCACAAATTCAGGACTGGAAATTCAAATAGAGGAATTAATTAGGGGGAAAACTGAAATAAATCTTGCACCAAGAGGTTTTCGAGAAGAGTGTGCTGTGTGTCTAGTTAAAGATAAAATTAAGCATATTGATTGAATTTTACTTAGGATTTATTTTAATTATCTGCAAAAGTCTTTAATTAATTTTCATATTTATTATAGCAGTTGCATTAAAAAAATTAATCTAAAGCTTGCGCTATTCCTTGAACAACATTTAATATTATCCCCGGCAACAACTGCAGAATTTTTTTAATATAACTTTGGTCCCTGTGGTTATAAGGATGTAATTAGTGACTCTGAGAGGCAGATTTTATTTGTCAAGAACATAAGCACCAAATGATGTACTTATCTATAAATTTGAATACTTACCTACTTTTCTTTGTTAGAAGGTGGAGATTCTGAAAAGTCCAAAAAAGATAGGAAGAATAAGAAAAAAGAGAAGGCATCAAAAAAGAAAGCAGAGACCTCAAGTAAAAAAGAGGTTTCAAATGGAGATGCTTCTGATGACAATGATTTTAAAGAAGATTTAGACAAAGAGGAAGAGGATGAAGATGCTAGTTCTAAACCGGAAAAGACTAAAGGTAAATATAAATACCAATTTAAAACTTTAAGGACCAGCCCATGCTCACTACGAAAAACTCAAAATGCACATGTCGCCTATCGTTTGGTTGTAGACAAAATCTTTGGCTGTAGACAAAATCTTTGGCTGCCATTCGAATTTATTCGGAATAAATTGAAGTGAAAGGAATAATTCCTTTCACCACAAATGATGATGTATACCCACCACAAACGATGATGTATACCTATTCCAAATGCCTTGGTTGTTCTTTAAAATTACTCAGAATTTCCACAAACTAAACTAACCTCCCCAATGGCAACCTATGGTCAATTTGGATGAATTGTTACATAACTATGATCCACCATTTTTTTCCTATTGTTTCCAACCCTGTGGTATGTTAGATATTCATAAGCTCTATGTTTGTGCTTTTTAAAAAATTGTCTCTATGTTAATTTGAACATTTTTTATAATCTGACAATAAAAACGATGCTTTACAATTGATAAAAATTATTTTCATAAAGAACATGAACAATTTTGATACACACAAGCGTCGAGACTGAAGCACACCAACAAATCAGAACAAATAGGTAAACAATTGTAGATACTATACCAAAACCGACCTTAAGTTTGCAGTATACAAATGTTCTACGAGAAAAAGGGTAAATGGTTCTCATTTTCGTGTGCGAGAATCAAATACAAAAAGGTATTTCACATTCAATAAACAAATTGATTTGTTATTTCAAGACATACATTTATTTTTTTTATTAGTTAAGCTTCAGTTAGAGTGTTATTTTAATTATTTTTTTCAACGATTTTGACATAACAGGGCGCATGAATATCAGGGTCGAAAGGAGCAGCCAATCACAGTACACGAAATTGCGGCGCCAGACGGGTTGTTTACCCAGTTTCCTCCGCTCAGTACATTTCTCTGCTGCAAACTTAAGCTCGGTTTTGGTATAGTCATGAAAAACTGTATCCAATATCTCTATAGGTTAACACATTGGTGGAGTTAGTTTAAGTTTTGGAAGTTCATGTACCCTTAAAGAGTAAATAATTAATGGAAAATATAACCTTCATTTTTATCCTGTTTGTATAGTTTTTTTTTATTAATCTCAATTCATAAGTTTTTAATTTTCATTAAAACAATTGTGTTAATACATTATTTCAATTCTAATACAGTGCTTTTGTTGTTGTTGTTTCTAATGCCACTCGGTAACCGAGCCCTGAATAGAGGGCTACCCGATTTAAGGCGAAGAGGGCAGCTTCCGTTTTTATTGAGCGCCACAAGGGAGGAAGTCCGACTGTTGCCCGCCAGCATGACACATCTGTTTTACAGGAAGGTCCTTTTCACACATCCATTCTCACTCACATATCGGAATTTTGATCCAGATCAAAGGCCGATAACCCCCTGATCTGGCACCCCCAGAGGTATTAATTTGGTATGGGAACATGGAGGACTTTGTGACCACGACATATTTAACGTGCCCCAGCCACCATTAGTCAACACGGCGGTCTTTAGCCGAGTACAAGCGCCGACCCAGCGAGCGCCGCCGAGGACAGAACTCGCATCCCTTCCGATGGGAGCACGACGAACGAATTTTTCTCAATTTATCCTGATTGTAACAAACTATTCTTGTTTTTATAAACATCAAACATTTTGGAATCAAACATTTTCATGTATTTTTGATACACCCTACTAATTTTAAAATAATCTATTTTTTTTTGTTGATGTATTGTTCATTTCAAAATCTTTGGAATAAATTTTAAAAAAGTTATGTTTAGAATGTTAACATTAATACACGTTTGCCAGATTTATTAATGTATTTTATGTTTTAAGGGGAGGAAGACAAATCTATGCCTAAATTATCCCACAAAGAGAAAAAGAAATTAAAGAAAACGGTAATCATACAATTTTTTACAAATGAATTTTAATGTTGATCCCTAATTTTTTTTCATTTTATAATGTACTGAAAAACATTTTTGATTTGCAGTTGGAATACCAAAAGCAGATTGAAACTTTGGCCGGTAGAGTAGTTGACGATCAATTCACAGTTTCTCAAGCTGAGAAAACAGCTGGTCAACAGTCATTGTTAGAAAATGCTGTTGATATCAAGGTTATAAACCTTTACTTTTCCTATAATTGAAACTGGTATTAAATCTATTAATATAAAGCATTATCAACTCAAAATATTATATTTTAAAATGTGATAACTTAGTTATTTTAAATTTAGTTATCAATTTTTTTTTAGTTTGTACTCTTTAGTTGACTTTTGACCCTTACGAAATTATAAACATGGAACAATTTTGTATGTTTACACAATATTTTAATTATTCTTCATATAATAGCAAGTTTTTTTTTCTAGATTATAATTTTTCAATATCTACTATCTTATTAGAAAAATATTTAAGACTGATTTTAATAACTCTTGCATTAGGTGGATAATTTTTCGATATCAGCTAGAGGTAAAGATCTCTTCATAAATGCTAGTTTGCACATTACGGCTGGTAGGAGATATGGATTAGTTGGGCCAAATGGGTAATTCATTTTGTAATGTTATGTATATTTTATTACATTATAGTTAAAAGTGTATTTTACATTGATTAAAATATTTTAGGCATGGTAAAACAACGTTATTGAAGCATATTGCAAACAGATCCTTGAATATTCCGCCTAATATTGATGCTTTACTCTGTGAACAAGGTATGTATAAGTTATTATTTTCTTACTGTGGTGACACATAATACTGACGAATCATGGGCGAACTCATGATTTTCTCAGAAGTAGAAGACAATATTTTTTATATAGTTGTCTTTCCAATAAAAAAAATGGTTTCATTTGTTTGTCAAAACTTTGAATCCCTAAGAAAAAAGGGTCCAAATTGCAATTTTTTTCTGGTTTAAGCAGGGTTTTGCCTACTGCGATTTCGTGTTAGGTGATTTTTTAGTATTACCTTTGAAGGAGGCTGGGGAATGGCTTTCAGTTTATCTTAAGCAAAATTTTGTGTTAAGCAAGTTCGCGTAAACGAGGTTCTACTAAAATTGAATATTTTTTCTATGTATAGAGAAACTGTTTAGTGAAATATTGTTAAGTAAAAATTAAAAACATCGCTGACGCTGATCACTATTTTATTAGAGGTTGTTGCTGATGACACCCCTGCAGTGGATGTTGTTTTGAAATCTGATGCAAAGCGTTGTGAACTGTTGGATGAAATGAACAAATTAGAAGAAGAGACTAGTAAAGGTTCCTTGAAAAATCAGGAGCGTCTAAATGAAGTATGTATTTGAATGTACAGGGTACATAATAGAGAAACGTATAGCATTTAGGACTTTCTGTAGTATTAGGTCGGATTACTATTAAGTCAATTTATTAAGTGGAGTCGGATGGTTCTATCTGGTCATTTTAATTTACCTTACTTTAGGATCATTTTTCTCAGGAACTATATATATTATGAGAGAATGACTAATAGAAATAGAATAACTTATCATTATAAACTTTTTTATATTTTATTCCTTACATATATATCTTTTTACATTATATCTTTTTGATCTAAACTGAGGACATTTCGAAACATTAAAAAAGACTTTTACTGTGATATTTTTAAAAATATGTATTGAAAAACACAAAAAATCAGATTTAAAGTTATATAATTTTTCTATCTGATATATTTAAAATTCCTCAGTTTATATTAAAGAGAGGGAGAAAAAAATACAAAACAAAATATGTTAATATATTTTATAGTCCCTGAGGATCATGTTCCTAACTGTTGAAAAACCTTATATTTCAGGAAACGTAAAAAAAAAAAAAAGGTTTTGGTAACTCTCAAAAAAGCTTATAAAAGAGAACCACTAAACAGAAATAGATAATCTTGGTCTTAAATTAAAGCTACTAAAGAAAAGCAGAATAAAAAAAAATGGAAAAACAGAAAATCAACATTTTTGACCCAAACACCCATCGGACCCCCATTAACCAATAAAATGTTTTTCTTTTTATGTTTTACTTTTTATAAATTACTTCCTATATCCTTCTAAAGGAGTTATATGTTATTTCTACAAATAAAAGATATTTTTTTAATTACTGTTCAGGTATATGAAGAGTTGAGAATCATTGGGGCTGATTCTGCTGAAGCCCGTGCTAGACGTATTCTCGCTGGTTTAGGTTTCACCCGAGAAATGCAAGATCGGGCTACAAAACATTTCTCTGGTGGTTGGAGAATGAGAGTTTCTCTTGCTAGGTAAGCTTATTCTTGATTGATCTTAATTGCATTTTAGAAGCATACAATCAAGATTACATTGTTAAAAACATACAAAGTTTGGAATTTTGTTTGTTAGTTTTATACTCTCAAAAATAAGCCTGATGATTTTAAAATGATCTGGTATGTGGGCAGTTCTAAAGTAATTTTTTTTTTATTTCAGATGCAACACACTTGTGAAATTTATTTTTTAAAGTCACTTTAAATACATGTAAAAGTGCTTATAAGGGTTGTAGAATTATGAAAAAAAGTTAATTAAAGCTCATTGTAAAAAAATAATAAGGGATGGCATTTAAAAAAAACGATGCTAAAGAAACCGGTCTAAGCTGGCTTTACCAAAAAACTATTTTTCCATGAAACAACAGTAAAAAAAAAAAAAAGGTTAGTCTTACAACTGGTTTCGGTTTTCCATCCCTAGATCATTGTTAGGGTATGGAACGAACAGTAAGAAAATTCATAATGTTTTCCTGTCTTTTTTTGTATTGAAACTAACTCCAGTTTAATAAAAATATATTTTTTACTCTTCATACACCACTTCAACATGTTTATAGAAAAAAAAATTCAATTATAAAGCCAAAATTAAAGGGGGAGGGGGGGGGGGACTGTCTGTAAGGAAAGCAATGAAGCCACCCAGTTCATTTTACTGGAGTTGTTTTTAAAAAAACTTTTGGGATTATTGGAAAAGTATAGTAAAAAAATGCAGCTACTAACTGAAACATGAGTTTTTTGCAATACACTTTTCATGATTAAAGAATCAGAATCACTGTAACTCCATCTAGTGGCTCTCTTCACCACTTTAGAAATGGGGTCAGTAAATGTTTCAAAACCCAGGGACAAAGTTATGAGAAGAGAAATACATATTATAAATATTGAAGCCAAAATTTTATGGAAGGAATTTGTTAAGATATAGTATTAGTTCAATTTAAAATCCAAATGAATGTAATTTTTAGCTCAAAAATGTGTTAGTTTGAGCACGAAACTGAAAATTTGACATTTGGGAGATGTGATGGTAAGGAATTTTTTGCATTGTTGTGTGACCTTAATTTTTTTGGAGTTTCTTTGTTTTAAAATTCTGTTTTGCAATTATATAAAAACCAGTTAATTGGTATAATAAGAAAAAAAAGTTATGCCCAAGGGACATAAAATTAAAAATTATGGTAGAATGGCCTGTAAGCAGTAAAATATTATTGGTTTTTTATTGGTTTTGGGGTGTAACTTTATTTTTTTTTGTACTTCACTCATAAACAGGATTCGAACACATGAACTTTCCTACTGAGCTGGTGATATACTATTCAGTGAGTTTTAACTGTTGAATTATGATTAAATGCTTAACATTACAATTACGAAGAAGGAAATAGACAGTTGGAGACGATGAACTACCCGCAGCAGAGTTTATCTATCCATTACAATTGAAGGCCGTGGGGATTTGTAGAAATAAACCGACACAAGTATTTGTTGTAAATAAAACGAATACTTTATTGTAAAAAGAACATGTATATATATTAAAAGTAAAATGTATAGCGACACCTGGCGCAGATAAAATGAAACAATAAATTTGCATGTTACCAGTCTTTGGTGATGCCAACAAACTCCCCCTTGGGAAGATGCAAATTTAACACAACAAAATTAGGCATCCTTAATCAGTCCAACTTGATCTAGAGTCCACAATAGTTTGGTTTCAGGTACTGCTTTAGTACAAAAGTCTGCTAACATTTTATCAGTAGTACAGTGAATTAACTTTATTTTATTATTCTCAATGAGATCTCGAACGAAATGAAATTTTAAATTTACATGTCTAGTTTTAACAGAAGATTTAGCAGCCTTGCACCAATCTATTGCGGCTTTGTTATCACAATGTATTTCAATGGGATAGTTTACATATTTTGAACAATTTAACTCTTCTAATAAATTACAGATCCAAATCAGATTCTTAGTAGCATCAGCAATTGCAAAAAGTTCAACTTCACAAGTAGACATTCCTACCGATTTTTGTTTATTTGCTTTCCAAAGAATTAAAGACTTACCAAACATAATAACTGACCCGGAGAAAGATTTTCCTCCTTCAGCATTTCCCCAACTTGAATCAGTATTAACACAAATATGATCAACACTTTTGTCATAAAATAAAATACGATCTTTAGAACCTTGTAAGTATCTTAGAACTCTCTTCAATTGCATGTAATGACTCTTTTCAGGTTTTTGGTTATATTGTGATAATAAACTAATCACAAAACTTAAATCGGGACGAGTACGATTTGCAAGATACGATAATTCACCGATCAATTCTAAATACTTAGTTTTATCAACTAATTCTTCCGGTTCACCCGAAATTTTTTCTTGCGATTTAGAAATAGGAACTTTAACAGATTTACAATCAGTCATACCATGTTTTTCCAGTATATTTTCTATATACTGCTTTTGGGAAATTCCAATCCCATTTTCATTTATACTAATTTCTAAACCGAGAAATTTACCAGTTTTAGTAGTTTCGTTGAGTTCAAAATGATTTCGCAACTTGCAAATAATACCGTTACTTACATTCTGATCACTGCTAAAAAATCCAAGATCATCTACATAAACACATATAGCAAAGAAACAGTTCGGATCATCTAAAACAAACACACAATTATCAGAGGCAAGTTGTTTGAGTCCAATATTTAATAGCACAGATTTCAATTTGTGATTCCAATTTCTTCCGGATTGAGGCAATCCATAAATACTACGCTTAAGTTTACAAACCTTATTCTCACCGTATTCAAATCCCGGAGGATTTGACATGTATACAGTTTCTTTCAAATCACTGTGTAAATAGGCTGTTGAAATATCAAAAAATTGAACAATTAAATCTAGTTTTGAAGCTAATGACAGCAACAATCTGAAAGATTCTATATTAACAACTGGAGAATAACATTCATCATAATCTAAAGATTTGATTTGATTAAATGCAGATGCAACAAGACGTGCTTTATATCTTAAACCGTTTGAATCTTGTTTAAGATTATAAACCCATTTACTTTTAACAATTTTTGCATTATCAGGTTTATCAACTATTTCCCACACGTTATGTTTTTCTAGCGATTTTAATTCCCGTTTCATTGCATTTAACCAATCGTTCGAATTTCTATTGGACATGGCTTCCTCGTAGTTATTCGGTATGTCACTAGTTACTAAAGATGTTAAGTTTGGTTTTAATCTTTCTGATCGTCTCACGCCTTCATCTAACAATTTTTGCTCATGCTCTAAACACTGTTGACGATGTATTTCCTGGGCTTTTACTTTTGTCATTCCGAGTGGTCTACCTCGCTGTTTTTGCGACTCACTTTCTATAATGGATTCGGATAGGTCGGAGTTTGGTTCAAAAACTATAAGATTTTTATTACTTTGCAAATTTTCTACATTTGATCTAATAAATCCGTTATTAAAGTGTTTTTCTATATCCCAATTAGTATCAAAAGAATATTTTATTAGATTTGAACCTTTTAGATTTTCATTAAATTTTACGGACCGTTCTTCAATTACTCGGTTTTCCTCTACGTTATAGATACGATAAGCTCGTCTTTCTCGAGAATAACCAATCATAATACCAGTTTTCCCAGGAATTTGCAATTTATTACGAGACACTTTAGGTGTATGATAATAAGCTATGCAGCCAAATACTTTAAGATATGAAATGTTAGGTTTAATTTGGAAAAATAACTCGTACGGAGTTTTACTCTTCGATTGTCTGGGAGTTAAGTTAGATACATGGGTACTACAAGCGATAGCTTCCGCCCAAAACTTTAAAGGTAGTCCGCTATCATAAATTATAGTTTTAGCGCGATCGCAAAGTACTCGAATCGCTCTTTCACTTTTTCCGTTGCTGGAAGGATTATAAGGAACAGTCTTCTCATGAAATATACCGCATTCTTCGAAATAAGATTTCAACTCCTTATTTACAAATTCACCCCCATTGTCAGATCTAAAACGTTTAATTCGTTGACCCAACAAGTTCTCGTACTTAGATTTAAATGCCTTTATCGCGTTGGTGGCTTCACTTTTATGTTTTAAAAAATACGTGAAATACATTCCAGAATAGTCATCTACAATAACAAGAAAATATTTAGAACCATTCAATGAATTCACAGGCATTTCACCACATAAATCTACATGAATCAATTCTAGCACAGATTTGCTCTGGTTTTGAGTAATTGATTTATGAGGTTTATTGGTAATTTTGCTAACACTGCATACATCACAATCAAATTTTGTTACTTTATTAAAACTAGTTGAATTTCTAATTAAGTTATCATTTACCATTTTATTCATATACTCATAATGCAAATGGCACAATCGTCTATGCCAGAGATCACTCGAATCACTGTTAGCATAATTGCATTCATTTTTCATGGGTTTAGCATTTGGTTTAAATTTAACTATTAAACGCTTATTTATTTTATTTGCTTTAAGAATCAATCTATTCGTATTATCAGTAACAAGCATATAGTTATTCTTAGACGTGATTTGAAACCCTTTTTCTAATAAAGTTGTCAACGACAGTAAATTAAATCTTAATTCAGGCACATAAATAACATTTAATATATCTAAATTATCATCTTTATATTTAACCTTAACAGTTCCTGTACCTTTAGTTTTTAGTGTAGTATCAATACCAGCTAACTGAACTTCATTATCACTATTTTCAAAATTAGAAAACCATTTTAAGTTATTTACCATATGTGCTGTTGCACCACTGTCAATTATCCAAGTGTCAGAATCATCCGAAGCTGGTAAGTTGTCGGAGCACACGGTCAAAGCGGAGTTGTCCCTCCAACCGCGTGTTTTCTGGCTGTTGTCACTAAAGATTGAATTTCGGCGCTTGCTGGTTGACCGGGAATACTTCTGCTGATTCAATCTCTTGTAGCACGTCTTCCAGACATGCCCCCGTCCAGAGCAGTAACCGCAGGTCTTCTCGGATCTTCTAACGGCAAATGCTTGCTCACTCCTTGGGCTGGATCCACTTCCTCGTTGAAACGTTTGTTCTTCTTCGCGTAAAGTCTCCAAGATGTCGTCTAGTGATTTGTCTCTTTGGGTCTTCAGAATCTCACGAACTCCGGCGAACTTTGCATTGAGACCACGAACGACATAAAATACTAGTTCTCGACTGGATATCACAAGTCCGAGGCTTGCACACTTCGTAACCAGTCCTTTGGCTCGTGCGACGTAATCGTTGGCTAGTTCACTGTCCAACATTCGTAAATTCTTAACTTCTTGGCTGGCGTCTATCTTTCTATCATCGATTCCACCCGTACAGTCGGTCTTTATTTTCGCCCATAAAACTTTAGCATTCTTTTCCATACCGTACTGGAGAACATACTGGTCGGATAACGAGAGTTTTATAATCGACACAACTTTAGAGTTTTTCATAGTCCAGTCTTTATGGGTCGCGTCGTCTGACTTTGGTTCATCATTTTCTATTACGTCAGAAAGTCCTTTCAATGATAAAACTGCTTCGAGTTTAATTGACCAAATATGGTAGTTTTGTCCATTCAGGAGTGGAACAGAAGTTGCGTTATCAAGACTAAGCATTTTTCTAATTGATTGATTAAATTTCTAGATATAGCACGAGAGCGAAACTTTTCTATACAACCATGCGGAACCACGGGCCGCTACCACATGAAGGCCGTGGGGATTTGTAGAAATAAACCGACACAAGTATTTGTTGTAAATAAAACGAATACTTTATTGTAAAAAGAACATGTATATATATTAAAAGTAAAATGTATAGCGACACCTGGCGCAGATAAAATGAAACAATAAATTTGCATGTTACCAGTCTTTGGTGATGCCAACAATATGTACATTTTAATGCACTGTTTAATAGAAGAAATTTCTTTCATACATTTTGTAGTGGTGTTTTTATGGATACAACATCTGACGTGCATCTTTTATTAAATTGATTTTAAATACCATTTTTTCTGCCATAGTTAGGCAGCTTATTTTCTTAAATTCTGAGTTTAAGCAATATTTTTCTTTATTAGAGCACTGTTTATGGAGCCAACTTTACTTCTTCTTGATGAACCTACTAATCATTTAGATTTGAATGCTGTTATTTGGCTTGATAAGTAAGAACTGTTTTAAAGTTTAATTTTTTTAACAAATAATTGTCAAACATAAACTTTTTATGTGATATTTGCAATTTCCTATCTTTGTAGTTAGCGTAACCAATGTCTAGGAAATTTATTATTAAATTTTTTTTACAAATTATTAAAATATAAATTTTGTAATTTAAATTGAAAAAACTAGAATATTAAATATAAGTGTTATTTAATGGTTATTACTATTTTCTTCTAATAAATAAGTATTGATATTATGTAAAAAAAAAACTTGAAAATAATCTCAGAATGCAACATTTCGTTCTTTTAGTTACCTTCAAGGATGGAAGAAAACCTTGCTGGTTGTTTCTCACGATCAAAGTTTCTTGGATAATGTTTGCACAGACGTTATTCATTTGGACAACCTTAAGTTATATTATTATAGAGGAAACTACAGTAAGATTTTAAACATTTGTTCTTAATGGCGCTGTTAACACATAAATGTGTTTGAATTATTTATCTATCTATTCATTTGCCAGGTCTGTTTAAAAAAATGTATGGGCAGAAAAAGAAAGAATTACTGAAAGAATATGAAAAGCAAGAAAAGCGACTAAAAGATATGAAGGCGTCAGGAAAATCTACTAAAGTTGCTGTAAGTATTCATTTTAAGTACTTATTTTCACATGTTTATATACTTGTTCTATTATTCTCATTAATTGTTGTAAGTATTCATCAAAACTGCCTTGATGTGGTGTGTAACCTGTTCAAAAATAAAATGTACCTTCATACTTTTATGTGTTCTAAAATATTTGTTTTTACTAAATTGAACTATTTTGAGACTTATATTTAAAATAAATGTGTTCAAGATAAAAAGTTTTGTATATTTGTGTGTAGATCCCATGTGATGGGGTTGTGTTTTTAAGTTTTGATATTAACATATGTTGTGCTCATTTGATTCAAATACCTTATCAGGAGATAATAAATGTAATAATTTAATTGTGTATCAGTTGTATAATTTTCTTTTTTAAAAGAATATTTAATTTTCTTTTTCAGGAAAAAGTTACAAAAGAAGCGCTAACAAGAAAACAGCAGAAAAATAAGAAGCCTGCAAATGATGAGGAATCTGGGCCCACTGAACTTATTAAAAGACCCAGGGACTATTTGGTCAAGTTTCATTTTCCCAATCCCCCTCCTCTAAATCCACCTGTTCTAGGATTACATAGTAAGCATTTTGCCATTGATTTATATTGTTGAAATAATTTTTACTTTATTCATTAATGTCTTAAGTTATGGTACTGGATCAATTAAGAAGCCATAATTTAAATTACCTCTTAGTGTTTTGTGGTAACCTTTACTTTTATAGCTTTCAAGAAAATGTTCCATGAGAATGGACACTTTAAACATTTTGTATACAAAGAAGCGGGGGGAAGTAGATTACTTTCCTCTTTGCTAACTTATATTTCTTTAAATAAAATAGTCAAGCATTTTTATTGATTTTTTTTATTTTAAAATCTTTTCCTAATTTTCAAAAAGATATATTTTTTCTATCAAATTATTTTGCTCCGTAACCACATTTTATTCTCTTTCTAGATGTAGATTTTGCATTCCCTGGGCAGCCTCCACTTTTTAAGAAAGTGGACTTTGGTATCGACATGGATTCAAGAGGTATTTTTTAAAAAGAAAATAATTTGCTTAAGATTACCTTAATTATTTTTATATCTAGAATTATTGTCAAAATAACTCTTTACTTGAACTAAATATAGCCTACCCTTTCCCCTTTGCTATTAAAAGAATAAATGTAGTTTACATTATTGTCAATATATTTTCTTAAGCCTACTAGAAACAGCGACTGTACTAAAGCTGTTTCTCAAAATCTATGTTTTCAGATGATTAGAAATGTAGGTTTAGTTGCCATCTATCTTTAGTTTAAACTGTCAAGTGTTTGGTAGAGGGCACTGGAATAAAAACAACCAAAACAACTTTTTCCAAACAGGTTTCCCGCCAATTTATACCAGAACCCTTATCGGCGACATATTTTCTTCTCGGGAGACATATTAAAAAGGGGTTGTTGCAAAACATTAAACCGTTTATGTCTTCATAGTTAATAGGAATTATGGATTCTATATAATTTTGTTTTTTGCAGGGTTCGTACAATCCTGAAAAAACCCTTTTAAAAATTAATTTTCTTAAAAATCTAAAAAAAGTCATTAATACCCCTTAAAAAAAGTAAAAAATCTTTAAAAAAACCCTTAAATTTTGGTAAACTTCAAAATTTCTTTTTTTGTTAAAATATTCTTTTGCTTGTATGCTATTGATATATAAATTTTAAAATGTATCATATCCTGATTGCTAGACAAACTAAATATTTAAATGTAAATGCACATTAACTACATGTTTAGTTAAATTTTCGGTGTACTATATTTATAAAATAAAAATCTTTTTACTAAAGGATTTGCTTTCTAAGCTATCATTCTTATTTTCGTTGACAGACAATAGCTGTTAAAGCCGCATTGAAAGCTCTTCTGTTCTAAAAAAATCATAGAAATTTTCTTAAAGTCCTTAAAAACTCCTTAATTTGTATGTCAAAAAAGCTGTATGAACCCTGTTAGGGAGTAAAATAAAAGTTCATCACTTAACCCTCTGAGGTATATGCAAATTGGCTGAAGTGTAAACTTGTTTTCACTGCATGCATGAGATTTAATTAGATTTTTTAACTGAAAATTTTATTTCTTAAACTTTTAGTCATTATATTGCTGTTGTTGATGGTTATAAATGACTACTCCATGCTTAAAAATATAAAATTTAATATACTTATTAAATTTATAAATTAAAAAAAATGTGTGTTGCTGGAAAACCTGACAGCCAGGTGATGAGTTTATGTATTTTTTTTTTATGAGTTTTTGTATCCGTCAAAGGGTTAAAGGAATTCAATTTAATTCATGTTTGTTTTTATTGTATTCATTTTCAGTGGCAATTGTGGGACCAAATGGAGTTGGAAAAACAACATTTTTACGACTGTTAACTGGTGAAATAACTCCAGTAAGTTTCCAAATATTAATGACTAATAGATATTTAGCATTTTAAATTTCAACTTAAAAGTTATTTTTTAAAACTAAAGTTTGGTTGCTATATTTGCTATGATTCCATTCGTTTTTTCAAAAACACTTTCAAGTACGAAACCTAACAGGGAGTGTTTAAAATTAACACAATTTAGTTGCGATTAATTCTTGCATTGTTTAATTCTAGAAACATTTTGTACATGATTTTTACTAGTCTTTAAATAGTGTTTATTGAGACTAAAGTTGTAAGTTTTTCCTTTTCAAAAGGTCTGGTTACTGAGTATTTTTTTTGTGCATATTTGTCTATCATTTGACCCTACTGATATTTGTTTTAACATTTCAGACCCAAGGTGAACAAAGACAAAATCACCGACTTGTAAGTTACATTGTATTTTAATTCTGATTTGGAAAATTTTAATTTTTGAGAATTTAAACTTGCTCACTATTATTCCATCTTCAATAAGAGTGTTATCAAATATATTTTTAAACTTATAGAGAATTGGAAAGTTTGATCAGCATTCTGGAGAACAATTGAATTTGGATGAAACACCTGTAGAATACCTTCAGGTATTAATCTCTAACTGTAGCTTAATAATGGCTAGTTTCTTTCATACTGCATTTATGCATTATGGTTAATGTGTAATTATTTTCAGAGGCTGTTTAACTTAAATTATCAAGATGCCCGTAAGCAACTTGGAAGCACTGGATTAGTGAGTCATGCTCATACAATCAAGAATAGAGATCTTTCTGGAGGTCAAAAAGCTAGAGTTGCTATGGCTGAATTGGCATTAAGAGCTCCCGATGTTCTTATAATGGTAAGCTTTTTAATAATCACCTGATATGTGATATCTTTATGTGAATTTAAAAGCTGTCATTTGAAAAAAAAATAGCCTTATTAGCCACTGGGTGGTACTTAAAAGTTTGTTTCCCATAAAGTTTAAATAAGGAAAGTAATTCAGTCTTTTAATGGTAAGCTTTTAATAATCACCTGATGTATGATATTTTTATGTGCCTTTAAAAGCTGCCATTTGAAAAACAAATAGCCTTAATAGCCTAATAAATTAAAATATTAATTACTGCATACATATCTCTTCCAACTATTTATATTTTATCTGTCAATATTTTAAACTTTTTTTTCAATAGTGAAAATTTTATATATTTAGAAAAAAACTAATATATATTTGAAAATCTTAACAAATATTAAGTTATTACTTGCTTATAGGATGAACCGACAAATAACCTTGACATCGAGTCAATTGATGCTTTAGCCGATGCTTTAAATGCATTTGAAGGAGGTAATCAACAATTTCTGTTTTATTAAAAATTTTATTATTATAATCTAATTATTCTTTTCATAAATCAGGTTAAGTGATATTGAAAAATCTATTTTTAATTAACGAACAATCATTTTAAAAGTACATTAAAATTTGTATATTACTTTATATATTTGCAACTTTGCCCTGTTATTGTTTATTAGGTGACCTTAAATATTTGAAAAAATGTACATCAACATTGATTTCCATCCCCCTAAAAAAATGTTTTAACAGTAAAGTTATTTCCCTATTAGAAATTAAAAAAATCTTTTTTTCTATAGGTCTTTTATGTTTACTAAAACAAAACTTTTAGTTTTTTAAGTTAAAACTTAGGTTTTTTAAAACTTAAGTTAATTTATTTTCTTGTAAATTATCTAACATCATTAAACATAATTTCAATATAAACATAGTAATATTATTGTTAATTTTCCATCTTCATTAGGTGTTATCATTGTTACTCACGACGAACGTTTGATCAGAGAAACCAATTGTCAACTGTGGGTTATTGAAAACCAAAATATCGATGAAATCGATGGAGACTTTGATGATTATAGAAAAGAATTGCTAGAAAGCCTAGGAGAAACCATTAATAATCCAAGTATAGCAGCCACAGCAGCTATGATACAAGTTGATTGACCTTTACCCTGTGTTTAAATCTAATTTAATAAAGTTTATTTCTTTAAAAATTATTTGTTGAATATGTATTTTATTCAAATCCTGTAAAACAATATAGTAAACTATTTTTACAGGTATGTTTTAAATTTTGCAGATTCCCGTGTATGACCTTAGCAATACTCTTTGCAAATGAAGTGTTTTCAAACAAAATGAGTAAAAAGCAGAGTCCCTTGTCTAATGCTATTTCTTTCCAAAAGTCAAAACTAACTGCAAACAAAGTTTCTTCAAAGAAATTATTTGTAAGACATTCCAATTACAACAAATTGACTTGTTTTAAAACCTGTCAAAACCACCTTACTACAGTAAAACCGACACTAAGTTTGCAGTATACAAATGTTCTACGAGAAAAAGGGTAAATAGTTCTCATTTTCGAGTGTTAGGATCGAATAAAAAAAAAGGTGTTTCACATTCAATAAACAATTTTATTTGTTATTTCAAGATATAAATTTATTATTTTTATCAGTTTAGCTTCAGTTAGAATGTAATTTTAATTATTTTTCCCTTCGATTTTGACGTAACAGGGAGCACAAATATCAGGGTCAAGGAAGCAGTCAATCACAGTAGGCGAAATTTTGGCGCCAGTTGCGTTGTTTACCCAGTTTCCTCCGCGCAGTACATTTCTCTGCTGCAAACTTAAGGTCGGTTTTAGTATAGATAAGACCCCAGTTTCACCAATGAGAAATTTGTTTGCACATACAAATTTCTGAGGCTCGGGAGTATTTTTCAGCCAGTATTTTTTTTTTTTGGCTTGGGGTATGAGTTTTTTAAAATAAGGTATGTATATAAATGCTCATATAATGTATTTTTTTTATATTTTATGATGCATTTATCAGGTAAATCTGCCAAATTATTTACAGTTTTGTGTTTGTGGACAGTGTGGTTGATTCGCGCCTCGAATGCTAATAGCTCCAGCACCCTTGCTTTTTTTTATTAGAATTTCTATGTTTTAGAGAATCCAAAACTAAATTTGCTAAGAACATTTGACAAATTAAATTTTTAAAATGCCAACATCTTGCTGTGTTGATGGTTGTTTAAATTATTTGTTCTCTATTGGCAACACTGGAAGTCAAAGTACAAGCATCTGGATTAGCTTTTAAATTGCCCTAGTTAGCTATGTTATAATCTCTATGTACTTTGAAGTATGATTAGAGGGTGCCCTTTTTTTGGCATTAGTTTTTTCTCAACCATGAAGTAATCTAGAAGTTGAATTTGAAAGGCATTTTGAGAAAATATTAGTCTTAATAGTGTTAGATAAAATATAATTTTCCTTAAATCCATTTGCAAATTTAAGTTTTCTTTTTAAGGCATGTGGGAACATTAATTTTTTATGTTAAAATCAGAAGTTCCTATTATAAAATATTTAGCAGCACAAAAAATTGAAATGTTCAAGAACATTTATACAATTGCTAGAAAATAAGCAAATAATTAAAAATATAACTGTACTGCAAATTATTGTGGTTACATGAAAACTGTCACTTTTGGTTTAGAATAAATTTAAAACACGTAGAAGTTTAAAAATTATTTTAAAAAAAAAAACCGAATTAATCCGTCACTAATTAGTTCCACACTAACAATCCTTTCAAGAAATATATAACACTATAAAACTTGATTCCCTGTGGACGTTAACGTTATAATATCTTTATAATGACAATTATATTGGACAAGCTTATAATGAAAATTTTTTAGTATCTCCTTGCCTATAACAGTAAAATTATTTATTTTAATGATATTTTTTTAAAATTTGTTTTTTTGCTACTTTGTTAACAAATTATTTTAATTTAACTTTTATTTATTATTTAAACTATCAAATAGGGTTAAAATTTATTCAATAGATATCGCTTTGTAACACTTTGACGCATATTTTACATGCTTTCCCATACTTAATATTCAACACTGTTTAGAACGTTAAAAGTTGAACTTCATGTCCCTTGAAATGAAGCTATAATTGGATCATACTATAATATTTTATTTAAAAAAAACTGCCTTGAGAGGTTCCCGTGCTAAAGTATTGAATGACTCTAGAAACTACATTTTCATATTTAATTAAAAGCAAATACAAGAAGTTACAAATCAAAAAGGGCAATATATCATCTCAAAATATCAAATAGAAAATGTAAATAGTTTTCTAGGTGCAGCTTTTAAAATCTCTGGACTGGTGGCAGGTTAAACAAGGCTTCCTTATAAGTGTCTCGTTCCACAGGATAACCTCTTGTCCTCGCAAAGGCATCAAGGGCTTGGGCAGGAGTGTAACGAAGATTCTCTATGAGATACCTACACAGCAGATATCCAGTTCGGTTGACACCATGAGTACAATGCATGGCAATGATCTTCCCATTATTTCTTGGATACCACACAAATCTTCTGACGATGTCACTGAACTGCTGGTACACTTCTTCAGAGGGCACAAAATGTCCAGCACACATTACCTTGGCATACTCTATTCCTTGGCTTGTAAATTCGCGAGGATCGTAGTAGGGTGGAGTTTTGTAGGTAGTATCGATAACCAAGCCAACGTTTGGAATACCTGTCATAACATCTGTAGGAGTCCATTTGTGCTGATGCATGTAATCATTAAGGAAGCGATGATCGGGTAAAGGCGCTTTTATGGGAATGATGCGGGCATCAAAAAATGCTTCTTTCATTGGAAAGTAGTCCAACCATCTGTCAGGTATTTGTTTCTTCTTCCCCATTTCAAAAGATAGATTTCGCTTCAGGAAAACTTCAAACGGGCAGTTGATATGAAAGTCAGTTTTCGGCAAATCTTGCGCAGCAGATACTCTTAGCTTAAAATAAAATAGGCACAAACAGTGACCTTTGTCGTAGTTGGAAGACTTTATGCAAGGATTTTATCTCATTCTGTACTTTGGAACAAAATAAATATAGAACTTTTTATTATTTAATTTCACTTTCACGTGCAATATCAATTTAGTTCCAGAACTGAAACTTTTTTGTTTACACATCATATGCTTCCATTTCACTTCTAATCTCTAGAAAACTTCTCAAAATTTAAGGAAATAAAATTAGTTGAAATTTGAAATTCATTAAATATATATGCAACTATTTCTTTTAATGGGCGTATTTAGGTCTTTAAATTAAACAAAAACGTTAAGTTAAAATAGTCGCCGTAAAGTTACATGAAGTGTTTTATCAGATATCAATCTTGTCACTTGAAGGGGTTTTAAACATTACGAGGCATATGAACTAAAACAAAAACCAAATAAAGAAAAAATAACCTGTCTGGAAGCAATAAACCAGTGTATTCCCCAGCGACCCGGAGAGGCTTTATCCCTAAAGTGCTGCAGAAGCGACCAGACGGCCATTACAAGACTTAAAAGTGGACACATTAGATCTCTGTGTTACACGAATGGGAAGAAGACCTTTCCTATCTGCCCGAAGTGTTCCATCAAACAGGCGGCACCCGACCACATCCTGGACTGTCTGGGACTTTCCAGACACGATTTGTATGAAAATCCAGTCATGGTCCTAGACTTTTTACGAGTGACAAACATTATAGACCTAGTTTAGCTCTGCTAAACCAAGGAGATAAGCAACAACAACAACAACATTCCCCAACTGAACTGAACGAACTGCTATGGTTTGTTTATTTTCCTGACAGTTGTTGTAAACTGTGATGTTGGGCTGTAGGGAGCCTAGTGGTCAAAGGATCTCAGCTTGAGATCGGAAGGTTGAGAGTTCGAGACCCGGTCGCCACTGAAGACCTACCGAGTATATGCGGAGTACGTGCTCGTAAAATCTGTTGGGTCCGAAAGTCCTGTGGTCGGTCATTGCGCAGTTTACCATGGGTACAGGTTCCTGGAGAAAATTTCCCTCCCCTTCAGGGACATGTCTAAATTGTGGAGGTGGCGCGTGATAGATGGCAGCATCTGTCACGTTTATGTGTGCATGTGTGAGTGTGTGTGTGTTGTGACTGTCTTACTTGACGAAGGTTTATAAGCGGCTCTCTGAGCAAGCACACAAGCCTGAAAATATATGTATATCAACCAACCAACTGTGATGTTTTTCTAAAATTAACTTATTTGTATTGATGTGTATTGAAAATGGCCGACACATTGTGGAAAGAATGTGCAGAATGGCTGATTAAATTGCAAGTTATTCTACCCGATCATCGAGTTACATGGCCATCTGCTCAAGTGTTGGACTTGGTTTACACCCTGCGAGATGGTGTACTATTGTGCCAACTTCTTAATAAGTTAGTTATCGGGTGCATTGATCTAAAAGAAATCAGTTTGAGACCCCAACTATCTCAGGTACTTTTCTTTAATTCGGTTGATTTTTGATAGATTGTTTTCTTTGTGTCGTTGCTTATTTGTTTGTTGGGGGGAATGTGGATTCAGGTTTGGATCGTGTTAATGACCAAAAAGAAAAACCAAAACTTATTTTAAGAAATCGTTCTCTAAGGTTCAGTTTGCTAAGAAGAGCGTCACAAATATAAAGACAATCTTTTTCTAATAAATGGGACATCAGCCGTTGTTTGATTTAGCAAATGAAATCCTAGTGAACAACACATGTTACAAAACTTAATTTATGTATAATATTGGTTAGTTGTGTAAAATCTATTTCTTATATCTGTCTAATTTTGAGAATCTTGATGAAAAAGTAGTAGTACACTTTGTATGGGATTTTTAATTAAGTTTATCTTTTGCTTATTATATTCAAATACCACATTTATGTACTGATAGTGATAATCTAAGTGAAAGTAAGCAGATTTTAACCTTTTTTTCTTATCTCAAAGTTTGAATACCTACTAAACAAGTTTTTTGACAAATGATAATGCAATAAGAGCAAAATTTTCATTTCTAATTTCTGATATGCAGTCAGTTCAGTTTGTTAGTGTGAGGATATTAACCCAAGTCTTTGTTTAAAATTACTGTCTTTTATTGAGAAATTAGATTTTTATTATTAACGCTACCAAGAGGCTGCACAATTTCAGATAACTTTTATCACCAGTATTTTTTTTGTTTCATGTTTCAATATTTTTTTATATTGCTCATCCAATATCCAATTGACGCATACAAACACTGGTATTAATAAAACGGTGAATTCCTAATCGCTAGCTTGGCAACAAATTGCAAAATTTGGTGCGTTTTTAAAGGGTGACAAATAACATTGTCTGGCAACCATGGATGGATACTAATCAAGAATAAGGGAATGTTAAATTAAGGTTGCTGATCAAGAAAGCTTAAGCATTACTGATAGAATTCGCAGCAAAGCCAGCAACTGGTATTAATTCATTACAACAATAGCCTAATAATAATTTTTCAAAAATATTTTTAGTGCAACATGGTCTCTTTCAAAACTCGGGACCTGTGCAAAAGCACTTTTCACCCACCCTAAGGATGACTTTGCTTCTATATTTAGAATCGAAATATGTGTTATTGGGCTTCTGTATGTCTTCAGCCTAATGAAAATTATATGTATTTGAATAAGCGTTATGTTTTTAAAATTATAATTTTATTTTGCAGTTTTTGTGCTTGAAAAACATTAGAACCTTCTTACAAACCTGTCAGAATGTTTTCGATATACCTCCTCCAGATTTGTTTGAGCCTTCAATGTTATTTGACTGCACTGATTTTGGAAAGGTTAGTATAATTCTTTACTCTTTCAGGAATTTATAGTTACTCTGTTAACCAATGTTCCGGTAACTGATAAGTTGTAACTTTTTGTAAGTAAATACTCTTTTAAATTGTAATTTAATATTTTATATTCATTGTTTGTTTGACTTTGTAGCTTTTTGGTTTGTCCACTGCTTTGTCAGTTAGGCGATTTTTTAATGATAGGTTGAATTGCTTAGGCTGTCTATTCCTAACCTAGATTCGGTGCTGGGAAGCCCAGTCAGTTAGGCATTCTGCTAGCATATGAAAGGTCCCAGGTTCGACTGTCGACCTATAAATGGGTCCATGTAGAAAAAATGTCCAACAAATAATAACCTGTGTAGAGGGAGTGCACGTTAAATATCCTTCAAAGTACTAACACTGCGTTCCATATCGCCCTTAACGGTTGCGTTGAGTGTCTACTCAGGTGTTGGCTGGTCACTTAACTGTGGTTCTAAAATACGACGCCTGTCGCCAATAGCCCTCGTGTAGCTCTAGTGTGACAATATTTAAAACTAAACTAAACCTAACCTAGCTTCCATGTGGAGCTTTAACATAGTCAATTATGTATGCATGTAATTTAAATCCCTGGTCTAGTGAGGTCCACTCCTGTGCAGACACCCAAATCAAACGGTGCCATCTTGTTAGGATCAGGCTTTTTCCATGGTAACCAAATAGAGCAAAAAAATATGAGCTGAAGTATTTCTTATTTAAGGGCAGCAAGCATTGTATGCTTTTAAAGAAAAGTAGTTATGCTTAAATAAAAAAGTGGTCAATTCACTGTTTATGTGTTGCCCTTTATATCTGAATATCTTCTTCTAAATCATGAAAAACTGTTCCTTAGTATTTCTCTTTTAATAGCATAGCTCACTGTTTAGGTTCTACTACCGTGAAGGGTGTTATATGCTCATAATTTTCACACTAGTTACATTCAAGTGTATTTGTACTTCTAATTAAATTTGTTTGACTTTAAAAGTTAATTGTTTCAATGCTTGTGCAATTCTATATATATAATTTTCTTCGTTACATTTTTAGGTATTGCATACATTGTCAGTTCTGTCAAAATCCGAGAAAGCCCAAAAACCAGGAATTATGTAAGTTGGTCTATTTTATAAATAAAATTACTACAAGAATGTAAAACTAAGTTATTTGTTCACCTAGGAATGCTTTGCTACTTCATTTTACTTCATATCTTACTTATTATAATAAAAATCTTATGTTTACATTATATATTAGGAAAAAAAAATCATGCAAACTCTAGCTATGTTACGTCTTTTTTGTTCTCTTGATTAAAATTCAATTTTTTGGGGACACGTTTTTCTTGTTTAGTTCTCAGTTGGTTGTCAAGGAAACTGTATAAGCATTGTCTTTCTAGAACTTTTTAAAAAGTACCTTGTTTGACGCTCCGTTATGAGGTCAATTACAGAGTTGTGTGGGAACATAGCAAAATTAAGCTTACGTTTTGTCTTCTTAATTGGTCTTCTCATTTTGCAGTTTTTCCTATTTCTTTTTTGTCTAGGAAGAGGTTTCAAATGTAGTTTAATGAGGTTTAAGTATTTTAGTGCTTTAGTGAAATTTCAGTCACCTGTTTTATTTATAATAAACTTTTTATTATATCTAATTACAAAGGTTGTATAGTATATTTATCAAAGAACTTATGATATTAAGTAAATTTTTGATTATCTGGGAGAGGAAAGTGATACACAGATTTCAGTAGTTATTGAATTTCTATGTCATTATTATATCATTGTTAGACATTCATGTTGAGGATTTTCACAAAGTGATTAAGCCGAGATAAAGCACCACTGAAATTTTTTAGGATATATTTTTAACATAGAAAAACCTGAGATGTTACCTACTTGTTAGAAATATTTGCTGATCAAATCAAAGATCATGGAGTATAGAGTTGTAAGATTTACTTTAACTTACGAAAGATGCATTTAGTTACGAATTGTGAGAGATGTTGTTGTTGTGTGCTTCCAGTCCGTAGCCTGAAAGGCAAGAGGGTTGAAGTGGCATCCATTGGCACAAGGCCCATGAGAGGGTAGATATCTGACTTCTACTCCGAGATGGCGCCACTTCCTCATTTTAGGCATGTCCTTGGAGGGGAGGGGCAATTTTCTCCAGACGACTTGCACCCATGGTAAACTGCGCTATGATCGACCACAGGACTTTCGGGCCCACAGATTTAACGAGCACGTTCTCCGCATGTACTCAGGGCCACACAAATATTCATGCCTTACCCGGGAAAAAACAAACATTCTACTCAAAACCATTCTATTCAAAACCTGGCCCACTCGCTTGGCAAGCAGGGGTTGAAACCACTATACTAGCTAGGCGACGATTGTGAGAGGTAAATTACTAATAATGGCATTTTTGTTTTATTCTGAATATAATTTAATTTAACATTTTAACTAGTGAAGTGATGCATTACTGTAATGATAGTTTTTTTTTAAAGTTTAAGAAACTGAGTTTTATGTTGCTAGATAAGATACATGAACTATTTGTCTATGATTTCAAACTTACCACTGGAAATTTAAGTATTGTCTCATATAAAATCAATTATGTTCATAAACCAGTTACCATAGTCAAACAAATTGTAATTCAGATCAGAGTTCATCCCAAGAATATCTAACTGAAGTTTTTGCACATAGTAACTTCCTTAGTTACTTTCTTAACATAACCTTTTTCAATCGAACATTAATTTTCATGATGGCCTTAGATATTTAAGAAGCTAAACCACTCTGTGATATTTTGCTCTCTTTATTCAGGACAGCTCATAGCTGTTTTGAATCTTGTGGTTTGTCTCATTCTCAATTTATACACTGAACTATTTAATCCTAAAATAATGGCCATTATTTCATGATTAAACATTATTTTATCAAATACATGAATCATAGTTATGTATTTAATCTGTAAAAGCTTTGAAGCATGTGCGATGTTCAAATATATATTAAAAAATGTGTGTTAATCACAGGACATTTTAGTGAGAATGGTCTTTGTGAGGTCAATAGTCATGATCTAGCATGCAACTAGTTCTTTTGAGTTGAAATAGGAAAATTTGTCCATTCGAAGAGTTTGTAATTAGCTTAATGAATGGCCAAATACTTCCACTTCAGAAACTTCTAGATTTGTTTCATTATTGGTTCAACTTTAAAACATAACTCACATATTCAGAGCTACCCTACACCCCTAAAACTGATATATGTCACCGTCTGAATTCAGCTTTATTGTACATTAAAGGATTAGGTAGTGATAATTTAACATAATATCGTATGGTTACTGGTGTCATACATATATCATATGTTCTTGATGTCTCTTGGTTGAGGGAATAGCTTTTTTAAATTAAAATGAGTTAAGAATAGTGAGGAAAATGTTAACCATAAAAGTACCTGCAGGCAATTGATGAAGTTGTTCAACACTTATTTTTTTAGGGGCATGTGGGTATCTCATTGTGGATAAATTTTGGATCGAGTGACCTTTTAATCCAATTTTTAAAGGTTTCACACACTTTGGAAAAAAAATAAAGTACTACATAAGAACTTTAGTTTCATAAAAATCATTGGGGTGTAAAACCCCCTCGTACAGTGGCGGAAATTGATTTATGAACTAACATTCTTTCACCAGATATCGCTTTGTATTAAGTGCTAACAATTCAAATTTTGTGTGTTGGATTTTCAAAGCACAATAAAGGAATTTCACACATAATTTTTTTCAAAAAATGATATAAAATAAAAATATATCTAATTTTAGTTTTTAAGCTTGTCAAATGATGGAAATTGATTTATGAACTCAAATTTATTTTGAACCCAGGTACCAAATATTTTAACTAGTTCTTCATTTGAACTTCAGGGGAGCTTACTATCAGTGTTTATAAATAAGATTAAGGCCACATTTGTTGAAATTTATCTGTTTTATTCCCATTTTACTAAATAGGAAAGCTTGCGAGATTGCCTGAAGCCAAAAGGGTAAACAAAACGACCCTTATATAATATTGTAACAAATCTGTAAGAGAAATTAGCACATTAATTAAAAGATCAATAAATATAATTCATAAATATTTGAAGAATCCTTCTGACTTCGGCAAAAACAATCATTAAAAAAGGTGTAACCCTCGTGGGACGAGGGACAAAAGCAGGATTATTTGACATGTATCCCAAAAAGTTACCAATTTGTGTCAGCATTTGTGCATTACAGGGCGAATTTGTTATGAACAATCACTTCCTGTAACTCACAGAAGAATAGGACAAATATTGATATCGTCGTCGAACTTGAAATGTTCCAAAATGAAGGCTGGTCCAAAGCTTACTCTTCACCATAAGAACAGGCTATTAAAATATAGTCGTAACTACATGAAAATGAATTTGGTGGGGGTGGAGGGAGAAAAATGGGAAAAAAAGTGACATTTGCTGATGAAAAAAAGTTCAATTTGGATGGACGTGATGGTTAAAATGTTATTGAAAGGATCTTCGGAAATAACCACGATCTGTCTTCAGCAGAAATGTTAGTAGTGGAAGTTTGATGGTTTGGGCCCCGATATTTTATGAGTGAAGAAACAAGGTTATGTTTCTGAAGGGCTGGCAAACATCACTTTATTGCAGATTAGTTCTAGAAAATTCTTTAATTCCTTTTTGCATGGCAAAACTATGCTTTTGATTAGATTTTTATGCATGATAATGCAAGTATCCCCATTTCAAACGAAATGGAAGACTGGTTAAATGAACTAATTGTTGTTTATTTAGATCATCCTGCCAATAGCCATGACTTAAACCTCAAGAATAATGCCTGAGATCGATTGGTTTGAATAATTTACTCAAATGGCGTATGGTTTTAATGAAGTGTGCATCAGTTATGGAATAGAATTACTTAATCATTAAAAAGTGCAAATTGCTTGACCAAAACTTGACCCAAAGTTTTGTGTTGTCTATGAAAAACAAAATCAAGGAAGCATTAGCGACAAAAAATAGTTTTAGCTATTATTAATTGAGATTGAATGTAAAAGTTCATAAATCAATTTCCCTATGCTAAAACTAAAATATCAACAAAATAAATTGTTTACGAATTTATATAAAATTTTATTTACGTGTATAATTTATAATGCAAAGCCTGTGTAGTATATAAAATTTAAATCGATAAAAATGCATTTAATAAAGAAATACTGTTAAAAAAACTGTCAGTTCATAAATCAATTTCCACCACTGTACTTTCTAAAGGATTAAGGACTAAACAAATTTTAATTTAAAATTTTTTCTTGGCACTAGCAGAAAAAGTTGATATATACCTAGTCATCTCAGCTTATTTGTCCAGCATATTTTTACCTTAAATTCTGACGGAAAATGAGTACCTTACCGTAATATATGCCAAGCACCTTACCTTACTGGGATATACTATATGCTTAGCACAACAGAGCCCTAGGTCGCGAAAGCTGAAATGGGCACGGCAGGCCTTGTCCCACTAATGGGCTGTTGCTCCAAGGAGTCTAGTTAAGCTGACGGAAAATATTTAAACGTCATTTTGTCATTTGTATAATTAAAAATACTTTTTGGGTAGTTTGCAATAGGGTCAATCAATTACAAATCACCCAGACCTGTTGCTCGACATTTTTGATTTTCCTAATTTTTTCACCATATATTTCCTAATACAAGGTGAGTTCAAAGCCGAAGTAAAAAAATTTTGGAGCTCATAATTTTTTTTGGCGGCCATTTTAACTTTGCTTCAAAGACGATTTTCGGCTGAAAACTGCTTTCGCTTAAATGCATATAACTCTGTTGATTTTAAAGATATCAAAACGAAATAAAAAAGCAAATGATTAGAATAATGCTATAAATAGTTTGCCGGCGCATAATATTACCAAATTAGTGAGGAATTGATTATCACAACTGAAAAATGAAAATTCGCTTAAAACGGGAGTTTTAGCGCTGAAAATGGGGTAAAAGGAAAAGAGACTCGCCTTCTATATTTTCTTCCTGCATAGACCAGTTATCGAACTACTTGTTGTAGAAGTTTAAAGATTGAGGAATTTTTCTTTATTTTTTTTTTACAATTTTTCAAAATTGCCGAAAATCGTATTTCTGCCATTTTTAACGTAAAATATCTCAAAAAGGACTGAGTGAAAAAATTTGAAATTGATACAGGTAGTACAACTCTATGACATAAACATGTGACAAAATTTTTGTACTGTATTTTGAACTGGTTCCAAAGATATAGTTCATCAAAGTTGGGCAATAACTATACAACAGACCCCTCAAAATGTAACAGTTTTCAATGCTAAAATTCCGTGAATGGAATGCGAATATTTAACGGAAATATTGATTTAAATGTTCTAATCACTTAATAAATTTAACTTAGACAAGAAATGTTTTTTTTATCAATAATTTGAAGAAATGTTTTTAGTTATCATTATTTTTTTTAAATAATACTTAAAACAAATATTGACCAATATATAAAAAATTAGCTTTTTTGTTTGAAAATTGCGTTATTTATTACATTAATTAGTCGGTATCTATTACATTGATTACACTAGTACACATTTGTAGTACAATTAGATAAAAACGGCAATGATCGGGAAAAAATTATACATTACAAATTTTACTTCGTTTATTATTAAAAACGTTAATTAAAATTAATTAAAAAATTATTAAAATCATGCAATAAAATGAACACAGTTAAATTACAAAAATGATGTAATAAAAGTTATTTAAACAAACTTTCATTGTTCATTTTTCTAAAAAACGAAAAATTCAAAAAGTTAATGCAATATGAATAGTTTTTACTGCTAGAATGCTATTTATTTGAATTTGACGTATAAAGATTCCAAACAACCAAAAAGGTGTTTTCACGTAATAAGTAATTATAATTTTGTTTTATTATAATTGCCTTGTTCTAATCTTAGAATGCGGAAGCAGGGATTCGTTCGTTTTTGGAATGCTTTTAGGGGGAGACTAAACATCAACGCGATGTTTATTCTCCCCCCAGCTGCTTGGGGAAAGTTAAAGCGAAACCTTACTTTTTTGTTTGCGAATATTCGGGAAGGGAAGAATAGTTCCATGAGTTAGTTTTTGTTGTAAAAATGCCATGCTGAAATGGGCAGTTATTCGTCGGAATGATACTATTGAAAGGTAAAATTGTTATTTTTTTTTTTTTACTTTTTGCAAGTTGTTTTCGATTTTATTTTGACGTAAACTATAAATAACAACGCTGAAAATATAGTGTTTCAAGAAAGTCCTTATTCTAAACTTTTTTTTTATTTAGACGTAATATGCATCAATTTAAATCTTCTAAAGACTCTATTTCTCAAGACTTTATCATCACAACAATTAGAAGTCTTTTTTATTATTTGTGCTGCATTAAAATTTTTTTTTAAATTTTTACCCTCAATTTTCTTTGTTTTGAAATCGGTAAGAACTAAAAACAAGAAGTTCTAAAAGAACTAAAATAGTCTTTTTTTATAATAATAATTTTATAATAATTTTTTCGGATTGCAAGTAGTATCTAGCCACTATAATACAAGGTTTGTAACGGAAATTGTTGGTGGTGCCATCTACTGAACTTCTTGGTTATCATATTACGTATTGGCATGTTGTATATAAATCAGATTAGGTTGTGGGGAATTATTTGTAGAAGCCTTATTTATGTTTAAACTTTGATACAATAAAAAAAGAATAATAATCAAATGACCAACAATAATAAAGCAAAAAAAAAAAAAAATTGAGGAATTATTATTTACTATGATTGTTTGTATTTATTGTGATTTTTTTTTCAGAGGGTTTCCATCTTTCATTAAGAATCATGATTATTACAATGACGAGATTTATCGCAATTTGGAAGAGCTTGCAAAGTAAGTTATTCAGGAAAATAAATCACATTTTTATTTTTGTAATTTATTTTTTAATTGAACCTTGCTTTTCTGACTGTAATATATGTTTATTTAAAGAATTCTCAAATTTTTGAGATTAAGAGTATGGAATATATGCATAATAATAAATGTGAAAAACATAAATTTTTTTTTGTCATGGATAAAGTAGAAAATGTATTAATTTTTTACTCCATACATTTTTCCAAGTAAAAAAAATAAGGATTTTTAATTAAAATAAATGCAATCACTTATCTCATTGTAATGCTTATGCACCATGTTTATGGATTATTTATCACAATAGAGTAACTGTATTTTTTAGTAAAATGTATAAAAATATTTTTATTATATCAAATTTGTTAGAAATGTACCTATACCCTTGCAAACAAACAAGATTTTGAAAGTAGCTGGTTTCTGTCATAAAATTCCCCATAGCCTTCTATCAAATTTCTTATAAGAAATTTAACTATATCCTGAATTTTTAATATTTTCAAACAACTTTTAAAACTGTGGTTTGAAAGAACAATAAAAAAAATTTCCCCCGGACCTTTATGAGAATTAACCATTTAATTAAGTTTCCAATCGAAGCGATGAATTTTATGTGTCTGCTTTTCTTATAACCACAGCCAAAATGAAGAGGAAACTATGGTCTCTCTCGAGTTTCCTATTAACCCTAGAACATGTAAAGAAGAAGATATTTACCAAGACCTTTGCTATGTTACGCTTAGGATAAGCGAGGTCAGTTTCACAGATCGGAGTGTCCCTGCTTTTTCTGCTGAACTTGGCAAGGCTTTTAGTGTTCAGGCTGTTTTTGCATTTCTTATTTTGCTTGTTGGCATTTTAGTTTTGTTATTTGTAAGCTTCAGCTGGATTTGCAAAATCAACTAGCCAGTGTGTTTTGTTTTTTGAAAGCTTTTTTATGCTTTTCTTTGATTTTGTTTCTTTGAGTTTTTGATGTTTTTTTACAAGCAATTTCCACAATTTTGTTTGTTTTTACAGTATCAACTTTATTTTTGACTTAAAAAAAATAATCTGTAATGGAAAAATTGGCAATAGTCTTTTATTATAATGTTGAACAGCAATCCTTTTTGCTACTGGATTGCAGCAGTGTAAATGCTTTTTTTTGTGTTACTGTTTAGTAGTTTCGGCCTTATTTGCAATTCATGCTGATTTCTGAGCAATTGTCCTTGGAAAATGGGCAATTGTTATATATAAACATTTCTTTTCTACTGGATTGCAGAAATAAACACATTGGAATCGCTTTTTTGTGTTACTAGTTAGCAGTTTTGTATCGATACACGTTTTGCATGTTGTGATAGTACTTTGAGCATATTTTTAAAAATTAAAGTTTATGTGCGCATGATTTATTTTATGTTAATATGCTTGCTGTGCATGCTTCTTTGTCATACAGTGAGACTGATTACGCTGCGAATGTGGAGCAGCCTTATGCTTTAACTACCGAAGAGAGTGAAGGGGCGCATGATGTGTATGAAGATATTGTTCAATATAAACCATCAAAGGTACTAGTTTTTAAGCCCAAGTGGCAGAGAAATTTGTAATTACCAATACCTAGAAATATTCGAGCTATGGCATTTTGATTGAATGTATATTCTTTCATGTACAGCATATTTTGTGATACTGTTTTTAAGATTTCTGGAATTTTGAAAAATTCTGTATTTTAAATAGTTTGAGTAAATAAGTTTAAGTTTGTTAATAATTTTGTATACGAATTGCAAATCAAATGAAGTTTTTTTTAATAATAAAAAGCCCCTACATTTTATTATATTCTGCTAAGGTTTTAAATAGATTTACTATTTAGTAAGTTGTTTCTAAAATGAAGTATTGAAAGGTTTAACATCAACACTTTTTTCGTAGTTTAGTTCTTCACATATAGTATTTGACTTAGAGAGATCAAAATATATTATGTTTTCTAGAATGTTGCTTCCCACCCACCTGTTGATAAACGGGATTATTGTGTCAAAGAACTTATTGAAACTGAAAAAAATTATATTGATGCATTAAATATGATTATCAAGGTATTATTTTCAATGTCACCATTAAAACGTTTTTGAATGACAATTACCATCTTAATATTAAAGATAGTTCTATAAATATTTTTTAATATACAGTAGAGTCCCGGTTATCCAAAATTTGGCTTAACCGAAAGGCTCCGGAGTTTGTGCTAAAATATGATTATCAAGGTATTATTTTCAATGTCACCATTAAAACGTTTTTGAATGACAATTACCATCTTAATATTAAAGATAGTTCTATAAATATTTTTAAATGTACAGTAGAGTCCCGGTTATCCAAAATTTGGCTTAACCGAAAGGCTCCGGAGTTTGTGCTAAAATATGAAGTGTACGCATAAAAAAAGAAATGCATAAAACATACATACTTACGAAGTCAGATTTATTTCTCAAAATATGCAATAATTTTTTTTTACTGATAAGTTTTTGGTTTGTTTTAAAACAGCCCTGTCCTACCTTCTTTTTAACAACAGAACATCTGAATTTCTGGCTTCATTTTGTGCTTCTCTGTAGCTAAGGGCCTGATCTAAGATTTTGTAACAAGAATAACTCTATGACGTAGAATTTTCCCTTCGCCAGCTTTTTTTCTAGGCGTGAAGTGGATGATTCCTGATTAACCGAAAATTCCTATGGAATCTCTATTAATCAAAAGTGCTCCAGTCCTGTACCTTTCGGATAAGCGGGATTTTACTGTATTTTTATTTCTTATATAATATTTCGTAAAAAAAATATTTGTTAAAAAAATTTATCTATTTTATTCTTTTTTATACTTTATACAACTATTTCTTAACTCAAACTACAAATGAATCCTTATTATTTTTTCAGTATTTTATGAGACCTTTAAAAACTACATTGTCTGCAGAGGTTAGAAAAGTTATATTTATGAATATTAAGGTATGTATGAATTGCATATTCAGACTTATACAATATTTAAAATCTTACTAGGGTTTGTTAGAAATTTGTTTAACATGCTGACTATTTTTCAGGAACTGGCTGAGATTCATACTGGATTTCATAGCGAGTTGTACAAAGCTTGTACAACTACACAATATAAAATTTCTGAGTGTTTTTTACATTGGAAAGACAAGTTTATTGTGTATGGCGAGTACTGTTCGAAGCTCCCTGCTGCCCAGGAAAAAGTTGAGGATTTATGCAATAAAAGTGATCTAATGAAGGAAGCAATATCAGTAAGTTAAAGCTTTTAATACTAAGTAGAGGTGAAGATCTTGCCTTAGTGGTTTTTGAGCAGTTGGTTGTCAGTTTTAAATCATAATAAAAACTAGTATCATCCAAATACAGTAACTCAAATTACAGTAGACTCCCTCTTAACCGGCCTCCGTTTAACCGGATCTCCGCTTTAACCGGGCTAAAAATTTTCCACCCTTAAAATGCCAAAAATAGCTAAAAATACAAATTTTTGGTTAGTTCAATCGGTTTTCGGTGTCGTTTTTTAAGGTATGTAATCAAATATGTAAAATACTACTAATAATATATGAAATAACCAGTAAATGACGTCTTATTTCAATTGTACAATTATTTCATAAGGCAAGTATCATCAATAAACAAAAGTGCAATCAAATAACCATCTAAATTTCAATTTATTTAATTTCTCCGGTTTAACCGGATTTTCGTTTAACCGGCTTACCCTCGGTCTCGTTTAAGCCGGTTAAGAGGGAGTCTACTGTATATCCTAACTATCCTAACTTAACTCCTAACTCAAATAATATTTGAATAGGAAAAATAATAAAAAGGATTTTGTTATTAATAATTTTATGCTTAAATATTTCATTCATCTTAAATTTAGAAATTAGTTGCTTGTCCATGTGAATATTTACTATAAATAACATACTTTTTTTTTTTGTAAATTTGCCTGATATTTTAATTTTGATAAATAAAGCAAAAGAGGTGATGCCTATCACAAATATTGCCAACTCAGTTTTTTTAAACTATATTTTGTTGTATATTTTTTATGTGTCCCTTAACACGTCGCATGCTGAGGACGCGCGAGCGCGTCCGGTGGTTCCGATTCATCGATAACAGCACATTCTGATAAAATTCGTAGTACTATTTCGCCAACCGTTCTGAAGAGTTCAAGTTCGTTTGATTACTTAATTGATAAACATGGTGGTCTAGTGGTTACACAAACTAGTAATCCCAGATGTTACTGATGAATTTCCATACATAAATTTTAAAGCTTTATGCAGCTTTTGTGTTATTTCGAAGTTTATATTTTTCCTATTGATAACAAATATAATAATACAGCCATAATTCTGTAGGGATGTTAACACGTTGACTGCCAGTCACTTTGAGTTAGATTTATAGTTAATGCCCTCACGTGGAATTAGATTATACCCAGATGCCAACATAATTATTATAAGAAATACGATTCAAAAATAGTTATAAAAGATAAATATGTGATTAAGTATTATTTAAGCTTTTCATTGAAGAATTTTATAATTACGTGCCAGCGCGTGATTGGCCCTGAAAGGTCAAATTTATCGCCACTGTCACTGTTATAACTAAAATCACTTGGGTTCTCGTCTGATAATTCAGCCAACAAATTTACAATTTCGTTACTTGTAATAGCCTTGTTATTGTGATTTTTTCTTCTTTTGGGAAGCGAAGGCCCAGCACCACCATCTGAACGACTCATCACAAAATTCCTTTTTCAATTTTTTTTTTTTATTAATTTTGTAACCAATATCGTCTCAAGTGTAGGGCGACCAGACACCAAACATACTGCATTTCGCAGCGCAGTTTAGTTTGTTATAGTTCGATTCCCACCTTTGCCCTGGGTTCAATTCATTTCTCTGTGTCAGTAAAAATCCTTTTTGTGTCGGTCTCACTTGACAAAGGCTTATAAGCGGGTCTATGACCAAGCACACAAGCCGGAATTGTATATGTACCTACCCTACCCTAGTTTGTTATTGGCTAATTCCACGTAACTGTAGTGTAAGTCACGATTTAAGAGGAGATCAAAAGATTTTTTAATTAAAAAAATAAATCAATTTAAATCAAGTGCATTACATTATTTAGTTATAATGGGTGTAGATCAACTATTCCACAATTTTTTTTTTCCATTTAATGTTAAAAGTTGTAGTGATAATCACTTTTTACAAACGTCGAATCGCATTACAGACAGGATAATTTTGCAATTCCCCTCTTCAACTATCTAGCTATAAAAAAAGGCAACTAGTCTATTAAATTTTTTTATTAAAAAAAACCCCAAAAAAATAAGAATTAGGAAAATTTATTGATATTTCATAGTTAAAAAAAATCATTGAAACGAGTCTGGTTATTGGGTTTCAATTCAATAATTAGAAACAGATAATTATCTGGTTGGAGAAGTCCAGGAACATTTTCTCGTTTTTTTGTTGTTGTTTTTTTTGACTAGCTGTCGGGTAGCTTCAGTTAGCGACGTTAATTCAACCAAACCTTGTAATTTTACGATCTCAAACTAAGATTTTTACTTTTTCGAAAATGAAGAAGAGTTAGTTTATTTCCATCGTAACGAACTGGTTTTAGAAACAGTATGTTCTTCTACTTCACATCAGCCTCTATCGATGAACATTTTCCATCGTTATCGCCGCAGCGAAAGTGTTAAATATATATCATTACCATATATTTTGATGTTGCTTTAAAACTTTTTAGAACTGTCAAATTAATGCTAATAATGGAAAATTCAAGCTGCGAGACCTACTTTCGGTTCCAATGCAGAGAGTCCTGAAATATCATTTGTTGCTTAAGGTAAGTTTATAAATTGGCAAATGACTAAATTTGTAAAACTTAAAAATTTTCATAGAAATATCTGATTTATATTTTTAAATGATTATTTTTCTAAGTGTTGAGAGAGAGAGAGAGAGAGAGAGAGAGAGAAAGAGATTTTTAAAAACTGAATATTTACTTAAGGTAGGCGAATACCCAAAATTTTAAAATTTTTACTATTACTCTAATCTTTTCCAAATTTGGCATAGTGATTTCAAATATAATGAACAATGCTTTTCAGGCAATTTTTTTTATTTAAATAAAATTGATTTATTTTAAACTGTGTTTTTCACCTAAAAAAAGGGGTTTGCGCCAACAGTTCTAGTATAAAAAGTTTTACATTAATTTACCTGAAAATTTTTACAGATGTTATTTCAATATATATCTGTGCCATGAACCTCTAACATCTGGTGTAAATACATAAGTTTTTTTAAAAAAAAATGTCCAAGTGTAAGTTAATTGAATTTTTTTTTGTGTGGTTAATTTATGACATTTTTCTTAATAACTTCTTTTCTTGTAATTTGTATGTAACTCTAGAGGGTCATTGCATGCATCAGTTCAAAACGAAGAATTTAACACGTAATTAATGTTTATAGGATGAAAATTCAATGTGGTAAACTTGTTGGCGTAAACCTCTTTTTTTAGTAGAAAAGCACCGTTTACAATAAATAAATTATATTTAAATAAAAAAAATATGCCAAAATAGTATTATTCATTATATTTGAGATCACTATACCAAATTTGGAAAAGATTAAAGTAATAGTACAAATTTTAGAATTTGGGGGAATTTTGGGTATTCGCCTACCTTAAAGTTAAAAAAAATACCAATGGACTTAATTATCCTATCTTTTGTAGTTGGTATTTTTTTCGACATTAAATACTATTATAATTCCCCAATATTTTTTGTCCTAACTAAGACTAAAGTGGACAGTGTATGAAAAACAAATATATTTGCTTTTTAGGAATTGATTAGGAACACTCCTAAAAACACAGAAGAACACATTGGCTTACAAAAGGCACTAGATGCTATGCTGGTAAGAAAATTTTTACATTACGAATATAGTCTATTTTTGTAATTCTTGTAATAAATTTTAAAGGTGTGGCATTTTGAAATTCTTATAATTTTGGTTGTTTTGTAGTTTTACTTATAGATATATTTTTGTGAGATTCAAATTTAGGATTTTCCCTCATTGGGTTCCTACTCACCTTAAAAGCCCCATTTTTTAAAAAAAATGCTTTTAAGGGCTCTTTAAGCCCCTAATTTTAATATAAAGACACACACACATAAAAAAAAGACACTATTCTTTCCCAACAAGCCTTACAAATTCAAGTTTTAATTTCTCTGATTCAATTTTCACTAACTTTTAGTAGATTTTAATTTAATATTTAAGGTATGGGGAGTGTGTGAATTATGTCTGAAAATGGAAATAATACCTAATATATAACTCTAAAACCCCCTGTTGTTGGAAGTTTTTAGTTTGAACCCTGGTAAAAAATTGAGGTTTTAGATGGTGCTTAATTTTTTTTTATTATAGGATCTTGCCCAATATATTAATGAAGTAAAAAGAGATAATGAAACATTGCAAATCATTCGAGACATCCAAGCCAATATTACTGATCTGCGAATGGTGAATAACTATTTTTTAATTCTTTTAAAGATTTTATAATGACATGAACCTTTCAGTTTTTGTTGTGACTTTAAAATTATTTATTAGTTTTATTAAAATTATTTATTAATTACTCATTGCTTTTCTACAACCTGATGACTTTTTATTGTTTTAAAATTTATTTTAAGACTTTTAAGTGATATTTAAATGCACTTAATGAGTTTTTTTATTACCCCTTTTATTTAAATGTATATTCAGCTTTAATGATAGCTTTTGTATTACATGGATTTTTTTAAAAATTAATTTTATAGGAGGATATAATGTGAGTGTTAATTCTTAGTGTAATGTTCATGCATTTTTGTTGTAATGGTTGACACTTTTACAGCCTGAAGATCTTGAGTTAAAAGATTATGGAAGACTCTTGAAGGATGGAGAATTGAAACTAAGATCTCATGATGATAACAGACTAAAAAATAGGTATTTGAATTAGATTATTTGGTTTCATATGTAAAATTGATCTGGGTTAGGCCAGGTTTGAATTATCATCGTACTAGAGCTACATGAGGGCTATTGGCGAAGGGCGTCGTATTTTAGAACCACAGTCAAGTGACGAGCTGACACCTGAATAGGCACCCAATGCAACCGTTAAGGGGGACATCGTACGCAGTGTTATAAATTGATCTGGAATTTAAAGAAAATTAGGTTAAGCAAGCTTTTAAGTCAAGAAACTAATTATGTCTCTAAATTTAAAGGATTAAGTTACATAAACAATGGAAGTATAATTTCTATTAATAAATATTGAATTGCAGGTTAATAATCAAACTTTAATCTTTTTAAATTGACACAATACATATGTAATGTATTTAATTTTTTTTTTGCCTTTTTAGTGTGACTATTTAATATTTTGGTATATTTTTGAAATTATAATAGTTAAAAATTATAATAATAAAATCTGAATTTTTTTTTTCAAGTTTAATATGTTACTTATAACTTAGTTTTATTCAATATTTCTTTAAGTGTCTTAATGCTACTTTATTAATAAAAATAACTTTTAAATAGTTTAGTTGAAATCTATTTTGTGTTAAGGCATAATGCTGGATTTATCTATAACTTTTTTTTTGTTTCAGATATGTGTTCATCTTTGATAAAGTAATGCTAATGTGTAAATCTACAAGGGTAAGTCAAAAGTTATTTGCTTTTTTATACTTTAGGTTTTATATTTCAAATCAAACTTTTAAATATACTTGTTTAATATGTCGGTGCAAAATGATAGTTTTAGTAATAAAATTGTGCAGTTTTAAGTTATTTAAATGTTACGTTACAATGTTTTATGCTGCCTCAGATTATGGATAAATTATTGGGGGTAAGATAAATTACTCATAATATTTGTTTTAACTATATATTCATATTTTAATATTTATTTGGTTTACTTCAAAATATAGTTTATTTCTTTAATTACCATACACTTATTGAATTGTTTAAAACTCTTAATTAGCTAATATTTCATAGAAAACATATAAAATGATTTTGTTAATTTTATTTATTATTTTTTGGATTATCATTTTTTTTATTATTGTTACACTCTCAAGAACTTGACTTCATTTTTTTAGGGTGAGCAATTCAGTTTCAAAGAAGCTTTAGTATTACTTGATTATAAAGTGGAAGATCTGTCAAATGGTGTAAAAGGCAAGGATAAGGTATAAAACAACCTATTTCAGTGTTTTTAATTTTGACTTAAACTAAATGAGGGATAAATACGCATAAACCATGACTGCTTTTCAAAAAAAAAAAAAAAAAAAAAGACTGCTTTTCCAGTAGTAAATGTAATTAAAATTTAAAAAAAAAAATGCAGTTAAATTGAGATATTTAATTTAGTTAGTTTGGTGATTTTTAAAATCATTCACTATATCAATAAATTTTTTAAAATATATAAGAACTAAGTTATCTAATAAATTATATTAAAATCTTATTTACTAAAAACTAATTGACAATTGTCCAAAAAGTTATCCCTTGAGTTAAATTAATTCAATTTTTTTTAATGTCAGTACCTATAAGTTTCTTTAAATAGTAAAATTGTCTGTAAATATAACAAAATTTAGTCAGTTTCTGAAAGTATTTACTTTGTTAGTTATTCTTTATCTGTAATTTCAGAATATGCAGTTTATTTTTCTGTTTAAAGGAGCTTCATTTTATTTTTTAAACCATTTGTATTTTCAGTGGAGCCATCATTGGTTACTTGCTCATAGGCAAAACACTACTGCCCTAACTATGTATGCCAAAACTGAAGAAATGAAACTAAAGTGGATAGAAGCCATAGAAAAAGCTCTGTATGTTTACATCTTTAACTTATAATATACTGCACCTATTAATTATCTTAGCATCAACATTTTTAAACTATTTTTTTACTTAATAGATTATGGCTATTTCTTTTCCCATATAAAAAACTTAAAAAAATGTAATCTTGATTTTAGATACAATCATATTAAAATTGAGTAATTTTTTTTAACAGGGACAATGTATGCCCTGCTGCTCTAAGATCTACAGACCATATATTTCAAATGCATACTTTTGAACAACCAGCAACATGTGCAGAATGTGACAAACTATTAAGGTACTCTTTAAGGCTTTGATATTATACAGATTGTACTATATAGATCATTTACTTCTATAGCTCTTATCAAATATAATTTAGTGAAGATTTTTGTTTGTAATTAAGATCTGTTTAATTCTAGTTTATTCAAATGTATATATCTAAACTTATACACAATTTATATTTTCCTTATTAGATATGTCAATGCTTTATTGAATACAAATTCCAGATTTTAGTAAAAGCATTGACTGAAAATGTGTTAGATTTAATTTTTTAGAAAAATATTTTTACTGACTATTTTTACTTTTTTGTTGTAGTTACTAAAGTTAGTATTTTATAATGGTATTTCAATAAAAATTCTAAATTGTTTTACTTTTATTTCAGGGGAATATTTTACCAAGGTTATTTATGTTCAAGTATGTTCTTTTTTATTTATATATGTAAAGTTTTTTCACATGTTTAAAAAACAAGCATTTTATACAATATAGCTGCAGCTTTATTAGATCACAACCACTTAATTGGGTAGAATAAATTGTGTAGTACAGAACAGGGTGTAATTGAAACATGTGGCATTCAGTTGCTGACTAACTATGTCTTTGCTTCATTTTGACATTTTATGAACTTACCTTAGTGTGTGTTTTTGAAATAGTGTTCGTAATTGCACAAACAGATTCAGTATAATAAGAGATTTCAGTATAGAAGAAAAACACAAATTTCTGAAAAGGCTACCCAAGGGTAACCAAAGTAAAGCAGCAACAAAATTAGTATTTGCTTAACTTAATTTTTAAATAAGCTTTTCTTATGCTGTTGATGTTTAAATGTATATTTAGTTTAAACAGTTTGCATTGTCACCAAATTTTTTAAAGTATATATTTAATTAGCCATCAGATCTTTGATCCTATCTGAAATGAAGATTTTGTGTTTTCTATGTATATTTTGGAGGGTACTGATTAAAAAAAAAGACTTTTCCGACATTGTTTCTGTTCTGTCTGAAACCAATCTACTGCTCAAACTAAGAGTTACAGATTCCAAATTTGGTTCACAGGTTCTCAGTACCTGTCAGACATCATTAAAGTTTTTGAGAAAATATCTCATATACACCAAAACTTTCTGGCACAGAAATTTTTTTGGTTATAAAGGTATTGAAATTACCTTATAACCCTATAATTACCTTAAAATGTATTGATTTATTAAGAGGGACTTCCAGCCCCATAGAGCTATTGCATTAGTTTTAAAATCACAACTTTTGCAAAAGAATTCTTTTGCCATGTTATCTAATGTGCACCAGGTATGAGAATAATCATAACATCAATTTAAAACAAAATTGAAAAGAAAATAACATACGGTTATTTAATTATTAATTGATGAAGTTTTAAATCATCGCATCTGCTGTTTCATCTGTTGTATATTTTTGTCATTTTAAAACTTACAAAATATATAATTAAATAACTATATAATATTTTCGTTTCAAATTGTTTCATTTTGATATTATGTTGATAACAATACCTAGGGAAAAAGGGTTAACATGGCAAAGTGATACTTCTTTGAAAAATCTGATTCTAAAACTAATTCAATAGCTCTATGGAACTGATAATACCTCTTAAATGATAAATAGAAGTCATGTAGTGTTTCATCCCTTAGTATTAAAATTAAATCTCATTCTGAAAGCAATTCTTTGTATCTTAGTATGTGGTGTGTCCGTGCACAAAGACTGCATTGAAGATGTGAGATCTTGTGGAGCCCCCCGCCTCCCCCCGAGACCCCCCTCTGTGACAGTGGTACCGGAAATAATGAGGAGAAACTTGTCATCGGTTGGGAGCAAACCTTATATGTGTGAGTGCCATTTCTCTTTAATTCAAATTTAGTTTATCAAATTTGGTTTAAATGTTATAAATAATAAAATGTTATATACAATTTGTATTTGATTGACTGAATAAGTTAAAAGGTTTTGGGAAAGAAATGATTGAATTCAATTTCTCATAAACATTTATTTTCTAAAAAAGATAACAGTTGTGGACTTCAAATATTTACCTAACATGTAGTATGGAACTAACTCGCTCACTATCTTCAATCTCCATGAAATAAAGACAGGCGTCATCTTTCACACGATCAAGCAGTTCCCCAAGTGAAAGTAAAAAATAACAGAAAACACTATAAACAAGTATTTATTCTTTTTAAAATATAACAAAGTTAGATAAAACTGAAACCACGGAAATCTTAAAAATAAAAAAGTCATGCTTTTAAAACAATACCTTTTCAGGGAATAAACTTTTATAAGTATGTTGAGTTCGCATTTACCTTGATACTTGTGAACTGAACTTTCTGAAATTAACTTTTTTCATTTTTTGTTTTATTTAGCCATTTGTGTGTCCATACTTTTTGAAAAATGCACTCCAACTCATAACTAAGAAAGAATTGTATGTTATATTGCTTTTACTTTTGAATTTTTCTACAGTCAAAGTTCGAGCAAGGTTTGCGTATAAAGGGCCACCTGAGCATCTTTCATTTGACAGTGATGATGAAATATATGTAACCAACAAGTTAAATAACATGTGTTGGGAAGTAAGTTACTTTTTTTTCAGAGAAATCTATTATATTAATTAACATTGGGTAAGGACAGGTTAGCATGCATAACTCGATTTAAATAAGAAAGAGGCATAAAATTAACTTATTTTGTTTTTATTGTGGCTGGTTGTCATAGAAATATTCTGGTTGATTACAGTTCTAAGCTAGTCTTTTGTATCATCAATCAGAACAAATAACCGATCTTCAGGCCACTGTTTCTATTAAAATCAGCAAACTAATAGCAGTTGTAATGAGATATTAAAAGTATATCAAATCTATTTCACATTTTTATCTGCTATTATTAAGTTCTCTTGTTTATAGATAAGTCTGTATTTAAAGTATTAATTTTACAGGGATATGTGGCACGTACTGGTAAAACAGGCTTTTTCCCTCCAGATCATGTTGAGGTATATATTCTTATTTTCTTAACTATTCAATCAATTTCAAACTACTTTAGTATATTTTCATTTGATGTAATGTATATGTAGTACATTTTAAATTTGAATTTTTTTTTAATTCTGAATTTTTTAGAAAAGGCCTCCATCTTACGAAAACCCATTCCCTAGTCCCACATTTGCTGCAAATGCTGCTGCTTTTACTCCAGAATATATAAATACTCTATTAGAAGGTCATGATTGGTAAGAACTCCTATTTTTGTCTGCATAATTTTAAGTAAGCTTCGACAAAAGTTAAAAAAAAAGCCTAAAACAAGGTGCAAATGGTTTATTTTGTACAAATTTACATGTTTTGCACAAATCTCAATAAAAAATTAATATTTTGTTTACAATTCCGGTGATGCCAAGATAATGTAGTGTTAAGAGTGTGTTAGTAAAAATTTTAAAACAAATATACAGAAATAACAAATTAAGAATTTTTTTTAATTCATGAAAATCATATTTTTGGAGTTATTCAAAAAACCAATTCAATTTTCTCGGATATATTTCCAAATTGTAAAATCCATGAGTTTTTGATTTAAAAGTCCTTGTTTAAATATAAAAAGTCTCCAATCACCAAAATATGAAGATATTTTGGTGATTTAGGAGAAGGATTAGGATTGATGAGGATTGTTTATGCAAATGAATATTGTAAATTCAGAATATTAATTAAGATTTCACACATGGAGAATATTAAATTATGTTTTTTTATAATGATCATTTTATAAATAAAGATAAAACTTTCATGGTGTTGAAGTAATTTGGATTTAACTTTTTATTAGGTTTGCTGGTGTAATGGATCGAGATGCAGCAAGCAAAAAATTGGAAGAACTGCCAAGTGGAACTTTTTTACTAAGAATCAGTCCAAAGCAAAATGGTTCTTATGCCATCAGTATTAAGTAAGCATTATTTAAAAATTTATTTTTAAGATTACATATGTTTGAACATACTCGTTATAAACCTTTTTCATTAAATTTTTTTTTATGTTATTTCCAATATTTTTTGTCATAAAAATGTGTGCATGGTTTATAAATTGTATTTCTTGAAGTTCTAAACAGAAAACTGATAATTTTACTATTAAAAGGATATAAAAACTTTCTTCTTTTCATAAACCTTTTTTAAAAAAAATTACTGTACTTTTTTTTGTGTGTTGCTATAACGTTGCTGAAATGTCAAGCTAAATCAAACCATGTGTCTTGATAACCGTGTCCGCAATTTTTTGGATATTGCTGTCATAAAGATCTGTTAATGATGGCAAAACTCCAATGTCTCTCAAATTGGCACTCATTGCCGGACATTCAAAAATGTGGTTGTAAGCTGGGTATCCGGGCAGTTGATTGTACTATTATAAGTTTTTTAATATTTTTTTAAATTTATATAAAATGTTAATTGTAATCTTTTTTAGTTATTTAAGTACATGCAGCTTATTTTAATTGATATTTTATGCATTCATATTTTATCCTTGTTTATAGTTATCAAAACCAAGTGAAGCACATGCGTGTTTGTACTGCGGACAGTGGGCAGCATTTCTACCTCTCTGAAACAAAATACTTTAAATCAATTGTGGTAAGTTTTATTTCGTAACTAAGAAACCTTTCAGTATCTGCAGTCAATTTCTTAAAACAAGAAGAAAATTATTAAAAGGTTTTAAATCTGTAAATTAATAATTTTGCTTAATTAGTCAGCTATTTAATTACTTTCTTATTAACGAACTGGTGCTATAATATGCTTAAAAAATTATATTTTCATCAAAAGAGCCAGGTATATATGATGATTTTAGTCGTGGAGAAATTATTTTATTTTACTACTTAATGTTTAAAATGATTTTTTTAAAAAAAATCTAATCTTATGTAAAAAAAAGTACTTAACAAGATAATTTAATATATGTTGTTATATTGTTCTTTCCAACATAGAAAACCAGGATTGATTTTTTTCGTATATTGGAAATAAATATTGTAAAGTATCAATACTGTAACTAACAATGACTTGATTTGATAAATTCTATTTTTATTGTAGGAACTTATAAATTGGTACAAAGAAAACAGTTTAGCTGAAAGTTTTAATGGTCTTCATGTCACTCTGATGATTCCTTACAAAAAGGCATTAGCAGGAGCAGGCAATGAAAGTAAGGGTCTACTAACTTAACTACATTTTAAATCATATAACATAACATAATTAAACGCAACATTTTCAGGGTTGCCACAGTCCGCGAAAACCTTGAAAAGTGCTTGAAAAACATTATAAACCTTAAAAAGTCCTTAATTTTTTAATCGTGTGGTCAAATCTAAACAGAAGTCTTCAAACGTTATCTTCTAAGGCTGTTGGAAATGTTAATTTTTGGCTTCATTTAAAACGCTTTTTCAATGCGAATCGGTTTCTATTTTACTTTTTAGAGGGGATTTATTGCTTATGTATAAGCCAAGAAGGTAGAGCACATGATTTTAGATGGATTTTTTTAATAACTAAATGGTCCTTTTATAACACATGTTTAAGTTCATTTGAAAGTTCGAAAGCTCTTATTGGTTTTCTAAATGAATTTTTAAAAACTAACATGAAATTTAGGTGTTGCATGTTCGAATATACAGTCCTTGAAAATGAAGAAATATCTATCCTTGAAAAGTCCTTTATTTTTTTAATCAAAAAATGTGGCAACCCTGCATTTTATTTAGAAACTTTCATTTATTATCATTATTATTTTGTTCAGCTATTCTTGGTTATGCTGAAGCCTTATATGAATTCGAAGCGACAGCTGCAAACATGCTGTCTCTGAAAGTGGGGGATCGAATTGCGGTCCTCAGCAAAGCTGGAAACCAGAAAGGGTGGTGGAAAGGACAAGTTGGAGAAAATGTAACTATTAGTATTTCCTTTATTTTATTTGCTTTTAATTCATTACTTGCATTTCTAATTGATATAGGAATTATCAAATGGCCCTTTTAATATTATAAAATTGGGTTTATAAATATTTGTATACATAATTCTATGTAATTGTAGTGTAGTTCCAATGTAAGAGGAGCTTAAAAGCTTTTTAAATTTGAAAAATGAATCAAATTAAATAAAGCATATTATATTTTTTAGTTTTAATAAGTGCAGATCAGCTTTTCTGCTAATTTTTTTTATTAATGTTAAAAGTTGAAGTTATGATCACTTTTACACACGTGGGGACTTACACTATTGGAAGGGAAATTTTGCATGGAATTTCCCCATAGTATCTTTGGTTTGATTTCAGATGAAATTTGCACTCAATATATTATAGATATTTTGATAAACTTTGTTGTTTAAATTATTTTATTAACTGGGTAAGAGGGAGCGGAACCATATGTAGTTTTTTTTAAAATCTAAACATAAAATTTTAGATGTAAACATTTTGGCTCCAAATAATATTTTATTCTATATAAAATTCAATTTTATTTGTAATTTTATAATTTTTTACTTATGTTTTTCGCAAGTAAAATGTTCAATATTTCTAAATAATATATGTATTTTTTAGGTTGGCTACTTTCCATTTTCTTACGTTCGAGAAGTATTTGAGTAAAGTAAGCCTCCAATTGTGATACCTGTCATCATTTTGTTGTAATTCTAAGCTCTCTTGCTGCTGAGCTATTCAGTTCTTGTCGTGCTTATTATTTCAATTCCCAGGTGCTAGTTTGTGGAACTTTTAATATAATATCTGTACCTTGGTAAAAAAAAAAGTTGGTCCAATATCAAAAGAAATTGACAAAATAATTTTAATACATATTTCTCAGTATGTTTCTTTTTCTTATGTAGAAGTGACTGCTGCAAACACCCTATTGGGCATGTTTAGATATTAGAAACTTTTCTACTAAGGTACATATGTCTAAGTACAGCATTGAATCGATCATTCTTGTAATGGTTGGTAAATTTGTAGTATTTATGCTTGAGATATCTGCGAAAGCAGGTTAATAGTTTGTTCAATGGAATATTTTTAATTGTCCTGCATTCATTTACAAGCCATTGAACGATGGTGCTAATTTAGGATGGCAAATTTCATGTAAAAAGGTTTGAAACTTCAGAAATATTTATTGTTGGGAAAGGTTTTTAAAACTTCAAAATTCCAGCCAAAATAAAGGTCTTAAATATCTAATTATACTTATTTATCCTCTCTTAAAAGAAATATAGACCATGATTTATTTGTTTACATTTTTAAAGCATTTTGAGACTTAAGATAGGTTGATTGATTGTGAATAATATTTGCCGTCAGTAATAGTGTGCCAAAAACAAAAATTAGTGTTTTGAATAATTTTTATATTTTCTAAAATGAAAATTATGAGGGCTTTTAAATTATAAAAATATCTTCCAATTTTAACTTTTTGCTAGTTTTTAAAATTAAATCAAAATTAGTAGTACATGTTTGTCTCAAACAAAGCCCCACTACAGGCAAGGTAAAAAAAATTATGCATTTATTTATCAATGCAAAATATTCAATGAGTGCTATATACATCTTTTTCTAACTATAACTATTAATAATAATTTATTAGTGATCTCTCTTTGTGAAAAATTCAATAGGTACTCTTCCTTGTATTATAAACGTCAGGATTTTTTTTTTATTTTGTAAATATATGTACATTTTTGTGATTGCCAAATTATATGTTTATATTAGTATCAATGTAGCGCTACATTAATTGCTGTTAGATATTTGTTAGTTGTTATATTTATACGATGCGAAGTTTATTGTTTTAATTTATCTGGCTAGTGACCAAGTTTATGCTGGAAATATATATATTATAAAATGAAAGATATTTTATTAGTATTAAAATGTGAATTAAGGAAATGTTACTAAAGCTTAAATAACTAAGCAGTGCTTCTCCCACTACTTTTATGTTATGAATATCAGTTGAAGATATTTAAAACTTTTAATGTAATATCAATGCTTTATTTTTCAAATGTTTTTAAATCTAGTTACAGGATTCCCACTAACCTTGAAAAAACATCTAAAAAGCCCCTAAATTTTAAATTTGGTGTAGGGTTTTTGGGAAAGACCCTAAACTTTAAACTACTAAAAAGGCCCTTAAAATTTTTTTGTAACTCCTAAAGTTTATTTTTTGAAATTTTTTCATTCCTTAAAAAAGTAGGCAGAAAACTACTCTGCAGTCTTCCACCTAACACTGGATTTTTTGATATCAACATGTGTCATTTAAAAGCCAACTATAAATTAGGACTTTTGCTAGCTTTGTACTTATCACATGAAATTCCTATTGGATCAATTATGATAGCTCTAAATATATTTTTAAAGATATCCTTGGAAAATGCCCATGCATTTTGCAGAAATATGTGAGTGGGAAACCTGTATTATTTAAAAAATATAATGTATTAAAAAATCCATTAACAAAGGTCTTTTCTAAAAAGAGGCAGATGTTCATAAAAGTTTTACTATAGTTCTAGAGATTCAGAACTAAATTTGTAAAGAATTAATTGATCTACAGCTCTTATGTGTTTATTATGGTATTAGTATTTATAAGCGAAAATATAAGCAATATATTTTTTTTTACAAATCATTCTTTTATCGATCTTGTTTGGTCACATTGTTTTTCGTAATTTAAAAAAATACAATGTATGTGTCGTATGTATGTGATAAAGTAGTCATCTTTGTTTTGTTTTTCTCAGTACCAATTTTTACTGTTTTGTGTTGTTATGTTGTCTAGTATTTCTGCTTAAATGCATGTCCTTTTCTATAAACTTTTTTATATTTTATAGTAATTTTGCTAATTATGTATGAAAGAGCATTATTTGATAAACATGGCGCCATGTTAATCAAGTTTATCTTTAATGTATACAAAGTGATAGTTCAGTTGCATGCATTGATAGTTTAGTGTCTAGTTATTCATAAAGAAATCATGTTAAATGATTTGATTATCAACCAACTTTTTGTATGTAAACGTTAAATTCTATTTGTTTTGTCTCTTGTTTACATGCCATTATCATTAATTGAAATTGAAAATTGTTATAAAATCTCTTTCTACTGAACCAAAAATATCTATTTTTTTTGTCATAAAAATACGATTAGGAATCATTTTTAAATACTATTTTGTTCGCAATGTCTAAATGCACTTTAAACTTTATCTGAATCCTATAAACTTTTCAAAATTATTAAAGTATCGCATAGGATTCAAATTGTTAAGAGTGTGTTTTAAATACTTTGTTATATAATGGAAAGATAACTATATTTAAAACAAAATGATGCTATCATTTTTATGGATCTTCTGTATTTTCAATTGGCAAATTATCAAATAAATATTCTTTAAAAATTTAGTTAAGATTTAAATATAATATTTAAGCTTCCTTCTAAGTTATATTTGAAATTTATTTATAAGTGAGTTAAGCTAAAAAAAAAATCTATAAGTTAATTCTTATGTTGTTAGTATGCTTTATTTATTTTAAATTAGAATATCATTGTATAAACCTTTTTTTGTTTCATCTATTACAAAGCATAAATAAATTGTACAAAATGTGTTTGACTTTGTTATTCATTCTTGCCCTAAAAAACCTTCTGTTACATGTCAAGTTTAAATGAAGTACTATGCCCAATCTCAAGTTATGCACCAGGTTACTTTTATTTATCCTAAAATCATGGCCACATCATTGTATTAATTGAAAGTTATTTGTGCTATTTTATCAATGATTTAAATAAGTTATTTAATTTGTAATACATGGAAAAATATGCTTTTATGCCCTTTACAATATAAGTTTATATATTTAGAAAAAAAAAATATTGTGTGTTGTGCACAGGTCATTTTTATGTAAATGGCTCATTAGAAACAAATGCTAAATTTATAGATAGACGTTTCCGTAAATATTAAAAAAAAATCTTTTATTCAAATTCTAAGCTTTTCTGTAGAAATTGCTAAACCATGCTTCAAACTTTAAAGTTACATATATTTTTACTAAACAATGTATCATAATCTACAACAACAACAAATTATATTTTAAATCTTCTAGTTAATCTTCTTAAAATAAAAATTCGACTATATATTTCTTTGTGCAGGAAACACATACTTATAGTCAATTTATATTTTTTTAAATTTCATAAAACTTACATATTTATACAGATATATTTTTAATTACATAATACAATGTGCATAGACAGTGTTTTAGTATATTCTACAAGAAAAAAAAAATCTAGAATAGAAATGTGGTTTTACAGTTTCTGTATGTTTGGATTACAATTCAAGATAGTTGTATTTATTATAAAGTAATACGCATTACAAATATTCAATGGCAGTTGCAAGTTTCTTCCTAAGCGTTTCTATAATCCTAATTTGTAAATAACATAAACGTGACAATTCTTACTTTTTTAATTTTGCGTCTCTTCTTCTTTAGCTTCTTTTTAAGCCTAGATATATTAAAAACAAATTATATAATTGTGTTGGAAGTGGTACAGGGTGTGTCATAAATTAGTGCAAACTTTAAAAATTAAAACAGCTCGGGGTATGCGGGATTACGATCCGAGTGTCTACAGATTTTTTTTTATCTGCGAATAATAAAAAAATACAAGTAGACGGCGCTTAAAGGTTTTATGCAAATCAGGCATTAAATACGCACAAGTGAATGCGAGACATTAAATTACTAAAATATACTATTTTCGAGCTAAATGAGTTCAAAATGAGGGTCACTACAAGGGTTTTAAAGAAAGTGAATCTCTCGCATGGTATGCCAACTAATTTCTGTTGTTAATCAGAATGACATATCTTAGCTCTTAGTTTTCCCATCTTGAGGAGACCGCTCTTTAATAAGCGAGATAAAGTTCGTGATCAGCCAGCAATTCAAGTTGTTCGCGGGAATGTTGAATTTATAATGATACACACACACACACACAAAATACTCTTATCAAACGTCACATCGAAGTTGGTAGAATCTCAACCACTTTTGCGCTCTGGCGGTTCAGCACACACGTAACCTCCATATGCCATAAACTAGGTGGCCCTGACTTACAAGCCACGTTCATGGTAGTATACATATAAGCCGAGGTAACTCATCTATACATTGAGGATCATTTTGGTAGACTGTGTGTACTGAGGCCCTCTACAGTACTATATGTAAGCACCATCTAATGGTTGGTTTTTTAAATGTTTTTGATTCACAAAAAAAATTGAAAGCACTTATATCATATTCTCGCAAACCGAAGTCTTTTTAAATTATGCTTAAGTTTTAAGAATTTCTAAAATTTTCGCTAATTTATGGAACACCCCGTATTTAGTTGTGTCATGAAAGTAAATGATTGTTTAAATATATACTACAACTTCAAGTCATTTCTTAATAATTTAATCATAGTTCAAACTGCATCTTATCAAGAGAAAATAATGTTAATTAGATTTTTTTTTCTCTAACTTTGACGCTTTAGCTCCTTTTCACGATTCACGGAGGCTCACATAATGTGGTAGAAAATAAGTTATTGTTTGATTATTAAGTTTGAAACTCTTCCCCAATGGGCACGTCTTGAGTGGCAACAGTTCCGTGTAATGAAATTGATCTCTTTCTAATTTTTTCTCCTCGATTGGTGTTCACATGACATCAAATCAATGCAGTGGGGGGAGTTTAAGACCAATCACCAATGAAGTCCTGGAATGAAAGCTGGAATAAGGCACTACGTTACGTGAAACATGCGGATGAAGATCATTAATTTTACTATTACATTTGGGGATAATATAGCCATCAAAATGGTGAATGGTCACATAAGTTGAGGTCCGTTGTCATTGGAGAGATACTACCAGTAAAGTAAAATTTCAGATACTCATTGTCCGACTAACCGAATAGGCCTAAGGAGCCCCTTTAATGTTCAAGTGTGGTTCTAATTTATGTCCCCGTGGCTTATAGACCTCGTGTAGCTCTAGTGCGACGATATTCAAACTAAACTAGTTTTCAAGAGGGTCAAATCCAATACAACCAATAATTTTTTAGGAAGTTGACTCGATAATTAGATGAATGTTATTGTTTTTCAAGTGGAGTGAAAATAGTTTGATTTTAAACAAACACTATTTCGCCTAATTGAAATACAGCTATAATATAGAAATTAATTACTTTTAAATCTATTAACGCCAGTGCAGCTACAAAATGTCCGACGAATAATACCCCGTGTAGAGGAGGTGCACGTTAAATATGTTCCAAAGTCCCAACGCTGCGTACGATGTCGCCTTGAACGGTTGCGTTTAGTGGCTACTCAGGTGTCGGCTCTTCACATGACTGTGGCTCTAAATTACGACGCCCGTCGCCAATAGACCTCGTGCAGCTCTAGTGCGACGATACTTCAAACTAAACTGGTTCGAGCCCTGCATTAACTCACCTTTTAAACCTCTGCACTTCGCCGATACAAGCCATGCTGGCCGATATGAGTCCGATGCAGAGCACTGCAAACGCCCCTTGCACGTCGTCTATCTTGAGAATGTGCCGCCCCTCGTCTTCGCTCTGTACCGCCTCGCTTTCCCTGTGATGCTCGATGGTGTCGTCGATCCACTTGGTGAGGATGCCCGCCTCCTGAAGCTGACGGATTCTAAAAGTACACGAATGGTTACGATTGCTATGCATATAAGACTAGGCCTCTTTAACTTCCAAAGACAGAGAAGATCTCCCAAACACGTGCAACGTGCATGGACGTAAAGTTTGGTGTCACTGTTCCGAAAATGAAGGCAAACTAATCTTCGGAACCACTCGTTCATGTTAACCACATTCCGAACCAGTTTTTTCATCTTCGGCATTCGAAACAATGACGTCAAACTTTCCACCCACGCTCATGTTTGGGAGAGCTTCTCTGGCCTGCAATTAAGTCTGGCTCTATAAATTTAAGTCGGTCATGACATATTATGAAGTAGAATTAAGAATTTTCTATGATTTTGCAAACGATTTTGGCCACGCTCTGCGAATTCGATATTAAATCCAATTTTAATTCCGTTAATTCGTTTATATAGTTAACTATGTATGCATTTTAAAGCCTAATTACTTTCTTGCGGCGTACAAAACGAATGAAATGTGATAATAAAAGAAACAAACCCAAAGCAAAAGAAGTAAGTCCAAGAGTCGTGATAGTATTTGCTGCATAGACGTCTTATCGAAGAATTGTTGTGACATTTTATTGCATTGTTCAGCTGACGCTTTAAGTAAAGAATGTAATGCAAATTAAATTGCAAGATCATGTCTTTTTAAACCAGTTGTTAGGCAGATATATTGATGCTCTTTTTCATGTCTTTTCAGAGTTCTGAACTTTGAAGAAAATTTATATAAGACTGAAATGGTTAAATAAGTTGAGGAGCCGTAAAGGTATCCATATAAAATACTATAGGTAATTGTTTTGAATTTCTATGAAAACAAATTTTAGGCAATTGTAAATGTTACAAACATGGAATATAAGGTTTAGAAGGGAAATTTTTTTTAAGTTTGCGATATAAATGTATTTAAATGTGTTTATACTTTTTGTCAAAAAGCTCGACGTGGTCATAATCAGGTTTGAAGGCTATGGCGTATCCATATTGCATAAATGAGTCCTTGGCGAACAGAAACTTTCTCGTATCCCATATGTCCGCCCTCACAGTCAGCTCTCCACCAATGTAGGCGTATTCTCGTTTCAAAGACTCTCTCAGTCCTTCTACGTCGTGGTGAACTAGATTCCTCGAATCTGAGTTCATGGAGTTTAGAATCACGCGGAGGTCTTCCTCCTCCGAGTCCTAGAATATAATTCAGATATATAAGTGCTTCGTTTTACCATTTCACACACTGTTAAAAAAATCCCTGTAAAATAGCGGGCAGGGAACGGCAGAAGAAATACCAGTCACACCCCGTTCAAAAACACTCATGCTCATTATTTTCTATAGCTAATAGAAGAGCAAAAACTGTACAAACACGGAAATCGCCTAATTTTCTAACAGTCTGAGGGGTAAGTCCATTTATTTAGTGGGTCAGACCATTTTAAGTCAAGTAATGCTGTTCCTCATAAAAATTGAAGAGCAAATGCTCGTAAATGTAAAGATTTTTACAGTGCAGGAACGAGGTTCAAACCCTTACATTAGGCAAAGTTCTCTCAGCCTTTCATTTCTTCATTGAGTCCATAAAATGGAGGACCAAGCTTTGTCTGGGGTACTAAACCGGGGAGGTTTTGACGCTTGTTTGACCAACTGACCGGAACTTTTGCTGAAATGCGAAGCTTCCACCAGTCACCTGGATTAGGCAAAAAAAAACCATAACTTTCCATAAACAGCAACGCTACCGAGTAGATTTTTTTTGTTTAGTAATACATTTATCTAGTAAACATATTCTAGCGACCATATAATACTACATTTATTTTGAATTCAATTTCTTAATTTTTTTCATTTTATGAAATAGAATAATACTTTTAATTCGAAAGTGTTGTACTTATTCTCAACAGGAAAGGAAATATACTTGTTCTATAGCAACTGCTTCTATCATTTCAACAGTTCTTTCATGGCATAACGTTGCCAATTTCTAGTTCCACAATAAATTTCTTTAAAGTTACTTATTTACGTACCTTGAATATCGTATAGTCAGCCGAATTCTGGATAGTCCCGACAGCAAATTGCTTATATTTTATTGCTTCCACAAGTTGTGGTACTGTGTCCAAAGATGGTTCCAATCCAGGATGCGCCATGAATGACATGAGGCTTCCGTTGTACCCAGCCACTATTGTTATACAGAAGCCCCACCAAAAGGACATCAGAACACGGCAGCGTAGTTCTTTGGCATCGTAGTAACCTTAAATGCATATAAAAATAGATTTTTAATTAGCTTACTTTGATTTTATTATAATTTGAAATGATTAAAAAAGTTGAAAAGTACACTCTAAAAAATGAATGCTCAAAACCGACGAAATTCTCCTTAATTTTGACGATTCCGTTACTGGCTAAATGCTTCGAGTTTTCGTTTCCCCAAAGTGAGGAAATTTGAATCGTCATTTTTATGAGGATTTGAATGTCGTCTAATTTAAAGAAATATTTCGTCATTTTTGAGCAGTTTTTGAGAGTTTTTTTTTGTTGTGAGTACAACAATGAGATTCAGTTTCCTCAAAATCAAGATACAGAATCGTCAAATCACGATCGTAAAAGTGAGGATTCGCGTTTACTCAAGAGTCACGTGATAGTTTGACGAAACAATCCTCAAAATTAACGAAATGAGGCTTGAGGATTCATGAATCGTCAAAAATGAAAGTGTTATTTCTGAGAGTGTAGGTAATGCCATTCTTTAGATGTCCAGTCTGTCGTATCCTTACTTTCGAATTCGGTTTTGTACATCTAATCTTGAATTATTTTTTTAGAAAGGTATCAGAGACATATCTTTTAAACTTTTTATCGGACTATCCATCTGCTCCATGACTGTCTGTTGAACTTAATTCTAACTTCTAACAGTCCAACTGTAACATTTTTGCTGTATGACATCATATATCTATTTTCATACTTGGTATTCGTATGTCTGTCTATCCGAAACTATATAAGAACTTCAGTGAGTATTGAAATAACACAAAATTAGGCTATTCTAGTTCCTTCAGAGCTTCTTTTTTTATTTTGGTGGAACAAAATCAATTATATCCGACGATCAAAATGTCCAACAACAAAAAAAAAAGTTTGACTTTTACAAGCCTTAGAGTAAGTAAAACAACTTCACTTATCTTTAGTGAAATTATTTTCAAATCTTTCTTCAGTTAAACATTCTCAAACGTTATACAGCAGAAATTTTTCACAAATCGAAACTGTAAATGAAAATATGTTTATCGGTAAATAAAACTGGTATTTTCACTTTCTTACCTTGACTAAGTAATGATTGGAAAATAAAGAGCGCTGTATCTGCAAACTGAGCCTTGCGTCTTTTCCGAGATTTAAAATTACATCTCAAGATGGCCATTATAATAGATACAATAAAGACTGAGAGACATATGGCCAGCCACACCTACAAATGGTAATATCATATGTATGGATTCAAAAATATTTCTGTATATTATGTTTAGTACTTATGAATATACTACACATAAACATTTCCAGATTATTTAAAGGATATTTAATGAATAAATCAACCAGTCTTCACTGAAAAAAAAATTCTTGCAAAAAAACCATAATTGTTTGGCAATGGTATTTCTAGTAATAAAACCAGAATACCACGTACTTAAACCATTAAATTAGTAACCTTACTATTCGTTTTGGTAACCCATTACTAGAATTTCTGGTATCTAAAATTATAGCTCTATTACCCGTACGTTTGGTAAGATTACAAGTATGAAAAGTAAGTTTACCATACGCTTTGTTTTTATACGAGAAGCATGGTTGAAATACCAAATTAATTTCCAGAAAGCATCGGTCTTTTACCATATGCTTGGTGATCGAACCATGTTGAGCGCAAAGATACCTACCAAATACCACGGTATTAGCTGAAATTTTGACTACCAATACGTATGGTAAATCTCACTCATCAAACACGGTGTTGTGTTGCAGTCGTTTGTGACAACTCGAAAGAAGTCATATAAGCAAACTAAACTGATTATACTAGTACAATCGGGAGTCCTGTGGTCAGAGTCTCTATCTCCGGATCGGAAGGTTATGCGATCGAGTCCTGGTCACTGAAGACCGGCCGAGTATATGCGGAGTGCGTGCTTGTTAAATCTGTTGGGTCCGAAAGTCCTGTGGGCCGTCATTGCGCAGTTTCCCACGGGTACCGGCCCCTGGAGACTATTTTCCTCTAATTCAGGGACTACCTCATAAAACTACATTGTTTAATAATATTTAAATATTATTTGGTAGTGATACCTTTGGGTACAGACCAAATTATATACCAAACAATGTGGTTTACATAATCTTATTTGGTAATATTGACTTTGTACATGACAATAATACTACTGTATAGAGTAATAAAACCACTATATACGGTAATGAAACCACTATATACAGTAATAAAGCCACCATATATGGTAATAAAACCACTACATAAAGTAATAAAACCAAATGTGCTACTAAACATCATGGTAATGAAACCATACTTTTCTAGTAATGTTACCATAAAGTCATTACCAAACAGATACTGGTAGATAAACCACATTTTTTGGTGTTCCATATGAGCCAGAAAATACGGTTAGATATACCGTATTCTGGTAGTTGGACTAGAATTTTTTTTTCAGTGTTTTTAATTTTATTCGAAGTCAAACACACTGCTCAAAACAATTAGGGGAGCACATTGCGTACTTTTGTTAACCCTTTAAGTTCCAACGTTTTAACTTTTAATCTAAAAACCATGGTAAAAAAACAACCAAAAAAATCAAAATTTTTAACTAAAATTTCAGGGAGGAAAAAATTGGAGTAATAAATTACAACAATAATTTTTTCAAATTTTTATTTGTTAAAAAAAGTTAAAAGCAAAGATCTAAAAATGCAAGCTTGAAGAATTTAGGGTCAAATTTATCTGAGAAAATTTTATGCGGGAGTTAATTTTATTTTACCACGTTTTTCATGTTTTCATTTAATCAAAACAATTCAATTCCTTCAAAAAAAAAAAAACACCTGATTCTTCCATCTAACGATAAATAAGTACTAGTTCAAATTAGTGAAAAAAAAAATCGAAAGCTGATGATGATTCCAAATGAAGAGTACACGGGAAAATCCGATTGATTTTGTAGATAAGTTTCCTTAGCAGGCCACTTTGGCGATGATAGCGAGTGATCGATTACACTTGTGTAAGAAAATCAGTTCCTACCACAGAGATCATAGTTAGAGTAATAGAATGGAAGATCACACGACCGCTAATGCTAACGACGGGGCGCGCAAGGAGCTCCCAGAAGAGCCCCAATGAAGTCAGTGTTGTAGGTCACGTGATCTGCCACTCTAATACTGTAATTACTATATCTGTAGTTTCTAGCTACCAAGATTCAGGCGATTGATGAACCCGACGCTTGGACCAGCGAAGAAGAAAGAGATAAACCGGTTTTCGGCCGCCAATGTTCGCCAAGCAGACAATTGCGGGGGTCCGCCTAATAAATCAATCGGTTCTTCCCGTGTACTCTTCAAATGGAATCATGGGGGTAGTAAAAGGGTTTAAACAATGCATTCCCCTAATTCTTTTGAGCAGTGTACAATACATTCAATGAACAGAGCCGGATTAAACAGAGTAGGGGCCTGTAGACAGAGGATTTTGACGGGGTTCGACTCCTCCCACCCCCTCCTTATTCAGCCTGGAAAAATACATAGCATGGATATTTATATCAGTGGGGTGAAAAACACACAAAAAATGTGGTATTCTTGTTTGGATTATATATTCTTCTTAAAAGACTAAATTTGTAGTTGATCAGGGCTATTGCAAAGTTAATGACTTTGGGCACTTTTTTTGATAAACAATACACTTTTATTAATTACACTCTTAAACTAATAAGCGATTTTAACTCAGAATGAGTTAATTTTCACTCCTTTTAGTGTCGAAAATGCATTTCCCTTATATATGAGTGGATTTCACTCTTTTGTTTTGTTAAACCTCCAACAATCTTTACAACAAACGAGCGGTTTTAAGGTGATTAGGAGCGATTTAGGGTGATTTGGAGCCATTTTGGAGTTAATTTTCACACTTTTCCAGTGTCGAAAATGCACTACTCCTGTACGAGTGGATTTCACTCTTTTGTTTTAAGAGTGTAAAATTGATTGTTAGGGGCCACTTGGAAGCTGCGGAGAAAACATGCCTAGCCAGTGGGCGACTGCCTACTTTGCCAAATTGGTAATACTGGCCCTGCTATTGAAACTCTACTTACCTGTATAGTATAGGGCCAAAATATTGCCCATGTCTTTGCTTTCATGGTCGGTTTCCGCGTCACAAACGTGACCCTGTCGTAGGCGTAAGGGATGCTGAAGCGTGCTCCCATGTATCTGTTATAAGTGATTGTCATTCCTGACAGTGCAGCATCTGCCTCCTGTAATATAGCTCATAAGAGGTTTAGGTATTTATACGTAAAGCCCATTTCACATCTTGTCACAACTACTTGCAACTCCCATAGGACACCGTGCATTTAAAAGTTGCACTCAAGTGGTGAGATTTTTTCATGCGAGCACGAAAAATTCTCAAGTTGCATGTAAGTTTAGCCAATCAGAATTCAGTATTTTTTTGGCTGCATTGTGGCGAACTGCTTCGCCAACTGGTTGTTTATTTACTTTTTAAGACCCCAACTTCACTTGCTTGCAAAAAATGCAAAAATCTGCGCAATTAAAAATGGGTGGTAAATGGACGGAAAAAATATAAATTGATCTTATTAAGGAAGTTCGGAAACATAAATATCTGTATGATGCAAGCGATGCCTATGGTTTGATTCAAGTTTGTTTACAAAAAGATGAAACTTGCCAAATTGTGAGATAAATATTTTTTGTGGAGACCCGAAAAACCAGGTTATCACAAGTTGCGAGTTGCAGTTGCAAGTAGTTGTGCAGGTGTGAAATGGTCTTAAGAACGCGAGTAAATGCAAATAGAGATGTTATAATGTTATATACTCACATGACGTACTAGCATGCCAATCATGCCCGTGAATTTCGTGCCATTGCGGCGGCCCCAGCTACCGTCAACAGATTTAGTTAGATTATATCTGTAAATATTGTTACACATATATTTTCTATATAAGAACATTTAAAAAAAATTATAATTTGAAAAATATTTGCATGTAATTTAAATGAAAAATAACTACACTCTTAAAACAAAGGAGTGAAATCCACTCCAGTTGGAGAAGTGCATTTTCGACACCCTAAAGGCATGCATATTTTCTCAGACTGAGTTAAAATCACTCGTTTGGAGTGATCCTGTCGGAGGTTTAACACACAAAAGATCCACTCGAAAAGGAGAAGTGCATTTTCCAGACTGGACGAGTGAAAATTAATCAGACTGAGTTAAAATCCACTCTTCTGTTTTAAGAGTGTAGCAGTTACAGGAGTCTAGCACTTACAGAACTAGTATTATAGGAGTAAATCAATTTTGTGGAATTTGAGAGTTCGGGCGGTAAAAATACATGCTATGTATAACAAAAACAGCTATGTTAGTGTTGTCAATTATTAGTCCACTTACGCATTTGTTTTATTTTAAAATTTCTTATGATTTTCTTATAAATTTAACGCTGAAAAAACTTTTGGTAAGACTTTTGAAATCTCTTTGCCCTCTTGCTACGTTGTTTTTTTAAAAACAACTAAAGATTAATTTTTTTGTATATTATAGGAAAATGCATGTCTTCGCTTCTCTTCTTAAAATAATGCTCCTGCATTAAAAAAATATTTTTAAAAACACTTTATTTGCATTTATGTATAACTACCGACTGACAACTTTTTATATCTTACTTAAATTTTAGGCATTTAGACAATACATCCAATAAGCTTATGTCCGTCCCTTGAGGAGGAATCGTTCCATTCGCAGGCTGATAGAATGGAAAATGTTTTTCCATTGCTACACGAATTGGTTTCAGAGGTCCTTTCGGGCAAGACCGAAAAGAAATGTCTGTTTGGAATCCTCCAAGTTGTGTCCAGGAATTAACAATTTCAAGCCTCTTTTTGTTAGTCATGGGAGTCTGAAATGAGGAAATAAATGTGTGGAATTTTGAATTGTTGATTTTTTTTTGTATCGAAGAAATAAACATTCTGAAATAGAATGCGGTGTATTTTAATGGTTTATCTTCATAAGAAACTGGAATAAAAATTATCAACTACACAAATAAGAGAAAAATACGTGATATATATATATATTTTCGATTCATAATGCTTATCTTATAGTAAGATAGTGAAATTGTTTATGTCGTTAAGAGTTTTCGCTTATATGAAAATGATAAATGTTTATCACTTTCATGTTAAGGCATTTATTGTTTTGTCGTGACTAAAGTAAAAAAACAGGGGGCAATTTTGACCGGTGGGCACAGATAGATAAAAAACAGAAAGGTTAGTTTGTAAATGAATTCACCAAACAATCAATCAGGCTTTCTTTTAAGATGTCCGTGTCTGCTTGGATAAGGATCAAGGAATCAAGCTTTACGTTTATATAAGATTAAGGAATCAAGCTTTACGTTTATATAAGATCAAGGAATCAAGCTTTACGTTTACATAAGATCAAGGAATCAAGCTTTACGTTTATATAAAGTCAAGGCTTTATGTTACATAAAACTAAAAATTCCACATTCCATACTTTTCAAAATTTAGTTACAACTAAAAGTACGGCAATATGCAAACTTTAAATAAGTTCGATTGTTTCCAACAATCTTCTTTTTGTAACATTTTAAAATTGTTTACCCATACTTCGCAACTTATTTACCTTTAGTGCAAAAGTTCCATTACTCATCGATTGTACGAACAGCAAATAAAGATCTTCTTCTGTTTGTATGTTTTCTAAGTCAAATGTTTCCATCGATGAATTTTCGAAGTGCAGAAAGAGCCATTTTATTCTACAACTAGCAACAAAACTTGTAATATTCATCTATACAAGAAAAAATAAACTTGAATTATAATTATATACTGGGCAAACCGAATCCAAGTTATACTCTCTATAACATAACAGGATAAAACAGATAAAATATTTCTTAAATATATAGCATAGCTATATATTATTTTTACGAAATATTTTTTTAAAGAGCTTGATGTCATAAGAACTATCAAAATAAATCAGATGAACTGGGCTGCTCATATAATAGCACGAAATACGAAAACTTAGTCAAAAAGGTGTTTTCTGCCGAACCTCTCACAACACGAAGACGAGGTAGATCAAAACCAAGATGGATTGACTCTGTGGAGTCTGATTTTAAAGTCCTAAAAGTAAAAAAACTGAAAGACCCAGGCCAAGAGAAGGTTGTTCTGGATGAGTCTCCAACAGAGGGCCTTGGTTCACTTTGAGCTGTTGTGCCAAATCTGATGATGATATAGCAGCTATACATTTTGTTATTTATGTATAAGTTAGTTTATAATTATTGAATTTTATTAAGTTTAAACAGTGTTATATTTTTAAAGTCTAAAAATCGAATATTAAATATTGAACAAAGAATTTCTTAAACATATGTGAGGTATCCTAAGCTTGATTTAAAGTTAGAAATTGGACGTTGTAGGTTACACATTTTTTTTATTATTTTTTCTTCAAATGCAAACCTACCTCGTTTGGGGAAAGGACTATTACAGGAATATTTCCGTGATCTCGAATAACTTTATACAGCTGCTTCCTAGACATTGACATGAATCGCATTACAGAAACATTCCGCTGGAATAAAGACTCGGCAATTAGCGAGTCTTCATCTAAAATAAAATAAAGTTTCTAGAATGATGATTGAGGGCAATAATTAAAATTACAAGAATTATAACTATGATTTTAAAAATTCGATAATTCGAAAATCGAATCTAAACAAAACCCCTTTGGAAATTAGAAAATTGAATTTAAAGGAATTTCAGAATTAGAAAATTGCGTTTAAAAAATTTGAGAATTATTAAATTTAATTTAAAAGAATTTGAGAATTTGGAAATTGAATTTAAGAGGATTTAGAAATGACTTTCTAAAAATGAGTTAGCCTTTGAATGGCCTTTTGAGTGAGTATTACATTGTGCAGAATTTTTTTTATAATGGAAGTACTTCGAATGCTACCATTTTCGGAAATTTTCAATGGCTTCTAGTTTCAATGCGCTGATTTTTTTGACGTATCACACTTGTCCGTCTCGTTTGTAGTTTGGGCTGTGAAAGTGGGTGGCGAGCAGACAGGAACTCTTAGCCATTATAAAATCCTCTTTTTTCGTTAAAAAAGTAGTGTGGAAGCTAAAATGAATGAATTTTGAATTCTGGATTTAAAGTAAGAGCTTTCTTGCTTAGTATTTTACATGCATTTTTAATGTTTAATGTTTCAAACTAGCTGACTAACCAACTAAGATGATTAAAAAAATACTTCTTGTAATTTCGTTTAATTTTTTATTGGCATGATATTCAAAGCTGTAATTTTAAAGTTAAATCAATATACTACTTGTTTAAATTGATATTGAACTTAATATCGTACGTTATTGATAAGTAATTAAATGGTAAATTATAAATTTGCAATAAGATAAATACTCAATATATCGTATTAAAGAAATTTCTATTATAGAAAAATAAATAAAATGCTTAAAATATGAAAACTAACCTTCATAAGTGTTTCCTATTAAAAGCACCCATTGCCATTTTAGCAGTTGGGTAACCAGCTCGGTGACAAAGCTAATTATTAAAGGGCTCGAAGTCATTTTGACTCGAAATGTTTTCTAGAAAAAAAAAAGCTTTAAAACTTAAAATTTTTAATGAAATTTAAATGTTTACTAAGCTTTTGTATCTTAATCTTTACTAGAGCATTATAATGGAATTATAGAACAATTTTCTTCTGATTTTATACTAAGCAACAATTTATGCAAGGTGATTGTCCAATCTGAGATGTTCTTTAAAAAGTTACATTTATCTTGAGTTTAACTAAGTTTATATGAAGAAATTAGATTTTGTTTGATGCGAAAGAATATCCAAAAGTTAAATATTATTTTTTAATATAAAATAAGTACATTTTTAAACTTCAACACACCTTTTCTTAACTTGAAAAAGCTCACATAATAAGTGGAGATTGGTGAAAATTAAATTTACATTAAATTAACTAGCACTATTTCTAAAGTAGATATTTCAAATATATTTTTCCATAGTTGAAAGTTTCTTATATTTGCCTATTTGCTGAAATTTTGCATAAAAAATATTTCTATTTTAGCGTGGCATATTAATTACAAAGAAAGCTTGTTTCACAATAAAAAAAGTCTCCACAAAATTGTACTATCAAAGCTAATATTTGTGACAGTTGTGATAAAAATAAATAGAAAATGTACATTTGAAATTATTATGTAACCATGTCAAAGTTTAATAAACAAATATTTTTTAAAAATTATATTTAAATTTTCTAATGTTTTATATAAAAGCTTACCTTTTTTGCAATTATAGGCAAAGAACTATCAAACTTTTCTGGTGAGTTTTGAGGAAATAACTCTTTGATTATTTATTTTTTTTCATAGGTAAAAACCTTCCAAAATATTACTATTGTTACAAATGACTTAGTTCAAGCCAGACCTAAGTACTGATCATAACCACTTAAGACATTCCAAGAGACGCATTTTGGATGTGCATCTGAATTTCTGCATTTTTGGTGTCAGGTAAATTCCGATATAATGATTTTTATCGAAACAGTCAAGGAACAAAGGGCAATCTGGCGCTTAATAAGGTGAAAAGGTTTTGTATAGTCACCATATGTGCGATTCCCACTCGTAGAACTTACTTTCCTTTTTTTTTTCTCTCTCCTCGTCTGGATATTGGTGTCGATTGTGAATAAAAGAATGGGCTTTTGTTTTGAATGTTAGCATACTGATATAAAATGTAAAATAAATAATAATTTATAAAATGTAGCATATTCATATAAAATTAATATTAATGCATAAAATGTGTGCATAAAATGTATAAAAAGATATAAAGTGTCCTAAGTGACTTAACCCCTTAGCGATCGGATAATTTCAAGAAAACGGTCATAAAAGTTCCTGTAATAGAATTTATATTCTTTTTATCTTTGTCTGGAAATTGGTGTCGATTGTGAATAAAAGAATGGGCTTTTGTTTCGAATGTTAGCATACTGATATAAAATGTAAAGTAAATAATAATGGATAAAATGTAGCAAACTCACATAAAATATATATTAATGCATAAAATGAATACGAAGATATAAAATGTCCTAAATGACTTAAACCCTTAGCGATCGGATAATTTCAAGAAAACGGTCATAAAAGGGTCCATAATAGAATTTACTTTCTTTTCTCTTCGTCTGGAAATTAGTGTCGATTGTGAATAAAAGAATGGGCTTTTGTTTTGAATGTTAGCATACTGATATAAATGTAAAGTAAATAATACTGTATAAAATATAGCATACTCATATAAAATAAATATTAATGCATAAAATGTATCATAAACTATAAAATGTCCTAAGTGACTTAACCCATTAGCGATCGGATAGTTTCAAGAAACGGTCATAAAAGTGCCCATAATAGAATTTACTTTCTTTTATCTTCTTCTGCAAATTGGTGTTGATTGTGAATAAAAGAATATGCCATTGTTTCGAATGTTAGCATAATGATATAAAATGTAAAATAAATATTAGTGTATAAAATGTGTCATGATATAAAATGTCCTAAATGACTTAACCCCTTAGCAATCGAATAGTTTCAAGAAAACGGTCATAAAAAGTGCCCTTAATAGAATTTACTTTCTTTTATCTTCTTCTGCAAATTGGTGTTGATTGTGAATAAAAGAATATGCCATTGTTTCGAATGTTAGCATAATGATATAAAATGTAAAATAAATATTAGTGTATAAAATGTGTCATGATATAAAATGTCCTAAATGACTTAACCCCTTAGCAATCGAATAGTTTCAAGAAACGGTCATAAAAGTGCCCATAATAGAATTTACTTTCTTTTATCTTCTTCTGCAAATTGGTGTTGATTGTGAATAAAAGAATATGCCATTGTTTCGAATGTTAGCATAATGATATAAAATGTAAAATAAATATTAGTGTATAAAATGTGTCATGATATAAAATGTCCTAAATGACTTAACCCCTTAGCAATCGAATAGTTTCAAGAAAACGGTCATAAAAAGTGCCCTTAATAGAATTTACTTTCTTTTTCTCTTCGTCTGGAAATTGGTGTCGATTATGAATAAAAGAACGGGCTTTTGCTTTGAATGTTAGCATACTGATATAAAATGTAAAGTAAATAATATTGTATAAAATGTAGCATTCTCACGTAAAATAAATATTAGCGTATAAAATGTGTCATGATATAAAATGTCCTAAATGACTTAACCCCTTAGCAATCGGATAGTTTCAAGAAAAGGGCCATGAAAGTGCCCTTAATAGAATTTACTTTCTTTTTCTCTTCGTCTGGAAATTGGTGTCGATTGTGAATAAAAGAACGGGCTTTTGTTTTGAATGTTAGCATACTGATATAAATGTAAAATAAAAAAAAACATGAAATATAGCATACTCATATAAAATAAATATTAATGTATAAAATGTGTAATGATATAAAATGTCCTAAATGACCAAACCCCTTAACTGTCGGATAATTTCAAGAAAACTGTCATGAAAGTGCACGTAATAGAATTTACTTTCTTTTTCTCTTCGTGTGGAAATTGGTGTCGATTGTGAATAAAAGAACGGGCTTTTGTTTTGAATGTTAGCATACTGATATAAAATGTAAAGTAAATAAAAAAAATCATGAAATATAGCATACTCATATAAAATAAATATTAATGTATAAAATGTGTCATGATATAAAATGTCCTAAATGACTTAACCCCTTAGCTATCGTATAATTTCAAGAAAACGGCCATGAAAGTGCCCTTAATAGAATTTACTTTCTTTTTCTCTTCGTCTGGAAATTGGTGTCGACTGTGAATAAAGGAACGAGCTTTTGTTTTGAATGTTAGCATACTGATATAAAATGTAAAGTAAATAATAATGTGTAAAATGTAGCATTCTCATATAAAATAAATATTAGTGTATAAAATGTGTCATCATGTAAAATTTCCTAAATGACATAACACTTTAACTATCGGATAATTTCAAGAAAAGGGCCATGAAAGTGCCCCCGTAATAGAATTTACTTTCTTTTTCTCTTCGTCTGGAAAGTGGTGTCGATTGTGAAAAAAAGAATGGGCTTTTGTTTTGAATGCTAGCATACTGATATAAAATGTGAAGTAAATAATAATGTATAAAATGAAGCATTCTCATATAAAATAAATATTAGCGTATAAAATGTGTCATAAGATCTAAAATGTTCTAAATGACTTAACCCCTTAACTATCGGATAATTTCAAGAAAACGCCCATGAAAGTGCCCATTCCGATAGTATTGGCAAGTTCTCTATTAGACACTCAAGCCAATGGCTTTGTTAATTGGTGGATTGCAATATACAAATAAAAGGAAAGATATAGTCGAAATATACATTTTGGATTGCCTTTGACTATACCTTGGTTTTTTAATACCTTGAAATAATATTTTATGTAGTAGCTGATAGAATACAGACATCAAATATCATTAGAAATTTAACATTCTGTTTCCATGAATTAATATAAACATCTTCAAAATCTGGGTGAAAATGAATGTTAATTTTTTTAGTGCAATTCTTAATATAAATTAATATAAAATGCTTCTTAAAGTAAAAATTGTTCAGTAAATTATTCATAGAAGTTTATATTACGAACGTAAAACTGTTTTCATTTAAAACTATTATTTGCAATTTAAAACTTGATATACCTCCTAAGTTATTTTAAAAATGGTTGTGCACTGTTTTATCTGTTATGCAACATTAAACAAAGACGAAAAAACTATGTTTTACTTACTAAAGAAAAAAAAACTGACAGTAAAGTTGTCGGAAAACGTGTAACTAAATGTGTGAAATGTATAAATAATCCGGCGATTAAGCTCCTACATTGAAGAAAACTTGTTAAAATAACGCCTACTCGCGGTATAGTAGAGAACGTTTCTGAAGTATCTATTAGTATATTCCGCGGTCAAATCCCGTTTCGCAAGCTCACGGATGTTTATATTGTAATAAAGTGTTATTAGAGAGATTTTGCACTACGGTTCGGCCTCGACCAATCGGAAAGCGCGTGGATATCTCTAAGCGCTTTCTGATTGGTCTAGAGGTTAAGGTTTGGGTTAGGGTTACGGTTCACCGATCAGTAATACAAAATCTCTCTAGTGTCTATGTCTTTGTCTATTTATGTAATAAGAAGTTCAACCTCTTCCGAGGTACTGGTAACCATATTCTGCGGGATATCCACGTAAACGAAAAAAAATCCTAGTTAAATTTCAGGAACTTAGAACTACTGATTTTGATAAACATCAAAATTTATGGTCTTACACTCTTAAAACAAACGAGTGAAATCCACTCCAGTAGGAGAAGTGCATTTTCGATACTGGAAAGGAGTGAATATTAAATCAGACTGAGTTAAAATCACTCGTTTGGAGTGATCCTGTCGGAGGTTTAACACACAAAGGATCCACTCCAAGAGGAGAAGTGCATTTTCCAGACTAGAGGAGCGAAAATTTCTCAGACTGAGTTAAAATCGCTCGTTCGTTTTAAGAGTGTAGTATAGAAGATATGAGTATCCATAAAGTGAGGAGCTAGAACTATACAAAACACATCCTATGCGAATTTTTCATCATTTTATTTTCTACATTTATGTACAAATATAGTGCAACTCGGGCTATTACAATAATTAGAAAGTGCATTGGAAAATTGGATGCATAAAACTTTGGTTCCAAAAGTCTTCTATAAAATTTCTCTCAGTTTTTAATATAAGCTCCGCCCCAACTTGTGAAAAATACAGATTTCAGGGGCGTGCATTATGATTTCTTTCTTCAGAAAATACAATGTAGATACAGATTCAGCATGATACATGTATTTGTATGATCAAACATTTTATACTTTCAAGTTAAAGCAAAACGTACACATTCGTTATTCAAACTTTCAATTTATAATAATGATGATAATCAGATAACACAATAGAAATTTTTTATTGCAAAAATTAAATATTTGATGAAAAAATGTGCAGAATAAAATTATTAATTTCATTAAACAAATATGGTGTTGATTAAATGTACAGATTGTAGAGTATATAAATAATTATTACAGACTTTAAGCATAAGTAATATTAATTTATTTACATAACTTTTATATTAGTTCATATTGGATGTTAAGGTTGTTAGTCCATATATAAAATTTATAAAATGTAATTTATATAACTCCTATATATAATTTTTTAATATTTATTAAACATTTAAAAATTTATTTAGCCGAAACCCTATTCTTCAGGTCCAATACATACTTTGTTTTATTTCAAACTGTATCGTAGTTGAACTAGAAATTGGACTAATAACATTGGATTGGATGAGAAGAGTACAGTATAATAACGAAATTACGATTTTGAAAAATATCGAGGAAAATATTTCTTTGAACAAAAAATAATAAAACTTTGAGTTAATGATTGTTTTTGTCAGTTGGTTAAATTGTTTAATATTTGAAGCTCTCTGTTCAAGTATAAATGTAATTATTTTTTGCTTTACTAAGCTTGATAAAATGTGTGTAAATTTTACATAAAACGGGGAAAAATAAATTCTACAATGAATTTGCTATAAAATATAAAAAAAGTTAAAACGAAACCTCTTTGTAATTTCGTATTTCTAAAATATTACATTGCTTGATAAATGTAAAACTTTTGTAGTCAACTTGTATTTTTTCTTAAAAAATCATTAGATCTATATTTGTTAGATAATATTTAAACAAAAATAGCGAAAACTGGTAAAGGATAAGAAACACGGACATTAAAAACTTGAAAGTGTAAAGCAACGTAAATCGCGATATATGTAAAATGAATGGACTAAATCTCAAACTTCAATATCATTTTAGTAATATTTTATATATTTTTAATACTAATATTTAAAATTGATTTGGGAATACTGTATGTTATTCATATTAATTTCACATTTAATACAAACACTTTACACATACATGATATTTTTACATTGACATAACATAATTTGGTACATATATCATTTGATTCATCTTCATACTTAAGTGTTTTTAAGAAATTAATATTAACTTTTATTTGCAGACAATAAGTAATTTTATGTTAGATGTATCAAAATAGACAATAAGTAATTTAAATTTTTGATATAGTAAAAAACTCCTTTCTTTTGATCAATTTGGTTTGATGGAATTACTACTAGTTCTCTTGCTGAATGGGTAGGATATCACAGCAAAATTCTCTCGCAAACTCTCGAAAATATTGATATTTTTGGCCATACATTTGTGATATTCTGGCAACTAGTAACTTGTAGTATACTGGTAAGCAAAAATTTAGATCAACATAAAATTAATGTAATCATTTAATTACCCACATATGCACACATACCATTAATTAAAAAAAACCAAAGTTCCAATAAAATCTGAGGTATAATTAAAATGTCTTGTGGAAATAATCATATAAGTATGCAAAAAAAATGCCTGCATCTCGAATTGTGGAAAAATTATACAGAACGAGTAAACTACGATTCTACTAAAGTCCGAAGTCTTGAAATCAAATGTTTTACATACTTGTCGAGAGATTTAATGCGTTTTTGAATAATTTATGACGCAATCATAGTAAGTATGCATTATTTATGCTACAACTGAATATATTCTTTATTTTGACTAGTGCAATGAGTATCTCCAATGAAATATCTTAACTAGACTATGAAATTTCTCCTCAATTTCTGATGGCTAGTATACTTTTACAAGAAGTATCTTTTTTTTGTGCTGGGGGAATACTAGTTACTATTTACTAGAAATACTATTAACAGCCAAGGGGTACAAGGACCACAAGGGGAACAAGGACTAGGGTTGCAATTTTTTTTTAACACAACCACTCAACGTGAAGGGGATAGCCCAGTGGTCTTAAATTTAACCGAAATAAAGTTTCAGAACAATACAATTTAAAAGATAAAAAAAACCCATAAATATTTTGAATCTTCCTACATTCCTATTTTGAATTAATTTCTTCATTTCAAAGCAGACCACTGAGTAACATCACTAAAGTTCGCTATTTGATACTTATGCACGCACAAGAAAAGTCCTGGAAATTAGCAGTATAATAATGAATTCTTAATCACTTTTTTATTTTTCAGGGAAAAACAAATTGATACGTAGTTAGTGATGTTCCTTTTCAGAAAATTTAACAAATATAGATACTTTAGGATGAGTCTAACATATATATTTCATTAGCAATCTCATACTTCAAATCAATCGCAATTTACTTCACATATAAGTCAAATTAATTTTCTTGTTGTCTTAATGTCACTTTATTTCTGCAAATCTTAAACAATTCTAAAAATACAACAGCACTTCTTTGTAAAGGATGGAATCGAATGTAAAACTCAACTTAGGATAATTCACTAGGAATTTTCCTTGCATCTAAACAGGAATATTACGTCAGGCTAAGCACAAAGGTAGCATCAGCGACTTTGATTTATCTAAGTTGTTTTACTAACTTGTTATCTGTTCTAATTCTAAAACTTCACACAAGAGGCAAGCACAATGGAACGGAAAAAAGACGATGATTAATCAAATTAATCAAACTACCCTTTGAACTTAATCTATCATTTGGTTCTCAGTTGAGAAGATATTATTCCTTTGGAATTAATAAATTTTAATTCTGCTAAGAAACAGGAAGGGAATCAATAACTACCCCAGTTGCAGATATATCCATTCCTTATAACATGTGGTTTCTATATTCTTTCGAATCTAAGAAGGGCGACTTACCACTCAATGAATGACTCCAATCCCTCAAACTATACTAATAAAAATTCGAAAACAATTCCATCAGAAAAGTTTGACTCGTACTTGACCCATTTTACCCCATGTGTGGTCCACATTTTACCCCATGGTCGGGTAAAATGTGCCACAACTTATGGTCACAACTAAATTCAATCCATTTATAATTCTAAAAACGATGCTTTAATTACATAAAAATGTACTGAAATAATGCAATTAAAAAAATCTGAAAAAAATATGGGTTTATTGCCAGCAACTTTAAGGTGAAAATAGCTAAAAATTGACCCATTTTACCCCACCTGACCCCAAGCTTTTAAGTGTTTAACCTATCATGAATGACATGGTACCTGTTAGGAACATACAAATATTTAATAAACCTAAATAATTATGTGAAATTACCAACAACTAATCATTATTTCACCAAGACGTTCTTATGGAGGGTTTACCAGCGGTTTGCAAAAGAAAAATCAAAATTGTTGATAGGCTCTTTTTCTTTTAGTCTACTTATGACAAAAAACTCTGCAATTTTCTTGTCTAGTCTTTAAACCATGACCGTAGGTGCTGGAACTTTGGATATGCCTCTTCCCTTTTAGTCCAATCTAGAAAACTCCATCGTACTTGGATTTTTGCTATGCCGTTATCTCCTAAAAGTTGCTTACCGTCTACTAGATGTTGAACTTTGACAATGGCTCTTTCTTCTCAAGTCTCCAGAATCATTGGCAGTTGGTGGTGGACATTGTCCATGCTGTTATCTTCTAAAGACCACTTGCTTATACAGGACATAAGATGCTGGACTTAAGGGTAAGTCTGCTAGCTACATAAATTCGGTCGTTTTACCTTACATAGCAATTATTGGACTTTGGCTATGCCAAATTCGGTTATGATTCTCAAGATCAACGGTTGTCTAACCCCAACCGTACGTATTGTGACTTTAGCTATGCCACTTTATGCTCAAGATTTCTTAATTTTGACAGTGTGTGCAATAACTTTGGCCATTGCAGCTTTATTCTCAAGATCGGTCTCTTAAGGGGTCTAAGGAGTCTTAAAAATGTGCAAAGAAGGTACTACAAAGCATAGTTTGATCTTTCATGTCATTTTTTAACTACTCAGTATATAAGTATAATTTTTCTATATGTAATTCTACAAGATTTATTTATTATAAAACAAGTTTTAAAATTTATGAAACTTCAGCCAAAACTAAAATAAATGATATTAAACGTGATGCTATTTGAACACATTGTGATTAGGCTTGCGCGGCAAATTGTGAGGTCAAAATTGAAAAAATGACCAAGAAAATAACTTTATATTGTACAAATATGTACAAACTAGGACTTATACCTAAATTCTCAGCTCAATTTTAACTAGAAATTTTTTTAAGAACTTTTTTCTAAAAAAATTAATAAAAATTTAAAAATTTTGATTTTAAATATTTTTTAAAATAATTTCTAATTAAAATTGAGCTGAGAATTTAGGTATAAGTCCTAGTTTGTACATATTTGTACAATATAAAGTCATTTTCTTGGTCATTTTTTCAATTTTGACCTCACAATTTGCCGCGCAAGCCTAATCACAATGTGTTCAAATAGCTTCATGTTTAATATCATTTATTTTAGTTTTGGCTGAAGTTTCATAAATTTTAAAACTTGTTTTATAATAAATAAATCCTGTAGAATGACATATAAAAAAATTATACTTATACACTGAGTAGTTCAAAAATGACATGAAAGATCAAACTATGTTTTGTAGTACCTTCTTTGCACATTTTTAAGACTCCTTAGACCCCTTAAGGGGTCTAAGGAGTCTTAAAAATGTGTAAAGAAGGCACTACAAAACATAGTTTGATCTTTCATGTCATTTTTGAACTACTCAATGTATAAGTATGATTTTTTTATATGTAATTCTACAAGATTTATTTATTATGAAACAAGTTTTAAAATTTATGAAACTTTAGCCAAAACCAAAATAAATGATATTAAACATGAAGCTATTTGAACACAGTGTGATTAGCCTTGCGCGGCAAATTGTGAGGTCAAAATTGAAAAAAATGACCAAGAAAATGGATTTATATTGTACAAATATGTACAAACAAAGACTTATACCTAAAATCTCAGCTCAATTTTAATTAGAAATTATTTTAAAAATAATTTAAAATCAAAATTTTTAAATTTTTAAAAAAATTTTTAGAAAAAAGTTCTTAAAATAATTTCTAATTAAAATTGAGCTGAGAATTTAGGTATAAGTCCTAGTTTGTACATATTTGTACAATATAAATCCATTTTCTTGGTCATTTTTTCAATTTTGACTTCACAATTTGCCGCGCAAGACTAATCACACTGTGTTCAAATAGCTTCATGTTTAATATAATTTATTTTAGTTTTGGCTAAAGTTTCATAAATTTTAAAACTTATTTCATAATAAATAAATCTTGTAGAATTACATATAAAAAAAATTATACTTATACATTGAGTAGTTCAAAAATGACATGAAAGATCAAACTATGTTTTGTAGTGCCTTCTTTGCACATTTTTAAGACTCCTTAGACCCCTTAAGTTTGACAGTAAGTGTTAAGTGTTATAAACTGACTCTGCCGCTTTATTCTTTAAGGTCGGTTGCTGAAATTTGACAATACGCGTTATAACTTAGGGCTAAGCCGCCTTATTCTCAAGATCGGTTGCTTAAGTTCGACAGTACGTGTTCTCAAGATCGTTCGCTTAGCCTCAAAAGCACTTGTTTGCAAGTTGATTGTGTCACTTTATTCTCAAAATCGTTCTCTTAACTTTGACAGTACGCATTGTAACTTTGGCTGCGTCTCTTTATTCTTAAGATCGGTCGCTTAACCTCGACAGCACGTGCTGGACCTTGGCGATGCCGCTCTCGATGGACGCGCGTCCCACGAAGTCGACGTCTGTGGCCAGGGCCGTCGTGGCGATGGACGCTCGCCTGGGCATTCGGGACCGGGCATAAGGGGACGCTTTCATGGTGTGGGTGAAGGGATTGACCTCCACGATAGGATCGTTGGTCCACAGTTTCTAAAATAAATTATATATATGCAGATGCTGACGTTAAATCATGTCACATTTGTAACACACCATATTGCATGGTATTGTGGGTCCGATAAGAAACCACGAATAGTTTTTTTTAAAGTGGGATTTGAAAATACTGGGTTTTGCAGTTTCCGGTCTTCTATTTTTGATTTTGTGTTTTACCACGTGAATGGTTTTGTTATTTGACTTAGGATACATAATTTTAATATTTCTTCGATATTGCAATGCGACTTGCAATGAGTCATCATTGAGAGATGATCATATGATATCCTATACTTTATAGGATAACGTTTTATTCAATAATTTTTTAACTAGAAATTGAGTATTTTTCATTTAAAAACTTTTCAAAACTAAACGTACTTTTATCTCTTATGATCTTAAACTATAAAGTATTCACAAGCTTAATAAGCTTCAAAAACTCAAACTAGAAATTAGATTTCAAGAATGGGACTCTATGACGAGTGATACATCTAACAGTTTTTAAATTTATAATTAAAAAAATGTATATAAAAATTTTCGAATATTATTGGCATCCCCATATAAACCATCTTTATAATTTTGAGCAATTTTTATTAATTTTACTGCAATCCAATTTGTAATTGAAAAACGAAAGATAACGTTTACTTACATCTTCTCCTTCTCGGACCCACTTGAGGACGGCTTCATCGTCGGAATAATAACCTGCACAACTAATGATGACCAACTCTTCTTCACAACTGTAAAAGAAACACGTTAGAAAATATAAAAATATTTCGTTTTTAGAAGTTAGAGTTTCATTATTTATGCATAAGAAAGATAATGACTAAAATTTTAAAATTTTGGTTTTTTATGTAAACTTACTTTTTCGTAAGTTTGCTTTTTATTTTGTTTAAATATTATTACATTTAAATACCACTACATAATGTTGAGTGTTAAAATAAAGAACAAAAAAGAAGACATTGCTTGAGTTAAAAAAATGTCTTCCCAAATTCGCTTTACTTAAAAAGTATATTATAAACTCATTAAGAAACGCATTTCTCTAAACCTTTAGAACCAGACATCTTTAATTTGCAAGCAGAGAACCAGCAAGATCGTTTTACTGACACCCTTTCAGAGGTAGGAAGGATTGAATAAAATTTTAAAGGTTAACGCGTAACCGAGTAGAGGTGGTGGGGATTATTTTTATATAATTGTGGAGAAGGATTCATAGAGATCGCAAACTGAAGTTCTTAACCGTGACTCATCACGGATAGATATCAGTAAAAGTGAGGAAGTATTGTAGAGTAGAATAGTAGAAGTGTATCGAAAATTACACCTAAAATAATTTCTTTACTCGAAATGAAAACTTTACCTGCATCCTCCTCTATCTGCAAGTTCACATGGTCAATTTATGAATTTTATGAAATTGTTGGGATACTGAATTACTTTGAATCCTTAGACGGGATGTTAAAGGCTTTATCGGGTAAGTTGTTGGGGTTATGTGTTGTTAAAGGCTTTTAAGAACTCAAGCTTACTGTGCCTGCAGCAGACTCCTGATGGGCTTATCCGATATCTTGATCATCTCCTTGAGATGCAGCTCAAAGGCAAAAGCCACCTCTGTGCTGCCAAAGGACACATTGCTTGTGGTGTCTGAACCTTTCCTAGAGGTCCGGGTCCAGTCCTGCAGTTGCAGAAGGTCGTTGAACTGGGCCGTCGACAGAAACTCCTCGTCGCTGGCCAGGTAAGAAGGCGGCAGGGCTCCGGCGTTGTCCTCGTTAGGGCATGGAATGGCGGATGAACGGCGGGATTCGGGTTGGGACATGGTGTGGGGTGGAGGTGGTAGAAATTCACCTTACGAAAAGGGAAGGGAAATTAAGTGTTGAATTTGTGACTTTGGATCAAGAATAAAATGCTTGTAATGATTTTTTTTCTTGATTATATTATTTTTACTCATGAGTTAAGGCAGTGTTGACACTAATGTAAAAAGGGAAGAAATTTTTTAAAGAATGTATTTAATAGAAGAGTTATTAGTTTGATAAGATTGGGTCAAAGAGACTCCTCTCGAGGACTGAAGTTACCTCATTTGACTGTAAGCCATAGGAATGGCACATAGCTTCCAACAGCAAATTTTTTTTTTGAAAAAAAAACCAAACGTTTTAGTAATTCAATGAATCTTTAAAAATAATAGTCTATGAATTAATGTCAAATCAGAAATTAATTCGAAAGGAAAAATGCATTTAAACTTTTAGAGCTAACAGATATATTTTATGTTTTAGACATGAAATTAGGAAGTAATGTTGTTGAATATCCTGATAACTAGAAAGAACTCAAAAAGAAAAAATGTATTTAAATTTGAATGTTCAGATTTAACAGATATATTTTACATCTTAAACATAAAGTTAGAAAAAAATATAAGTGAATATCGTGATAACTAGATTTAGCAACTGAAAAAAATTATGAAAATTGCTTACTTTCAGGCAGTTCATCAATAGTTTGCTCCCCAAGAAAATGCTTATTAAGAAGTTGATGATCAGATATGTCTAAAGTAGGAGGACGAATGCTGAACAAAGGATGTTTGACGCTTTTGACGACAGGAACTTCCTCTGGGACTTCTTCTGCTGGTTGCTGACCTTTCAGAAAAGTAGCCAACTCGTTAGCTTCTCGCCGAATGAACGCTTTAATGGAGGGTAATCGGCTCTTGTATTCAAAGGTGACATCGCCTTTGGCCGAAATAACCGGCTGAGGTTTTTCTTGTGCTACCCAAGTCGGAATGTCTTCAGCACTAAGAGACTGGTATTTCTTTTGGGAGTTTTTGAGGTTTGTAGACTGAAACTCAAGGGCTGAAACTACTTTGGTGCTACTTTCCGAAGACACCAGATCTCCAGCATCAATATGTTTGAACCTGCTGAATTCCATGGGCTCCGAGGATTTCCTCTGAATTTCGCCCATAAACACTTCAGGGGCCTCATCAGTCGGTTTGTTTTCTGTAACTTCTTCCGCTGGCTTAACTTCTTCAGTTGTTACTTTGTTAGTGGTTTCTTGCGGTGGGGGTTCAGTTTTTAATTCGTCATGAGTTTGCGGAGGCTCAACCTCGATGGTCTCGTCTTCTTCTCTTTCGTCAAACTTAGTTAACTTTTCTTCGAGAATAGGAGTGCTGATGGTGAAAGATGCCTTCCGAAGGGCCCTTCCGAACATTCTTGGACTTCTTTCAACGTCTGGAGGTAGAAGGGATGGGCTCTTTCTCGCCGCCGCTGTTGCTGCTGCTGATGCTTCTTCTTCCTCGTTCGGAATATCTGAACCAGAGTCTTTGGATGAAGCAGTGCTTTCCCTGCGACTGTTGCTGTTGGGAGTAATATTTGGACTGTCGCTCATGCGAGTTTTGGTGTCGGAATCACCATCTCGAAGTTCTTGCTCAATCAGAAGTTTCTACAATGATAATTGAAGCATATGATATTTTAAAAATAGTTAAAGCAATTCAATAGTAAAGAAAAGATCCTAAACAGCCATATAATTTGAGACGCAGACTTGAGGATGTTTTGTAGAATGTATTATTTATTAAAAATGTTTTAAGTAACTTCTACTTAAGTTTACTTGAAAATTAAAGTTCTTATCTAAATAATAAAAGAAAGAGTCTGTCTGTCTGTGTGTATGTCTGTGGATCGCAAAAGACCTACTTAGACTGCTCTAAAAAAATCGAAATTTTTAATATAGATTCCTTTTAATACCTACGTGTGCACCTGAGGCTTAGTTTTTTCATATTTGATTGTGATTTTTAATTAATATAATTAGTTAAAAAAAAACGTCATCCACGTGGGATTGCGGGACCATAACAGGGCTTGAAAATACATGGACCGGGCCGAAACGGGGGCTTGACGCCATCCTCTATGAGTTTGATTAATTGAGTTTGGTTGAGATATGCGCTCGCCCGAAGGCTGCTTCATCCTCTAATGGTGTTTGCTTTTTTAAGTGCGCATGCGCCAACACGAATTTAATTTTGTTTTGATTTTGAGTGTATCTTCAAAAGTAAACATGCCTCTAAAAGGAAGCAATGCGAAGTTAACGGGTTTCCAGTAAGGCGGGACCATACTGCTAGTACACTTATATAACTTACTTGCAAGCGTTCCTGTATTTGTTTTGCATGACCAGAATCCGCATTGGTCGGTGGCGGTCTAGGGGAGGATGGAGCACTAGGACTGGGGGATTTCCTGGCCACCACGTCATAGATGATCAGAGTTCCATCCGCAGTGCCTACCACTGAGGAACTCTCTAAAGGCAACACGCATGTAATCCTGGCATGGTTTGTGTAGGCTTCGTCCATCTGCATGACATTACATAACCGACATGTATTCATGAAACGAATGTTCACTCATTAAAACAAATGTTTAGAAGCAGTAATATATAAAAAAAGAATACCTTATAACTTAACATTAGGATAAAAAGATTAATTTTGGTAATACTGAGGTCCACATTTTGGTCAAAAGATAACAGATTTTAACGAATGTTTGGTTTTCAAAAGCTACAGGACCTATGTAAATTATAAATAATAATTTAAGAGTTTAGAGAAAGAGCGTGCTAAGTGACAAAAAGGTGAAAACGAGAAAATGAGGTTTAAAGTTCTAAGTTTACACTCAGATCTGTTGAAACCGGTACTTGCAAACCAGAAAAAATATACTAAACTTAAAGTTTATAAAAAAAGGGAACTTTTTATCGTTAAAGAAGTTAGTAACTTGTTAATTGACACAAATATCTCAATTTTTACAAAAATGTACGTTAGTATGTTCCTCCACTAAGTTCTTCAATTGCGCTTGAAATTTGACTTATCGGAATTTTTTAAATTTTAAGATTAGTTACCTTTAAATATGAAATATTGAACTGCAATAAAATTTTAGTTTACCTTTGTTCCACGGGTATTGTAGTTATCTCGGACATCGTAGAGTAGCCTGCAAGTAAGACTATGTGGATCCCATAATTGCAAAATAGATGATCCCCTCAATGTTATCCACACGCCTTGTTCTCCAATTACCATTCTGTAGACGTAATCCAAGCCATTTGATGATGTTTGGAATTGGTCTAAAAGATCTAAAGTTCTGAAAATTTACAAAGTTTTAGAATATTTATACAAAAAGAACTGTAAATTTAGTTCATATACTGAAGCATTTAGTTTTGTTCATTCGTTTTTAAAACAGCTTAAGTGGTATAAAAACTCTTACCTTGCACTGAGAATAATAACACTTGGACCACAAGCACACCAAAGTCGTCTTCCTACTAATTGTAAGCAGGTAACAGGTATGGTGCCGATAACCACATAAAAAACTTCTGGTTTCGGCATTCGCCCTTGTACATTCTGAAAAGAATTTGAGTTACAATTATTAAGTTGCCAGGTGACTGATACACCTTAAAGTCCGTCGTGGTCACAATCCTCAAAGTTCCTGTACTAAATCAACTCCTCTGGAGGTGCCTAGCCAATTTTGGAAGTCTCAGGTTGAACTTTGTCTCTTTGTCCTCTATAGCGTTGTTTTCGAACGTGTGAAACTGAGTAGTAGACTTTACAGAGACAGCATGGTAGTAGTGCCGCCCTCTATCGCGTTGCTCTCTCTCGTTGCTTAGTGGTGCTGCCTTCTTCCGTGCTTCAATGAGGAAGCAATGGACTCTTCGGCTTGGTGTTGAGGGTGGATCCTACCTCCGCATCACTTCAGGGATTTGGGGTTGGTTCAAAACGCCTCAAAGGTAGAAGTGTCTCAGCTCCCAATATACATTCACGCATAAGACAAGCCAAAACAAAGCGATTAAGTTGTAAATGTTCTCGATTGGCTAGGGCTTTAGTTTCATTTGCATCCCGTTATTTTCTTATCCAATGTCAAAATTAGTCATTTGTTAATAGGATGTTGTTGATATGTCAGTAGTTGATAGGATGTTTCATATAATATTATGTGCGAATTAGTGCTAACTACGAATTCTTTAGATGAATTAAAAATATTCAATTTGATATGATTTTTTGATAAGTTATTTTTAATTAATTAGAAAAGTTATTTGCAATAGATAGATAAAATAAAATGAATTTTTTTTATAGTTTATTGTAAATTAACCACTTGATTATTGTAGTTAATTGCGTTAAAGTTAATTCTCCAATGGCTCCTTTCAATAGATAATAATTTATATTATACCAGTTTTAGAACTATAAGATGAAGGGTCTATTTGCAAAACTCGCATCCTCCAACTAAGATATAGGGTCAGGTCCGTTTATTGGCAACTTCGTCCAACTGAATTTACCAGTGTCCAAAGTCGCCAACGAACTGTTCAAAACTTACATCTTAGTTATTCTATGGAGAATGTGTGCTTTACCACCATAGATCATTCAAATATGTACCTCTACAACGGCTAGAGTTCCATCGGCTAAGCCTGCAAACACCTGCTTGACTCCGTCCCTTTGGTGAGAACACAGACTCAATACGCAGGCATTTAGGCATATCTCCCACATCTTTTTCCTAAAATGTTGAAAAAAATCGCATAAAAGACACAGTAGAGTAGTTTCCTCTTAATAAGAGGAATGAATTCAAGTGATTAAATTTTCATATAAACTTTATGATAATATTTTCTAAATGAACTATTTTAAATTGAATATCAAGGACTCATTTCGCTTTGAAAATATTTATGATAGTAAATACTGTTTATTGCTTGACAAATAAACAGAAAGATCGATTTTCTAAATCTAGCCTTTACTATTTTTTTTACATTGAGGTCCTACTTTAAGTTTGATTTGCTTCGCCTATTTTTACTGATGCAGTTCAGTTTCCCTTTTAATAGTCAAGTGTTTAGTATGCAGTTCGATTGTTTTTGGATTGAAAATAGCAACCTACCTGGATATGGTATGGAAAGCATGAACAAAACGTGAATAGGTCCCAAATAGCATGGTGTCGTCATTGGGGGCATGCATACACATCACACGAGATTCAAACTGGTAACAAAAAAATAATACACATTTTATGAATGATTCCCCAACTGAGCATACTTGGAATATTTTGATAAATTCAGTTTAATAATAACAATTACGATAACTTAACTATCATCGCAAAATCTTTAATTTCGCTTATATTTTGGAACGTTTAATTCAAGGATAATACAGAATCAGAGTTCTCTCTTAGCATCTACCTTCGGTATTTTTATAAGTAGACAATATTAATGATTAATATAATTATAATTTAAATGATTTTTACGAATAAGGGTTAAGAAGGAATAAGTATAACTAAACTACCTCTATTCGCAATGGATACATGATGTTCTCTTGCAGATGGATCATAGACACACGTGAACCATGATGGTGACCATGACACACCCATATTTTGTCTGGAACATTATAATGATTATTCAGAGAATATCTTCAGCTTTGATGCAAGAAAAGATTCATGAAGAAAACATCTATGATTATTCGCTCAAATAATGTATTCAGTAGAAATTTACATGTTTCAGCGTGAACCCAAGAGACCCAACTTCTTCATTATTGTACACAACTCAGACTAAACAAGTAAATTTCTACTTAATCAACTATTTGCGCCAAAAATCAAAGTTGTTTCCTTCATGAATCTTCTCATTAAACCGATGTTATTGATAGGAAATATCCAAATGGTTTATACCAAATTCATGAAAATCTTATTCTAATATTATTATAGAAATTACTTCTCCTCGCGCAAATTTTCAAACACTAAAATTTTATTATATTTTTTCATAAATTTATTGTGTACATGAAAAGAAATAACGTTTTAAAAATTACATAATAATTTAACGTGTATGTGTACTACACCGTGGAAAATTCAGCCGTATCAAGAAAAATCAATTAAGGGGAGTCAGTTGGTTCTATCTCACCCATGTTAATTTACCTAACTTTAGGAACATTTCTGTCGGAAACTATATGATATATAATTATAAACTTTTTTTTTATATTTTGCTCCTTACAAAAAGCTCGATTTAAACTGAAGATATTTTTACGGTGATTTTTTAAAAAATATGTATTGAAAAACACAAAAAATTATATTTAAAGTTATATAACTTTTTTTGAGCAGAGATATTTAAAATTCCTCAGTTTAAATCAAAGAGCTATTAATATGGAAGAAATAACAAAACAAAATATGTTGATATCGTTTAGAGTTCCTGAGAAAATTGCTCCTTACTGCATAAAAACCTTATATTTCAGGAAACGCAAAAGAAATGTAAGGATTAGGTAAGAAATAATATTAAGAGTTTCTAAAAATTGCTTATAAATGAAAAACCATTTAACAGAAATCGATAATCTTGGTCTTAAATTAAAGCTGAAAATGAGCAGAATTAAAAAAGGAAAAACAAAAAATCTGCATTTTTACCCAAACAACCATCCAACTCGTATTAAACTATTTTTCTCACATGTTACAAAATATAAGAAAGTGTTGGCAATAATATATGTTTTTGGATAAAAACGATCATATTCATTTTATCATCGTCAAACAGGACATAGGCAGAAAATTGTTATGTTTTAAAACACATTTGCTTTTAAAAAAAGTTCATTTTTTTTTGCTTTCCAAAATAAGCTAATCATGAATAATAAATATAATTCTTTTTCCTAATTTTAATCTAAACATTTTAAAAATATATGGAAGAGCATATACTTTAATTAAAAAGCATGTATCCTATATTTTCGCTACATACCTCTTCCCCATACAGCAGCGCATTCAATAAGATGATTATGTGGACCCTCAAGTTCAACCTGAGCCATCTTTAGAAGAATGGAAAAATATGTTTTATTAAAGCTATTGATTAAATCCATCAGTCTATAATGTTTTTAAAAGTTACTCATGCTTATTCTTTAATCTTTGTATAAATTAACCCTTTGACATATGAATCTGTCACCTGACAGTCAGATTTTTCAGCAACACACGTAATGCTTGCAAATTTATAAACTTGCACTCTTAAAACGAAAGAGCGATTTTAACTCAGTCTGAGTTAATTTTCACTCCTCCAGTCTAGAAAATGCACTTCTCCTACTGGAGTGGATCCTTTGCGTGTTATACCTCCGACAGGATCACTCCAAACGAGTGATTTTAACTCAGTCTGAGATAATATTCAATCCTTTCCAGTGTCGAAAATGCACTTCTGCTACTGGAGTGTATTTCACTCTTTTTTTTTTAAAGAGTGTGCAAACTTTTAAAATTTTCAGTATGGAGCAGTCGTTTTTTAATCATATGCTACAGAAATAAAATTTAAAACAATTTAAAAAATTAAACGTTCAGTTCAAATTTTTAATTTTAATCTTCTATTGTGAAAACAAGATTACACTTCAACCAAATTGGTCAAGTCATTGGTCTTCAACCAATAAAAGGGTAAACCGTATCGCTTCGAGTATGAAGTATTGTATTTTTTTTTATCTTCATATAATGAGGTTCAAATGCACAAGCGAATTAAACAACAATTGCATTTCAAAATTATCAAAAACTGCTGAGTCTTTTAAAATGTGTGTCTATGATTAATTACCATGCGTTCTCTCTCCCGCAACGCGTTGAGTTCTCTCTGCTTCTTCTTGGCCCTTTCGAGCAGCACACTGTGGAAGGCCGCTCTCTGACCCCAGAGATCCTCGCGCTTCGGAAACGGCTCCATTTCTTCGAATGCTGCCTGGAAGGTATTTAGAGTTCATGATTCGCGTTATGCTTATAGTTGACCTTTAAAATGACAGATAAATAAGAAGTGTTGGTTAAAAGGAATGTGAAATTTGATTTGTGTTTGACGACGTTTTAAAATTGTTTGAATACCCAGTGGCGAGGCAACCTACCGGTATGATGGGAAGGTATTTACATGAATGATAGAAATGATTGGCTCCGAAAGTGAGTGCAGAGTTTGGAACGGAGGGTATATGGGACAAAGGACAGCACAGATGAAGCAGACATTATAATATGATGACCTCGGATCAAGGGCGTACCCAGGATCTGATTTAGAGGGGGGCAGGTAATGTTATGGGCCCCTATTTTCTTAGTTGGTTGGGGCCCCTTTAGGGAATTTTCCATTGATGCACCCCCCCCCCCCCGTTTGTAATCTCATATAGTTTACTTATTACAATTCGCAGTAAGTAATTGATTGGATTGCGTTAAAAAAAAAGATTAAATATTTTTTTTTATTCCACTCATTTATAATTATAAAGTAGGTAAATAATCACTAGTTAAATCAGTTTTAATTACTAATTAAGCCAATGGGAATGTTTCGGGCCATATAATGCTCTTGTTCACATTTTTCATCACTACTGGATTTCATTGGTTGCTTTGGTTTCACGTAGTGCGATTTCATATATCCGTTGCTTCGTTTTCACTCTCAAAATGACCGATGCAGATGAAAATGTTTTCGTTCCATGCAGACTTTCTTTAACATATGTTTTGAACAACCAATAGCACAATAAGAAGTTGGCATTTAAAAACAAATATTAAGTAATAAACTTTCAGAAAAATCCTATTTTTACTAAAATAACATAATTTATCTCGTTTATCATTTTCTTGTAAATTACATTGATTTTTACTATGCAATTGTTTAAAACTACAAATAAAAGAATAGTTTTAGGCACTCAATTTGTTTAACCAGTTTTTTGCGATTGATGCAACTAGTCTATGCGTTCTCTCAAAGAGGCCCTCTATTATTTATTGTGCCATTAAAAAAGGCCCTATACTTTTCTTTCATTAGGTTTCTTTCATTTTCTAAGACTATAAAATCTTGTATCTTAATGTTGAGAAGTTAAATTTTGTCAGAAAAATTGGCTTGGTTTTAAACAAAATTCGGAGCCCCTTTTATGTATATATATGACCCCAACTCCCCAGGGCCCCATCACCGAATAGGCAATTGAAGACAGAGGACTTTTTCTTTCTTCTACAAAAATTTAAAGGGGCCCTCCAAATCAGCACTTAAAACAAACCGTTCTATCACCTGCTGCTTTGCCATACTGGATAAGAAGGGTATTGGATTGAAAGAGTATAATAATTTGATATAACAATTATGTTGTCTTGTTTAATGCATGGTAAATGTAACCTTTAATTTTACGCAAGTTGGTAGCCCATTACAAGTCTCTTGGCCTAATAGTTGTCCATGTTTTAAACTAAAACGATGTATGGGGGCCCCAAAACCAGGAAAGACTTCACTTGCGAAATAAGTCATGATAGGATTAGGGGGCCCAGAATGGCAATGGGCCCAATTGATATTATATTGGGCCCAATTTGGAAAAAAATACTTAAATCCCTTTTATGTATAGAATATACATCAATTGGGGGCTTCAGAGGAGAGTGAGCCCAATTACTAACAAATAGCCATATTTTAAAAATATGTATGCCTCTTTTTGCGTAAAGTATTAGGCCAACAGAGGTCATGTATTATATACAGGGGCCCCCCATAAGACCGGGGCCCACTTCATCCTTTCTAGAGGGGGGCAGCTGCCCCCCTCTGCCCTATGGTGGGTACGCCCATGCCTCGGATGTTAGAGGCGGCAGCAAAATACATTGCGAATGATAACTTTATGAAGTTTTGCTTGACGAATATTAATGAAAATACATAGTTAAAAAGTGAACTAATAAGGGGTTTAATTTGAATAAAAATTCACAAATAGATAGGTACTTTCCTGTTACAAAGAACTGTTTGATTTAAATACACATGATACATTTCTCTAACTTCTCTTACCTGTTTGAAATAATGTTAAATCTCAACATAATTGCTTTCCTTATCACATTGCTATATCGTTCAATCATTTTATTCACTCTTTATCTTTTCCCCTCAAAAAATCGCAATGCTCTTACCCACTACTGTTAATATCATATCATAATAATTGAAGACCTTAGAGGAAGAACGTGCTATGCGTGACAAAAAGGTGAAAACGAGAAAACGAGCTTTAAATTTTTTCGTTTTGCACTTAGATCCATCGAAAACAGCACTTGCAAACCCCCAAAAATATACTTAACTTATAGTTTATAAAAAATTGGAAACTTGTTGTCGGTAAAGGAGGGAATAACATGTTCACTAACACAAAAATGTCATTTTTTTTCAAAAATATCACTTAGCACGTTCTTCCACAAAGCTCCTCTCTTTACTTACCGAGACCAGTCCGTCGACGTCGAAGCAGAGCTTGGCGGCGGCCTTGAGCTGCCTCATGATGGACACGGTGTCGTGCTTGGCGAGGATGGCTTCTTCCTGCAGGTACAGGATGCCCAGCGAGAAGCGGAACAGCACTTTAGGGCCCTCCAGCAGGAAACAGTCCCATATACGAAGCAGGGTCTGTAAAGGTAAAAAGAAAAAACATGCCGTTGAATTCAAAAGATTTAGATGTCGGATGGTCACTTGACTGTGGTTCTCAATCATAACACCCGTCGCCAATGGACAATAGCCTTCGTGTACCTTGTCTATTTTCTAGGCGAGATTCGAAAACACTTTCTTCTCTCATCAATTCGCTTTTCTTTCTAGGAAACGGGGGGAGCGTCGTTTCCCTAAACCTAAGGCGTTTGAGGTTCTGTTGTGAGGTTGACAGTTCAAACTCAAGTAGGGTGGGGGAAAAATACGCTCAGGCCGTTTCGAAAAAAAAAAACCACATGCGGGGTGGGGGAGGAAAATGCTTTCGAAGCTCACACTCACATTCAGGCTAGACAGGGTATAAGAAACATGCCGTTAAATTCAAAGGATTTAGATGTCGGATGGGTCACTTGACTGTGGTTCTCAATCATAACACCCGTCGCCAATAGACAATGGGAATATTTCTTATGATGTCACGCTCTCCTTACTGCGATTTCATTGGTTGTTTTGTTTTCTTTCTCTATACTACTTGAAGCAAGCTCTTTGTTTTTTTTTTATAACGCCACGCGCTCTGAACGGCGATTTCATTGTTTGTTTTGTTTTCTTTGACAAAGTGTTGAAACAAGCCCTTAGTCTTTGTAGCTCTAGTACACCGATAATTCGACCCTAATCCAAAGCCGTTGCGAGACAGACCATTGAGATACGTAGATGTCCTTTTCACAACTGTAGAGTTAGCTCTATGTACAATCTTGAACGTAGAATCATTCTGCGAGAAGTAACTGAAGTGAGAAGCGAAAAATAGCTTAGAATCATAAAATGAAATCTAGATAGAAGCATAAAATGAAATCTGTCGCTTTATTATTTCGTACATACAGTGGAAAATTGGATAAACCGATAGTAGAGTAAGTATAATTTGACAATAAAGATAATACGGATATAATATGGCCTTAGTTTCCATTTCAGAGTTTTACCTTTTTTGTGACCCACGTCAGTTACTTCTCGCAAAATAATTTCATCGTTATTGTTATTCTATATTATAATTAACGACACGTATATGATACTGGTGCACATTAAATCTGCCTCAGTCCAAAGTTCTGACTCTACGTAAGATATCGCTATAAAGTTGCGTTCAGTGGCAGCTTAAGTCTCAACATCGTCACTTAACAGCAGTTTAAAATAACGAGATTTATATAATATGCTTTGTTTCCAGAAAATTTTATTTTTTAGAACATAATGGTCTTCTTTCTTATCGAAAACGTTATCTTTTAAGAATAATCGTTAAAGGTACCGAGATGAATAGGGTAAATTCCGATTGCCACCAAACACTCACCAAAGAGGCATGCAAAATAAAAGTTTCAAAAGAAATGTTTTGAAAGGTGTAAAAATAAGACTAGAAACAAAGATATAATAGATATTTTTATAATTGCGTGAAAAAAATCCGACTCTTACATTATAATTTCAATATCAGACGCGTGCACAAAGCTAGACTTTTTGAAACAGTGAAAAAAAGTACCTTTTTTCACCCAAAAGCAGTGAAAAAAAGACTTTTTGTCGCACTCTTTTTATAAGATGCCAACATTTCAAGTAAAATTTCGATTTGATAATACTCATAAAATCCTAAGATTTATCGATCTGCTGTATTTAAAAATATTATGCGCGTGAATTATTTTTTAATCAATGAATTTTTTTTCTCGCGATGGGAATATTTCTTAAGTCACGCCTTTCGAACTGTGAGTTCATTGGTAGCTTTCTTTGACAAAATGTTGAAACACGCTTATTGGTTTTTTATAGCGTCACGCGCTCCGAACTGCGAAATCATTGGTTGTTTTCCTTAACATCTCTTAGTCTATTTTAGTCTAATAAGCACGTGAATTATTTTTGAACCAATGAGATTTGATTTTTTTCACGCAATTATAAAAAATAGTGTATGAAACACGTGCGAAAAGTAAACTTTTTAAAACACGTGTCTTTATTTCACTCGCTCGTACCTCGCTCGTGAAATAAAATCCACTTGTTTTAAAAAGCATTACTTTTCGCACTAGTTGCATAAATATCTATTATGCAACTAGTGCGAAAAGTAATGCTTTTTAAAACAAGTGGATTTTATTTCACGAGCGAGGAACGAGCGAGTGAAATAAAGACACGTGTTTTAAAAAGTTTACTTTTCGCACGTGTTTCATACACTATTTTTTATAATTGCGTGAAAAAAATCAAATCTCATTGGTTCAAAAATAATTCACGTGCTAATTAGACTAAAATAGACTAAGAGATGTCAAGGAAAACAACCAATGATCTCGCAGTTCGGAGCGCGTGACGCTATAAAAAACCAATAAGCGTGTTTCAGCATTTTGTCAAAGAAAGCAACCAATGAACTCGCGGTTCGAAGGGCGTGACTTAAGAAATATTCCCATCGCGAGAAAAAAAATTCATTGATTCAAAAATAATTCACGCGCATAATATTTTAAAATACAGCAGATCGATAAATCTTTGGATTTTATGAGTATTATCAAATCGAAATTTGACTTGAAATGTTGGCATCTTATAAAAAGAGTGCGACAAAGTCTTTTTTTCACTGCTTTTGGGTGAAAAAAAGTACTTTTTTTCACTGTTTCAAAAAGTCTAGCTTTGTGCACGCGTCTGATATTGAAATTATAATGTAAAAGTCGGCTTTTTTTCACGCAATTATAAAAACATAATTACAGACTTTGAATTTTTTTTGAAAATTTTCGTATGCAAGTTTAAAGTGCTTTTTTATTCATGAAAATATTCTTGATTTTCGAATGGCTGTTTTCTTTCGATGTAAACTCTATGGGAAACGATAAAAAAAATCGATTAAGGATGGTCAAAAGTGTTTTTTCGAACCAACTCGTTTTAATTTAATGCCGGTACTTTGTAACAGTAAAGGTCCTTTTCTAAACTAAGCAGAACAAAAATTTTAAACTATTAAGAAATCGTCCAGTACAGAAAAGCGTTAAGTAATTCGACAGCAAAAGATTAAATAATTTGACCTTGATTATACATTCAAAATCTCTTTCACTCAAGTGAAACTTTTCTTATCAAATCACTTTGTTGGCTTAAACGGTGTGCTTAGTAAGATAAGAGCAAAGTGTTAATTATTTAACGGATATTTCGAAGTAGATAAATTTCCCTAACTTTTTTAAGAATGAAAAAACAATTTTACTTCAAATCTTATTATCTTATCAATAGTTAAATAGTGTTGGACATTTCAAGGAACAGCCAAATTGCAACAAGATTTTGACCATCATCGTAAGTACGAAATATTTAACAACTGTTTATAATAGGATTATGTGGTAGCGACCGAAGAAAAATTCTCGATAAGAATTAAAATATGTAAAATAAATTCATAAGCGGTTTCGTTAAACTTTGAAACACAATTGGTGAAAATCAAGTTGAGGATATATTTGATGTAAATTCCATTTTATTAAAGGACATTAATTCAATCAGTTTTACAAATTCTATTATCGGTAATGCATTGTAAATTACTTTGAAATACTAGAAAGGTTTTAAAAATTCAAACAATATGCTTTATTAAATACTTCTCCTGCATCCATAAAAATTTAAGGTAGGTGAATACCCAAAATTTCCAAAAATTCTAAAATTTTTACTATTGCTTTAATCTTTTCCAAATTTGGGATAGTGATTTCAAATATAATGAATAATACTATTTAGGCTTTTGTTTTTATTTAAATACAATTTATTTATTTTAAACGGTGTTTTTCTACTAAAAAAAGAGGTTTACGCCAACAAGTCTACCACATCGAATTTTCATCCTATGAACATTTATTATGTGTTAAATTCTTCGTTTTGAACTGATACATGCAATGACCCTCTAGAGTTACATACAAATTACAAGAAAAAAAGTTATTAAGAAAAATGTTATGAATTAACCACAAAAAAAAAAAGGATTTTTTTCGATTAACTTACACTTGGACATTTAAAAAAAAAACCTTGTATACTTACACCAGATGTTAGAGGTTCATGGCACAGATATATATTGAAATAGCATCTGTGAAAAATTTCAGGTAAACTAATGTAAAACTTTTTAAGCTAGAAGTGTTGGCGTAAAACCCTTTTTTTAGTTGAAAAACGCCGTTTAAAATAAATCAATTATATTTAAATAAAAAAAATTGCCCCAAAAGCATTGTTCATTATATTTGAAATCACTATCCCAAATTTGGAAAAGATTAAAGTGATAGTAAAAATTTTAGAATTTTGGGTATTCGCCTACCTTAAGTAGATATTTTTTCGAATAAATCAACCCTATGAGGCATATAGACGTTTAAATCCGTCACTCGACTGTCAAGTTTTCCAGCAACACACATATTTCACAAAAAATGTATTAATTTTTATAATTTTAATAAATTTTAAAATTTAAAACACGGAGGAGTCATTTATGTTGACCTAAATGTATTTTTTTAAAATTAAAGATTTAAATTAATTTAATTAGAAATTAAACACATTTCTCAGTTAAATTTTTCAATTTTAATCTTATGTAGGGAAAACAAGCTTACATTACAGTCGATTTTCTTATTCCTCAGAGGGTAAATAGCCCCAATTAATTTTTTTTAACCCCTCTAAAATTGGCTTTTGAAACTGCACAATGCAAAATTACAAATGGAAAATTTTGTTGTATATATTCCTTGAAAAATTTTGTTACATATATTACTACTTCTCCTTGTTTTAACCAGGATGTTTAGAATAAATATTATTGATAACCAACATTAATTACTTTACTATCTTAAAAGCGGTGCTTATGAAATATTACTATCTAACACAAGTTAGACCGTATTTATGATATTTACTCTTTTCCAGACTCAGTAGGATACAACAAACATATCCTTGTTTCCTATATCCTTGTTGTCCCTTCGTCTTATCTTTGGCGATGATCTAACACAACAAAAGGCGAGAGTAGATGTTATCGTGTCCCCCCACCCCGTTGAGCAAATACATAAAGAAAGGCAACCCCTGACGCCAAGATCAACCACACAGCCAAGATTACGGATGTTGAGGAAGGAACAGAATGTTTTGTTGGGACCTGTTGTGTGAAATTGATATCAATGGCATTTTTTTGATTTATTAATTTATGGCTTGGAGGTTGTATTTTTAATGAATTTTCTGTCATAAAATTTTGCATTACTTTGACACACTTTTTAATAAGGCTATTTCCACAATTATATGAACAATCTTTTAAATAAAAATTCATTTGTTGTTTAACGAGTTCGTTCCGCTTTTAAACGGAATTTTATTAATTCAAATGCAAATCTGAATTATAAACCATTTTTTCATTAAATAAGCTTTTGTGGAAACCGATAATATTCTTTCTCTAATGTGAACCGTTTTAATTGTTCACTTCACCATAAATTTATTTCACCAAATGTATGTGTACCCTTGCAACGATTTTATGTAGAATTACTAAAATTAATTGTCATTGCTAAGCACCTATATGTAACCATTAACATTCACCGTTTCTTGGTTTGAATCAGTTAATATTGCAAGAGTTTTTCCTCTTCAACACTTTCAGCAAATAATTATGATAACGGGTAATTATGTTAACCGAAAAAAAAACGAGTTTTTTTTCAGTAGATCGTATGATTGAAAAACACAAATCTGGTTTTTTAAAAAATAAAACGGTTAATTGCCTGAATAGAATTGAGTTTCCATTTAGTTTCCAAAAAACCACAAAACCCTTTACCAACAACTCCCCCTAAACAACCCCCAAACCCTAGATCATACCCCAATACCCCATTTACCCACCCATATCACATCCAACCCTCACTCACAGTCCCATGCAACAAGCCGAGCAATGCGACTCCTACTGTTGCTCCTGCTCGCGCTTCTACTGCCAGTGGCCTACCACTGCCTGTCTCTCCGGGATCAAGTGGCGTTGATGCGCCGGGAGCAAAAACGGGATCGGGAGCGGATTCAGGAGCTGGAGAAAAAAGGAAACAGCAGGATCGGGAGAGAGTCGGCTTCTTCTTCGAAGGATGTGCTATTGGAAGTACTGGAGGAGGTGAGTTGGAATATCGATATTTTGTGAAGTTTTGAACTAGATATATTTAATCGATATTTGGTGAATGTTAGGTTGAAGTTCTCGAGGAGGTGAGTTAGAGTATCGATATTTGTGAAGTTTGGAGGTGATGACTTAGGGTATCGATATTTAGGTGGATATCGATGTTGGATTGATCGATGCTAATGTGGTTATGATAAATAATCGATGGTGGGAAGATGGTAATCTAATATCGATATTTTTTTATAAGGAATTCATCTATTTTTAGCATGATTTTTGAATTTAGATTTTGATATCCGGTAAAATGGCTTTGAATACATTTGTTTCTGTCAATTTAATGTTAAAGTTTTATTTGTATTTATAATAATTTTTACATGATAACAACCGTACAGGATTAACTAAGCTATTTATTTTAAGAAAAAATTAATCAAAACCTTACACAAAACCGAAATTTTAATGCCTTTAAGGACCATGAGACATACGAGTTTAAAGCTTCAAAAATACTTTTAGTAATTAGGAAATACGGATAATTTATAAATTAAAATATTTTCGTTAGGTAGTTTAACTTTTATCTTGGCATTTTAACTTGCACTTTTATTCCTCAAAATTTCTTGGCACATTTACTGTTTAACAAATTTTCCGCAACATCCTCCGAAAATCTCCGTCTTCTCCCTAGTGAATTTCGAAGGACAATTTCGGCAATTATTACAATTCTTCGAATTCACACGTGGCTCATAAATATTTAAATTTCCTACTACAAAAAGACGACACTAAAGTGATTTAAAATTTAGTAGTTAATTTCCCTTTAACATACAAACTATTTGTGTGTTAAAGGGAAATTCGGTGTAAAACTGTACTAAAACTATTGAAAAAAGTTATGTAAAGTATTCACATAATCATAATCACATCTCTCTGTTAAACCTTTTCATTACATAGAATTATTCGCGCTATTTTGAGAAAGCATACTCTTAGCAAACCTTCCTCCGATGCTTAGTATTAAGTGCTAAATACATTGGCGACGACTTTTGACATTGACCATGGGCGCTAAATTACGATTACTATTAGCTTCGAGAATCTAAATATAGTCATTTAGTCTTGATAATTGAGAGAGCATGGCTATCCACTGCCCCTACGGAGTCGGCGCTAATGTTTTAATATATCCATATTGTAAAGTGCCTCTTTGTAGTTCAATGTGGAAAAATATTTGCTAAGCTTCATTTCTCCAGCAGTATTGAATAATTTTACAAACTCTTTTTAAATCTGATAAATGTAGATGACTTACAGGTTTCTAACTCCACTTTTTGAAATTGATTCGAAATTTTTTTCAAATTTTCAATAAAATTTTTTGCAAACAAAATATTTGATAAACAACTAAATATTGGATAATAGAGACCTGTAAGTCCGCTACACTTATCATATAAAAAGAACCGTTTGCAAAAAAATTCAATTCAGTCGAGAGTCTTACAAAAATATTATTTTTTCCGTTGGATTAACACAGATGTAGTTTGGCTTAGAGACCAGCGGTCGTTCGGGCTCAATCGCCCTTAAAATTCCAGATAAAAATTGTTAAGATGTTATCACGCGTGTCTTTGTGTCCGTAGGTGAGCCATGAAATCATGGGTCTGGCCGACGACCTGAAGCGGTGGAGGGGGATGGAGGGGAAGCTTGAGGAGGTGGAGGAGAAGCAGAGAGAGGGGGAGGAGGCAGTCAGGCAGCTCAGAGAGCAAGTGGATCAAATCAGGCAGGCGCAACAACACATAACACAGGTGAGACTTAACCCTCTAAGGCAGGGGAACCTTATTGCACTTGCGTACCACTTGACTTTTTGAGAAATTTTGGCCTACCACCAGGCATAAATATTTTAATAAACGTATAATATTTACTCTTCTAAAAGTGTTCAAAGGTTTTTTTCAGCAAAATTCATGAGAAAACCTCGTATTTAATTGTTATATATTTGTTTATTTATAACATTCTTATAATAAAGAAGAAATAAAAATATTAAAATGGTAATAATTTTCAGTTTTGTTTATTACCTAGATGTATAAAAACATACAAATAAAAAATGGTACAAACACAGCAAAATCCGATCAAGAAGTTAAAAATTTCCCTTTTTAAAATAATGTGAATGTTTAAAATAATGAGTAATATGTTTGCGTGCTCACTGCAGTACATGCGTACAGAAGCTATTAAAAGCAACATGTTGCCCACATCACTCACGCGTACCACCGGAAATATTCCCGCGTACCACCAGTGGTACGCGTACCACCGGTTGGGAACCCATGCTCTAAGGGACAAGCATTTGGTACACTGTTTAGGGCTGAAGTGTAAACTTGTTTTCACTGAATGACCATTAAATTAAAATTTTTAACTGAAAATATAGTTTTTTAAATTTTGTTTAAATTTTATTTCTGTAGTAGGTGGTAGAATAATGGTTCTTCCACAGTTTAAATTTTAAAATTTAATGAAATTATTAAATTTAAAATTTTGTACAAATTATGTGTGTTCATGGAAAGCCTAATAGCCAGGTGAAGGGTTTAAATATTCTCTCTGTATCTTAGATCTGTATTCCTCAGAAGGTGTTAAATCAGATCGAAATACCGCGGGTCTCTAAATGATCGCTTTCGGACCGCGGGTCTAGAAAATCATGCTTTTTCCTTTGAATTAACACAGAGGCCCTTTGGTTTGAAGACAATCAGTTATTCGGCTTCATTTTCTCTTCTTTTCTTTTTTTGTGGACATCACATTGCTAAAAATTTTGGTGTAGAATACAACAAAATTCTGGATTTGATAAGCTGACACAACCATTTGAAGGTTACATTCACCGCTTTTTCCTTGAAACCTCAACTTGAATGTATTGCAATGATGGTTAATATAAGCTTCCAATAAAAGCGGTAGCTAAAAAGATCCAAGATTTCTGCTTAATTTTATTCCAAAATTTTTAACTGTCCAGTTAAATCGTAGTACATTAGTAACATAAATATTTATATGTCTAACTGCAATTGTTTTGTGATGGACCCTTATATTTTCACTACTCCTTACTGTAAAATATAAGGACTAATACATTATTACTTTGGTCTTGAAAGTACGAAAACTTTTTTCTGAAAAATGTAAATGTAAAATACCGTTAGAGGTATAAACAAACAGAAACCATATACGTGTTCCGCAAACCCCATTTATTGTTTAAACATTGAGTAAAAAACATATTACATTTAAGAATTGTAAAAATTGTATTATGTTGTTTAAATAAATATTGTGCAGGAATTGACTTAAAATGGCATGTATTCCAATGGTATTTGTTATTCTAAAAATCATCTTATTTTTCATTTCAGAAATTGGAATTATCTTCAAACGAAGTACCTAACAACCAGGAAAAGGCAGTAAGTTTTTTTTACTTTAAAATCCACTAGTTTCATTATTAAAGTTTAGTTGTGTTAAGCAGTTTTAGAATGAAAATTTATGTGTCTCAATTTAGCTTTATTGTTAGTTTGTAGGAACTAACTTATCACTGTAATAAAATAACTTCGTAACGTTACTCTTACAAATATCAAACACTTCCGGCTTTTTCAAGTTTCACATCATATTTTTGGATCTTCAGATTTTCCCCAGAATTATAAGCAAAATCATTTAACGTAATCATATTGTACAATTCAATAAGATGCATCGTTGTCAACAAATAACCATGAAGCCACGCGTAGCACGTAGTTATCATATGGTTTAGCGAATGAACTCAAAGTTTGGTGAATCATGCAGATAAAATTCCCAGCAACAAGTAGTTGAGAAAGAACTAAAAATAGTGGTGTTATCCCATGAAATTTGTTTTGCATACAAATAAAGTTACGGATATATCTAAGAAGCGTAACTGGGGAAAATTGCGGAGCTCAGTGGCCCAAAATTCAACATTAACTTTCCTGAAATTTTTACAATGAACGTGTACAACAAAATTATAATAAAAAATTTATTTCAGAATGCTTTAAATCCTTGGGGAGAAGAAGGATCTGGAGATTTAGCAGAAGATGATCTTTTTCCTGCTGGTATTATTTTATATTGGGTTTGTTTTTCTAGAAAAACTTTATTTTAATTTAGAATTCATAATTGAAGTAATTGCATTAAAATTTTTGTTACTAATTTAGCCCACTTTTATTTATATATACTATATATTGAAGAGATTAGTGGAAGAGGGTGCTAAGGGACAAAAAGGTGAAAATAGAGTTAAAGATTTTAGTTTGCACTTGGATCCAGTTAGAAAGTTGCTTGCGAACGGTAAAAAGTGTACCTTAAGTTTACGAAAAAGAGGAAACTTGTTGTCTTTAAAGGAGGCAATAACATGTTCATTGACCCAATTATCTAACTTTGTCACAAAAAAATGTCCCATAGCACGTTCTTCCACTAAGCTCCTCAACTCCGTTTGGAATTTAAATATTTGAAATATTAAAATCGTGTCGTAGATATATGTTTTAAAACACTTTTTTTGCACTTTTTATAGTGATCGTAAAGCCAGCAAATAAAATTCATACCGAAGATGAAAATAAAACCAAGAAACATTTGGAACATTTTAGGACGGAGCAGTTACGACACATAAAACGATTGGAAGAAACCTCTAATTTTAAAATATTCAACTTAACGAAACAGTTTGAAAAGGTAAAAATATTAATAAATAAATTATTTTTCTTATTATCTTCACTCTTATAAATTATGTATACTGAAGTGCTCAATGAAAACAAAGAGGGTTTAGAATTTTAAATATATTATAAAATATTTAACAAATGAAAATAAGACGAATAAAACTAAATACTAAATAACGACTAAAATAAGCTATAGTAATATCAACTGAGACATTGAGTTGCTTGAAAAGTCATGCTATAAAAATGATACAAGATTTATCAAGTATGCCTTGAAAATCTAACAAAAGCCAAAAGCTTAATAAGTTGGTAAAATCTTACAAAAGCACTTCCGCAGCCATTGAGCATCAATTGAAAACTTTCTAAGCCAACTGCGATCGTGTGGGATCAAGTGAATGGCGATCATATAGTGCCATGTCGTTTGTCGATATTGTTACAATTTCATCAAAAAGGCAATTTATGATGAGGTCCAGAAACTGAACTATGTAAACAATACTCGAATGTTTCAGATAGAACAACAGATGGGCAGTATAGAAGACAGATGTTCCGAACTTTTAGAGAACACAACAGATGACGTTCGATCGTCACTGGCTCTCTTGGACACCTTGCAGGATGACTTAACGGGTCTTTGGAAAAGGGTGGCCAAAGTCGAGTTTAACTCGGCACAGTTTCAAGCTTCATTGGATATCCTAGAGCATGACTGGAGAGAGGATAGAAAGGATATTCGAAATCTGCAGGTAAAATTTTTAAATTGATGTATTTTTGTACATTTATTTTGTGAGAGCTATATAGGGTATATTCTATCAGTATTGCCATATTCAAATGAGGAGTCTAGAAGTCAAGAGGTACAAATGAAGTTTTTTTAGCTTTGGATTTAAGTACACTAAGTAGTTGTGGAGGAATAAAATGTTGTTGTGGTAAAGGAATGCAAGTTGTTGTTGATGTGTGACCAGTGCTATAAGGAACACAACTCAATCAGTGATCTCTAGCAAATGGTGTAAGTACCTCCAATATCAGCTACTGCCCAGAGATCTTACTAACCTTGTTTTTCTCATTTTCAATGTATAGTCACTTGTACCACTTGGCTTCCAGGTTCCTCAAATAGTAGCCATGATTGTGATTTAATTGCATAAGCTAAGCAATTCAAAATTCATGTCTAAAATGCTTCAGTGTAGTTAAACTGTACATGTACATTTTGTAAAGAGGAATTAAAATGTACTTGTAGATGACCTATACTGCTAGTTAGTCCTTATGAATTAAAAATTATTACCTTTGTTAAGATTTCAATTTTGAAGTTTTATAATGATTTTGAAGGGTAAATTTTAAAGCAAAAAAAATACTATTTGAAATTAAGTGCACATGATTATTAAACAAGAATTTACCAATATTTCCCAGACTCACACGACCGCCACTCAGAAACAAGTTCAAGACCAAACCAATCGAATCCTCGCCGTCGAAATGCTCACGACAAACCTGACCCTCCAGAAATGTCGAGGCGATGCCGAAATATCGAAAAGACACTTGCAAGTAGAGAACGTGGAACTAAAATTATCTCAGGTGAACAACAGAATAGACGAGTGGCTGAAGAGGTCGGACAACAAGCGAAAGTTGGACGAGAATGTCTTCAGGAATTATCGAGAAGCTCTGACCACCATGGCTAGGCGAACTGAAAATGTCAGCAGGGAGTTGATGCTGTTGAACAGCGAACATCGGAGTGTGAGGGAAGATGTGGATAAGTTTGTGCAGCAGTTGCCGAAAGGTGAGTTGTGGTTTCTAATTCTTCACATTCATCATGATATTTTTACAACGATTTCGGGATATGATTCCCGTAGTTACGGATGCTTTGTGGGTCAAACACATGAGCAGACTTTGTGTTTGGTCAATCACACACGCAAACTTTGTGTTTCATAGTTTAGATATTTTTTTTCAATAACAAGTTATCGCTTAACCTAATTTAGTAAAAGTCATCAAATTGTCTCAAGTTAGATATCTTGGCCACATATACAGTGATGAAGAACAGAACATAATAACAAATAAAACCTTTCGCCTACCAGAAAGAAAAAGAAGAAGAGGCAGGCTACGAACAAAATGGCTAGGCAATGTGGAGAGTGGTTAGGAAGTCCTGTTGTTAGCAGATGGAGAGTTAGAGCGTCATGTTGGTCACTTTGGTTAAAACTGACTGAGACAGCTTAAGCCAGAAACCGGCTGTAGTACTGATTAGGAAGAACTTTTACATTATTGGATGGAATTTTCTTTAGAAAAGAGAAAACAAAACTCACAAATTTAACAGTTAAAATATATAAATACACATAAAAAGTCAAATGTAATTTTTAATGACTCTTCTTCAATATATCTCAAGTTTTGAGAGTAAATAAACCGTAAATTTATTTGTTTCTTTAAAGTTTGTCTGATATTTGTTTGTAAGATTTCTTCTCATATGTTATAGAATTTTTTATTATCTTACTTTTTTTCCGTAGATTGTTCTAACCAAAATCGTAATGGAGTGACACTAATACAGATTCCATCAATCGGACCCGTGAGTGTTTTCTGTGATATTGCCCCCAGAGGTGGACCGTGGATAGTGTTCCAAAGGAGAATCAACGGTGCCGAGAACTTCTTCCGAAACTGGACCGACTACCGAACTGGCTTCGGACACCTAACATCAGAATTCTGGCTCGGAAACGAAATCATCCACGAGTTAACCTCCAAATCTCAAATGAAACTCCACATTGATTTGTGGGATGTTCACGGCCTTTATTTCCAAGTGGAATATGACGTCTTCAAGGTGAAATCTGAAGAGGAACACTATGCCTTGGTGGTGGCCAACCACACTGGCAACGCGAGCGATGCCCTGAACCACCATTTTGGAATGGGCTTCAGCACCTTTGACGTAGACAATGACGCGTCCAGTGCCAACTGCGCCGTCCACCACAGTGGCGGTTGGTGGTACCAGCATTGCCACAGGGCAGACCTGAACGGACGGTATTCTTTTGGACTGACTTGGTATGATGAGATGAGGAATGACTGGTTGCAGTTGCAGCGTGTGGAAATGAAAATGGCTCCTGTGGAAGCCTATTCTTGATCTTAAATCAGCATTAGTGTTTATTTATTAAAAATAAAAACTTTTATTATAGTCTGTTAACAGTAAATAGCTGCCTTCAAGTCGGCTCTTTTTTCCGTTTGAAGTCCTGTCAAAAATGTAACATTGGTTTGGAGCTGCTTTCAGCAGTGCAATCATTCATGGGGAAAAAAAGTGGTAATTTTGACAAATTAAACATTATAAGTCTTTGGTTAATTTTGAAGACGAGTTAGAAAGAATTTAGTATTAAATTCGTTTTTTGAAGATAAAGGTGATCTATAGTTTGCTCAATTTTATGTACAGTCAAAATATTTTGCTCAACTTTTGTTAACTGTTGTTTGTGTAAATACTTTATTGTCAATATATAGCTACTAGAATGATCTACAACCTGCTTGCTAGATAGCCCAACTAAAACTGCTTACGCAGTTCTCTTCAGGTCACTTTGCGATCCCGTTTCGCTTCGTTCGCTCACAGGTAACTATTATATAAGGAGCTGAACTTACATTGTTGTTTTAAATCTAGGTTGACAGCCTTTAAACGAATTTATAATTCGAAAAGTAAAATACAAAAGTTCAAATTTTTTGAACTGGTTAGTGTAATACATGTTTTCATTTAATGGTCCACTTCCTTAGTTTTCCACTTTCTAAATGTTATGAAAATCTTTTTTCCGCTATATTAGTTATATTTTTCATGGAGGTATTTAAAAAAGAATTTAACAGAATAAGAACAGCTGTTGCAAGCGAAAATATAAGTGAGTAACTGATTAAATTAACGTTTTGAATTATGAGAGTTTTCCTTAAGCCTATTAACTTTTCGTACGAATCATTATTGATGGTTCCATTACAGCTATAGGAATTTCCCTTTAAATTATTTAATTTTAATTTCTTACCACTATAAGAGTAATGTATACACAAGATTTTCTAGATTACAATGTTACTGGTATTTAATTATAATGCTTAGTTTTATTGATAATACTACTATTTAAAACTTTTCTGTTATACTATTAAGAAAAACTTTCATTTGTTAATTTAAAAAAAACTTAAATTTTTTTTTGGAAAATAACTAATGAATATGGATTTTTAATAAGAGATTTGAGGTCTATTCATAGTAATGAATACAAATATGATTTTGTATTTGGTAATTAATAAACAATAAATAAAATAGAAACTGGAGTATTTTTCATTACATTTTAAATGACAGCAATTTATGAGGTAACTTTAATATTGCCGTATAGATACTGACACTTAAGTAATAAAAGATGTAAGTATGCATGTAATTTGTTTTAATAAGCCTCCAACTATTTAAATACAAGTTTCAGAAGTTCGTAAACTAGTTTATATCAAAATTGAATCAAATAGATTAGCTTAGCAAATAGAATGACGAAGAACTTCGTGTGGAGATACTACAAAGTTAATGTATTTTGGAATTAACTGTCTTTGCACACGCAAATACTCCTTGTCAAAAAGTACCAGCAACTTCGTGACAGCGCATCTAAGAATGCCTTTCATTATTAATTAATCTTCAGCACCACGAAGAAGGTGAAATATGCGAAATTCTCGCATGCCAAGTTCTTTGTATTTTGTACCGGAAGAGCGGTGGGATGTCAAAGTTGTAAAGGATGTAAGTTTTTCTGAAATAAATTTGAATATAAAAATAAGAATGGCCAGCTTGTGTGTGAATTGAAAAATTTGATTGAGCAGTGTAAGAAAATCTGTTAATTCTACAGAAAAAAATAAACTTACCGAAATACTCTGTTATTTTCTTTAAATGGGGTTTTCTTTAAAAATATGCTGTTAAGTAAGTAATATAAGTAGTAAGTATATAAGTTTAGTAAGTAATTTTTTTCTATTTTTACCACATAAAAAACTAGACTGCAATCAAACAAGCATTTAAACTGGTTTTTTTTGGCTTCCCTGTATGACGAACACTGTGAAAAAAAATCTGTAACCATTACAAAACATTTTTTTGTAAAAAACTTTTCCTAGAAAATTTCTAGTAAATAATTCCGACTTTGAGTTTGGGGCTTCTTCACCACTGAGAGAGGCAGAATTTGGCTTTTGTTTTGCAATATGTCTAGTTAAAAAACAGTTTTTGCGTAAATATAACAAATTGTTCGTATGAAATAAACGGATTTTCTTTCTGTAAAATATACAGTATTTTTCTGCCACACCACGCGATAGTTTTTTTTCCTGTGAAAAATCGTACTTTTATGACTGTTTTCGAACAGTGTGGTTAATAACGTGTTTTAATAATATCTTTGTCATTGAAAGAAATTCTTTAACATCAGCATCGACTAGGTAAAGTTAATATTACTGTGGTATCATATTTTAAAACTGCCGTGAAACTTCCTGTAATAACCCTCTGAAAAGTATATAGGGTGTATCAAAGAACCCCATTGTGCCCCAACCAACCCCCCAACTTCCCACGGACCTTATCATCGAGTAAATATTGTAATGCATCTATATAGGCATGAGGGGAGTGACCTTCAACAGGTGTTAGCAGAAGGTAGAGTCAAACCGTTTTTTTTTCATAATCTGTGAATGTTATTACATTGAATTAAAAGCGTTTTAAATATTTTTTTAAAGGAAATATTTTATAGTCTTCTTTTCGAACACGTATTATGAGCCTAATATTTTTTTGTAGATATTTTTTAGCTAATAAAAGCGTTTAGAATAATTGTGTAAACCGAAAGTGTAACAAAATTTTCGGCTTTCAACTTAATACTTTAACATCGAAATAATTTTATTGTTCAGTTTTAATTTCAGTCTAGCTATAACATTGCCTCTTCGTTAGTTTTTGTAGTGAGCATTAGGCGAAATACAAATTGGAAGCTTTCATTGTTAACGATAGCTTTATGAAGCTAATATTGATATTAAATGATTTTCGAGACCATAGATGGTTACACGCGCAAATGCAAAATTTTAAAACTTGTTTTGGATCAGTGGTAGAAGATTAGAAGAAAAGTGTCCGGATGCCCATAATTTGGCGGAAAGTTCCTCGCTAAAAAGTGGCTATTTGTTCATTTCTTTTGAACTAAGTATATTACCTTTTTTAGTGCATATTCAGCATACCTATGTTTATTTGGGGGTATAAAATAAAAATAAACGAGTTCGAATAATCTTACTTCATTCTATATTCATTGGTGGTTAAGAAGAGAAACTTAGAGAGCTATTGCAGAATTTTCTGACTGGAAGCCTAACCAAATAAGAACAACTAAAACGATAAATTGGTTAAAACTATTTTGTTTGCAAAGCAACTAAATAAGATTAAAAAAAAAGTATGGGAATTACTTAAATGGTCAAGAGGATACCTGGTCATTTTTTTAAAATGTGAAGGGACGCGTCCACCTAAACTTCTAACAGTGTTTTTGAAGAAATTTTCCTGTACAATTTTGTCTAACAAAGGTCAAAAGACAATCAATAAGGCGACACAGAAGAGGACACAGTGTTTGAGAGTAAACGGACCATAATAGACAAAGCAGAAACGAACATTTACATCTGCTAAACTTTATTGTATCTGATGTGTGGGATCGATGGGACAATAAAATGGCTTTTTATACAAGTTTTTGTCTTCTATTGTTCTCGTTATTGGAATTTTTATTCTTTAATTTGTATCGACTGACTGCATTTGCGATATCTGTCCGATTCATTGAAATGAAAGGTCATTCATAAAAACTGACATGCATCGGAAACTTTTATTTCGATTCAATTGTGGGAAGTAGAGAAAAAAATTATTAAATTATCGTTAATCGATTCACGATTAAAAGTTCTTTTGATTATTTTTTATGGAGAAAAAAAAAGGGAATTTTTTATTCCAAGAATATAAAAATGAATGATCGAATAAATTATACATCAAATGTCCAAAAGCTTCATTATATTAAAAGAAAAGCGTTGAATTCATTTCAATAAAAAGCATTAAAAATTGTTTTAACGAAAAGTAATACATTTTTAACTTTTAATTATCAGTATGATCACTTATATGCAGATTTAACTGTTTTTAATATAATATTTATAAGTTCGGCATAAAACCCTGCAGGTAGGCAACCTGAGGATATTATCATGACACACTTTTAGATAATGAACTCGCTAAAATTAATTTAAAAAAAAACTATCAATGGATGGTATTTTTTTTAAATAACATAACAACAAGACTTTAGTGCGTTAGTTATTGGTAGTCTATTAACTCCTTTTTAACAAATACAATAGATAAATTCCAGATGTAAGTTGAAATTTAGAGCTAGACAAAGAGAGAATCAACAGTTTGTTATTTAAAAATCTAGCCGGGCCGCCGGAGAAGTGGTTAGTGTTCTAGCCTTTGGAGCTGCTGGGCTCGGGTTTGAATCCCGGTAAAGGCATGGATGTTTGTGCTTGTCAATAAATGTTGTTATTTGTCAATGTGTTTGTGTGTCTCTTGTGACTGTCTCTTCTGGCGAGCTGGGTAATGGGCTATAAAGCCTACACTATCCCTTCTAGAGGGCGCAATCACTGTCATTTGCCATCTTTAAAAATTTGATAATGCCTGCTAATGACAAGTATGATCCAAAACAATAATTTTTTAACAACAAAAAATTATTATTACTTACAACGTTTACAGATATGAGCTTTTACTAATCCAATAAAAAAAAACCAAATGAACTGGAAATCGGCTTAACTAATTTTGAATGCCTTAAATTTAATTGTATGAATTACTCTTATTTTCCCATAGTCTGCACTTTTTTAAACACTAATAAAAGAGTTATTCAAAAATGGAGCATTTTAACCTTTTAATCAGAATAACTTAGAGTTTGGTACAGCATGGTATTCGATGCACTTGCGAGATTTAACCCAGACATTCATCCGTCCAAAAATGCAACATTGCGCATTGTACAGGGTGAGGCAAACAAAAGTGGCCCCGGTCTAGAGATAAGAGTACAACAGAAATGTTGCCATGTCTAAAACCAATACAAAAACAGGTTTGCTAACTAAAGCTATTGATCGCTTCAATATTACGCCCAAACAAACAAACGCTTGGCGACTTATGTGCCGGCAACTACGCTGCGGTTTTAGAAGCTAGTTGAAAAGAAATATAAACGAGGAAAGTAGAGCTGATCAAGAAAAGTTCCCACTAGTGATTATTTGATTGTTTCGGTCGTTATTTATCCTAGAGTAGGACCTTTTTGTTTTTGGTGATGCAAAACATTCTGAATTGATTGCAAGACACAAAATTTGCATTATGGGACGTCTTCATATAATACGAACTAAGATCTGAACTCGCCACTAGTCTATGAGTAACTCTAATGTGAAGCTAATTTGATCCAACCGATTCAAAAACAGGTTTCAGGCGGCTTCAAGAGTTTATCTCGCCAAGCATTCAACGTATTCCTATCTCTAGACCGGGGCCACTTTTGTTTGCCTCACCCAGTATAAGCTCTGAAAAACATCACCGACAAACTTCTTCCAAAGAGCTTAAAATTGAATAAATGTAGGAAAGTTATACAAAAAGTTTGTCGTCCTTACCTCGATAGGTACGGAGTCTATGAAAAGAGATAGGAACCAGTTGAGGGTGACCGTGCTCAACTCGATGTCCAGTGCAGCCAGATGAGCCGAGATTTTGGGTAACTTGCTTCTCAGTAGCTCTTTCAGAAGTTCCTGGTCGGCCTGAGCACCAATCAAATTTTGATCGAAGTAGCTGGATGGAAAATATCGTTCGACTATGGCCACCAGGCACCTGTAAAAATATTTCATTGAAATACAATTGATAATAAAAGATGTACAAAAATAAAACAAAGATGCTTTTCAGCTTTTTTTTAATTCCTTTCAATGTTTTAGATCAGGTAAAACAGCTAACCACTTTATTGGATGGTCACTTTTTCCCAATTTCTGAAGAAAAAATTGTCCCCACTACATAAGTGTACTCATTTAACGTTTCGTAGTAACTGCAAAGGCTATGTGGTGAAATGTTTCACTATTTTTTCGGTTTTCGCTCGATCTATTTTCAGATTTTAGAAACCAAAATTTTGAAAACGGTTCATCCAAATTCCAAAAATATGGTGAAACATATCACCACACAGCCGTTGCAGCTACTAGGAACCTTTTTTTGGTGAAATCTAGCCCGAAGTTTCAGACTGTGTGAGATAAATGCTATTTTATCGGATAGTAATCAAGTGAGTCAGATTATATGCTTCCACATGCGATGCTGATGTATTTATACGAAAAGATGTTAAAAAACTATCCCATTCATTCTATTTGACACTTAGCCGTTTAAAAGCTTATATGCACAGGTTTAAACTTACCAGAATGCATCCTCGGCGTCTACAAACAGCAACATCATACCAACTAGGAAGTTCATTCCTTGGCAGTAGCCTAAACTAGGGTTGTGGAGACAGAAAGCGTGTAACACTGTTTGCAATTTTATAATCTGTAAAAAAGAGTAAACACAATATTAGAAAATAATTTTAAATTGTATAAAATTTATAGAACATAAGATTAATCAAACGATAACAACTAACTCCAAACGATATTGAAATAAGTTATCATTCACATCTATTTCTAATTTTGGCCAGGTCGAGCAAATTTGTGAATTACTAGTACTTAGTATGTCTGGTCAAAAATTTTCAAATTTTAACACTGTAAGTTGCCTAAAATGATTGCAGTCCTTCATTCATCTCAAAGTATTGACTATCGTGTTGGAAAAATTTCATTTACTACTCAATATTCAACATATTTGACAAGAATTTTAAGTTTTATTTGAAAAGGTGATTGAAGTAGTTTATTAATTTACCACATAATAAAAAAATAATACGCAGTTTTAAGATAAAAATACAATGTATGAATAATTCACAAAAAATGGTACTTACTCCTTCTGCACTCCTATCACAAAAGTTTACATTGTTTGGCATGGTCCTAAGTAAGTCTAAAGATATTTGGCGTCTATGGGCTTCTGGAAGCTGAAAAGAAAATGTTTCAAAACTTAGAATATCTTAATTTACATTTGTGCTGTTTAAATACTATTTAGCATTATTATTTGTTGTCCTCAATTTAACTTGTACCGATTTTTTTTATATATTTGAAGTTATGGAATTGTATTTTATGGCGTAATGCATTTAAATTAGATAATTGAATAACATAGTTTCTTCTTTTAGAAAGGAAATCAACAGAAATAGTCACCTTTCCCAAATATGCCCTAAGTAATGTTCTCGAAATATCTAATCAAGATTTTAATTATTCTGACATAGTTATTTCTACAGCTATATATAATTACAAGACGTTCACAATTTCTGGAAGAGCTTTATTAACCAATTTTTTTTAAAACTGGAACTGTTACTAATTTTTTTCACTTTTTTTTAAATCTAGTAGCTTTAATAATTTGCAATTTTTTTCAATAGTTTTCTTTTAGAATGTTAATATTTTGTTATTTAATATAAATATTGTGTTTTCCAATTTAATATTTTAAATACTTTACCCCCATTTTAATACTATCTTTTATTATTTTAAATTTTATTTTATTTTCTCCTTTACCTCTGCTTCTGCAGCTTTCGTGCAGAGGTTTGCAAAATATTTCGCTCCTTTCGATTCCCTCAAGTCCCTGACTTTCATCCGGTAGAGGGCGCTCCAAACTCGGCCTCGAAGCTGTTCTGGAACTCCTCGGCGTACCAAAGTCTTAAGTTCAACCTGCAAAATTTATAAAAGGAAAAGGGTTAAAATATAATCGCACTGTAACTAAATTTTAAATTGTAATTGAATTTTAAATAAAGTTACTAATTTTTTTGGGTGTTGGTTTGAAAAAAGCATAGTTTCGCTATTCGTCGATATCGATAATTAAAAATACCGGAAATATAGAACGGAAAACATTTTAGAATATTTTTTTAAAAATAATTTTAAGTTTTTAAATGTGTTAAAGCTTAAAATAATGCTATTTTATTGAATTGTGACACATTTCCTTTAAAAAAAAATGCTTAACTAATTTTGTCATCTTATTGTCCACAACTACAAGATTTCCTATTATAAAGAAAACATACAGACAAAATTTAAACCAGTTAAAAAAAAAAGACCAAACTGTATATTTAAAAACGTTTGGTGACACACAAAGAATATCAAGATTATTCATAAAATAATTAAATGCTAATTAAACTAAATTTAAAGAAGAATAAAAAGCACAAGCAGTATAGCATTCAAATTAGTTAAAAAAATAATGCCCTATAATTTTAAGAAGAAGCAATTTCATTTAATTTCATTCATTTTTATGTGTCTATTTGATGAATGAATCTTATCTTATAAATGATGAAAACGCAGTAGATTGTTTTTTGGTAACGAGGGTATATGAAAGGAAAAAACAGTTTTACAGAATTTAAACTTGGGTGAACGGCCCTCTAAACGGTTGAATATTCTTTTGGCACTTGACTTAAATTTTCGGTATGGATCATTTATTTAAATATTCTGAAATGATGTAGCAGTGGTAATACTAAAATGAACAGTTATTTAAGTTTAAAAAATAGTTTTATATAAATACCAGACAAATAGGCAACGGAATAAAAAAAGGTTTAATTACCTGATGGATAATTTTTAATTACCCAAATAAAACTTATTCGATAAACATTATGTGAAATTAGATATACTATAATAGTCAAACATTCAATTTGATACATTTCAGAAAGGGTTTAATATTTCATGTGGTTTTTTTGCAATTAGTCTAGGTCTTTTTTTTTTGAGACATATGTTTTTAATTTCTGTTTAAGTGCTATAAACAGTTAATAAATAATAAAAAAAAAGTAGTAATGATTTTAATTCAATACTTATTAATAACATCTCACAGTTTAATTTTTTGCCCAAGAGATGTCAGCACTAATATAGTAAACGATTTTCATTACTTTATAAACTGAAATAAGATTTAATTTAAATTATTTGTCGTTGCTTAATTTAAAGTTACCTGAGCAATTAAATCTTATTTATTTTGGTGAAAAATAGTTAGAACATAAAATGCACTTTATGATAAATCCTCTTTCTATTTATAATAATTAAATTACACTGACTAACATCGAAATTTTTTAGAATGAATATGAATTACCCTTTTAGTCTTTAATGACTTGAAACTGTGGATACTGCATTAAAAAATTCCTCACAATCTACTATTTTCCCTTAAATGAAAACTAAAAAGTGAAACTACTTTATTTTAAAATGGAACTTATGTTTGCCGTCAGAGCATAACGAATTGGCGCAGGTAACTAAAGTTAATTTTTTTTCTGAAGAATTTACTCTACCTTTGAAATAAAACATAATACGACACCCAAAACCGTTCAATTCAATCAAAAAGTCCAACATTGCTCCATTTTCTCCAAATAACAACGAAAAGTAAAACATTGGCCTTTTAAGTGATATTTATTAGTACCGTCAGTAGTTAAAGGGTTAACGAATGAAAAATTCAAAATTACAAAATTGCAAAAATTACTAACAATTTTATGCGAATCTTTTACATTATATATTTAAATATCCATTCAGCAAATTCCCCCCCCCCTTTTCAAAGTGAGAGATAAGTGGCATTACTTAATTTTTTTTGAAACCTATGGTTTTAGCTTACTTACAAAAGTTTTAACTTTTCTTTATTTATCCAACTCTTCCGTTGATTATAAAAACTGTAGACGATATGATCCTGTATCGACCAATACATTTTTGGCCTATTTAAAGAATATCTGCATTTGTATCTAAATATACATTTTGTTCCTTCAAACATCTTTAAAAAAAAAGAAAATAATGAAAAAGTGTGAATATTTTGTAAGGGGCTTCCCGCTTTGGCTGAAATGTAGAGAAAGATATAGTATGAGGTAATCTGAAATATAGGAAATGTGATATTGGAGATTGGATATAGATTGGATTTTGTTTTGAAGAAAGATCAATGAAGTCTCATATATAAGGAAAATATGAGTATATTGAAGCAATGGAGAGATTGAGTAATAGAATACAAGTAGTAATCACTAAAAACTTTTTTTTTAAATAAAAGATAGAATAATGTATCGTATTGTATATGATTCCCTACCTTGACTGTTACATGTCAATCTATTGGTCATATTTCCGACCGGCCTAATTTTATCGCTCCTTCGCACTATTACTCAATGATTCCAATATTTTTCACAATGAAAAAAAACCTTCTAGTTTCATGTGTATCTTGGGACTGTCTCTTCTGGGGAGCTGGGTACTGGGCTATAAAGCCTACACTCTCCCTTCTAGAGGGCGCAATCACTGTCATTTGTCATTTTGTCTAGTTTCATGTGTATCTACATCAAATTTCCTAATTGTTCATCAGTTCTCATTTAAAAAAGCAACTTCCTTTATAACTATTATGTTTAAAAATAACAAATGAGAGATTCACCGTTGGTCGTAGCACATTATCCGGATGTCTCTTGAGAAATCTCTTCCACGCCACCAGATGGCGTTCGTGAGTTCGTAGTTGAGTCGAATAGTGCCTGTGCAGCTGTCTGCAAACGTAGTGTAAGATGAGGCTCTTGTCGACAAACAAGTGCTTGAAACCTAGGGAATCCACGTGGCACAGAGATGTTGTCATACTGAAAAGCAAAATAAATTAGAACAATTTGAGGGAACATGGAACTTTTATTTTATTGTCAGGGCCTGCTCTAAGAAATCTCGGACTATAGGCACAAATCTATTTTGGCGGCCCCTTTACGAAAATTTTTGATGCTATAGACTAATGTATAAATTTTTTGCTACAATTTTATAGGTTTCCTTATAAACATCGTTCAAAACAATCGCGTTAGGACAATTTCTTAGCCAAAATTGAGCGAAAAACAAATAGGAGTATCAGATTTTTTTTTTAGTTTACTGATAGTTTGGGGATTTACAGCATTTAGCATAATAGAACCTGAAATTAAGGGGCCCCTTTTGGGTGCCCTAGACCCGGGCATTATGGAGGAGCAGGTCCTGTTTATTGTTCAGTTTAGTTTTTAATTGCGTTGTTGAAAATGTTTTTATATTTTGTGCGGGTTAAACTGATTAAAGTATTTTCAGTGGTTTAATGTTTGTTCATTCGCATTTCAATATTAAAATATATAAAATAATTGTGTTTGCACTAGTTGCGAGGAATATCTAATATCCGAGAAAAGAGCTTTGGACATTCAGAATGATATATCCTAGATATTTTCTCAACCAATTTGATATGAACCTCAAAGGGAAAGGTAGATATTTCAAATACATTATTAGTTTTATTGTTCTAATACATATTTATCACAAAAATCTTAAACCTTTTAATCATCAATTACGATCAAAATCCTTTCATGCATATTAAATATTGAACTTAATAAAATAAAAGAATCCCCCCGTTGGTGTTACCATCTTGTCGCGATGGTGGGGCTTGCGTGTGTCAACGATCTGCTGAGCTATGCCGGCGGTAGCTTTGCTACTGGTAGGGTTTCCCAAGCCGGACAGGTCAGTAGTGAGGCACCAGACTAAGAGTAACACCCTGGTCCTCCAGGTTGGGGGTTGGGCTGACAACCCCTCCCCGGAAAAAACACCTTGTTCCGAAATCCAAAGAAGAAAATACCGGACCGCCTTTACGGAATTCGACCAGGAAACGAAAACAGGACATGAGAATTGGATACTGGAATATACGTACTCTATATCAGAGCAAAAATCTGCAAATGGTGATTGAGCAGATGGAGTCTTATGCACTGGACTTATTAGCTATCCAGGAAATAAGATGGACTGGTAGTGCGGTTTTGAAGAAGAAAAACCACACCTTGTTCTATAGCTGTCATGAAACAAAGCATATATATGGAACTGGATTCATCCTGAGCAAAAGGATAGGCCACCTTGTTATGGACTTTCGGGCCGTTTCGCCCAGACTATGTGCTATACGCCTAAGAGGAAAGTATGCTAACTACTCTATGATTAATGTGTATGCTCCAACCGAGGAAAAGGATGATGATGAAAAAGACTCTTTTTATGATGATCTTGACCAGCTCTTGGGATCATGTCCAAAATACGATGTAAAAATCGTAATGGGCGATTTTAACGCCAAAGTTGGAAAGGAGAAACAATTTAGACCAGTAATAGGAAAGCACAGCCTACATACTGACTCTAATGATAATGGTAATCGACTTATAAGTTTTGCTGCCTCTCGCAATATGGTAGTTGGCAGCACAATGTTTCAGCATAGAGATATTCATAAAGCAACCTGGAGATCCCCCGATGGACTTTATAACAATCAGATTGATCATATAGTGATTGACTCTAGACATTTTTCAAACCTTCTGGATGTAAGAACTTATAGAGGAGCCAATGTAGATTCTGATCACTACCTTGTGATTTGTAAAATTAGGGCAAAGATCTCATTGGCCAGGAAGGCAAAAAAGGTTGTCTCTGAGAAATTTAACTGTGAGAAGCTAAAAGACCCTAAAACTCGTACAGAATATCAAAAACAGTTGTCGAATGAACTCAAAGAGAAAGTAACAGATAATGAAGCAAATGAAAAATGGCAACTTGTTAAGAAGTCAATTGTATCAACGGCTAACACGCTGATAGGCAAAGCCGAAAAATCAAGAAGACCTGATTGGTTCGATGATGAGTGTAGAAGAGCCAATGAATATAAAAATAAAGCCTATAAAAATATGCTCAATAAAAGAGCTACAAGAAGAGCAGTTGATGAATACAAAAATGCCCGTAAAGAAGAAAAGAAAATACATAAAAGAAAGAAAAAAATTTACAGAGAGAATCAACTTAAAGAAGTCGAACTCCTTAGGTCTAACCATGAAAGCAGAGCTTTCTTCAAGGCCATTAATGAGGGACGTAGAGACTTTAAACCCAGGATAACTCTCTGTAAAAACAGAGATGGAACGATAGTTAATGAAAGAGACAAAATTCTGGATAGATGGGTTGAGCACTTCAACGACTTGCTTAACTCGGATGTATCAGGCAATCCAGAGATACCAGAAGGGGAAACTCAAAATCAATTAGTTGACCTTCCAACTGTTGAAGAAACCCAGTTTGCAATTGATAAACTCAAAAATAACAAAGCAGCTGGAATAGACGCCATACCTGCTGAACTAATAAAATGTGGTGGAAAAGACCTGACAAATATTATCTGGGAAATTATAATATTGATTTGGGAGAATGAAATCCTACCATTGGACTGGCAATTAAGTATCCTCTGCCCAATTCACAAAAAAGGGGATGTATTGAACTGTGAGAATTATAGAGGAATAAGTTTACTTCCTGTTGCTTATAAAGTGTTTTCAAATATTTTATTTAGTCGTTTGTCTCCTATCATTGATACTGTTGTTGGCGAGTATCAATGTGGCTTTAGAAAAGGAAGATCCACCACTGACCAAATCTTCACTTTGAGACAAACTTTGGAGAAATGTAAAGAATATGGAATTGACACCCATCATCTATTTGTAGACTTCAAAGCAGCTTATGACAGTATCGATAGAACTGAGCTACTAAATGCACTTTTTGAATTTAAAGTTCCTACAAAGTTAATTAGGCTCATAAAGCTCACTCTCACAAGAACTTATTCTGCGGTACGAGTCCAGGGAGAAATATCTACTCCCTTTGAGGTCTACAATGGAGTTAGGCAAGGGGATTCATTGGCTTGCCTCCTTTTTAATATAGCTCTTGAGAAAGTGATAAAAGATGCTGGCATTAATACAAGAGGCACTATATTCAATAAATCGGTACAAATTTTAGCATATGCCGATGACATTGACATAATTTCAAGATCTGAAACTGACCTGAGGGCAGCTTTTTTGGCATTAGAAGAAGCAGCTAGGAAGATGAAGCTCAGGGTAAACATGGAAAAAACAAAACATATGTTTTGTGGTAAAAAAGAACACCAGTCTGAAACTTTTGAGATCGGAACATTTCAATTTCAGTCGGTGAAGAACTTCAGCTATTTGGGCTCAGAGATTGACCACCAAAATGACATAAATCCTGAAATCAGAAGGAGGATCATTGCTGCAAATCGCTGTTTCTTTGGATTAAGACCTCTTCTGAAATCCCACCTAATCAAGAGAAGGACAAAGATTATGTTATACAAAACATTAATTAAACCAGTTTTAACATACGCCTCAGAGACATGGACCTTGACAATGAAGGAAGAGAGGACATTAGCAATTTTTGAGAGAAAGGTCCTGAGAGCTATTTTTGGTGCTGTACTGGAAAATAATACCTGGCGAAAAAGATATAACTTTGAACTGTACAAAATTTATAGAGAGGACGACATTATTAAATCGATAAAACTGTCTAGAATGAGATGGGCAGGCCACCTTCTGAGAATGAATGCAGAGAGAACACCTCTTAAGGTTTTCAACACCACTCCCTTTGGAAGTAGACCAAGAGGAAGACCAAAAAAGAGATGGAAAGACTGCCTGGAGGAAGACTTCGGTGTACTTAAAGTCAGGAACTGGAGGTCGATTTCTAAAAAGAGGGCGGAATGGCAGAGTCTTCTGAAGAAGGCCAAGGCCCACAATGGGCTGTCGTGCCAATGCTGATGATGATGAAAATAAAAGAATTGAATCGTACCTAAGGGGTAAGGATTTGTGACTGAAATTCTTGAAATCGGAACAAAATGAAATCAATATAAAAATATTTCCGTTCATAAAAATATTACTATATAAATGACGATAAAAATTTAGTCAAAAAATGGCGGAAGAAAGGAAAATGAATCAACCTCTCATATTGCAATTTAATGATAAAACTCTGGAAATATAGGAACAATTCACTTTAATAAGTATGATAAATGCTATGAAATGTGACACAGAAAGAGTTAAAAGAAACTCATACAGAAAAAAAATTCTGTCTTATACTTCAACTATGGGGACATTATAATTTATATGCTTATTTAATTGGCCACTTAGGTAAAACGTTAGAGTGAAGCAACTTTAGCTTAAATTACGCACTGAGGATCTTCGCAAATTACCTCACAAATATGAGCTTATTTAATGCGTATTTATGGACAACTTTAAATATGCTTAAATCCTGTGGTATTAATTTTAAAAAATAGGAATTAATTGCATAATTATATGATGTTTTAATGCGTATTACTGATACGCAATTTGGGAAATATGGTAGGCTGGCATAGTAAAATGTGCTTATATTACAAATTATTAAAAACTTACTTAATTACTAAAGCTGATTACTGGTTTATTATTAATAATATAATAAAGAAATTATGTAACGAGTCTAATATTTTCCGTCAAATACCGGAGATACTAATTACTTTCAAATAACTGATTTTTTTATTGCATTGTTTTCCCGTAAAGAATTGTTATCATCCTCGGTTTTTTATTCTGCTGTTTTTCTTAGCATGACTTCTTAACTGGAAATTCCTCCAGTTCTATTCATTAGCATTAAATAAGAACAAAGAATTTCTGAAAATTTATTTCGGATAAATTGTTGCTACAAGCATTTTTATAATGATGCTAGTTACAGAAGCAACTCTTTCTGGGGTAGAACAAAAAAACTAGTTTTCTGCTTCCATAAAGAAAAGGTTTTTGGTTATTACATAAGGTTTTAATTTTTTTGTTCAATTTAGTAAGTACGCAATATTTTTTTTGTATCATATAAATTTATAAAGAAACATATGACGTGTTTAAAACTGTACCAATGTTAGTGAAAGTTTCCATTAACTATTTATAAATTTATTCTATTACTAGTCAGTAAAAATTGCTTTTAAGGTTTTTTCTGTATTATATTTTCATTGACTTAGATATTTCTGCTTTATATTGTGCACAACATTTTATTTCAAGTAATTTTGCGGGTCATCACTGGTACTTTTACGTTGTAATATTTTCGAACATACTAGTTTAAGCTCCCACACAACGTTTATAACGTAAAAAGTGGAAGGTATTATAATCGTTCAGTCCGTTTGTCTGTCTTTCCGTCTGTCACCCACTTTCATTAACCAAATTAGAAATACTGCAGACAAGTGTGATAAAAAATGTAGCTCCTCGAAATTAGAAGACGATTTAAATCTTAGAAAAAATCGAATTAGAAGTACCCCAATTATTAAAAAAAGAAACCTAAACAATTGATGCTCATTTATAAAAAGCATAAGAAGCCATTTTTATTAGAATTAAATGATCACCGTGTTGCCAATCGCAACAATCTCCCGATTTCGAAAAATCACCAAATTTATCGTGTAAATGTTTAATATAGAATTAATACTTTGTTTGGCGCTTTTTTACTTGTTGAACACAATTGTTGTGTGGAAGCGGGCCGAGTGACCAATTTTGTTCCAAACCCACTTGCTTATTTTTTATTTTAAAAAAGCTGAAAAAAGCGAATTTACAATAAGAATTCAGTCTCGAAGACTTTCTCATCACTTTTGTTGTTTTTAAAATTTGATACCGACGAGTATTAGTTTTTCAAAAAATGAAAAATAATTTTTAACATTCTACACAAGTTTCAAAAAGTTAATTAAAGCATACCTTTTTTTGTTGAAAAAGGAGATGGGGTATAAAAATAGCCTGCATTTCAATTTTCTTTCAGAAAAATGATTGAAGAGTCTTTTTAATTTAAAAAAATGCATTTGAATATGCAATGTTCGATTAAAATAGGTTGTAATTGTATTCTTACCCTTCGAGGTTTGGCAGAGACGGATCTGTTTTCCGGGCTTCCTCCAGCAAAGCAAACACCCGCTGCTTGTGCTAAATTCAAAATTTAATAAAACTTGTTTGATTTCTTTCAGCAGAATGTTTAGGTGTGAAAAATTATTTTTTGTAAAAAAAAAAGGAAATTAAATTTTTCTCTAAATTGTTTTTGCAATTGTTGGTAGGATTATGATAAGATGCTTTATAGCTATGAATACACATTACAGATTGATGATACATGATAACCGGTATATAAATTATTTTTAAAAAATATAAATTACTTTTCAAATCTTGTAAATTGATAAAATAAAAAAAATGATAATTGATTTACTTTCATGATAGTTTTGACATTTGAGCTAGAATTATATTTCTTGAAATTTTAATCTAGATTTTGACCTCAAATATCTTTTGTTTGCCTTAAATATGAGGATTAGCAAAACCTAAAATACTTCCATATCTTTTTTTAAAAATCTATAAGTTTAGTTCAAAGTATGTGCTTCTTTAAAAATACATATCTAATTCAGTAGAAAAGAGTGAATTGTTAAATTTTATGACATAGAATAGTATAGCCTAGTTTTTGTGATTTTTTTATTGATTAAATGTTATTATTTACTTCATAATTTTTTATCAGTGAATAAATTTCCTTTTCCAAAGGGAAAACAGCTCGAACGGAATATCTCAAGTGTAAAGAAAACTTAGTTTCCCCAGAGAAGTCTTTCAGCAAGCTCCTTGTAAATTTGCATATATAGTTTAAAAATAATAGAAACTCTCCGTACATTTTATTTCGAGGAGAAAAAAAGTTTGAAGAACAGTTTTTCGTTTAAATATATTATTTTGATTTCCTGAGTACTAAACTCGTTTTTTTAGTTTTCATAAAATAAAAAAAGTATGAATCTTTTATTTCAAATATGTTTCATTCCAACAGAAAAACAGTTGGTTTACATATGCAGTTAAGGAACGAGACTTTTGTAACAGCATAAAACCGTAAATATTTTCATTTAGCTGTAGTTTCAAATTTAGAGTCAAAGTTCCCGGGAATTTCTTTTGAAGTAGAATCAGAACAAATATTATTCTATTTTGCCGGTATTAAAACTCCTAAAACAATACATTAAGTGCAATATCATTAAGAAATACATTTAAGAAATACAAAGCAAGAAAGTCAAGAAATAAGAATAGCAAATATAATTTTGAAGAAATGAAGTAATGAGTTCGTAAATTGTAGTTTTTGCTGATATTAAATTGTTTAGTATGATGATACGTAGAAATAAGTACAGTTATTAAGACAAACACGTCTTGATATAAGACATTGAAATCGTAATACTAAGAAAAGATAAGCGTCTTTGAATTAATAAAAATATATCTATACCCTCTTCTCTCCATACATATACAGCTCCATCATTTCCGGTCCATCTGTACACGTGATTCGAATGCAAGATTGTAGCAGGAACACGTAATCACGTTTTAGCTGATCCACTTCGGCAGACATTTCAATCAAGTTCCTAAAAGACGATAAAATGCAACAGTTTAAAAAGTAGATTATCCTTTTATTTTCCAAATGAATCAACATTTTAATTTCAAATTAGTAATTGGTTTGACTTTTTATGACTTCCATCCCAAATTATCTTTATGTTGTTAAATTCTTCTCAACACACAATGTTCGTTGAAGCAGTTTCAAGTTTATTTTACAAAAGTTAAAATTTTAGCCAAGTTAATTTGTAAGTTTTAGGGCTCGTGAAAACATATTTTATTGCTATTATTTCTAGTATTCATATTGCTATCTAGGGATTGCTTTTTATTCAAAATAAATAAATGTACATTTTCCCCATTAGAACACAGTAAAATACTTCAAAACTTAAATACAAAATTAGGAATACCCATATAAAAATAAAAAGCTCTACGGCTTTACCTTTTGCCAACATCAATTCGCCTTAATATCCGAAACAAAATTCACACAATAAACCACGTACTACTTTAGTTTTAAAAACGTTGCCGCAATAAGTGTTTAATTAATTAAAAAAATTGCTTTGATATTTTTAATCGTATGATGCATATAATAAATTAGAGTTGTTACCAATAAAAATAACCTAACTTTGACTACAGAAAATTGATTGTACTGAATAAAAAACATTTAGAATTATGTTTCCTATCGGTTTCGATGTAGATTGAACGAGCATTAAAAATGAATACAAAAAATTAAATAAGTAGTTTTATTGATCCGTGCTTACATTATAAGGTTGTCACAAAAAAAACCCTTAATAAATATATTTAAAGTGAATAATTACGAACATGGAAATAAATGGTTCTTTTTCATTCATTTTTTATAAGAACATTTTAGCTTAAAAAATTACAATTGTTAATTTTGTTCTATCTAAATTTATATTTATTCTAGAAAAATCAGCAATATAATCTGACAATTAAGAAGCTCTATAAAAGTGTAAAGTAGAAAAAAAGTACTACTAATGCAAGGTTCTTATATTCGAAAACGCCGATTTAACTTATGTTCGAATAAAAAGTGTAATTATAGAACTCACAAAAAAGTTGTCATATTTATCATCTAAGAAGGAGCTTAGTAATTAATAACAATTAAGGATTATAAAAGTTTTCAAAAGTTCAAAAAATAAACGACGCTAATAATAAGTAAAATAAGTTTTTAAGACATTTTTATTTTGGTTAATGAGTGTTATGAATATTTTATTCCGCTCGAGAAGTTTTTATGGACTACTCTTTTTATCCCTTTAACGTCCTGACACGCACAGCACAACACCTAAAAATAGTCTCATATATTAAAATTAAGTTAATTTTAACCATTGTCGCACTACAGCTACACGAAAGATGTTGGAGGGGGGCGTCGTAATTTAGAACCACAGTCAAGTGACGAGCCGACAGGACCTGAGTAGGCACCCAAAGCAAGGGCGACATCATACTCAACGTTGGAACTTGGAAGCTTATTTAACTTCAACTATCTCTACCCAGAGTATTATTGGGCTTTATGGCATTGGTTTGGCAGTAATTTTGGCGGTGACGGACCCAAACCCTGGGACCTACCGCATGCAAGGCAAACGCCTTAGCAGACTAGGCTCTCGAGCGTATATATTATTTAATTTGACAAGTATATGCCACAGAACACTTTATTCTAAAACATGAGCCGCACTACCCAGTGTTCCCATTGAAATCTTTGAAAACTCATAGAAAAATTTAGGGGCTTTTTAGCTTCACATTAACACCAAGTTAATATTTTACGGCTATATACGGGCATCCTTCAACGTACAAAATTAGAGAATATCCTAATTAAGGATTGTCTTTCAAATCTTCGTTACATTATACAATTCAGTTTTAGTTGGGAGAAGAATTTTTTTTATCAACGAACCTTTATCGGCGAAAGAAAAACTTAAATTGAATTATTTATTCTGGGAGTCTGCGTAAATATTAGGACTTTTTGTAGTTTATCGGAAATTTAGGGTCTTTTCTGAGGCTCTTAAAACCATTTTCAAAGGTTATTTTGAGAGGTTTTCCATGTACAAACGGGTGTTCTACAGCTCGAATGCGAATAGTTAAGTTTTACCAGGGGAACGTTGTTCTTTGCTTGTAAACAACGACGAAGTGTTTGTTTTCTACTTGTGACTTTCTTACGACTTGTGTTGGGACTTGTTAAAGCGGCTGTGAATGTCAGTTTAATGTAGAGTGATCGCGTAGCACTCACAGCTGCTTACTGTGGTTCCTGAATTGCTCCTGCTGCAGCATCCGGGAAAGTTTCTGGATCTCGTCATTCAGGAAACGATTCCGGTTTTGGAGCATCTCCAGTTTGAATTTCATCTCGTCCAGTTCCCGTTTCTTCTTTTCAAAGTCCCTAGAATGTACAGTGATGTTATTGTCGTGGTGGTATATACCATTTATAGCCAGAATGTAAGCTTTGAAAAGACTCTCTTCCCCCATCCCTTCACTGGGTTTTCTACGAAAAGGAGGGAGCATCGCTTGTCTAATTCTAACGCGCTTGAGGTTTGAAGTCAAAACATTTAGTATTTCTCCATGTAGGGTGGGGGAAAAAACCGAAACAGTTATAAATCACCCCGTTTCCAGAAAACCGCACTCGTGGATGGGGGAGGAAATGCTTTCCAAGCTTACATTCTAAATAGACCTACTATAGTAGTGGAGTAATTGAAATAAATATAGTTTTAGACACAGGGTCTAAACTCAAGATTTTATTTAACAACTGAATAGATACAAACTTAAGTTAACGAACTTGATACGCGAGTTAACTACCTGCTAGTTTGGAAGATTCAAAAAATCAAATCACTAAGTTGTGCATAAACTACTAACAATCCATAAGTAACGATAAACATATCAAATATCCTTGAAATCAAGGTTTTTTTATGTGAAAGATTCTAAAGAAGTTGAAAAAGCAGGCCTAAAAAGAGTCTACAATCTGTGACAGTCTAATATTTTTCTACGTCATAAGACATAATAATTATTTTGAAAATATAAACAACATTAAATTGTTTTCAATTAGCATTGGACAGTCATAGTTTAAAACACTATTAGGCATTTTTATATTATAAGTATTTCATTTATAAAGTAGCATTATTAATACTAATTTATACGCATTTCTTTTGATGTAACCAAGTTCTTTAAGTATAGTAGAGTCCCGCTTTTCCGAAAGGTATGGCAACAAAATTGTGCAGCAAAAATAAAAAAAAATACTGCTTATTTTGAGAAATAAATCCAACTTTGTAAGTACGTATTTATTTTTTGAGTATTTATTTGTGCATATACGTTTCATATTTTAACCGAAAGGCTCGAGATCTTTTTTTTTTGATAAACCGAATTTCGGATAACCGGGACCCTACTGTACCTTTAACATTTTTTAATACCATGTATAACTTATGGGGATAGTCAACACAAATGTTGCTCCAATGCAAATTTTTATTTTTGTGTGGATATTTTCATCATCGAAAACAAATAACTTTTTATAATCATCTTGTTTACTCTTCTTTAATAAACAAACAGAGATAGAGGATTTCTTATAGAGTAAAATAATAGTTTTTAAAAGTTTAACAACGAAGGCTTAATATCTTCCTCTTTCAGTTTTTATTATATTTCAAATTTAATGAAGGTTATTCAGAAGTAAGTTTCTATAAATATAAGATTCTCAATCAAGAAATATTTATTTGCCTTATTTGTATTCTGTGAGAATAAAAATATGAATTGTATCATATTGTGTTGAAATGAATATGTGTATTTTTTTAATTGATCCATTACTTTTTCCTTACGAATAAATGAAAAGAAATGTCATTGATTTTATGGATGCATTTAAATTTTATTAATTGTTGAAGAGTTTTTATTTACAATTTAACATTTATTAAAAGTTCTACTGGAACAGTTTATACAGGAAATATTATTAACCCTTTTTTTCAAATTTGCTATACCTTACCTTTTTACCAATGTCTTTAAAATAATACTGACCTATCAAGTTTGACTTTTTTAAGTTCTTCTTCTTTAACTTCTAGCGCCATTTGACAACTTTTTTCACGGTTTAGGCACTTTGCAAGCTCGCATTTTACGGATCTAAAAATAACAATAATCCATGCTGTAAAGACGTTATTGTTCGGATTAAACACACTGAAAAAAAACTAATTTTTTTCTTAATTTGCTAATTCTATTTAAGTGTCTCATTACTTATAATCAAATTTTTAATCTTAATTTGTGACGATCAAACTCGTGAAAGGAAGTTTAAGAACTCTAATAATGTTTTTTTGTTTAGTTAGTATGCATAATAAAAAAATCTAGAAACATAAAAAAAATCACAAAAAAAAAACAACATGCAACAGTTATAAAAAAATTATGTCGTAAGTTTTCTGCAAAAAGTACTTAATAAGGTTTAATAAAAAATGTAAAGTAAAAAAAATTATAATCCCTTACATTAATTCGTTTTGTAACAATGTTAGTCTAGTGTCTCCAATGTCACTATCAGAGGATGAAGAAACCCTGAAAGAAAACAAGGTACTTTAGGTAATATCTTTTATAAGATTTTGTTACGTGTTTTAAAAGGTTGAAGGTTTTTTATTTGCGAGATGGAGTATTTGAGATGAATAATGTTTAAGTTTGTAACGTAATAAAAAATTGCATAGACTTTAGATAACTACATTAGCTTACTGCTACATATTATACATACTACATATTATAAAAATCGAAATGATGTGCATGCAATAAAATTGAAAAATAAATCGAAAAAGCGTAAAATATAATGTTTTTGGCAGCGTGTGTGAGTCTTAAAGATTTCGAATATTTAGTTTTCTTATTACAGGTAAGGATCAGGGTCGTTCAGTGCAATGGTCGAACAAAATATTTAAATAAGGCACCTTAAACCAAAGGTAGCTTGAATTACATATAAAGTAAATGTTGGGGTGCACAAATCATAATTAAACAATTGCAAATTTCTGAGGTTCGATCGTACTGCCTTTCATTGCTTGGGTTGGTCTATAAAGCGACGACCAAGCTATACCTTGCCTAGCCAGAATGCGAGCTTCGAAAATACTTTCTTCCCCCATCCCCGTCAGTATTTTTTTCGAAACGGCGTGAGCGTGTTTTTCCAACACCCTACTTAGGTTTGAACTGTACGAATTGTTAACCCCACAACAGAACCTCAAACGCGTTAGGTTTAAAAAAGCGATACTCAACACGTTTCCTAGAAAATCAAGCGAAAGGATGGGGGAAGAAAGTCTTTTCTAAGCTCTCATTTTGGCTAGACAAGGTATAGAATTTGGACTAAAGTTATCGGGTTTTGCGTCAGTTTGATCAAGTAACCGGAACATCCGCTGGATTACACCCCAAAGTCACCAGTTTCGCCATATGCAATGGGCACAGAAGGCTTTAACTCTCTCATCTTCACTAAGTTTGGTCTTAACTCTCTCATCTTCACTAAGTTTACAGTCAGTAAGAAGTATTACAGCTAAATAAAATCCAGTCAGTAAGAAGTATGGAAGCTAAATAAAGTTTTTCCCTATACAGCATTATCACCCAAAATCCTGGTAAGTTATTCGCAAATGTATCATGCTTCTAATACAAAATATACAAATAGGGGTTCTAATATCACAGATAACTACCTTATTAATGCTGGTAGTCCCTATCAGCACTGCAGGGTTTTCATTTACATTATTGTTTGTATGTACCATATGCACCTGTCGTGTTTTCCTTATCGTTTTCTGATTTTCGTGTTCGATGAATAAATAAACCCGCATCATTATTTCGACATAATAAATGAGGTCCACGATAAGATCATCTTGGGAAATGGTCGAAATAGATTGTGCGTTTACATGCCTCGTTTCTGGTTCATTAGAAATTCACGAGATAGGGGAAGAAAATGATGTTTTGAGGTTTATACATTCTTAAAACGAACGAGCGATTTTAACTTAGTCTGAGTAGTTTTCACTCCTCTGGAAAATGCACTTCTCCTCTTAGCATGGATCCTTTGTGTGTTAAACCTCCGACAGGATCACTCCAAACGAGTGATTTTAACTCAGTCTGAGTTAATATACACTCCTTTAAAGTGTCGAAAATGCACTTCTCCTACAGGAGTGGATTTCACTCGTTTGTTTTAAGAGTGTAGGTATTGTTCTAGAGCTCTCGAAACGTTACTCTGGATTCTTGGGAATATTAGTCTTGAACGGCATCGATATTTTCCAAAAGTTAAAATTGCAATTATAATTTAAGTTTAAATTTGTGTTTTGACGATAGAAAATTTGGGACAGATTTTTTGGTGAAAAAAATAGATTATAAATAGTTTATAAGTAATTTTGTAATAAAACCTCAAATAATAGTTTAATCATATTAAAAATATATATAAAAGAATTAAAAGAAAAAAAAACAATCCCCCAAATCTAGCAATATTATTTTTTTTTCTAGAGCATAGACTTAATAAACAACGAGTGTAAAATAACTAAAAAATCAACCCATGTCTAAATGTTCTATTCCTTGAAAATTTCATACTTATTTTATTTATCAGGTAATTTAATATCAACTAATAGCAGAAGACCTCCGAAACCGAATCAACCATAACAAAAAAGGAAATTTTCTCTGTATTTTTAGATCACTTGTTTTGTGAGAAAAAGCTAACAATGTAAAAAAAAACCCCAACTATAATAGATTTTTCTTACACAAGGTCATTTAGTAACTAAAAAACAAATTAATTGTAAGCTAATTATGGACAACAAAGGATTTGAGAGCTGGAATGTTTGAACAAAATCACATAAAGAGGAGGGATTAGATTGAATTTCTACGAACTTTTTATCCATAAAATGAAGATTGATGGACGAATTCTTCAAAAGCAGAGTTCACTGGGTACCGAGTAATTTAGCTGCGCGTAAACTTAAGCCAGATATCGGAAATTGGATACGGCGAATTAGTTTTATAAATTGATTAGGGATTAGCTGGAGGCTTGCACCATTTGTAGTTAAATAGATAGTTTATTTATTTTCTGTAATAAAAATTTATAGTTAAGTAAGAAATAGAAATTATGATATTTTATTTGTTATTTGAAAAAGTTTAAATAAAGAAGTGGATAATTTAGTATACAATATGGAAAACTTCCTATAATTTTGCAAGTATACAAAATCTATGACGACATTTCTACATGTAAAACAGTAGCAGACGGTTTGGGAAGTCTTATATATTGAGGTATATTAAATTAATTGAATATAAAAGTTATTATTGACTAATTACTATTTTGTTAAACGTAAGTTAGCTCTCCAAATATTTTATAAGACTTTGTGAATTTGCTTATACTAAGAAAAACCTTATCTTATCAAATAATGCCATAAACATGATCTGTATCATTAAAACTATTTTAACTGTAATAAAGTAAAACAATTTATTTTGAAGTTGGGAGGTTCAAAATACTACTTTTAAAGTTTCAATGTTATTTGTTATCCGTAAAATGGTTAGCGGCATATTTTTAAGCCATAATTTTTTGGCTGATGTAGAGGTAGAAAAAGAGCTTACAATCTTATCTCCCGGCTTTTTGTATATTTTTGTTTTGTTGAAGTGAGGGTAAAAAAATTAAAATAATTCATAATTTTTCTTAAGACATAAGAGCCTACTTCAAAAAGTTTATATTTAAATTTTATATACTTTAGTGCATCCTTTCATAAATTTCTTAACTGAGAATAAATTCTTTGATGACAAACTGTATGCAATTTTTTTTATAAGTTTCATTTTGCAAATAATTTTGCGTAGCTGATTTTTCATAAAATTCGCATAAAAACTAAAATGTTTTTTTTTAAAGACACTTTTTTATTTAAACTTCACTATTACAGTAATTTTATGGTTACTTGAATAGCTTGGAACTTTAAAATTTCAAGTGTGTTCTGTACATAGATCTCATAGTAGAAGAATTAGATTTGCAAATCACGTTACTTCTATTTGCGGCGGCTTGCATGGAGCCAAGATTACCATGGCAAACTTACCATTGTTGCCACCTCGTTAATGAGAAAAATACTACGCGGCATTACTGAAAATATACAATTCAATACTAAATTACAAAAAAAAGAAAAATACAGTGAGAATACTAGCTTCTTTATGAATTTTTTTAGTGACTTTATAAAAAAAGTACTTGAAACGGTTTTCTAGTATTTTTAATGTATTTTTTTTTATATTTTAGTATTAAATGCTATTTCTCGATGAGGCCGTAGTATTTTTCTAATTTAGGAACTGGAAACACTGGTAAGGTTGCCCTGGTCATTTTGGCTCCATGCGTATCTTGCCACCGCAACTGACTGTCACATAATTTGCCACTCTAGCACTTTAATATTATCTTTATGTTTTTTGGTAGACATATATTTTCAGGATTGCTTATGCTTCTATTCCACTGACCTAATCCTGGCTTCTGACAGCCTGAGTAGAGGCGAGTTGTCTTCATCGTCCTCCTCGTCTATTTCTTGTGCTGCCAGACGGTCGGACTCAGACGCCGACTCAGTTTCTGGGGATGATTCTTTTGATTCTTCTTGGATTTCGCACAGGCGGGGACTTGGTTCTCTTTGGAAAAAATATGTGAATGAAAAATGACAAAATCAGTCAAAAGCGATGATTTACGTAAAGTGTTATGACATAGGGGTCACATAAGTGTCGTGTTTTAACATAAATATTTTATATTTGAGTTTTTTACGTTAAATATTTTATAAAAATAATTAGCTAAAGAAGAACCAGACTGGACTAGGTTCTCTTTGAAAAACGATGTGAATAAAATCATCAACTCACTAAAAAGCGAATGATATAAAAATGCAATTAAAAATTAACTAACATTTTATAAAACATCGAATAAATGTCGTATTTTAACTGGAATTTATTATATTCGATTTGTTTATAGAATAAGTTATTTATTAAAACGAATTGTCTGGAGAAATTTATGTATTGTTAGTTCATTGACAGCAGTAGAATTAATATGATTTAATTTTAGAAATAAAGTTTTCGAACAAATATTAGTTGTATATAGTTATTCAATAGGAAATAAACTTTTACTGTTTGATTATATCATTGTTTGTACAAACGCTAAAACATTAATTATAACATTTTTAAATAAAATAATATTATGTATAATTATAATGATAATTGGCCTCGTTATTTATCTTCCTAATTATGCTACAGTAAAGTTTAATTATTAGCATAACAATATCACAAATATATATGAGCTTCAATAAATTAGTTAATTTTTAACAATGTTCAATAATTGTCGAGACGCTACTACACCTTACGAAACTAAAAATAAAAATAACATAACTTTATGCTCCAAAGCATGCTGAGATGTCTTTTCTACTTAAAGGCTATTATAGTAAGGAAACAACCTTTACAGAACTTAGACAAAGTTTTTTTGCTTTTACGATATTTTTTGCTCTCTATTTTAATAAAAATTTGGGAAATTAAAGTGCATATTACGTAAGTTTATATCAATTCTTATTATTAATTTGGACGTATTTTTTATGATGCAGATCCCAGCAGGCTTGCTAATAATTTCATTTTAATAATTAACCAAATTAATTAAATATCACAGAAAACCACAAAATGCATAGGATAGTGTGAAAAGTATTGCTTTAAATATTAACTTTTCTTATTTAAATATTCAAATATAGTTCTATACTATAAGTAAAATACATGATAATTTTTTTAATTAGTATATTAAAAGCAAAATTTCACAAAACCGTTAAAAAAAAAACTCTTATTAAAATATATTTTCCAATGCTTTTAAAGTAAATGTACGTGGTTAAATTTCATAGTCTCTGAAAATGCAAGTAAAGAAATAGTTTTATAAAACTAACACATAATTGTATGGTAACCATATTACAAACAACATGTAGCCGTTAATCAACGTAATTAATTTAACCGAAAGTAATTAGCTCTATTTTGTTATCCTCATGGTATCTATGACCAAATTGTTCGCGTTAGCTAACGAGGATTTATTTGTAACAGACAAATCATTTCATTTTTCAAGTATTTTAGATAATTTAATTGTTTTTGATAATATTCTAGGAAATTTTAAGGTTTAACTAAGCAATGATTAAAATTACCTTTGAGGTACTTCAACGATGTCTGTCGTGTCTTTTCTTGTTTCTGTTTCTTGTTTAGAAGACTCGGAGTGCCTTAATAAACCTGAAAGGTATTATTAATATAGGAAAAATGCATTTCATTTACAGCAGACCTAGACAATCATGCGCTATTCTTTCATTGTATGATATTTTGCTGTAAAAGCTTGTGACAACATTTATTTTTTAAAATTGTTGTGTCGTAGTTATAATTGAAATCTATGTAATGAAATGAAACTGATTTTCGAATAATTTATATAAGAAAATTAAACAATTCAGCTACAAAATATTGTGTGAAATTAATCCTTTTAGTCCCAGTGATGCCATTTGGCATCATCTTTTTTCTGATCGTAATTAAAAAAACTTATAGGGCTGACATCAATTAGGATTGATAAAAAAATATTTTCGACATAAAAAAGTTTTAAGAATCGAATGATATGCTTTTTTGATATCATAAATGGGTATAGACAATCAATTTCTAAAATGATAATGCCAAATTGTCATTATGTCTGACAGGGTTAAATATTTAAGTTAGCCATTAGCTCAAGATTTTAAAATTATCAATTTATGATACAGACTTATAAAATTATCAATACATGCCCTATCACGTAAAGTGATGCAAACAAGTTCTCGCCAGATAAAAAGATTTTTAAAAGTAAAAAACAAATAAAAATGTCACGAACTTTAACTTGATTCATTGAAAACCACGAAGTAGATAATTCAAGTAGCCAAACGAACAAAAACAAAACAACTCGTCAAACTTTTCGCGGTCTCCATGGTTACGCCATGAACGGACTGAACTTTGTTGCTACTTGAGAACATATGAGCATTTGGTACACAGCATCACGTATCCTTTCGACGAAACCGTGGAAATTCCTGAATATTGCCACTTGATTGACAATACCACTACAGGCCTACTAGCTGAGTGGTATCACTTCCTGCTACCATTCAATAGATACGGTGTTAAAATTTTGGATTGGGGAAGGTTAACTTTCCTTTCATTATTTCAAGTGGGTCGATGTTTCAAGTTAGAGTTGGAACTAAACAACGTGGTTGCACGCCTGTCTGTGTAAAAGCTAAGAATTAAAATAAAAACATATCTAAAATAGCTGGTTTTGAAATACATGGCCAACATCATATTTGTTATTTTTATGATTTTCATTTACTGGAAATTGGCAGAATTTTTTTTATCCTTTACAATAACCATAGGGAACTTGACTACAACTCTACGAAAAAAAAAGATTATGAAAGGTCTATTCCAAAAACTATATACAATTTCTAATGACTGCCTTCGACATTTTCAGAAATAAAAAAAAAGTTAATCACATATTGCCTTTCTGTTGCTTTTCAATGTTATTTTAATTTTTCATATTTTTTCATTCAGTCATACAACGCATAGAATCTAAGTAGCCCGCTTATATGTAACCACAATTACTAAACATTAACTTTTTTTGAGAATGAAATTTGAAGTTTCCATAAACAGTACGATATAAAGTTAAGAAAAAAAAACAATATTGTATTTACATCGTATCTGCGTTTTATATTTTGATTATTCATACCCTTTGGTTTTCTCTAGTAAGATCAGTATCAAAGCCCTATTACCAAACTGAAAGAGTCACGTACGACAGTTACTTTTGCTGAGTTAGTAAAAGTTTCAGCATCATAATTGCAATGTGTGTCATTCTTTCTACAACAGAATTGTGCTTTGGGACGCTCTAATCAAAAGGTCGTGGGATTTCAATTGTCGCGTGGTTGACTGAAATGAATAGTTCCAGATTTTTTAGAGGTAGTAACAGCTGTTAGGTTCTATATACGGTCAAAGGTTTAACTTTATAAGTTGAGTCAAAATGACTGTATTTTATTGGTAGAGAGATCTACTGAAATACTTATTTTTCCAAAAGCAATTTATGAAAAGTACTTGGGCATTAGAAGATGCAAATGCAATAATATTTGTTATGATTATTTTATAAATAAACAATTAACAAGTTTAGGAAATTTAGGAAAATAACTTAATTTCTCATTTGAAACATATGTGTGCTAAAATATCATGATAATTGACTATTGCAATTATTATTTTTTATTTTATATTTATTATTCATTTATGCATTTTTAGAATGGCATATAACAACTAAGTTTTTGTACATAAAGAAAACATAAATACCTAATGGACAGTGCATTAATCAATTAACTTTCTTTCATGCAACATGTTTGCGTACATGGACACACATCATAGAAAAATATTATCTGATTGTTTTATTTAATGCCCAAATCAATAATTGGAAAGTTGTTCGTGGTGGTAGTGGAAATAATGAGTCTTTTTGCGTGGTAGTGGAACTAATAGACATATACTGCCATTTTATTTTTAAACAACTGATTTGCACTATCACCAAACTTTATAAAGTATTCAGAGACGTGCAAAGTACGGATTTATGCATATGAATCCATCTGTACAATTTGCATTATTATCTATTAAAAGATAGGTCAAAGTCATCGACCGAATGCAGCGGTACACCGGTTCCGCACATACACTCTTAAAACAAAAGAGTGAAATCCACTTCAGTTGGAGAAGTGCATTTTCGACACCGTAAAGGCATGCATATTTACTCAGACTGATTTAAAATCACTCGTTTGGAGTGATCCTGTCGAAGGTTTAACACGCAAAGGATCCACTCCAAAAGGAGAAGTGCATTTTCCAGTCTGGAGGAGTGAAATACACTCAGACTGAGTTAATTAGGAGTGTTTGTTTTAAGAGTGTATATTTCCTACAGCCGAAATCCAGACAAGCCAAAAAGCTGACAACCGAAAACCGGACAGGGAAAAATGACATTAGGGACAAAATCACGAAAGGTTAGACAATACCAGCAAATAAATAAATGAATGCCATTATCCTAAATTAAGGGCTATTTAATTGCTAATTTTTGCATTAATATATGTAATTTTTTTGCTGTAGGATAAATGGCCTATTGGGATTTTGGATGTCGGAGTTTCAAGCTTGATTTGTTTCGGCTGTCGAGTTTATGACCTAGACCCTCTGTACACATCATTACCTATGTCTGCCAGTGTTGAGTTACGTCTTTTCTCCCAAGACACTGTCACCATCTTTCTTAAAGCTTCCTGGGCACTGCCGTTCAGCTGCAGAGACTGCTTGCGACCCTGTAAATATCAAATTGAAATGTATAAAAAGGCATATTTGTTATTTATTTTAATGTACCGTGGAAAAGAATATACTTTTTAATTTAGACCAGACAATGGCTTAGTGTTTTAAACTCTGTGTCTCCATTATAAAGTTCGATTTTATCGTATCTTATACTTAGCGTGGATGGTTGTTGTTGATTTTAATTGACTTTAATAAATAGGTTTAGGTAAAGTAACCATAATGCTTACACTGCATAACAAAACTTGACCACTACTTTAGATAAAATTGAGATGTTGATATTATCTTTGTACCCCATACCGCAAGCATAATTATCCAAAAATATATAACATGAAAAAAATACCAAGAAAATTAATTATTACCAACTAAAAAGCGATAAAACTTTGAAAAATAATGAATTGTAAATTTCGAGAGTTTAAGTTGTAACAATGATTCGTACTGATAATGGCTGACTTATTTCAAAATGCACAAGAAACATAAAGTGATAAAACAGAACATTTTATTCATCATGAAGAAAGTATTGCTTGTACGATTGTTTATATAATTCCTTGCAACAACCACGAAGTAGTCAAGAGTTTTATAAAGAATGAAATCTAACTCTTCCTTATAGATCGGATATAATTGTTTTTTACTTACTTAACATTTTCACTATTTGTTAACAAGAACATAAATTATGTATCTTAATTTAAAACTCGATGAATAGAAAGTTGCAAGAGAGCATTGAACTCAAATTGATTAATTAGCTTGTTTCAGGTGACGTATTTCATTTCAGCTTCCTTCGATCGGTGCTCCGATTGGTGCTCAAAACCCTCGTGACATTGATTAACCAACCGAGGCTCGAAAACGAATTTATTTTCATTGGGAGGATTCTTGTTGGTTTCTGTCTTGCAGTTTCATAAAAAATGTGTTTGGAAACGCAGCGACAGGACAATTGTAATCCAGAATTAACTTGTTGAGCGACAACGCTAATGAGAAATCAATACAAGATTAACATGCACCGATTCATTATTTCCTGGAATAATCGATGATACTGGAACCGAAATTTTATGGGAATCGTCACGATGAAGAAAGAATAGGATTTCTATTCTAAACTCCCACGTATTGATTAGTAATTGTTTTTTTTAAAGAAGATATGTTATTTATAGTTTGCTAGGTTTCATAATTAATGACACGCGTTTCAGAAAACGTTTTTGTATTGTTTTATTGAGTGAAATATAAAAATACTGTAATGGCTTTTTCGTATATGATTTTATTGTACTTAGATAATTATCAATTTTGTGTAGTTCATTAAAAACATTTCTTTTCCAGAGATTCATAAAATATGTGTCGGCACAAGTAGCCCGTCATTAAAATAAGTTCTTATTTTACTGTTACAATCTATCAACAAAATGTGATACATAGTTATTAAATACTAAAAAAAAATTAAATTCATAACCGCTTCGAAAATTATCGAAATGTTAATGCAAAGATATGAAAGTACTCACTTGTGTCGAGGGCTTGTCTGTGGACCTTAGTGCCTTCTGTTGTGCTTCGGTATACGTTAGCCGTATCTCTTCTTTGGTGGTTCCTAAAGTCACCATCTTGTCCCAGGCATCCCGTTTAGACTGCAACAAAGTGAAGGACACATTTATGTACCGTTGATCTAGAATTGTACCCATCTCCATTTGTCATACATTACAGAATACACTGTTGAAAACTCATGTGAAATCACATTTTATGGTTATATATTGCATAACAGTTTTAAGTGTTGGTTTTGCAGAAAATTTATGTTTACTTGAAGTATAGAGTCACATTAAAAACTTACTTCAATGTCGTTTAAACATAGAAGATAGGTACATCCAATCACTGAAGCAAGCGTTTTCGTATTTACAATAAATTTTACAGCATGTTTGAATTCACTACTCAGGGTAATGCTTTACTATCACATTGTCATGGTAAATTAGAGGGATTTTTTTAAAGTGTAGTTTAGAAAACTTTAATAGTTTTAATGTTTGTCAGTGACAACCCATTATTAAATTCTTATCTATATTTTGAACTTACTTTTTTGAACAAACGCAAAGTTATCTTCTATAAGTCATTTACAGAAAGTAAAATGTAAATTTTTTAAAAATGTTTTTAAGCTTTTCTAGTATATATATTTAATAAGTGTTGTGTGTGCCTTATCTAAGTAAGTATCCAGTTGATATAAAAAGACTTTCGTTCCAGTATTTTTTTCTGTCCATTTGATAAAAACAAATGAGATGTTTGCGGACAATCCGTGAAGGATAAAGTTCCATCGATGATTTTTTAAAGGTCTTATCTGTACCTTTGTGTAAAAGTGTGGCAGGATAATTTTAACATGGTACACAAGCTTTTTTTTATACTAATTGCAAATATAAATATTTAAACTTTACGTTGTTAATTATTATTAGTTTCCTTTGAAAGACCTCCGGAAGTTTTTAATGAGTGATTAAGAGCCACGGTGAGTTGTGATATATCGAAACTGCTACAAACAGGGTGACATGGAGGGCTTAGGTTTTACCTTAAATAGCCGGACCAGAGGACATGGTGAGAAATTGAATAAATCATGCTTTAGAAAGGAGGTAAGGAAACATTATTTTTACAATAGAGTCGTCAATAAGTGGAATGCTTTGCCAGAATATGTTGCGTATTCGAAGAGAGCTGAAGATTTTAAGAAGAATCTCGATAGTTACTGGAAAATGGTAAGGAATTAAATATGTTTTGGACCAACCTTGCTGGGCCTCTGGCCTGTTGTTGGTCGAAAATGTTTGTATTTGTATTTAAATAGATCTTGGTTTTGCCGAGATCAAGGCAAGTAGACGCTGTTTCAGCAAAACCGACATGACCAAAATGAGTTTTGGTTAAATTATAGTTATTTAATACACGTAAATTATATTTATTCCTTTGGGAAAACCTTTTTTTAATTTTCAGGATTTCAGAAAACAGAGGTTGTTTGAGATGTTTTTTCTTTGCCATAACTGTATTGGTCCTTGTCAGAAATCCATAAAGCGAAGATGTTGTCATTTAGATGCTGAACTGTTTGGGCATGTTCATGTATATGTACAACTTATAATAAGATTTAAGTAAAAAAATTATATTCCTACATAAGTTTCCTAACGTTTATAAAAGTTATGTGCATATGAATAATTTATAAGAACTAGTTTTTTGTTACACAAATATGGGTAATTAAGTTATTTCTTTATTATTTACAAAAACTTTTTTTTAATCCTAAAATAACTTGTACTTATTAAATTAGCGAAAGAAGTATAAATTTTAAGAAAGTAGGTTCGCTTCAACGTTTTTCTTCTGGTAATTGACATAAAATTTAGAGTTACTCATTGATAAAATAACGTAGGAAAGCTATAACTTTTCAATAAATAAATAATCGTTGCGTTTATAGAAAATGATTTTTTATTTTTCTTCAGTATGAATAAACAATTTATCGCGAGTATCTAAACGCATTTCGACGCGGCACATCATAGTAATCGATTACAAAATTTTTCACTTAGGTTTTAAAAAAATATTTCGAAATTTTTATCTTGTTTGAACAATGTCAATATTTAAAAGGATAATGTTGACCGTTAATATCTAATATTTTAGGTTGTCATATTTTATACGTGTTCTTTTGGAAACAATATATATGTTACCGTTATATGGATAAGTTATATAGATTACTATTAACAAATATGTATTCAAGATTTTTAGTATTAGGTTTTTACTTTATCAATGCATATTTTCCCTTTCTTATTTAATTTTATAGATAAGTATAACAAACAGTTTTTAAGTATGAAAATGATTCTGCTATGAAATAATTACTTTAAGCCAAATTTTAAATTTATAGTGAATAGTATTGACAAAATATTTGGAGATGGGCGAATATTTTTAGTTTGGTAAACTTTGAACAGTAAAAAAAACCCTCCGAATTTCCTTATAAACCTTATTTATTTCTAAAGACAAAATTATATTTAAACGGCATTTTTAGAATTTCACTTTAAATCATTCGATCGGCAAAAAGTCCATTTGAGCAGACGAAAGTATTTGAAACTTCTAGACGGAAAAATGACCCTCCAGCATCAAATGTCACTAAAAGGCCAAAAGGAATAAACTTTTCCCAAAGGAATGGCAATCTTTTGAAGCTCGGGAAAATCCACTTTAAGTAGCTGTGAAAAGCTCACAAACAATTTAAAAATATTGCATTTTCTTCTACTTAAACTCCTTAAGTTAAGAGTTAAGTAGAAATTGTTTGAGGGCAACTAAACATCCAATTGTTCTTATTTTTTCGAAACTATCTAAATTTGATTCTAGGATTCTAAACAACGCCTCAGGATATATCTTAGGTATTTTATTGTTGTTTTTATTATTGTAATTATTGTATATTTTATTGTAGCCCTTAAGTAGATATGTGTTCTATTTGAAATGTGTGCTGCAAAAAGTAAACGCTCCGTTTATAAAGATTTAAGAACATTTTTAAGTTTGTATGAATATTCTTGTAATGAAGTGACTTTCTCACTTTCATTATTTTTCGTATTGACTAACTTTTTTTGAACTGAAGTGAATTGAAGAATGTGTATAAAAATTGCTGTTCGCCTTGGCGACAGATTTTTTAGATCTTGCTAAGAATGTGACTGCTTAACATCGTTTGTACTAGCTCTTACAGAATTCTAACGTTTTAACTTGTACGTTTGTGTTGTCCTAAATAAAGATATGTCAGATATGTCTCTTCCTAAGAGCAGTTCTTTACCGTAGAATAGTACAATTCAGTAAAATATACATAATAGGTTATTTATAGATTTAACGGAATAATTAAAGCGTTCAGTGGAAGAGGAATATTCCTAAAAAATTTTGAGGGCACGTACAAACCACTATTTTGTTACCATTTCGAAGTTTTATAACGTAATTTTCTCAGAAAAAGATGTTTCTATTGTGATGACGTAATGTTAACTCAATGAGAAATACGTCGCACTTCCGCATTATTTACAGAGTTATTTCAAATGAAATCATTGTTAAATATAAAAAATAAATCAAAGTTTTGATTTGTTACTATATTTTTTAACAACACTGATTGAAATGACACTTTAAAGTCTAAATAAATGTACGATTATTCATAGAAATATGAAATATTTTATTTCAAATATGACAACCCAATGCTTTCAACTCTGAAATACGGACGTACTCAGTTAAAATAAAAATTCGTTTTTTTTTCGAAATTTCATTAGTTAAATGTAGAAATTTCCCCATGGCAGTTGAAGTTATTCGTATTATTTCAGTTTTTACGATGTTGGACGAAACGTTACCTTCAGTAAGATTTTATGACATAAAATGTGCCGAACTACATTTAATCTTTTACGTATTTTTGAAAGAATGCTTAAAATATAGGAAGTAACGAGTTCGCGTAAGCATACATTATTTCAGAAGCGTGTATTTAACAACATGGATAAGTTTGTTGGGTCCTTCTTGTTGTCGATAAGAGAATTCCATATTCGACTCGAATGCATTTTCAGGATTGTGGTGGTTTAAACCCCACCATCTTCCAGTAATTCTATAAATCGATAACCTTCTAGATTGTAGAAAAGAATTAGAATCTAAAATTTAAGATTGGATAGAGTTATAAAATTGAATGAAAACATCGATCTAAAATCGAAACACATTTCTGATTTCGTGTAAAAAACATATCAATTGAAATGAACAAATTTTTCGAATTTTTCATTCAAGAAATAACCCCTTTTATTTACAACTATTTGTTAGCAAAATTTTATAATTGTTTAAAACTTATAAAGTATTTTGTGTCTAGATATACGATGCATTATAGAAGATTTATAAGTATGTTAAGAGATAAAATAAATTTTAATAAATTAATATTTTCCCTTTTGTTAATGAAGTTAGTTAAATTTTTAATATTAAAAAATTAAAGTAATTTTAAAAACTTTTACAATTTTTTAAAATCTTTGGTAACTTTTTGGTTCAAAAGAATTTGTTTATTTTTACAAGTAAAAAAAACAGGACATTTATTTTTGCTTGGAGCTTTAATACAAATAGTTTTTTTTATATGAATGTCTTCTTTCTCGAAAAGTTGATTTTTTATATATAACATAGACATATAAATAGCACTTTTCCCTGTATAGTAATAACGGTTCAAAGTTAATTAATATTTCAAGTCATTGTTAGTTAGACTCACGTTAGTGTCCCACGTCCCATAAGTTTTTATAGTAGATATTTTCAATTTGTTTTAAGTAAAAGTTGTAGTGCTTCACAATGATTGTAGGTTTTACTAGATTATTAATTTTCTTTTATAAATGTGGTTTATTCCTGTAAAAACATAGATTTTAAATATGAATAAATGCTTACGTTATAAAATAATTTTTATGAACTTAAAGTGTCGAATATCTAGCAAGTAAACGAATTACAAATTGAAAGATTAACTGGTTTTATCAAAGTTAATTAAGTTAACAAAAATAATAGGAAACACAATATTCTGGAATCTATATTTAACGTTAACAACATCACAAATAATCATGGGTAAAATATCCTCACTCACTGGAATACTACATGATACCATAAATTAAAAATGATATTCAGAGTGGTTTAATATGGAAAGATGCTTGATTTTTTTTTTTTGAAATTTTAATGAAATTTATCACTTAGACAATTTTCTCTCTTTAAAAAAAACCTTTACATTGCTCGAGATTAATTACGGTCCACTAACAAGGGATGGTATTTTTTTCTGATCTGCATTATGTCTCACTAAAGAAGTTTAATTAACCAGTTTGGGTAAACAGGTTAATTAAACCGGGGTAAAATGTAAGTATGGAAATATTTTAAATGAATTGCAAAAAAATATGTACCTGTAATGCTAATGCCCATGTCATCATAGCTCGGTGACTTTCTGCTGTTAGGATATGTTCTTTTCCCTCTGAACTGCAAAGAAAATATGAAACTTTAAGATATTGAAAGTTACTTAGAAAGTAAAATTATCAGCCACATTTATATACATTGGAGTCCAAAGTGCGTTAATCATTTTCTACAAAAGGACATATGGAAATAAATAAGGAATTTGACTGCGGAGTAGAGAAAACTTCTTTACTTTTGAACTAGTTTTTGTGAAATTATTTTAAGTATTTTTTATAATATTATAGTATATATATACCTTTAAATATGCTTTGTTAAAATAATAACAAATCTGGATTTGAAAACATTTACATTGAAACCTATCATATAGATGGTACTACCAAAGAGGGTATTTTTTTTTTATTAATATGGCGCTTCAGCCATTCGCGAAACGTGGCACTCTTATTATTATTGTCTTGAGAATACTTTAGGGGTGTCTTGAGATATCTAAGGAATGCGGAATGCGGGTGTTATCGAAAAACTTGTTTAGTAAAAAGGGATTGATTTACTTGAAAAATATTGGTGAGATTACTAGAAAAGGTTTGAAAATACATACTAGAAAGGGTTTGTAACAGGCAAAAGGGATATTATTGTTCGACTTATAAAAGATTTTTTTGTACGACTTGTTATATTTTGTCTTCTTGTCAACGTGTATATTTTTTTTGTGTATTTACGGTAAATTTTTCCCGAGGCATATAAGAAAAAATGATTTATGAATGCAATATTTGCTTTAAAATTGTAAGATTTTTTTTTAAAAAATGTATTATAATAAATAAAAAAAAAATCAAGAAAATTTGAAGACTAAAACAATTTAACTGGATATTTGTGTGCTTAACTTTTTTGTATAAAACGTATTGATACCACGAAGAAGCTAAAATTTATCTATAAAGTTTTTTTAAATAGGAATTTAAAAAAAGTTTTTTTCGGGAATTTTGTTTGAAATTCAAGGTTTTTTAAAAAGTATTTTTAGAAAAACTGATATTTCTTTTGGCAATTGGGAATAACAGATAAAAACGAGTGTAACTTTTTTATGACAGCAGTAACACGTTTAAAGCTTAATTCTACCTAAGAAAAATGCTACCTAAAATAAAAACAAAACTTCTTTTAAATATTTTTAAAAAAGGATTAAAAACTAAAAAATATACATCGTCACATAGGACATTATCTCTCTCTTCAGTAAGTTGAAGACACACAATTTTTTTTATTTAACGTATTGTGTATGTATCGTAAACCCAATCTTGAAATCCATCTTTTTTATTTAATGCTTTCGGTATTATTGATGTTTATGAAGGCATAAAAACTGGATTTTGTACTTTTAAATAAGATTTATGCAAATTTTAACTGCATTTTTTAAAACACAATTTGCAGTAAAAAGAAATTAAAAAATATATAAGAGGAAGGTTGATTTGTATCGTTAGCACCATATTCTGCTAACTCTACAAAAGCTATAAATTCATTTATAAATAAATTTCAAACACTGAAACTATCACTTTAAGTATACTTTTAAATTAACCGTGGTCGTAAAAACATAGGAAACTCAAGTAATTTGTCTTTAAAAATATGTTTTGGATGGTTGAGCAAAACCATAAAAATACTAACACTTTTAAATTTAAACAAAGTTTTCAAGTTAGATCAAGGCATAAGATATAAAACGATTTATGTATTAAAATATAACATTAAAATAAGTATCTACTTTTGTTTAATGGGTGAAAACGTTTCAAGATATTTCCAAAAGCAAGTGTTAAAAACGTTGTTAATTTTAATATTTCCTTTTATAGAAATCGTTTTCGAATTCGTATTGCTACATAAAAAATAGCAGTAAGTATGAATAAAAATAGTTGATCGTCAAATATTTATCTTCAAAATTTATACCACAAAATTCTAGTTGTAATATAGAATTACGGCTGTGAATAAATTATACGTTATACAATTTACATGGTCGAAATTTACTGCCAGCGTATGTGTCAGGTGAAGAAAAGTTTTAAATGTATTTGAACGCTACACACATAAATTGAAATGTTATCATTTTTTCTGGGGGACATAAAACTGATTTGTATTTTAAAGCACCCTCGATAGCAATAATAGCATTTTCAAAAGTTCAACAATTCCAGCTGGAGTTGAATGTGTCAAAGTATAAGAAGTAAAACAACAGTCACTGAAACAAGATAACTGATTTTATAAATTTTTTAAGAAAAAGCAGATGTTAATGAGAATGTTAAATTTTTAAAGGCTTGTTTGAATCACTAAACTTATCAATTAGCCTAATTATTTGAACGACAAACTTGAAGAAATATTTTAAGATACATATTTAGAATATTTCTTAAACTAGTAGAGGATTTATGCATTCAAAACGTCACACATGCAACAATGAAAATTGTCAGTTTTAAAACCAGAGCACAGCTGCTCCAAAGGCTAGCACTCTAACCATTGCGACGGCGGGCCGGGGCAGTGTGTATAACCAAGTTATCATTACATTTATTAACTTTTTCTGCCAATATTTTTTTTTGTGCAGTAATTATGCGATTGTAGAAATACATATTACATTTCGATCTACATTACATTTTACTTAAACTAATTTAACTTTAAAATCATATTCATAAACATTTGTGGTAGCCTGAACAATAAACACCATAGATTCCTTAGTATACCACACAAAGACTGTCGTGACATTCTAATCCACAAACGGGTGCTTCACAATTTCTACTCCCCATCCCCGCTGTGAAAAGTCATTAGACACCTCACGACACCGCCGTGTCATCGAAAACGTCACGGTGCCGCATTGAGATATTGACCACGCTAAGCTGACACTATTGTCCGAGACACAAAGTCCGAGTTTAATTTCTCAGGCTATGTCTACACTTGTCGCCCAGCCAGTATGGTGGTTCCGATTGTAGCTTGTCAAGCGAATTTGCCCGGGCTCGAATCCCGGGTAAGGCATGGATATTTGTGATGCCCTGAATACATAAGGATAACGTGCTCGTTAAATCCATGGGTCCGAAAGTCCTGTATGCTGTGAATCTTCCTATTTAAGAAATTACATTTTATATTCATTTTTAACATAAAATTAAAGTTTTTAAGGTCTATTAAAATATTTAGGGATAAAATAATGATGGAATTGTTTCTATTATTTCCAGAAAGATTTCGTATTTCTTTTTATCTACACCCCTTTATAAGGAATATAATTTTTTAAAAGTACACAAAAGGATATATAAAATCATAAATGTTGTTAGATAGTTTATAATCTGAGCTCGTTTTTTTGGCTCCCATCCAAAGTAAACATAGCTTAAATTGTAAGAGTTCTTATTAAACGACACAGTTATATAATAACTAGTTATATAAACAATACATTTATATAATATTGATAACCATTTATCAAATTTTTGGATATTTGTTTTATTGAACTATTTATTTAACTATTTCTTTTAATTCAATATAATACTTTAAAAATTCATGAATTACTTTATGTCGCATATCTCTATATTTTAACTCTATATTTTAAGTTTATTTAGATTTCTGGTGAAACAAACAGTAGTTCACTTCTTTTCCATTTACAATCGATATCTCGGGACCCGAAATTCGTCAACCGTGTTTTAAATTAGATTAAATTTATCTGAAACTACGCAACGTAACTAAATTTAAATAAATAGGCGATGTACGCTTGTGTGGGCAACAATCAAAACTTTAATCAATAGGTTAAAGGAAAGCTAATCAGTTAAATACATTTGAATTATCTTTGTATTGAATTTGTAAAAATACTTGAAGCAAATAAATCTTTGTGAAGCAGATGTTTATTCAGTTTAAGGAAAGTTGTAATGTGTTCTGCATACAATCTTCTATTAAATAAGACATATATATATATAAATAATTGTATAACATAAGGCATTGGTTAACTTAGTACTACTAAGATATATAAGTATAATTTCGATTGTGGAACTGAGTAAAGTGTTAAAGAGTTAATTAAAAATACAGTTTTACTTAATATAAATACATTTATAAAGAATTTTATGAATGATAGTTATAATTCTTAACTATTAATGTAATAAACCTTAATATCATCAACTTATACAGGAGTAAAAAAAAATCTTACACCAAACTAATTGAACAGTTGAAAGTACCAATATAGCAACACTCTCAACCAACTTGAGGATTTATTTCGACCTTCCTAAAGGTCAAATGAGAACAAATAACCCCATAAAATCCCCTTCTGAGAAAAGACTGAGTGTTGTGTAGTGTACTTGCAACATATTGTTCATAAAACAGTGGCCTCTTACACTCTAGAGGGTCATAAAAATCTCGCAAGTAGTAGTCCAAAATTGCCCCGTTAAGTCTGTTTACTCGTACGGAAAAGGGTGAAGTGCCGATATTGATGGATACATAGGTGATTCAAAAAAGATAGAAGCGTAAAAAAATTTAGCAGTTGTGAGAAAATGAAACTACTGTCTACTATCGATTATCCGGCGCTATGAAGCCGTCGGATTACCGAAAGCGGTGGATTAAAGGTTAGGTTAGGTTTGAATTATCGTCGCACTGGAGCTACACGAGGACTATTGGCGACGAGCGTCGTATTTTAGAACCACAGTCAGGTGACGAGCCAACACCTGAATAGGCATCCAACGCAGCCGTTAAGGGAGACATCGTACGCTGCGTTAGGACATTGAAGGATATTTAACGTGCACTCCCTTACACGGGGTTTTATTCGTCGGACATTTTAGGCTGCACGGGCCATTTATAGGTCGGCAGTTGTTTTGGCGATGCCAGGACCCGAACCTCGGACCTTCCGCATGCTAGGCGAGTGCCTAACCGACTGGGCTCAACAGCCCTTGCGGATTAAAGAGTATGGTTGGTCGGCTATATAAAATACGTCGCGTTACAGCGTACATGCTTATGTCTGTCCCCTTTCTACCTTTTTCGAGGTTATTGGAAAAGAGCGCTCAAGATATTGATGCGATTCAGGATCTTTTTTTGTAGGGGTTTGTTTTAAGCTCTTTTTCGAAGCACATTTTTTTAAATGTTTGGTTTACCAGTTTAATTAGTTGAAATATTGAAATAAATTAAAGATACATGTCAAATATATTAAGATCTTACAATTATTTATGTATTTTCCAATTAGCCGTTTTGAAAAAGCATTTTTATGCTAATTATGTGCTAAACAAAAGAATCAACACTTGTTTGACTAAAGAATACTTTGATTAAAAAAGAAATTTTGTATACATCATTTTCCAAGTCAGTTTTAATGCAACCCTAATCAGCCAAAGCAGAATTTTTAAAAATATTTAAAATACATTAAGAGATGACCAGTAGGTATCTTAAAGTAACAGTCTGCAGTGCTGAAGAAAAAGTACAAAGCTAAACTACCAGTCTCAGTAGTTTTAATAAAGTTGATTGTTTCAGATACTTAATTGTTCTAAGGACAGTGGGATGTTATTACCAAAAAGTACGCGCCAAGTTTTCCCAATAAAAATATAAAAAATACAACGCGGCTAATAATTAACTTCCTTTCTGGGATATTTCAAACACAATGATCAATAACTCCTCCTGTCGTAGAATATAACTAATGGTCTCCTGATTCAATTTAAGTAACTCAAAAATCTATTAATACACATTGGGACAGCAAAAATCCGATCGTGAAATTTTATCGAATAAGATCATTAAAGTGAGAACTGACCTAAGTTTAGGAGACATAACTTTTTTTATTTTTAATTCCCATCTATCTTTAGTTACGTTACCTTAGGAAAATACAGAGATGAGATTTTTCAGGTCGTTTAGGGAGGATGTTAGAAAAACAATAACTTGTTGTTTTTAGAACACTTATTTCAAACATACAAAGATACTCAAAGTGAAATATATTCGACGTCATTTCAAACTTATCGATGTCGCAAAAATAAATTTATTTTAATTTATTGTCTAAAAGAATTAAAGTTTATCGAGCGATCGTTGCGATGGCAATGGTGATTTAATTCTAATAAAAATTGCTACCTATGCTTTTTAAATGAGCATTAAATTTTGAAGTTTTTTTTTTAAATAATTGAAGTACTTAGAGTTCAAATTATTTTCTGAAATTTTCATTGTATTCTCATTTTGATGCGCTGAAATTTTTGACGTATCTCACTTGTTCATAGCATTTGTAGTTAAATTCAGAGATTTAAATGACTCGAAATTGAATTTCAATGCTAATTCAATGGGAAATTCGTCGACAAATAGTCGATTTATGTCCGTCTGATCGTACAGACAGACGGACAAAAAGAATGAAAGTTGGGTGTCTGAGGTTATACATTTCTAATAAAAAAAGAATTTTTAAGATCGGATTGATAGAACCGATTTTTGAAGGGGGTATGGACAGACGGATGGACAGACATCGACCGCCCATGCAATACCTACTTTTTTCTTTTTTAATTCTTGGAATTAAGAAAAAGAAAAGTAGGCCAAAAATGACCAAATCGAACAAATGTAATAGCAATGAAGTATAATATACTCTTTGTTTTATGATAGAAGCAGTAATAATAATTAAAAAAAAACGTTCATGGCTTTCAAGTTCATTTCAAGTTTCACAAAGACTTAGAGCAAAGGACTATTGCAGTTATAGCTTATTTTCTTTTATATTTTTACTTTAATCGTAAGTAAAAAAAAGTAGTGCAAAATTGGTTAAGATATAATGCAACGTTTTTTTTTTGTTATGCCTAACTTTTAATGATCCTTTTATAATTTATAATTATAATTAATATAATTGCAACATAAAATGCTAAAGCATATGCAAATATTTATGCAACAAAACAAATTTTCACATCCGCATAGCTTCATAAAAGAATAAAATTAAGGATATAGCTTCTAAAATATTCAATGTACTTAATTTCTTAAACAATGTGTTTGAAATTTCTTTTTTCCTCTTGGAATTTTACTCTTTTCGCTTTTTTTTTTAAAAATACACCACTTATCACACCCTTATAAGCTCAATGTTATTGATCATATTAAAAAGACTCCTACAAAAAAATGAAGTACATGAAAGAGATTAAAAGAATGTATTTCTTTGAAAAAAAGTTTTTTTTTTCACTTTTGGAATTTTTTTGAGTAAGATACTAGAAAGCCTAAAAATAAAAATATTAAATGTTTTTAATCATTCAGAAAATTTTAATGGAACGAAAACTAATTAATATTTACTAGGTCTATTTAATATTTTCTTCATAAAAAGTTCTTAAAAAGATTAAATTAAAAAAATTCTGTTTTAAAAACAAGTTGAAGATTTTAATCTCTTGAAATTATTTTATAGCTTGTTAAGAAACAATATTTTTAGTTATTAAGTGGATTTAAAAAATATTTTAAGTAAAAGTAAAGCTAAAACCATTTATAATATGTGCTAGTAATTTATAGTTAAATAAAAAAAACTTTTAACTCATGAAACTGATTATAACGCAACAATTCGATTAAAATATAATGCATTTTTATTAAAACTCATTTTTATTATATACTTCCCATCTAATTTTATTTTAAGTTCGTATTTCAAAATAAATATTACGCTAGATCTTATATTACAAATTTCAAAATACGTGAAGAGATGTTTTTATTTCTTTAATAATTGTGGTCATGCTAAATGAAATGTAGTTTTTCAAACTAATGGCGCTAAATTGTTGTTTTCCACAGAAATACAAAACGTTTCTCCCAAAAATCCTGTAGTTTCTAAAATTATATATTACTACCCTGTCATTCGAGAACTTTCTTTTTTGACCACCAGTTTTGAAAAATCTTAGTAGAGTGTATTTTTCAGGTCTTTTGAATAACCAGAAATTGCTTCATGTCACGACAAAATAAGCATGATAACCAATAGTTTTGCGACGGTAAAAATTCAGCATGCGCAGTAGGCGAATGGATTGGATGAATGTGTATTTTACGATTGAATGGATGAATGAGAAGCGAATTTGAAGGATGAATGTGTAACGAATTTAAGGATGAATGTGTGATTTTGAATGGACTGGTGTAACATACAACTTACCCAGTTTTCTTCTATTGGTATAAAGTATGCAGTAAAAAGTTAATTTATAAAGGTATTTGTAAGCTGCGTTACTTCACTGAGAATAGATTGACAAGAAATTAACCAAGATTAACACAATTGGATGGACAGCTGGTGGATTATACTAAACTTCAGTGATCGCAACAATGAGTTACATAATTTTTGATATGAAATAAAACAAAATTCCAGTATGTTTTCTTAATTGTTCGAGTAATTGAGTGCTTGCAACAATGGTCCAAGTCATTATGGAAGTTACTGCAGTTTACCTGCCCACGGCAGTATAAATTAATAAACGTGGCTGTCGTGTGAATTCTATTATAAGGGCTAAGGCACCTATGCTCATGAGAATTTTGCACCAGTTCCAAATTACTGACCTGATGCGTCGATAGGAAGCACCGTTCAACACCGTTGACGAAAAGTTCATTGCTTTCTCATGCGCCACAGCAGAAAGCAAAACTACTATATAACATTAAATTTATTTCATGTATCTGAAAATTTTAAATGAATAAATTTTTTCAGAAACCTCATTGTGCTGTCGCTGTGTGAGTCATGCTCGCTTCTACTCATCGCCAAACGACCACACATGAGCATGATTCACATAGCGACAGAACCCATTAAATGAATTGTTACACCCATAAGTAAACAAAACATAGTTTTGAGAATTAAAAAAAGTCTTTTAACAACAACGGGTTTCTCCCTGAAGTGCTATATTCGGTTGCTTCCCATAGCTGTGAAAACCACTTGATTAAAAAGAGTTCATCACAAAATATAGTTGATTAATATCATAAAGTCAATGTTGATAAAATTGTGACTTATGCACTCTTAAAGCAAAGGAGTGAAATCCACTCCTGTAGGAGAAGTACATTTTCGACACTAGAAAGGAGTGAATATTAACTCAGACTGAGTTAAATTCACTCGCTTGGAGTGCTTCTGTCGCAGATTCAACATGCAAAGGATCCACTCCTGCAAGAGAAGTTCATTTTCAACACTGGAGGAGTGAAAATTAACTCAGACTGAGTTAAAAACGCTCGTTTGTTTTAAGAGTGTGGGGTTTCTGAAAAAAATTCAATTATAAGAAACTCACTGCAGCACAAACTGGTGCACATCTTCCGAAGTTGCGGCTAGGTTGATGGCCGCCTCGGCCAAGGCGATGGACCCGAGCGGCTGCCTCGACGTGCGGAAGTCCTCCTCGCACCGGTAGAAGAAGAGGCGCCAGTGACGGTCATCCAGGACGTAGAACTGCCGCTTGGAACTCTTCAGCCGGCTGAAGGCTGCAAACACACATGCAAGAAATGAGAATACTATGGATATTACATCGTATACAATGTAAAAAGCTAATTGATCATTTTCCTAGAATATATCATTAACTTTTCCTCAAGTTTTCAGTAAAAATTAATTCTACATAAAGCCAGTTACTTTCCAAGAAATGTATATTTGGATGCAAAAGAATTTACTTTTGATGGAGCTACTTAAAAAAAAAAAAAAAAAAAAAAACTTCTCTATGAACAATCTGCTGATTAAAGTGGTATCTGCCGTATTAGATATATCTAACTTCGGGTCCAGGGTTAAGGGGATAGCATACGTTCTCTTTTCTGATTAAGTTTCCTAATTAAGATTCCTGATTATGAACTCCGAAAGCTGAGCGTAGAAGTTTTGTTTTTTGTATCAGGAATTTACACGGTCAGTGAGTGACATTTTCATGAAAGCTATGTAGTCTAATCGACTCAGCGCAGGTGAAAAAACTAAATTTCTGTCCGTCTGCGACTCATTCACAGCTGTCGGTGCATTAGGAATGATATGATTTTTTTTCGTTTTTATGACCAGAACGCGTGGGTTTGCTTCCAAAACAAACTTGTTTAATATGTAAAGCTTGTATTCGTGCCTCCGAATTTGAAATCCGTATTTGAAAACCTAATTCATAAATAGTATATGGGCGGACAGTTTAAAGTTCCGCTCAGTGTTAGGGGTAGCGATGAGCCATCCATTCAGTGACCCTTATACACTGCTCAAAACAATTAGGGGAGCACATGTTTTAAACCCTTTCGCTCCCAATGATTCAATTGGGAATTATCAGCTTGTGATTTTTTTCTGACTAAGTTAAATTCGCAACTTATGTATCGTTAGATACATCATTATATGGAAGAATAACGTATTTTGAAGAATTTAATATATATTTTTAATATTAATGAAAATATGAAAAATATGGTAAAATAAATTTCACTTTAAAACAGTTTTAGAAAATAAATTGACCCTAAATTTTTCATGCTTGCATTTTTTAGATGTTTAAAAATATATTTCAACTATTTTTAACAAAAAAAGTTTTGAAAAAATTATTGTTATAATTTATTAAAAAGTTATTATTCCATTTCCCCCCTTTAAATTTAAGTATTAAAAACTTAAGATTTTTTCTTCTGTTTTTTACTATTTCATTTCGAATGCATAGTGAACCTATATAACAAATTTCAGATTTATAGGATAAAAATTAAAAAGTTGGGAGTGAAGTTAAAGTTGGAATTAAAAAGTGCTCCCCTAATTGTTTTGAGCAGTGTAAGTGACTATCGATTATTAGTTTTTGTCCAGCCATGAAAAAGAATGTATAATTTGAAGAGCTAACAACTTGATATAAAAAAGGGATTGAGAGCATGATCGGTGATTCAAACTGAACGTGGAGAAGTATTGAGAACAGGAGTAGTTTTTTTAAAATATGATTTGCTTTACTTGACATGTCTTTTTTATTTATTATGCAAAAAAAGCTAAATTGACTTATAGTGCCTGTATCAGTTTATAATTTTTTTTCACAACAATCATGATCTCTATGTGATTTACTTGAAAGAAATCATAAATTGGGCTTTAGAATATTATGCAATCAATACTGAAATTGCCCACTATTGAGTACAAATAAAATTTGTCAGTTAAACACATTATAAAAAATATAAATTACATGAACTATATATTTTTTATTTTTTTTTCTCTTTATGATAATTAACCCTTTGGCTCCCAAGGATATTATAAATCATTTAACATTTTATAAAGTAAAATACTTTGATTATGCTTAAAACAGGTATCCCCTATTATAATTTTAACTTAATTATATAAAACTAGTATTGCACCTACATAGTTTGCATATAGAAATTTGAAAACAAAACCCATAAATACGATAACATTCAATTGTGTATTATTAAAGTGTGATGCATACAAATATAAAAATAACTACTTTCAAAACTAAACCTCTGAACAAATAAATACTTTCTCTTCTTCAAACCTAACTATTTTCTCATTTTTACGAACAACTATTTCCGATTTACAAAAGCGAAACCTGACCTCCAGACATCATATGAACAAAGGAAACAAACTTTATGGAGGTATTTCAAAAGTTCCACCTTGTAATCTGCTCCTCACACACAACCAAAAAAGAACAACCGTATTCCCCCCTCCGTTAACTTTTCCCAAAGAGTTAAGAAGAAGGTGGTGATGCTTGGAGCGAAATAAAGCGAAGCAGTCAGAAAGTCGCCAACTAATCATAGTAAGCTTAAACAAACCGCTTAACAAATGACAGTGATTGCGCCCTCTAGAAGGGAAGAGTGTAGGCTTGTTAGCCCATTACCCCGCTCGCGAGAAGAGACACTCACAAGAGACACACAAAGAAGGACGCCACAAACACATGGACACATAACAACATTCATTGACAAACACAAACATCCATGCCTTTACCGGGATTCGAACCCAAGCCCAGCAGCTCCAAAGACCAGCACTCTAACCATTGCGCCGGCGAGCCGGCAACAAAACCGCTTGCTCAACCTTATAGTTCAATGCAGTTGTGCAGTTGTAGGCTGTAGCACGATATCTGAATTTACACACGGTGGTTGTAATTCTCTTCACAAGTACAAAAAATACGTTGTAATCATTGAGATCTTAATAAAAGTAATAGAGTGGAGGTCACGTGACCTATCTATGCTAACGACGGGACGAGCATGGGGGCCGCCATCTTAGAGTCAGTTCAGTTCAGTGCTTAGAGTTCAGGACCAACTTTTTTAAGTGAAAGTGCTTAGAAAAAATCAATTTAATTCTAAAATAGGGTAAGGTGGGGTAAGTGGGCCATTGGGGCAAGTGGGCCACCCCCCCTGGCATTTCCCGAATTATGGATGCAAAAAAAAATCTGTTACAATATTTTTACGTATTTACCCCAATAGACGCAGAAAACATTATGGCATCATTTTCATTTAAGTATGTAACAAGGTACAATCCTTTTTGTGAAAATTTTTTTAATTGCATCTTTTCGTAATTCACGCCACCATACTCTTTTTTTATTTATTTCCAAACGGTTCATGATACAAAACAAAATGTTATATATTTTGAAAGTGTATAAAACATAGTATCTTTTTGTAGTGCCATGTACTTGTGATGTTGATAAGGTTAAAAGAAAATTGGGGTGGCCCAGTTGCCCCGCGTTTGGGGTAAGTGGGCCACCACAAGGGTGGGGTAAGTGGGCCAGGAGTGGCCCACTTGCCCAACTCCTTAAGGGGGTATGGGACACTTTCAACTTTTTTCTTTAATATTGCAGATATCAATATAATTTTTTTAAATAAGTGTATACTAAATATACTTACACTTTTAGATAGTCAAAGGTTTTAAATTATCATTATTTATTTTTTTAAAAAATAAAATGTGTCAAAAAGTGATGTCTCTTATTTTTGTTATAAGTAAAAAATTTATTTATTGGCAAACAAATATTTAGCATTTTTATAAACAGAAAAATGTATTTAACAAACTGTCTTTACCGATTTTTCATATTTGCCATAGTTCTTTTTAAAAAAAATATTGAAGTTTTTTTTAATAATTTCACAGGTTCACTTTTTTATAAAAATAAATAAATAAAAAAATAAACTATTTACAACTAATCCCTAAAGACAAATTAAAGATATATGTTTGAAAAATATGAGTGGAAAATTTTGACACTCTATGGGCAGTAGATTTTGTGTTATATCAATTTAAAGTCAAAAAATCATCGAAAACACAATCAAGGAGAAAAACAGCTTTGAAGTTTATCACTTTCCTTACTGAAGCGCTCAAACCGACCGAACAACTAAAGATTCGATAACGTTATTCCTATCTAATATTACGAGGAAGCAAAGATTGTAAACGTGGTTGGCAAACACAGATGGCATGACACAAAAAACTACACATCTCACGTTCTACTGCAGATATAAATAAAATTTTTGTTTTAAATTATTCTAAAATATTTGTGTTATTTTTTATGATAATAATAATTTTTTTTGATTTTTTTGAAGATTTTGTGTCCTATACCCCCTTAATATACTTTAAAAAAAGTCATATTCACTGATTCATAGGGTTAGTCATATTCACTATTCATAGTCCTATTCATTGACAAAGGCAGTTTAAAATCTGTAGCCCTAACATTTTTTTTACACTACATGCAAAAATGACACGATGAAAATTAACGTATTTTTTCTTTTAGTAAGCTTGCATGCCAGAAAAAGTTGCTATGGGGGAACTATTAAAGATACATCGTTACTTTTTTTTTTTCAAACACTCAAAAAATCATGTAGATTATTCCACTTGCCCCACCATATCTCTACCAGTTATGTGTAAAAATATATTAGGGGGTGGCCCACTTACCCCACCTTGCGGGGCAAGTGGGCCACTCGGATGACCAAAAAGAAAAATATATTTTTAAAATTTATTATTTGCCAATTTGTGTTAAGGTTGAAATGGGTACAGTAATAACATATGAGAGAAGGGACCACAAAAAAAAAAAATAGTTGTTTGGCCGATTATATCCAGTGATGTGAGGGTATAAAGTCGAATTATGCCAAAAAGGTGGCCCACTTACCCCACCTTAAAAAAATTCCATAAAAATACTTGCTGCATTTTGGAATATTTTTAATGACTTTAAAAGAACTTGAAACGCTTTTCTAGTATTTTTATAATATTTATTTTGTAATTTTAGAATTAAATTTTATTTTTTGGCTAGCATTCTTTTTCTTTATGTGATGGCAACACAGGCAACTTGCAGCCATCGCCGCCACATTAAGAAGAAGAATTCGCGAAAAATAAAATTTAATTCTAAAATTACAAAATAAATATTATAAAAATACTAGAAAAGCGTTTCAAGTTCTTTTAAAGTCACTAAAATATTCCGAAATGCAGCAAGTATTTTTATGGAATTTTTTTAATATTTTAGAATTAAATTGATTTTTTCTAAGCACTTTCACTTAAAAAAGTTGGTCCTGAACTCTAAGCACTGAACTGAACTGACTCTAAGATGGCGGCCCCCATGCTCGTCCCGTCGTTAGCATAGATAGGTCATGTGACCTCCACTCTAATACTTTTATTAAGATCTCTATGGTTGTAATGGACAACTAGAAGAGCCACGCCTACAGTGACGTATCACTAACTTTAACTGTTATCTTAAATCTCACAAACAATCAACTACCCACCTAATTCGCAAAAACAAGAACGATGATGCCTTGATTAACGTCACAGTTACTTCAAACATTGTCGTTTTTCCCAGAAACAAACCAAGCTCCGCCTTGTTCGAATTAAAGAGCTTAGTGGTAGAACGTGCTAAGTGGCAAAAAAGTGAAAATAAGAAATTTGGCTTTAAAGTTTTTAATTTACACTAAGATCTATTGGACACGGTACTTGTAAACCGTAAAGAAATACTAAATTTAAAGTTTATAAAAAGAGGGAGAAATTGCTCTCTTATTGCTGAAATTGCTCTGTCAGGGCTTACTGGAAAGCGAATGATTGTTTCACTTGGCAAACAGGTTTTCAGCATCTGCATCTTCTTTTTAACTCTATGACTTTTCCGCTTCCTTTGCTACAGCATCCATAGTTTATAGTTATGGAGAATCCGTTGCCATGGCTACATCCTCCGCAAAAAGAAAGTAAGTCCACAATGGGGTATAGCCCTAGAGCTAGACAAGCTTTTACACCCCCCAATAAATTGAGATCGATGCCTTGCCCTGGTGTATGCACAAGAGTCCATTTTTGTTGGCACATCGACTTTGCAATCTTTACCTGAGAGAAATGACAGCATTTTGCTTTTGTATTGGGGAAAGTGAGCGCGATTTATTAGGTATCTTAAAAATGTAATGGCAGCATGTATGCCGGTAGTTCAATTTGCTGTGTTGTGCAGTTTAGCAGGGAACGTGTGTTAGTTGGGTTTCGCTTTATTGTGCAGTGGGGATGGCCATAAATACTATTTTATGCAGATAAGATGCAATATATGTAAAGTAATCGTAAGATAACAATATTTATTTATAAGAAGGAGTGTTTAAATATCTTTATAACAGAAAAATGTTTTTCAGAAAAAAAATCCATATCAAAGTACTTTTTCAGTTCTCGAGTAACACAATATAAAGTGAATTATTTTATTTTTTAGTTAAAATTACATGATTGAGATCAATGAAAACTTTACTATGTAGCAGGTTCATATGTGAAGTCAATAATAATCTTAGACCAAATGAAGCTCTTTCTTTGAAAATTAGCATGGAAATAAACGATGGATATTTAGTCAAAACAAAATAAAATTGAATTTGTTAATTTTAAAGTCATGTTTTGCTACCTGAAATAAGTTGAAATTTTTATTAAATAATGTTTTTTAACGAAAAAGTCGTTTTCTCCATTTGTTTATAACTTTGTTTGCATTACTATATTTTTTTTTGTCATATTATCTTAAAAACAGATGTTTTTCTCATTATCAGTTATAAATATTTTTACAACTATATATGCTTACACTATACACTACATACACTTCAACATTGATTAAAAACAATACAGCTTAACCTAGCCTGTTACTATTTAATTCGTCTCCAACTAAATATTTAAATCACGGCAGCTTTCTAAAACTGCACCCAAATGCAATTCCCTTAAAGTTTACGATACACATTTACCAAATCCTTCCTCATCAAGTTTGATGCAATCTGTAACTTGATTGAAAATACCAGACGCACATGAAGTTCCGGATTTCTCACATAAAACTCTAGCACATATACAGATTGGCCCAATCCACATACAAGAAAGTATTTCTCTGAATCCAGTTCACTTTTATGTTCCTTTCTTCCTGCAATACCGAATTATCGTCGAGAACTCTCGATTTCTAGACTCACATTTCAGTAGCTCTCTAAGTCCTGGGGCGGCATTCTAGACTTGTGTTAGATCCGTGAAGTAAGAAGTTAAACGTTCCTATTTTACTTGCTGTTTCGATTTATAAATCTACTAACTATTGCAATGTTAAAAAGTAGAAAAATGCTTGATTTAATATGAAAAGTTCTAATTTTGTGTGTACGCGCTTAAACAACTGTATTAAACCTATGAGTCTTTTAGACTAGCATTTTTTAATGTTTTCTGTTGTTGTTTGAACAAAAATAATTGGCAAGAATTTAATTTAAAGCAAGTCATTTTTTAATGTCTTGTACCAATAGCTATGTTCTATAGGGTCTCATTGAAAGAGTATACATTTTTTATAGTTAATGTTTGTTCTTAAATTTTAAAAAAGTAGACTAATAGTACTTAAAATTAAATTGGCGAACGAAATTACCATATAAGGACCTTTAACATCAAAATATGTTTTTTTTTTTAAAAAGTAAAGCAAGCAAATGAGAAATTTTACTAAAAATTAAGTACATGATCTATGTTTTAGTGCTATTCTCTCTATTTTTTCAGTATTGAATCGGGATATGAAAGTTCTTTCGCTTAAATATGTACGGTTAAATAATTTAATGCAAAGATTGCACCGAAATTCTGGATATTTTTAGATGTCCCTATTTTTAGAAGCCTTGATTTACTACTTTTACAGTGTAACAAAATTAGGAATGTACCACAAAATTAGAAAATCCACCCTTCAAATAGTGTTAGAGCTAGAAAGTTCCAGAATTCAGGTGCACCAAACTTTTAACAGTGTGGTGTATACTTTTGAAAGTAAAAGTGGATGAAAAGTAGGCTACTATGAAAAAGAAAAACAACTGTTTTGCACTGGTTTGTAGACATATATATTCAGGTTTGTGTGCTTGGTCAGAGACCCGCTTATAAACCTTCGTCAAGTAAGACAGACACAATCACACATAAGTGGATCCATCTAATTTTTAGAGACAGGGGCCAACTAGAGGATCCCCAGAATTGACTTGTCACCCCAGAGGTATTGATTTGGTATGGGAATTTTGAGGACTTTGTGACCACGACGGATTTAACGTGCACCAGTCATCATTAGAGTACATGGAGATCTCGAGGCAGCAGTACTCGAACTCGCAACCTTAGGGAAGCCAACCCAAGACCTTACCGACCAGGCTATCCCGGTCCAGTTTAGCACTTTCACCCTCAATATGTAGAGTTTAGCACCAAGAAAAACTATAAGGATAAAGTAGCACCAACGCATTGTAGCTGTTTACAGAAAACATTCATATTTCTGCCACTGCTGAGTGTCTCGAATAAATGTTTTCGATCTTGTAGACAGAGTTAGTTAGCTTTACTTTAAAAGTACTTAAAGCGCCCGGATATCCTGTGTATGGATGAATATATTAGAGAAGTTTCCCAAATATCAGGTATTGTCAGAAATATGTTGATGGTTAGGCGGGTGATTAAATGTGAAGTATTAAAATATTTCAACTTGAAGGATTTAGAAGTAGAGGGATTGATTTTGAACTTAAGGCTTGAATAAAATGTGATGATAATGATTCAAGGTGTGAATAAATCAAGTTTTCTAATTATTTGAAAACTTCTGTATTTACACCATAGAAATAAATAAAACGTATGAATGAAATTTATATCTATTAAGTACAAAAAAATTATTTCAATGAAAATACAATGTTGAAATGAGTTATTTAGTATTTATTGGCTTTATTGATCGAAGGATTTTTTGTTTAATTTTTTAAAAATATGTATAATATTAAAATGACTGAGACGGCTTTTCACTTGATAGCAACAGCACATTTTAATAGCATTAAAAATATTAAAATAATAAAATAAAAATCCACACATAGTTTCATTTATAACACGATTAATGTGGATTCATGTGTTATTCCCATTGGTAAAATAGTTTGTTAAGGTAATGTATCATAATTACACACAAAGTGCTTTTAAAATGTTTATAAATTTTTAAAATTGAATAAATTTCTCATTTGAGTTTTTTTAATGAAAAATGACTTACGTCCATACAAAGATCTCCCCACACGCTCCTTATTTTAATGCTGGAAGAAATGAGAGTGGCAAATTCCCTTATATATGCATTTAGCGACATATTTTTAAAACGGATATTATTTTCTAAAAAAATCTGCTAGTTAACCAGATTTTTAAAACAAGTTTGTCTTCATGGACACTTTAAGTTCTCATAGTGTAAAATATTACTACAGAAACTATCATATGACAGCATATTGCAGAAACAGGAATGTTTTATTTGCACCCCGATCACTCGATCATTCGGATATCAGTTATGAAACTGGAAAAAAAAATATTATAATTAGTTTCGAAAACTATTTATAACAACCATTTTATTTTTCTTACGAGAGACCATAATTTAAAATAGATTTTACTTCAGTAAAACCAAATTACTTTTTATTTAGCAATTCCGCGAAAAATTTGTTTTTATTTTCCCTTAAGGGATAAAAAGTTTTTCGTAAACTTCGAAAGAAGAAAAATATTAAGTACAAAAAAATAAAATTAATTATTTTAGTGTTTTATTTATTTTATTTTTTTGCATTAATTTGGAGAATTTAAATGGCCTGAAAAGCATTTGTAGAATGAATTTCTCATCAGTATTTTCTTTTCATATCCAGTCTGAAACATATGTTTCCTTTTTTTAAATCAAAAAATAATGCTTAATTATTGTGTCGAGTAATGCTATGGAAACAAAAAATGATACTCTGCACTTAAAAATTAAACATATATACAATATTTATGTGAGCGGCTCAGTGGCTGAGAGGTTGAACGTGCCTAAGATCGCGGGTTCGAGCCCCGGCTGAGTCGTTCTGGATAGCAAAATCCTGGGAACGCATGCCATATGATTATGTGGCATGTAAAAGACCCCTGGAGGGCCCATTTGGCTTGAGTTCCCTCGGGAAAATTAGAAATCTAGGTGTACTTTTAAGATCCACAGAGCTCAGATTAATTGTAATCAGTGCGTCAAAATTGGTAGTGAGAGCCGCCTAGAATATGCCGAGTCTGCAAGGGCTTGACCGCCAATATTGCAGCCCCATTGGAAAAAAACACACAATATTTTTGTATTAATTCACAATAACGGGACATAAAAATAGCGGTTTTAATCAAAATATTTTATGAAAAGATAATATATTTTAAAATTTTTACTTAGTTTTAAGAATAGTATTCTTTTATTATTAAGTTCAAGTCTGTCTCTAAGACTCACTAATTTAAAGAAAATGCACATACAAATCATAACGAATTATGTGTTCGATTATTTAAAACACACCTTATAGATTAAAGAAAACATACAATAAGATTAAGATGCGTTTTAGGCAGAATTTTTTTGCCTTTCAGTAGCAAAAACTTTAGTATTTAGAACTCTAGATTCTGTTTTTTTAACTTTAGACTTTAACAAACAATGACACATTACATTTTACACAATGGCATTCTGAAGTAAAAGTTAGTAATCAGTATGTAAATAAAGCATATTTACCATATTTTGATAAACTTAAATCGTCCAAAAGTCCCTCATTGTCTTTGTACATTAAAAATAAGCTGTTTGATAAAAAATATTTTTTTATCGTACATAATGACAATTGAAGACCTTAGTAGAAGGACTTGCTAAGTGAAATTTTTTAAAAATTGATGTTATTGCGTCAATGGACATGTTAATCTCTTTTTTAAAGACATTACACCTTTTCATAAAATTTAAGTTAAGTATTTTTTTAGCCTTTTGTGCCTTTTTAATGTATCTAAATATAAACGAGCTTTAAGGCTCCTTTTCTCGTTTTCACCTTTTTATCACTTGGCACGTTCTTCCACTAAGCTCTTCAATTCATTTATGAATTGCATGGAAAATTTATTGATGTTTGTCAGCAATGTTTGAAATCAATTAAGATATATTATATCCTTTCAGAGAAGATATATAAAATTTTAACCAAACTAATCCATCAATTTTTCGATAACGCTATATTTTATTTAAAAAGAAAGTCCCGTTAAAAAAATATACGTATTTTTCTTAAAATTAAATCCTTAGAAATCCATACCTAAACCAATATTAACTTTCATTTTATTTCAGTCAATGGAACCTTTAACGGAAAAATATTTTTTAAAAGGCTTAATATTTTTTATGAATTGAATAAAAATTAATGGACTATTTGACAGTAATGTTTACACTAGATTGAGACACATTATAGTCTAACAATATAAGAGTAAATATTTAAAATTCTTACCTTTAAACTTCCATCAATTTTTCAATAACGTTATTTTTTTCTTTGAAGAAATTGTACAATTTAAAAAAATAATATATATTTTACTTAAAATCAAATCCTTTGAAATCCATAACAAAACCAATATTAACTTTCATTTCGTTTCAATCAATGAAACCTTTAACGGAAAAAATATATTTTAAAAGACTTATCGAACCAGAAGAGAATAAATCCCATTACCCGAAGTTTTATCGTTTCATCGAGGAAATTTGTTCCTTTCGTTCTTTTTCTTTTGAGCCAAGAATGCAATAATTCGCTCAATATATTCGCTAAATGATTCTAATTAACTCCGAAATCGTCTGCAAAGACCCATTATACAGATGCCTTAATTCCGGAGTTCCCTCAGTTCAAATATGCTTTTTCACCATCCGTTAATGAAGTTCAAATCCTCGACAAATCTCAGGCGAGGGTTTTCAGGTGATTGGACGATTTGAGAATGTGGTGAGATGGAGTTAAATTGGGCTTTAAATACCTTTTATGCTGGGGGTTTCATGAGTTTTAAAAGTTTGCTTTAAGTTTAACGGTTATCACTGATAAGTAGCTCTCAGTGTTTTTTAATTACTTGAATCGATTAATTAATTTTTTTTGTTAAACTTAGTAGCTCAAGTAGATTTTTGGTTATTATGTAAGTTGTGAAAAGAAGTAAGGTAAGGTTATATTTAAAAATATTCTGAAATGAGAGTAAATTTCCACAAGGTTTTATTCTGCAGAAAAACTTCCACTTTTATGCAAAGACATAAAAAATGGATAGTTTTAATATTACTAATTGTATAATACACATGAAGTGTCCAGTTGCAAAACTCTTATTCTTCAAAGTATAACTGCCGCCTCGGTGGCACACTCGTTAGGATTCTAGCCTTTGGAGCTGCTGAGGTCGAGTTCGAATCCCAGTCAGGCATGGATGTTTGTGACCGTCAATAAATGTTGTTATTTGTCTATGTGTATGTGTTTGTGTCGTCTCTTTCTTTGTGTGTCTCTTGTGCTTGTGTCATTTCTGGGGCTTAGTACAATAGACTTATAGTCGCAGTGCTTGCCGCTCTTGCCCCCACCAAGAAAGTCATAAGTCATAAGTATAACTAATATATGGGATACGGAGCATTCATTGGCTACCTTGTAAAATTGAATTTAGAATAGTTTAAAGTCTCCAACGAACGGACTGGACCACGGCCGACTCAACTACTAAGGCCGAAGAAGCTTTCACAAACAAGCTCTGGGAAGGAAAATTTGACGTCACTGTCCGAGAGCCGAAGATATGAATCTTGTTCGGACGCATTCGGAATCCAAAAAATGGAGTCAGCCGTGAACGAGTGGTTCCGAACAGGTTTCGAGACAGGCTGTCTTCATCTTCGGAGCAACGTCACTCGGAACCATGACGTCGAAATTTCCATCCCAGATCTTGTTTGGAAAAGCTTCTTCAGCCTTAGTAGTTGAGTAGGCCGTGGCTGGACCCGGTATCTTAGCTTTACTTTAGAGAATGTGAGTTTTGTAACTAGAGTTTCCTTATATCGTATAAAACAATAACTAAATATGTGAATTTCATAGTAACTCTAGTATGCTAAAACCCTTATTTAATCCAAATAAAAAAAAATCAAGAGAATATATTTTGCTAAACTTAATCAATTTGCCATTTAATTGTAAAAAGCTTGAATGTATTTGTCAACTAAAAAAACTATACAAAATTGCCTTTTCAGTTGCATTTTTTTTGCTGCATTCTCTTTCAATTACATCTATGTTAGAATATTTTGCTTTATCTGTGTTGAAACTATTCTACAAAGCTCTATTGAAAAATATAGAATCAAAAATCAATGAAAGAAAAAATCCTATTATCCTAATACTCAATTTGATTCAAATTCAACTTCACATCCCATTAAAATGGAAATTGCATCTAAAAATATTGAACCTTAGGCAATATAAAGTAAAGAAAAAATATTGAAAGCTAAGCATTTTGAGTTTAGATTGCTCGTTTATATTTCTAGTATTTTAAATTGAAATTTAAATGGGTATATCAATGCCCATTTTAGGAAATGACTTCATTTCATAGCACTGGTTTCGTTTGTTAAGTTTATCATTTATAGGTTTATATTTTTTCAGATTTCTGATGAAAACTCATAGAAATTATTTTAACGAATACGAATAAAGTAACATCTGTCAAAATTTTTCACAGAAGACATAATCGGAAGAAGGGAAAAAAGCCTAAAATTGCTTTAAAATTACACTATGTATTATTATTCCGCTAAATATCGAAACGGAATTTCTAGTAATATATAAGTGGTTCTCTGAAGCTGGAATATATATGTAAATACCATACTATTCTAAGAATTCAAAAAGATTAAAAAAATTTATATGGATTTGATATCTTTGAACCCGAAATACCACATGATTAATCCTTCAATAATTGAAATCACTCAACTGTCTAGACATTTCCAATAGTAGAAAAAGCATCTTGTCATTCAGAAGTGCTTCTGGAAGCTTTTCAGAAATGATACACAGTATTCACGATAACGGTTACTAGCTGATTTTGTGCTTTGGTCTGTTTATTGACTATAGCACAATTTTAACTGAAAAACAAGGAATACTGTAAAAAAAATGTCGTTTTACACTTAATTATCTCTCATTTAGCACAAATAATTCCCCGTTTTAATCCTTTCACCTCACATGCGCAATCATCATTTTCAAGACGATAATCTTATATGTATTCTGTTTTCTTTCTCATGCCCAACACCACTCTTGCTGAGTCGATACGATACCGGATTGTTAGGTGATCCTGTAGAGGTTTTATGCTGGCAATAATGAGTCTTCTCTCTTATATCAGTGTGCAAAGTACTTAAATACTTTTCCAAGTAAGATTAAAATTATCTTGCTCCACATTTTTATCCTACTTTTCTTTTTTTTTAATTCGAAGAATTAAAAAAAATAAAAAAGTAGGTATTGACATGCGGTCGATGTCCGTCTGTCTGTCTGTCCGTACCCCCCTTCCAAAATCGGTTCTATCCATCCGATCTTAAAAATTCTTTTTTTATTAGAAAGGTATAACCTCAGACACCCAACTTTCATACTTTTTGTCCGTCTGTCTGTACGATAGGACGGACATAAATCTATTATTTGTCGACGAATTTCCCATTGAACTAGCATTGAAATTCAATTCCGAGTCATTTTAATCGCTGAATTTAACTAGAAATGCTACGGAGAAGTGAGATGCGTCAAAAAATTCAGCGCATCGAAATGAGTATACATTGAAAATTTCATAAACGAATTCGAATTCTAAGTACTTCAATTATTTAAAAAAACTGCAAAGTTTAATGCTCATTTAAAAATCATAGGAAGCCATTTTTATTAGAATTAAATCACCATTGCTATAGCAACAATCGCTTGAGAAACTTTAATTCTTTCAGACAATAAATTAAAATAAATTTATTTTTGAGACATTGATCAATTTAAGATGACGTCAAATATATATTTCACTACGAGATCTTTGTATGTTGATATAAATTGTTTGGTTTGGTGATATAAATTGTTTATAAATTATTGGGGGGGGGATATGTAATATTCCTCGCTTTTAAATAAAGCGAGGAGTATTACATACTTATTCTTTGAAATATAAATTTTTGCAAACGATTTATGTAATCATTATTTAATTTTCGAAATAAAATAAACGAAACTAGCCGAATTTAGCAAGTAAATGTTTATTGAGGAGTAGTTTTTTGGTTTTTGTTCTACGAAAAATTAAATACTTATTTATAACTGCAAATAAAGCTGTGTTTAGTGAAAGATGCTGTGTTTAGTGAAATTTGTTTTAGAATTTCAGGTGGAAAAATGGTTGTTGATGTCACTTACTGTTACGAACCTAGTTATTTCAAGATAAGAATATTAGTAAGTATTTAAGTAACAGGAAAGTAGGCTATTTTAGTTATTTAAGAACTTCTTGTTACTTTTCGAGTCGAATTTGATACACATATGATTTGTACAATCTTATCTATTGGAACAAGAATTAAATATTGTTTTTTGATTTTAAGATTCCTGCCTCACTAATGAGAAAGTTTCATGAATTTAACTTTAATATTCGAAAAGAATAGTTCTCCCAAAAACTATTAAATTGTATCAATCACACTAGTAAATATCAAATTAAATTAGTCGGCAATCGACTTTAAAGTACGTGATAATTTCATGCAGGACTTTATTATTTCCATTGTCATTTCCGTCATTTCGGATATGATGTAAAGTCCTCATTAACTTTTGACGTTAATTTGTTGTTTGTTTGAGAGGTTCACGTGGTCAAATACAAATAAACATGTAAAAGCGATCGAGTTCTTGGTCAACAATATTTAATTTCACAAACGTCAACTCATCATTCTTTTTAAACAAGGAAGTAAACACAAGTTCTTAACTCTTTTACATCTCCACTACGCCATTCCATGGGATTATTTTTTATTCAGTTGACCGAGTGGGAATGTCCAGAAAAGAAACATGTCCCGGATTCCCGAGATCCCTCAGAGTGGACACACGTATTTTCAAAATGGCCGCCAGACTTATCTGGTAGCAAATTTTATTTTTCTGGAATAAAAAGAAGCTCAGGATGAAATGATTCGACGATGAAATGAGATGGGGCTGAAATGAAAAGAGTTGGTTTTTTGGTCGAGAGTGCATGAACGTGGAAAGGATGTGTTGTCATTTCAGGTGCAATTTGTATGATTGATTCTTTTATGATGTTGTTTTTGTAGGATGGATTGATTTGTTTCATTCGGGTAGCGGCATATGGGACGGCATTTTGTAGGATGTAGGTATGATGAAAAAATGTAATATAGAAAAACTGAACTTCTAATAATTAATTCGGGAAAGTATTTCGCGGGATAGATGTATGATGAAAAATACAATTTGAACTTCGAATATTTATATAGTGATTTGAAAACAATCCATAAGAATCGGATATCTTTGAGCCAGAAATACTGTAAGGATGTAATTTGCCAATAATTTAGAAAGAAAGTAAAAAAAAAAAACCAGTCTGAGCATTCCCAAAAACAATAATCTAATTTACTGTAATAAATATTTCTTTCAAAAATATAATTTATTGTCTTAATAAAAGGGCATGTTTTGGCTGATGGATTACGTGTCTAATTAAATGGTAGAAGAAATGCTTATTATTGGTTATAGTATTTTATAATCTATAAAATTGGTAAAAACTGCGCTTTTAATGTATTGTTTCCGAAATTTTAAATATTGTTATTCATCTGAGTTATGCTCCATATGCTTTCACCAAGGAACCAGATTTGAAATTTAATAGAGAGAAGAATAGATTGGTAAAAAAACAATGTAATTTTAGGAGACTTGGCATGTGATAAATGTTAATTTAACTTTGGATTTGTCCCTAAAAATAGACCCACAAAAGAGAATTCATAAATAGATCATTCTGGAAGGAAATTATATTCCACTGAAAGATGAAGAATGAAGATGCTCAATGGGGAATGATTTGTGGTCATAAAAAGATGGCGATAGAATCAAATGAAATTTTTTTTTGGTATAAAAGGAGAAAAGATGTGTTGTCATTTCACGTTTAACTTTGGTGATTGATGCTTCTTTTTTTTCTTATGATGGATGTGTTTGTTTTGTTTTTGACCTTTGGGATTTTAAAAAAAGAGAGTGACGGATGAATTCGTAAAAAGGAAATTTTATGGTTGTAATATGGTGAAATATTTGAACTAAATATTTGTACGCGTTCCAAAGCATAGCAATGGACTTGTTTCAACACTTAGCCATAGAAAACAAAACAATTAATGAAATCACAGTTTAGAGAGCGGGACCTTTTTTAAACCAATTATCTGTTTCTACACTTTTTCAAAAAAAAAAGAAAGAAAAAAAATAAGCAACTAATTAAATCGCAGAGCGCCACGTCATAAGAAATATTCCTGTGGCGAACGCCTTAACTGGAACTGTAGCTATTTATCTGGACCTGTAACTTTAACTGTGTATTTTGTATAAATACAGCAAGCGCTAATTCATTGGCGCGCACACCCCTTTTGGGTTTTATTCTGTATCTTCCTTAACATGACTTGGTGAACCACATTCCAATGGATTTTTTCTGTCGTGTTACATTAAGTATGGCTTCACATTTTCTTGCTTCATAAAAATATAAGTTTTAAAATGATTTTTTGATTTTTAAAAGTATCTGTTTTATTTATTTGTGGTTACAATCAATCACGAGCAGTTAATATTCATTTGGGTTATGTGTGTTAAAGTAGAGCGGCGTAAAAACCACGAAGCAGGATACCATTTTCCCATATTTTCAATTGCCATTAACTGTTAATTAAATGTCTCATATGTTTCATTCAATTTTTTATGTATGTTTCTACATTTGAAATAAATCTTTAGAAATAATTAAAAGATTTGAGTTTGCTGATAAAAATGTGAAACAAAATAAATATTAAAGAATTCAGGTAATTAAATAATTTCTGATGTGAACTGTATAATAATTCCAATCTGTAGATTTTTGCCATAAGATAAATAAAGAATAATTTCAACTATATTAATTAAACGAAAAAAATAATAATTCATTGATATAATAAATAAAAATCCACATTTTATGTAAATAATTAAGAAAAGAAATTTCAGAAATTCAAATTAACTCTATCCTGAAAACAAATCCCAAAAGCTATTGCATATCCAAACAAACCAAATTGATAAATGCTGAAATGTTAGAGACTTAATAGAAATTGATAACAACACAATAATTTAATTAATAACTCAAGCAAGTGTATCATATCCCAAACCCATCTGCTTAACCTCCCAAAATAACCCCACTTTATCTACGGTTTTTGATTAACAGTAATTAAATCATAAAAAGATCATTAGTTAGATAAACATCTCTCTCACGCCAAATAAATAACCCTAAGAATGTTTTGTGCTTCTGGAAACACTCATGGTTTATATTAGATGTAGTATTTTGCTAGGGAAACTGTTCGCTGCTATGGTTGGACAAAGTTATAACTTGCTCATTACCATGGGAGGTGCCCGGATGGCCGAGTGGTTAAAATAGCTGCCTCCGTTAACAGTCTGCGCACTGTACCGGGTGCGGGTTCGATTCCCACCTTTGCCCTGGGTGTAATTTATTTCTCTGTGACAGTAAAAATTCTTTCTGTGTCTGTCTTACTTGACAAAGGTTTATAAGCGGGTCTCTGATCTAGCACACAAGCCGGAATGTATCTGTATCAATCCTACCCTACCATACGGGTTTGATCGTAGCCTATTATGTTAACAGTTTGAGCACTGTACCGTGTGAGGGTTCGATTCCCGCCTTCACCCTGGGTGTACTTTCTCTCTCTCTCTCTGTCAATAAAAATTCTGTCTGTGTCTGTCTTACTTCAAGTACTGAAGTACACCTACAAGAAGATATATGCACCAAAACCCACCAACCATACCAAGCATGTACTTTTGGTGTATATTCAAGTAAAAAATGGTTTGGAACATGAACATTAATCTCAGATGTGATTGGATGATCTCATTATGTCATCATAAATGAGCTGACAAACACATTCCTGATTACTTGTCATGTACCAGAACGTGTCTGCTCATAAATACACATGTTAACATGAGCATATTTTGATTAATATAGATAAGAATTTTAATAATAGAGAAACGTATATATTTTGTTTGGGTATTTCGAAGGCCGTAGAGTTGAACAAAACAGGAAACAAATATGCAGAAAACCTTAACAAATCTCAGTTCACGGAGACAATTTGATCGATTTAGCTATTTATCTCAGTTTAAAATAGTGATTAATATTGGATTTACTTTTCTTGTTTCGTAATTAATTCTAGCCTGTATTCCCGCATTTCCTTCTATCTTGGCTCAGATTGGTGGTCTACTCTTACGTGACATTGATTCACCAATTTTGGCTTGAGAAATAATTTATTTTTATTCAGAATTTCTGTCGCCACTCGAGCTTCCTATTGTTCATTTAAAACAAATATGGGAAAAGCATGCAGTACAACCGACTGTAATTTTTTTTAATTCCTTCCCCAAATATTTATATCTTTATCACAATTCTTCAGGCCACCCGATGGCCGAGGGGTGTAAGCTACGAGCCTCTCACCGAGAAGGTTCTTGGTTCTGTCCATGTCCTAGTCATACTATAGACGTATTCGTGCTAGTGGAAAAAAATCCACTAAAAATTCCTGGGGTGCCCGAGTATACTGCGATATATGTAGGGGAGAGGAGGGAGGATTGGGACGGTGGGAGGGGTGGGACAGCTGAAATTATGGCAAAATAAATTACCTAATTTAATTTCCAGTCTTACCACCTTATAGCATATGTATAGTTCCTTGTTGTTACCTACTTCTAGTTTATTCATATTCAACTTTCAGTTCCAATTAGGAAAAAGTTTATTTTCACACCTCCAGAGAAAGTTTTTAATCTATGTTTAGTTTAATTTCTTTACTCATGTAATTTCTAAAACAAATATAATATAGTGGCACAGTACTCTTAAAGATACAATGCATGCTTATCAGCAGTTTAGTTAAGCCAAAAATCAGCATGGTTTATGTGAGAAATTATTTTTTAGAAGCATTGCGTAGAGGGAGGAGTGGGACGCACTGAAAGAGGGAGGAATGGGACATGCCCATTCCTCCTCCTTCCAGTCCAGTATTACTTTCTACTGTCCATACGGCCATTTCCTAAAGCGGAACCTAGGAATCCATTGAATAAAAGTAAAGGAAAGAAAAAAGGACGAGCAAGAATATTAACAAAAACCCCAGAGAAGAAGGAAATTGAAGAAGCAGAAGCTGCCAGACTTGGGGGAAAAAAGGTGCCAACTAAAACATGTATGTGCAAACCTAAAATTTAAAAATTCAAAAGAAAATTGTACCATTTAAAGATATGAATCCAGTGATAGCGAAAAGTCATTATTTTCATTACATGACAGTTCAGATGAAGACATGGAAATAGCACATGGATGAAGGACAAGCCCAACATAGGCAAATATGATTGTGTGCTTGTCAATTCCTCACCAAACGGTCAATTGTGTTTTCTACGTTGCAATTGTGGAGAGTAATCACAATGCTGAAAGTTACAATGCAAAATTTTTGAGAAAGAACACGAACAGAAATTTTAATTTTCCTCAACAGGATATGACTATGGTACGATAGAAAAAAACCTGATATTATCATGAAATTGCTGCCACCGCACTCCTCCCACCCAAGAGGGAGGAATGGGACAAAATTCTTGTAATTTGAATTTCTTAACAGTAATAAAATTTTTCAACATTTAAATGGTGTGTATTTTTTAAAAATAATTTAAAACATCTAAGTTTATTATTTAACCATTTGCATCTATAAATAAGCAGTGGATAATGAATTAAAAAATATTTATGTGAAAATGTCCCAATCCTCCCTCCTCTCCCCTACTTATTAAATCTGTGGAGTCAAAAGTCCCGACTGCATTAGCGTACGATGTCGCTCGAAGTTCCGATGCCAGCTCAGGTGTCGACCTCGTCACTTGACGAGGGTTCTAACTTACGAGTCGTAATTGGCTGTGTTATATGTTCTAAAGGAGGCTAGAAATATAAGCTGCGGTAAACAATTACATTACATTTCTTTACCTCAAAAATAACCCTAAAGCCCGGATGTCCGAGTGGTTAGCATCGCAGAGCTTCAGTCTGCGTGCTGTAACGGGGTGCGGGTTTGATTCTCGCCTTCGCCCTGGGTGTACTTCTTTTCTTTGTGGCAGTAAAACTCTTTCTGTGTATGTCTTACTTGACGAAGGCTTATAAGCTGGTCTCGGACCAACCACAAAAGCCAGAAAATATGTGTCTAAACCAACCAACTTCGATGTTCCAAAACGGATCTTTCAAATAGTGTCTGTAATAGTTATAATTTATTTGACGAAATGTTGGCCACAGCTTTGTCACACCGACAAAGTGTGTTTTTGAAGAAATTGCCTTTTATTCTGCGGTGAGTCAGAAATTACGGGTCTGGTGGGTGTTTGTTTAAGGTTTTGTTTTTAAATCCTTTAGGGATCTCCGGTTAGCCCAAAGATCTTGATGAAGTTGGCTAATTCTAAAAATAACATTGCAGGATAAAGACTATTACCGGGGCTTCAATTGATTTTCGAAAGAATGTACTCGTGTTTCGTCTAATCTTATCCAAATAATAAATTAAGCCGCGTATTGGTATTTGCTTAATTTGTTATATGGGTGAGTTTGTTCTCAAATCTATAATATTTAAATAATATTTTTTCGAAATATGAAGATAGTGTCTGTTTGGAGAGTGTTTAAAATATTTATTTATCCTTAAGTAACTACTTTGAATATTTGGAATGAAAAGAAATAAAACTTATAATAATATAGATTAAAAGAAGGGAAATTAAGAAATATAAGGCAAACGAAGATATTGAACAAGTTTACCGATTGGACGACTGAATGTTTGAATTCTAATTGAAGTTTGGGAGCATTAAGCATTGGCTGTCAGATCCATTTCCTTATCAAATATTTCATTTGATGCAAGCTAAATATATGCATTGATAAATATAAGATAAGAATAATTTTTTAAACTATTCATTCAAATATTATATCAGTCGTTGCTGTGAATTTTTTAAAAAACTTTTTTATTCCCTGAAGAATTTATATTAAATCTTAACACTTAAACATTTTTTTTTAACTAAACATAAACACTAACTTAACACATTTGATGACAGGTGAATTCTAAATTAAGATTTTGCATACAAAATACAAAAATGCCCTCTCAAAGTTGATTTTATTGACAATTCAGAAATAAAGTATACTTATTATTTTCTAATGTTTTTCCACGGATTTTTCTCTTGTACAGCAATTTTCTTAAATGTGTTAAGGTTCTTTCAGAAATAAAGTACATATTACTGTCTGAAAAATTATTTTTACATGGATTTTTCTCTTGTACAGTAATTTTCTTTTATATACGGCTCAAATTATCAGAAATATTCACTTATTCTTACTTAGCCACTACGTTAATTCAACCATTCACCGAACCAAGCAACTTATTTAAAAATATTTTTGAAAATTATGAAGACGGTATTATTTGAATTTTAATTTCAGATTTTGCATACAAAATTAAAAAAAAAATCCCAATACAAATGGATTTTAAGGCATACTCCGAAATAAAGTATTTACTAACGCTTTCAATGTCTAAAAAAATATTCTTTTTTGTCTGAAAAAGTATTTTTGGACTCTTCTATGGTTTAATAACTGTATTTTCTATATAGGCTCAAAATATCCAAAATATTCCTTTATTCCACTACGTTAATTCAACCATTCACCGGACCAAACAAAAAGATTCTTGATCAATCACTGGCGCAAACTATCGCTTAGGAAAACCTTTCGTGAGGCGGCTTCCATTCTCTAAATCTAAACGATCTCAGCACGCTTCCGCAATCAATGCCGGATATCGGGGCGATGAAATTCTTCCGGCACAGCAAAAAATCATTTCTGGTTTGAAGAGATAAAGGAAAACGAGAAAAGATCCAGCCGAGATTGATTAATGAGCCATTTGAAATGTCAATTGCAAATGAATCTCTAGACGTAAAAAAAATTGTTTAGTTCATTGAAGAGTTTCCCTATAGAATTTTTCCTTTTTGTAATTTAGTGGGTAAGAGGAGCGTATGGAAAACTTCCTGTGAACTAGTGTTTATTTTGCATTTAGCTATTCGAGTGGAAATAGATATGAAGAGAAAATCCAATTGTAGTCGTGTAATTTCTGGCTATAAGTGAAATTGCGCCGGCCAGGTTTCTAGTTTTTTTTGAAAAGCGAAAAAGTTGTTTTTTTGCATCTATTTTTGGTTCCTATTTAAATTTCGGAATTAGGATTTAAAAAAAAAGTAAATTTTAAAATTTTAAATTCAGGATTTCATAATAAATTTAGGTTATACGTTTTCTGATTCTGAAATTAAGCCAACTAAAATGGCTCTTTGTAAACTTGAAATATTTTATGAAAAATATTTTATGCTTAGGACAACCATGACAAAGACTTAAAAATTAAGAAATTATAATTTTAATAGCTACAAACAAAGAAAACTTGCCACAGGAAAATATTATGTAAAGTAAGCTACATATAATGACTTGGTCTATACAAATTACTAGAAAATGAAAACTTTAAGCTATTCGTAAAAATTTACTTTATAATTATTTCTGCACAAATGAGAAAGTTGATTGCATCTATTCATACGTATGCCATAAAAAACCCTCTCTATATTCTATTATACAAATTCCTTCTTTTCATCGTTCCATTTCTAAGATATTTAACATAACAATTCCCTTTGAAATAACGAGCAATTAGTCCTCAATAGTGGTTATTTACATACCTAAACTATTTTGTAAAAAATAAAACTTTTTGTTATAAGAAGATAAAGAAAAATAAAAGAAAACATTATCTCCGAAAAATGATTTATGAGGCAATAGAAACGTCAATAGCAGATGGAAGAAGCGGTGCTGTGTTATCTCGGGCATAATTTGGGGCTATGAGAATGTATTTATTTTTGTTACTTTTCTGCACCACTTTATGTTGGGCAGTATGGGTTAAATTAAAAACCAAATAAAATTTATTCTAATCTTTCTATTTATTAAAAATAAATATGTCACGTTTTTCAGGTTTTTTTTTATTTAAATCGTTAATTTGTTCTCCAATGTCCACTGAGCATTAAAACGTATAATATTAAATCTTCTAAATTTTATTCAATATGCTTTTTAAAAAATAATATTTACGTATATAACAAGGTGTAGTCTATTTATGTGTAGTCTAATTTTGTGTAGTATGATGAGATTGCTGGCATATTTTATGAAAGTTTTCAGTTATAATATTTTGTTGTCAAGTCAATTAACAGAAGAAACCGTTGTAATAAGTTGTCAAATAAATAGATAACGTTATAGATTATATAAAAATATTTCAATTATTATTCAAGTACACTTTTAGTCTTCGAATGGGAAAAATAAACGTATGTGAATATTAAAATGTTTCATGTGATTAGAAATTTTTTATTATAATTAATATTTATTTTATGATGCAATAAAAAAAACTTGAAATATACGTTATTCATTCGATTTTAGAATTAAATATTTTTTAATTTGTTTTCCATTGGTACTTTTTCGATTTCTTGCTTTTCCATGACCCTCTTACTTAAAGATAAAATTTCTATTACATTTAGAACTAAAAAGTCAATAAAACAGTGACAGCGCTATTACCATTGCTGCAAAAAGTACATACAGATAAATTTTTTTTGAAAATATATTATGCTAATTTATTTTAGTCTTATAAATTTTCAATATCTAACTATTAAGTTTTAACTTAACATTTAAAAAGTAATTCAATTATCTAACTGTAAAATATACAATCAATACATTTGATAATCTTTTTCCAGCCAGTTTAATAAAAAATATATATACCCCTTAGAAATCGATATTGTTATTCAATCGATAACGTCTGAAAACTTTCTAAAAATATCTTTATTTGTTATTTTTTGTACTTATTGCTCTTTTTATCCGCACCTTTAAATACCGAAAAAAATGGAGAGAAACTTTCAGTCCAAGAAATACTTTTGTTTTTACCTTAAAAGGATTTCAGCGTTCTTGCAAACAGAAAAATAGGCATTTTTATCAAATGTAGGGGAAAGCTCGGCAAACAAATCTAGCGTACATTCTACTAAAAACATTTTCTACCATGTAAAAAAGTTTTGTTTTTACAGAAAAGAACTGCCATCTGGCGATCAGAAAAATATTGTATAACATATAAAAAAATGTTTATTTTCTGCAAACAATTTGTAATTTTAAAAGCAAAAGTTTTTTTTTATAATTGCGTGAAAAAAAGCCGGCTTTTACATTATAATTTCAATATCAGACGCGTGCACAAAGCTAGACTTTTTGAAACAGTGAAAAAAAGTACTTTTTTTCACCCAAAAGCAGTGAAAAAAAGACTTTGTCGCACTCTTTTTATAAGATGCCAACATTTCAAGTAAAATTTCGATTTGATAATACTCATAAAATTCAAAAGATTTATCGATCTGCTGTATTTAAAAATATTATGCGCGTGAATTATTTTTGAATCAATGATTTTTTTTTCTCGCGATGGGAATATTTCTTAAGTCACGCCCTTCGAACTGCGAGTTCATTGGTTGCTTTCTTTGACAAAATGTTGAAACACGCTTATTGGTTTTTTATAGCGTCACGCGCTCCGAACTGCGAGTTCATTGGTTGTTTTCCTTGACATCTCTTAGTCTATTTTAGTCTAATTAGCACGTGAATTATTTTTGAACCAATGAGATTTGATTTTTTTAACGCAATTATAAAAAATAGTGTATGAAACACGTGCGAAAAGTAAACTTTTTAAAACACGTGTCTTTATTTCACTCGCTCGTACCTCGCTCGTGAAATAAAATCCACTTGTTTTAAAAAGCATTACTTTTCGCACTAGTTGCATAAATATCTATTTTATAATTGCGTGAAAAAAAGCCGACTTTTACATTATAATTTCAATATCAGACACGTGCACAAAGCTAGACTTTTTGAAACAGTGAAAAAAAGTACTTTTTTTCACCCAAAAGCAGTGAAAAAAAGACTTTGTCGCACTCTTTTTATAAGATGCCAACATTTCAAGTAAAATTTCGATTTGATAATACTAAAAAAATCCAAAGATTTATCGATCTGCTGTATTTAAAAATATTATGCGCGTGAATTATTTTTAAATCGGAGAATTTTTTTTCTCGCGATGGGAATATTTCTTAAGTCACGCCCTTCGAACTGCGAGTCCATTGGTTGCTTTCTTTGACAAAATGTTAAAACACGCTTATTGGTTTTTTATAGCGTCACGCGCTCCGAACTGCGAGTTCATTGGTTGTTTTCTTTGACATCTCTCCTAGAAGCTCCATACTCATTTTAGTCTAATTAGCACGTGAATTATTTTTGAACCAATGAGATTTGATTTTTTTCACGCAATTATAAAAAATAGTGCATGCAACACGTGCGAAAAGTAAACTTTTTAAAACACGTGTCTTTATTTCACTCGCTCGTACCTCGCTCGTGAAATAAAATCCACTAGTTTTAAAAAGTGATACTTTTCACACTTGTTGCATAAATAACTATTAACAACTTTGGAATAATTCGGGAAAAAACTTTATTTCTCAACGACGGGTAATAAAACATGCGGGGATACTGACCACAGCAACCCAAAATTAAGAATAAGGGGCATGCTCCACATCTTAGTAATAACAGTTCTACTCGAATGAAAATACTATATCAAGTTTTATTAATAATTATTGAGGGAGGAACTTACTGTGTCATACTACCTATCACAGAAACCACCATTAAAATCCAATAAAAATACACTTGGATTATAATATATTTGAAATACTATATTATTCCAAAACGCTTTGAAACACTGTGAAATTGGATATTTTATGTGTGTCGAAAAAGAGTTTTGATAAAATTATCGAATAAAGTGCTTACACTTGAAACTAGATTTTGCATTAATATAGAGGAACTCAGAAAACATAAATTTATTTTGTTGCAAATGTTTTTTTAAAGAAACTTTCTTTTTTTACTTATTTAAAGTTGAAATATTTAATACGTTTTCGTTTAGAACAGAAATATTGCTCTTATGAAATTGGAAATTATGAGTTTCTGTTTAAATAAACTTGTTTTTTCGTCGAAACTTATCGAACAATAATAATATAAGTTTATTTTAGATTTTGTTTATTATTTTGGAATTTTTTTGTTTCATTTTCGCTAAAATATATCGTTTAAAACTATATTTAAATTAATTTTTATACATTAATTCCTTGAATGTTTTTCAACAATTTAAATTACTAAAATATATTTAAAGCGATTGTAGTTGTACTGATATTAAAATTTGTATAAACATAAACTTAACTAGCTTTATAAGCCCGACGTTGCGTGGGTGTACCCTTAATAACGGTTATTGTTTTTTATGTAAAAATTTATTTTATGCCAAATGATCCCTTCTCCCCTGTCAACACTCCATAGGAATATTATAATTTCCTCGCATTCTTATATCAGCAATAATTTTAAAATATAAATACGATTTTATCTAGGCCCTTCTAGATGTTAGAGGGCCTTCCATTACACTGTTAAAAATAACAGTTCAAGGTTGAACCAAAATATGGTTCAAATTTGCTGCAACCATAATTTGGTAGACTGTAGAACCATAAAACGGTATTTTAAATTGTGTAACTATGGTGAGAGGTTGAACCATAAAAAGGTTCTCTCAATGCATAACAATAGTGAACGGTAAAAAAAAAAACGGTATTTCGTAAGCTAACGCCTTCAAGACTTTGGACCCAACAGATTTAACGAGCACGTCTGTCCTACTGCACTCGGGTCCATCCGTGATGCATTGAGGTTTTTTCTACTATTTCCAGTAAAGATATCCGATCTATAGGATGACAGGCAGTAGGTGGGATTCGAACCCCCGCTCTCCTGAGATTGTTGAATCTCTAGGCTGATCTCATATCCACTCGGCCATGGACGGGCCAATTCTCAAGCAGAAGCAGTACTATACTCATGGCGCCTTCGTTTGAGTAAGCTGTTAAATTGTCGGTTGCAGTTAGTTGAAGTTGAACCGAACTTTCGTAAGTAGTCGAACCAATTTTTCGTGAAAGCAGGTCTATTTCCAGAATGTGATATTTGGTTGAACCATTTTATGGTGTATCTGCCATAAGTTCTTAATTTTTCACCAATATTTGGTTCAACGTTGTACTGAAATTTTTAACAGTGTTAGTATCTGTTTAAATTTCCAGAATAGTTGTGATGTAATGGCCAGTTTCTATTTGCCCTCTTACACCAGAAAATGCCCAAAATGTGTTAAACATTCCACTCCATATTTGACCTCTCGATAAGGCTAGGGAGCCCAGTCGGTAAAGGCGTTCGTCTCACATGCGATCGGTCCTAGATTCGGGTCCGGGCATCGTCAAATAACTGCCGAACTATGAACGGCAAATGCAGCCGAAATTATCCGAAGAATAGTGGTGGGAGTGCAGGATAAATATTTTTCAAAGTCCCGAAACTGCGTATGATTTAAAAGTTGCATTGGGTGCCTACTCAGGTGTCAGCTCGTAACATGTCTGTGGTTCTAAATTAAAACCCCCGTAACCAATATCCCTCTTGTATAGCTTGTAAACCAACCCTAACCCATACAACTGGATTCGAATATCTGCCTTACGTTAATTTTTAACTTTGCCAATAGCCGCCTACAATTAATTTATTTGATAGCGATAGTTTCTTTTTTTGCTAAGTCTAAATTTCATCTAGGTCACATCACTCAAAATTCAATTCAATGTACTTTATGGTTAAATTGTTATTATTACAGTTATTTCTTTTATGGAAAAGCTACTAAACACATTACATTAATGCTACTTTTAAGAATTTACTTTCTCATTTCTTCACAAATAAAAGAATTTTTAGCATTAATTCATTCTACCATGAACCTCGAAAAAGTACTTTTTAAATTTATCATAACAAATTCTTCCTTATCATTTCAGGTCTAAGATATTGTACATAACATTTTCCTTCTAAATCATGAGCAATTAGTCCCCAATAGTAATTATTTACATAACGTAACTCCTTTGTAGGGAATAAAGCAATTCTGCTCTGAGAAGATAACGGAATATAAGAGAGAAAACTTTCTTTTCGAACAGTGATTTATGAGGCATTTGCAATGTCAATCGCAGATGGAAGAAGTGCTGTGTTATCCCTGACATAATTGTGGGGGGTACTGCTAGCGTATTCGGGCCGTTCTCGATTTGGCGGCTTAACTTTTGCAGCCAAGTAGCGAAAACGTACTAGCCGAATCGAACGCCAAAAGTCGCCAAATAGCATTTCGGCCCGAATGCGCTAGGTGTTCCTTGTGGGGCTGGCTATGAGTAAATTTGCGGAGAGAAGCGATATCCAATCTTGGAAAAGACAAGTTTGTTTTAATACGAAGTCAGAGAAAATAATGTATTTCTTTCATATATATAGAATTTCGGTACTGTGATTATGTATGTACTTCATTGCTTTATATGCTGATAAATGATTGAGACGTCATTGTTTTACCCCAGTAAGACAAATGTGGTATTTTTATTTGAAATTAAAATATTATTTTAAACTTATGTTTTCATCAAATATGGCCCTAACTTTACAAAAGCACAAAATGACTCCGAAAAAACCGTGCGAAATGTGTTGTTTTGTCTCATGAGGCAAATTTTGATTTAGAATTATGACTTGAAATATGAATGATGGTTCAAGTTGATATTGGCGACTATTTTTGCATTTTAGGAATGGAGTTGCATGACAAAGAGGGTTTTGAAGGAACTATTGCCAAATGAAGCAAAGGATGATATGTGTTTGAAATTTTAAGCTAATATACCAAAAGGGAACTACAACATTACTGTAAGCATTTATTTGCTAGTTCTTTAAAAAAAGTTTAAGATTTCGGGAATATAATTGCCAAGCAACGAAAATGCCAAAATGTCTTAAAATTCCACATCATTACTCGATAGGCATAGCAACATTACGCTAAATTTTCTATCTCGCCAAAAGTCGCCAATGAACAAATCATCCGCTATATCATATAAATACCGAAATATTAAGAATTCAAACAAATAAATAAAAATAACAAAGCAATTAAGTTTTCATCCCCAATTAAACAACAAAATTTTAGAACTGCAACTTTAAAATTAAAAAAGCTGTATGATGAATATTTTTTGGGTTTAATAGCGACAACTACCTAATTATGAATTTATAACGTTTTTAATAGATATTTTTTCTATATCTGCTTCTAGCGAAGAAGTAAATTCATAAAAGTAATTTTGAACTTCATAATGGAATATCTATGATCAGCGAAAATTGCAGCATTTACAATCATTCTAGTAACTTTATACGTTTGAAATACTATGCAAAGGGAAAAATTAAAATTTATATTTGGCGAGTTTTAAATTAAAATTATTTTACATTAAATAAAGCAAAAAAAACTGTGAAATATCTAGTAAAGCAGATGCATGTTGAAGCTTTCTATTCTATGTTTTGACGATTTAACTTTATGCAAATATAACCTTACTTGCCAATTTCAGAATTTGATAAAGATATATAACGCTATACGGGATCCATCTTAATAACTTGTCCTCAAACAATTTTTTTTAAAGAAATACTTGTATATAATAATAGTCTTCTTCATAATTAAAGTTGTATTCTAAGAGATTTTAATGTTAAGTCAAGTAACGGAAATGTTTCCAAAATAAAACTTGTGTTCTTCAACTCAATTTTACAATATAATTTCGAAGTTGAATGTTTTAACGTTATCTTATTCCCAGGAAATTACACACGGCATATTACTTCACAGGAAATAAATAAAAAACAATTAATACTTTCTACAATTTTATTATGCTTTTTAATACACAATTTTAACAATTTTTGTTCAGAAACTGTAGGAAATCCGGTTTTTATATGCTTTTTTAGTTATCATCTAACTTTATGAAAAAACTGATTATTAGAATGTCGTATCCGATTCATCTTTTTAATATAGCTTTAAGTACACCAAGTCTGTATGATAGATTCCAATTAAATGTTGCGGAGTTGGTTTGGATAATTTTGTAATTTTTGGCATTCAATACTTTGAACTTTAAAATATTCTTTGTGAAAAATTTAAAATCTAGTTATCTGATTACATGTTACTTAAAATAGCTTCTTTTTAATGATGGAATACCGGATATTACAGTTCTGACGCTTCAAATTCAACTGTACATTTGCTGCACAGCATTAGTTCCTGCGTTTTCTTTGGACGGCTTCTTCGGTTTCGGTTTTTTCGCGGCTGCAGAATTCTTCCTCGGCTTGGATGTGGACGCTTTTCTCGTCCCAGCAGACTTCTTCCTCGGCTTTGGCGTCTTCTTTGCAGAACTTTTCCTCGATTTGGATGTGTTCTTTGCAGCCGTCTTCGCTCCAGCAGACTTCCTAGCTGCCGATGCCGACTTTTTGCTTGGAGCTTTCTTGGACGTATTCCGCTTCTGTCCAGCTTGTCCTTTGACATCGTAGTTGGCTGCAAGAAGTTCTTGTCCAACGGTTTTCAAGAAAGCATCGCCAGCGATGTTGATCAAGCTGCTTGAAATTCCTCCATCGCCAAGGGATTCTCCAGAGAAAGGCAGAAATAGTCCAGAAGCTTTATTTGGTGTGGCAGATTGAACAATTTTATTAATGTCGAGAAGATCCATTTCTGTAGCTTTATGGAAAGTAATTTGTTAATTTAAATGATTCAAAGCAATAATTTTTGGCAAAATGCTAAACGAAATGAAAGTGAACTGATAATGGAAAATTATTTTCGATCTTTATATTCAAACTTATCACTTCTCGAGACTATGGTACACGAGGAATAAAATTTGAATTTGATTGGTCGAAATAAGATTCTGCCGTTATGAAAAATTTTCATAAAAATAATAAACTGCTGTTTTTTATTAATCACGTGCAAAAAAGATACGTATATGCTTAACGATACTGTTTGCACTCGGATATATTTGCACGGAATTGTACAAAATATCATTTAGTAATAACGGGTCTTGTAAAACTAGGTATGCACTGAGGAATATAGACAGGACATGTAAATCTTCGCCAAACATCACTACTCTTCTTCCAAGACTTATCCAAAATCATTAACTGTTCAGAGATTGGTTTTGTGTGTCCAAATGATATGTCAATGCGAATTAATAGAATCTGTGAATGAATATGTGAATTAATAGAATCTGTGAAGGAATATGTGAATTAATAGAATCTGTGAATGAATATGTGAATTAATAGAATCTGTGAATGAATATGTGAATTAATAGAATCTGTGAATGAATATGTGAATTAATAGAATCTGTGAATGAATATGTGAATTAATAGAATCTGTGAATGAATATGTGAATTAATAGAATCTGTGAATGAATATGTGAATTAATAGAATCTGTAGGAGTTAAATATGCCTCGACAATAAAGCATCAAATACTGAATGAATTTATCATGCCGATTGTCAAACTTAAAATCAGATTATTAACTAAAATAAGTAGATTTGTAACAAATACTGTTACCTAGAAGCTCTTCTACACACCATTTAGATATCTTAGAAACAAAATAGATTTACCTTAGAAAAAAAACATTTAATGTGTGTTTAAAATGAATTCTAGGTAACCATTGGTTTGTCCCACGAGTATTTTAACAATAGTAGTGCATTTAAGCATTAGCATCTTTTTCAGTGGCATTTAATTGATAAGGACATGATTATTTAGTTGGATACATGTTCATTCAATGAAATTATTTAATGATGGTAACTTATCATAAATAGTGAAAATAGCAGGTAAGTAACTCGGAAAAATGATCTCATTTTATCTGATTTTTTGCAATTTAAATAAATCAATATAAAAGACAAATTTCGAAACCATATCATCATCGACAAGCAACATAAACTTTTATAGATTTATACCGGGTGGTTATAAAATAACGCTCGCTATTGGAAAGGTCTGTAGTTTGAATGAATAATCGAAGAATGGAATCCATTCTTTTTCGAAAAAAACAAACAAACTCGTCTCTTGACTAGGGTTCTAAATTACGAGGCGTAATTAGCTGCGTTGACCGTAGTTGGCCATAATTGACTACGGTTCGTAATTTAGAACCCTGGCCAAGAGACGAGTTTGTTTTATATGATTATTCTTTTTTATAATTAATTTTTATGTTCCCATTCTTTTACCCCCTTCTTGATTAGTAAATGTCTCAATGTTTGATGCATTTGGATTATTCATTCAAGCTACAGACCACTCCGAATAGCCAGCGTTATTTTATTACCACCCTGTACTATCTTGTAAAATACTATTCTCCTGTATTTGTGGGGAAAAGTCGATGAACTTTGGCTTTGCCTTAGGAGAGATTAATAGTCTGAGGACTATGGTCAAGACGCTGCTCTTCCGATGTTAAGGGGTGAAGATTGCAAGCAGAGGAAAACTTCTTTTCATTCAAATTGATAAATGGTTCTCAGCCGGTGGAACGTTTGTTGTGAATGTATTCTAAGGATTAGTATTTTTATCAACTTTACAGAATACATGCGTATCCTTATTTTAAAGAGAATAATCATTTCAGAAGTGAAGTTTCCTTAAATATTGTAAGTAAGTTGCCATGTATAGTTTTGTACCTAATTTACTATTCCCAATCGATTTTCAATAAATAATTTTTTAATTATTTTGTTTTATGTGTAAATATACACTCTAAAACTTTGAAGATTTTTTAAAAGGTATAAGAATTAAAATGTTAAGGTGTTGAATTTAATGGTTTGTTACGTAATAAGAATTTTTTTACACCCTGAAATTTCAATTAATTCATTTGTTTGAACGTTAAAATTGAAATTATCTTTGTAACAGAATATTTTTTTCTCTTTCAAGTATAATTTATTTAATTATTAATTACTTGCACTCGACTAACCGTGACTTTCCAACATCTGTATTTTCCCATAACTCCCTTGCTACTGGCTTTAACGATGGAATTGATACTGTAGTTGGAACTAAGAGATCAATAAATATGTGCCACTGGTTAAGTGTTATTAAAACTTCCATAGAAAAGTATATTACCTTGTTTTTGAAAGTATGGGACGTAAATTTATTCTAATATTATCTTTTTTAGATATCTAACTATAACATTTGTTGGCATCTCTCATATTTCGATGATTGTGAGAACGCGCGATACCACGTGATGTAGTAGTTTAAAAAAAAAAGACGTTGAAAGTCAGTTGAGACTTTGGAAGAATAAAGTTGGTTTGAAAAATACACCGTTACGCTTGTGTTTGAATGATTAAATTGAAATACGACATCTAAGCTTCTGCACATTTTTGAAAAGTAAATAAAAAGTTTTAACATTATAATACACAATAAATAAATTCGAAATTTTCTCATACTCTCTACTACAGAAAAATATCTCCCAGAAATCGAAAACATCATCCGATCGATAACTTCCCGAAATTTCTTTGGAGTTTCTCGTACTTGTGCTCTTTTTACCCACACCTTTAAGAGACCACAAAAAAAGAGAGAAACTTTGAGTTTAGGAATTACTTTTGTTTTGATCTTAAAAGGATTTAAGAGTTCTCGAAAACAGAAAAATAAGCTTTCTTTTATCAAATGTAGGGGAAAGCGCGCTGCAAACAAATCTAGCGTACATTCTACTAAAAAATGTTTGATATGACGGAAGAAAGAACTTTCCAATGCTTATAAAGGTAATGGTGTTATGATATAATAGGATTATTTTTTGTATTTTTATGCATAATAAGTCCTTGGGTGTACTTTTTCTGTTTTATATTTTTCTTCTATCAAAGACTGGAGTTTTTCTCAGGGGTAGAGCACCATTATTTAAAATGAAAAAAAAAAAAAAATATTTTGTGAAAATGAAATACTTTTAAGATAAAATTATTATGAATATATTGCATTATACCTTGTCTATCCAGAATGCGAGCCTCGAAAGCATTTACCTCCCAATCCCCGCATGCGGTTTTTTTTTCTCAAAAAAAGCGTGAGCGTGTTTTTCCCCACCCAATTTGGGTTTGAACTGTTTGGATCGTTAACCTCACAACAGAACCTCAAATGCGCTAGGTTCAGTAAACCGATGCTCCTCCCGTTTCTTAGAAAACCAAGCGAAGGTATGAGGGAAGAAAATGATTTCGAGGCTTGCATTCTGGATAGACAAGGTATAGTTATGTCCTCTATGGTTATGCCGGCATTGTTTCATTGCGATTAAAGTAATGCTTTCAATTTTTTTTTGGCAATTCTAAAACAAATGTTGCTAGCATATAAAGTTATGAAAATATGCTAATATTCAATGCTGTTTTTTTTATAATCAAACCCTGAGCGGTCGACATTCAATTTTGTAGATTTTTTGTAAAGAAAACGAGTTTTCAAATAAAGTACTAAGTAAATAGTTCATATTTATTAAAAGATTTTACATAAATATTGAAGAACGCATAAATCTTGAATTTATTTCTATAAATATTTGTTACAGATGTTTTTTCCAGAAAAAATATAAACTTTTATTAACTAATTGAAAATTTAAATATTTAATTAGTTTTCGTTTTTAATAGAAATATTGTTCTTTTAAAATACGAGTTTGAATTTTTATTTTTATAAAAAATTCCTTCGTCGAATAATCTAATTGAACAAGTAAAATCAATTAAATTTGTCCTTTTTTCTGAGATGAAGTTTGTTTTCGAATTATATTTTTTATTTTAGATAAACAATTGCTTTTTTTTATTTTTCTTAGATGAAGTGTATCATTTCAAATATTAAGTTCAAATGACTTTTTTTTATATTTTGATCCCCTGTGTGTCTTCAATAATTCAAATTACTTTATAATACATTGTTCAAATTTAATTCTAGTTGTACTTATTTTTAAGTTAGCATGAAAAAGATATGTACTAAATTAAATATATATGCAGGTTTCATGAAAAAAAATCTCACGTGTTATTAAGATATAACATAATAAGACTAAAATTTACTTTTATACAAGTTATAATAAATAAAAAAATAGAAAGTTAAAAAATTCCTTAATTTTTTTAATATTTACCGCTGCATGTATAATTTATTATATGGACAAAACCATTTTCATGAATATGCAAATGAACATAAATAAAAGTATATGTTTATTAGAGAGTGATAGTTTCTTTTTTGTTAGGTATAGTTTAACATTAAGCGACTAGCTTAACAATTGAAGAACTCAGTGGAAGAACTTCCCAAGTAATAAAAAGGTGAAAATGAGCGTTAAAGTTTTTAGTTTGCACCTAGATCCATACTGTAAAAAAATATACTTCACTTTAAGTTTATGAAAAAGGGGGAACTTGTTACCTTTAAAGGATAAAATGATATGTTCTCATTGGCACAAGAATCTCAATTTTTTTTTTCAAAAATGTCACTTGCACGTTCTTCCATTAGGCTCTTTAATTCTTCTACGTGCAAACCCAACTAAACATAAATATAAAAATAAAATTAAGAACTCAAAATATTCAGTCTCACAAATTCTTCTACGAGCAAACATAACCAAAATATAAGGAAACAATATTCGAAAGTCGAAACATCTACACCCACGAATTCCACGACTAGCAAACCCAACCAAAGAATGTGTTACAAATTACAACAATGGCAATCTTTTTTTACCTAGTTACGACAAAAGCAGTGCCAACCTAACAAATGCGCTTAGGGAGTGGATATAACCAAAATAAAATTCAAAAATATAAAAATATACTTTAAAAAAGTACTTCCACTCGTAAAGCTAACTAAAGAGATACGAAAATAAAAATTAAAACTAGAAATTTTTACTTACAATTGCAAACGCAACCAAAGATACGAAAACAAAATTCGGACTTCGAAGCATCTACACTTACGAATTCCAAGACTAGGAAATCCAACCTAAGATTGTGTATAACGAACGACACCAATCGCAATTATTTTCACCTAGTTCGTTACGACAATGGAAGTGCGATTCGAACAAGAAAAAATGAGTAGAACAGGCCCATCGATCGCTCTTGAAAATTAATTGAATTAATTATATTAATTTAGACTTTTTTCGAAAATGTAACTCAGCTCGTTGTTCTAGTAAGCTCTTCAATTCTGCTACGCGCAAATCCAAATAAAAAAAATTAATAAAATTTGGTACTCAAAAATTTTCAATCTCACAAATTCTTACACGAGCAAACCCAACCAAAGAATACAAAAACAAAATTCGGAACTCGAAACATCTACACCCACGAATTCCACGACTATCAAATCCAACCTAAGAATGTGTACAACGAACGACACCAATCGCAATAATTTTTACCTAGTTCGTTACGACAGAAGAAGTGCGAATCCAACAGGAAAAAATAAAGGGTAGAACACGCCCATCGATCGCTCCTGGAAATTAATTGGAAGAGACCGAAAAACACCGGATAGTTTGCTAATTAACTAAGGAGGAATACGGTCGAACAAAAAATGTCCTTAGAAGGATCTGTTCAAGATCATGGGATAAGTTAGAGAATTAGCTGCAAAACAGTTATGTTTGGGATGATTGTTTTAATTATCGTTTAAGAAATTGTGTTTTTGAAATGTTCTCATACTTCATAGCTTAAACATATTCGATAATAATCTAATTTATGATGTAAATGTTGAGAAAATATGGTTTTACGTAGTTTGTGCGAATGTGTACACATTTACAAAAGAATAGGAGATTAAAAATATATTGATAAATATATTATTTATAATTTCATTACTTCTCTCTACCGTGAAGATGACTGAGTGAGTTTTTGTCCTCGATTTCTCGCTCTCGTAATTAATAAGGTGGTATTAATAATTACCGTATGGAAAATCATCTAACTGACTTTGCCAGTTTTCATTTGAAACATTTCTTTCAACAAGAGATCTTTTTTCGTGATGTAATCAACTTAGAAGAATGTTCTCTCACTTTACAAGAATGTAGGTTAGTTGATTAAGGCATCAACCTCAAAAATTAGACCAGTAGAGATCCGAACTGAGCATAAATATTCTGTATACCAAAGCCCACTCTCCTGAATACCATTAAATTAATACCACCTAAAAGGTGGATATGAAACATTTATCTTCCGTACTTAAAAGTCATGAATACTTTGTGAACCTCATTATGGTAATGAAGATGAAAAAGGTACACTTTCACGTGTTGAATAGCTTTAAAGGCTGATGTCTTGGACTACTAATAGGCTGTTGCGCCGAGAAGTTTAGTATATGAAATTCAGCGAAATAAATACTTACAATTGGAACTCAATGTATTTAATCATAAGTGTTTTTTTTAACAAACTGTAAAAACTTATTTAATGGACAAATTATAAAGTTACGTTACCCTGTAGAAACTTATTATAAACTGCCTTAAAATAATTCCCAGTAAGTAAGCTTCTACTATTCCCCTGTGCCGCCCTTTCGTCTCTAAGATGTATCGGATAAAACCTTACGTACAATTTAAAATTTTCTACAGAGTTGACGTCTAGCCTTTGCTTGCGTAGTGTCTAAGTGAAATCCAATTTTGTTAGTTTTGCGATCTGAGCAAGCTTGAGGATTTTAGACAACGTCACAAATTTCTCAAATGCTGAAATTTCTTTCTTTTTTTTTAAAATTTCATTTTCTTTAGCTGATAGTTTTTGTAATGTAGTTTATTTCACTTTTGACAAAGAAATTGTGTAAGCTATTGCATTTTGCTTTCTTTACTATATGAGAGACAATGACAATGTTTTGATTTTAAGTCAGAATATCTATAATAATAAAAATGAAGTTTTGTGTGTATGTGTGTATGTGTGTATATATGTCTCTCCGAAACTCACAAACTAGACATTTGTTTGACTCGTAACTTGGTAGAAATACGTAGTTCATACTTGAGTTGCAAAATAAGAACTTTCAGAGCTCAAAATGTTCTATTTTTAGAGAAAATTCGAATATTCTGAAAAAAATACACCACTTTGGCTCAAATCCGATGAAAATTTTTCTTTCGAGTTGCCATTCAGCAGAAGAAATTAAAATAAACTTTTCGAAAATAGTTAAAATATAAAAAAGAAAATACTTTATTCTTAAAAACTTACAAATATTTTCATTTTAAAGATTTAGTTTACTATCATTTTAAGTAGTAAACTTTCATTTTATATTATTCTTTAATTTATATCAAGGCAACTTTTAATTTTTAACTTGATATTTTAATCTATAATAATAAAAATGAAGTTTAAAATGTTTATTTCTGTGTTGCCATTACTTTCAGAAACTAAAATCGTCATTTGAAAATAATTGATATGTTTCAAGTGACGTATTTCTTACCAGTTTTCATACGAGGATATATTGTGGGTTTAGTTGATGATTTCTTCATTGATGGTTTTGTTGATTGCAAATATGCAGCAATAAATGTATAGCTAAGCAATTACAGAAATGCGATGGTTAATAACGAAATTGCACTAGAGCTGCGTATAAGCGTTTTATGTCTTTATTGTTTCGCCAAATATGTTACCAATCTCGCCAAATTATTAATTAAAACTCGCCAAATGGCCAAAATGTTTTTTAAAACTAATTTATAAGCTGGTTGGTTGTGCTAAGGTCATTGTGTCAGAGCTGTATAATGGTGTGTTTGTAGCTATATCTATTTTCTCGCCAAATTATTTCCCAAAACGTGCCAAAAGAGTTAAAAGGTTTTATTTATTTATGGGTGGTTTTTTTTTGGTTTTGGTTTGAATTAACGTCGCTCTAGAGCTGCACGAGGGCTATTGGCGAAGGGCGTCGTATTTTAGAACCACAGTCAGGTGACGATATTTATTTATGAGGGAATTGTGATGCCATTTATGAGTGCATTTTACACCGTATTTTTGATTTTGGAATTTTAAAACAATGAAACGGGATTTCATACTCGAAAACGAGCGGGAAGAATAACTTAAGTTTATGATTTTATTCCTTTCCTTGCGGAAGCGCCCCAAAACGCCCGAACAACTAAGGATTCGATAATGTTATTCCTTTCAAATACTACGAGGAAGCAAATATCCTTCGTAGCGAAAGGGTTAAAACAGGTTATATAGTACACATACTTGGATCGATTTGAATTTTTTTTAATCCGTGCGAAGTACGGGTATAAATTTGCTAGTTATAAATAAAAGTGGTTGGGAATGCCAAAGCGAAGGTTTAAAGTATTCGAATTTGAGTACTGAAAAAAAGTTAAGCTGAAAATGTAAGAAAAGGGTTATTAGAATAATAGAATAGTGTGTGCTTAAAACTATTTTCCCCAATAGGAATTCAATATAGTCTCAAATAAATTAACGTTATATATTTCAAACAAGGAGTTATATGTCCTCCTTTACCATTATTTTTGGAATGTATTTTTGCGGACGTTTTATGTTCTTTTCGCTTTGCAGTTTAGTTATCAATTGTTCAACTGGTTTATTTATCTTTTTGTTTCGAAAAATGAGTTGTTAGTAGTTACAGCAACCTAAAATATCTTAAGTTATTAAATGATTTAACACATTAAATTGAATGTTTTAAGAGTTTTAGCTAACTATGCCCTGTGATCAAGCACATTGTAATAATTATCACGTTTACACATACTCATTCCACATTACACTGTAACAACTTATTACTCCAAACATACATAATTATGATAAATAACCCTAACAAAAACAGACTCCAAACCCCTAAATAAATCAAAAATGAACTTATAATAACAAACCAATCAAATATTCAAACCTCCTAAATCAAGCCTTAATGACATTAACATTACAAACTAAACCCAGGCATAAAACATCCCAAATCCAGCCCAGGAACAAAATTCATTTCTAAACCACGACCTAAGAAAACTAATTTCGTCCGTACTTCTTTCATATGGTAATCGGCAACATTCTTTCAGCTCAAGCGGCCATTCTTTCCTTCAGTGTTTTCTTCTCGACAAACTTCCGTTGTAAGAACCGTCGCGTAAATATGTATTAGATGTCGTTTTTGGACGCGCTTAATGGGAATTTTCCCGCCACATCATTATTCTGCATTGAAGCCGTGTAGGTATGTTAACGAAGTATTAATACGTTGAATGTCACCAGTTTTTATTATTTTTAAAATTCATTTTATGTTCAAGTTTCAATTGTTTAGACGTTTAGAGCACGTACCTTTTCCAATTTATAATTTAACGAGGAAGCATTATTTTAAATGCTTTCTCATTTTATTTATGCAATTTTTAAAGATTGCTCAACAAAATGGAAACACATCTATAATATGTCGATAACATTAAATTAAGAATTATAAAATATCCAAATAGACAATTAGCTTTTAAAACAACAACAACTTTTTTCCGATTATTTTGACATATCTGTACACTTTTGTGGTAGCCATGCCGATCATATGGAGGTTTTCGATAAAAGTTTGCAATCGTATCATTGCAGTACATTGACGTACTGCAGTTGCATGTAAAGTTTCAAATCGGTTTCTAACCGGCAGAGCAGGCAGCAAAAGCCCTGTGACGCACATCAGGAAACATACAAATTCTAACCGTAGCTACAGAGAAATTACTTTGTCGAAAACGGTTCGGTATTGGTCTTGCACGCCAGAGGTTCCGGGATCAAAATTTGGTCAGCCCGTACCTCTTCACTTTCAACTCCTTTCAAAAAGAAAATTCTCATATTTTGCTTACTAATTTCTCCCCAACTTTACATTTCTTTTTTTTTTCCTTTTTTTACTTTTACCTTTCAGGGTAACATATATATATTCCGACTAGTGTGCGTCATCAGATACCGTCTTATAAGCCTTCGTCAAGTAAGACAGGCACAGAAAGAATTTTTAAAGTCACAAAGAAAGGAAAATGCACCCAGGGCGAAGGCGGGAATCAAATCCACACCCGTTACAGCGCGCAGACTGCTAGAGTAATGGTAGAAACCACTCGGACATCCGGGCCCCACTTTTATCTTTTCCTTACATTATTGGCGGCGCTTACTACAGATAAAAATAGGTTAAGTAAAACAGACTGTTGAACAAAAGTAACTCGTATAGTATTACTCCCAGCGAACATGTAGCAGAGTGATACCAGAATGCCATGATGACGGAGACATTATTTTGGAATCTTGGAAGAAGTAGGAAAACATGCAAATGCCGCATAATGGTCTTATGTTTTGAATCTTGTATTAATTTTTTTTAGGAATTTTAAGTAATTGTGTTTTGATAGTTTGTTGGGGAAATATATAAATAACAAAATTATTGCATTTATAAAGATTGGTTCATAAATTTGATTATTTTAGCAATCTGTACACTTTAATTTAGTTCATAATGTAGTTCACTGTATTGCATTATATTTATCGCATATATTAGCTTAATTCAACCACTCTGGGCGAGCTTTATTTTGCCGTTCTGACTACCATATTTCCTTTGATATCCCTTGATTCCTTGATTTACTCACTTAAAATGCAATGAAGAGAAATGGTGTTAGAATAAAAAAACGTATCATTTGTAAGCAGAGTTAAATTTACTGGGATAATATATTATCAAACAAACATGATGTTTAGCTTAAACAACATTAAAGGCTTTTTTCATATTGGTTGAAATAAATCAATTATACTATATTGTTATACAGTAAATTAAAACACTTGTTAAAAACAAATATAAGAATTTAATGCCATGTAGTAAATTAACAATGTTGCTAAATAGATTTTTTTATCTGTAAATTAATTAGTAAAATAAACTATTATTCTCGTAAAATATAATTCAATTTCATAGTTAACTTATCATTTTGATTATCAATATTTATAATAATATATAGCTTATGTGCAAGTCTATTTTATTGCAAATAAAATACTTCTGAAGTAAAAAGCAACAACAACATATACTACATCATCTAACAAAAATAAAAACATACATTATCTATAAAAATAAATTTAATGCATTTTTTTTATTTATTCAAAGCTAAGATATTTAAATTCTTCCATGCGCTATTGCATTTCCTTGAGTATATGAGTTAAAAAAGATATTAAAGTTCAAAGTTTTGATTGACACTAAGAAGAGAAAATGAATACATTAAAGAGTTGAGTAAAATGATTGACACAATGACAAAATATTTTTTGCCTCGTAGAGGATAAAATATCTTCGTATGAGTATGTTGTTTTTGTTTAATTAAAATATTTTTACAAAAATTCTTACTTAATGACATGCTTTGGATATTTTTTATGGCAATTCTCTTCATAAAATTGAGTGAGTTCTTGTACTATTGAAAATGTAAACTGATTAAGGCTAAAACTATTTTCCTAAAAAGTTACATTTCGAGAAGATTTTATTGTAAATATTTCTTTGAATGTAAGAATTTCATTAATATATTTATTTCCAGTTTAATAATATTTAATAATGAAATCAGATAAATCTGAATTTATAAAAGGGATTTAATAAATTTCCTTCTTTCTCTTAATTTTTGTATTTTACGTTTGTACTGTATAAATAAAGTGTGTTTTTTTATATATTGTGTGTGAAATATTTCATCTCTTATTTTTTACGACATCAAAATTAAATAACTCAAAGGGCATTATATAATAATTTGATTTATTGAAATAGTTGATGATGCAAAGTAATTTTTTTCGACGATTTTAATTTAATATTTCCATTGATAATACTACGATATTTTATCACAGATTAATAATAAATAAGAAAATAAAATGTTTTAATAAAAATTGCATTTAAATGTAGAAACAATTAAATATCCATATTCATTAATATCGTATTTGTGAATGTCAACTTCCGAATGTCTAAGTTAGCTTTTTTACTTTTTTGTGTAATTTAATATGTCCGACATAAACTGTTTAGTACTATGGTTTTGACTTGTCTTATAATTTGCTTATATAGTTAAACCTGAGCCAGAGATCTGTTTTCGCATGGAAAATTTTCTTGTCAATCACCGTTAAGGGGTTAATTTAGTTTTCCTAAGAATAAGCTGTACAATTTACTATATTACATCATTTAAGCATATTTTCCTGTATTTTTAAGCCGTGAGATATCAATCAACATAAAAGGTTATTATGCAGTTTCGTAAGCTACTAGAAATAAACAATTTATAACATAATAATTTTTTCTGGTAAAGTCAAACAACAGCTAAAAAAATTATCTCGGTCAACTTTAAAATAAATTCAGCGAACCAAAAAAAACCCCTATCCTTGTACATAGAAATTTAATCTGCAAATTTTTTTTAGATATATTACTCCAGAAAAATCTTGGAAGCGCACAAAAGAGGATGAGAGTTCACTCAGATTTACAACACTTTTGAACTTTAAAAAAAGTGAAGGACAAACTTAGATTTAGCACTGCGACTTTTTCTATTTTCACTGTCTTGTCAACTTTGGAGAAATTCAATCGTCTTATAGATACGGGATTGAAAGTAGTCAGTGTTCGAAATGTCCACAAATGTTCGTGAAATCATGAAAGACCAAATCAAACGGAAATTCGAAGTGGGTATATATCTGAATGGGGAGAATTTTATGGTCGAGAATTCACTTCAAGGATTTCTAAACTTCATGTTTGCGTTTTTCTCAAAGTGAACGAAAAGGAACTTAAAAAAAAAATAAGATTGAATCCTTTCAAGATTTTTTGTCGTTTGATAGTACAAAAAATATTTTTATAAACAGCATGTAACTTTCATTCAATAAAACATATTGATTTCCTAGTGAGATAACTTCAAACTAGTCCAATATTATTGTAGTAGCATTGAGGTTTTTCAGTTCTGTGTTCAAATGTAGCATAACATTTTGATTGGATTGTATTATCTTCAAAGAAATTGGTTTTGTTTTCAAATCTATCGTTAAAATCAATCTTACCATTTGTTTTTCATCATAGTTTTAAAACAAATTGTAAAAGCTTGGTAAGACAATAAGAGTGGAGTGTATCTTTTTATTTGTTCACAATTTTGGAAAAAAGATGTTCAGTTAAAAAAAATTATAAATCTTGGAACAACAACACTTATGATGTATATTTTTGCATGGATTTTGACATTATATTAATTAATTATTTTAAATTCCTAAAAAATGGAACACATGACAGATATTAGCAAGAAGCGAATGAATTAAATATACTTCTCCAAATTAATTATACATGAATGATGAAAAAGGGATGGAAATTAACTAGTATAATAGAACCGAATAGATTATGTAAAAAAATTTTAAACAAAGTATAGTTTAGACAAATGATACGAAAACAGAACGAATACCATACATTAAATATTAATAAATGAACGTTCATGATTCAGATGAAATTAATGGATTTGAAAGTTTTTCTGACATTTATTAGGGTCGAATTAATTGATGATAATATGTATATCAATACGTTCCTAAAATTCAAAGATTTCGTGTCCTGTAACGAATTTTAAGCATCAAAATAACATGAATAATTATAATAATTGAATAATTGTAAACTATTCAACAAGTTCATGAATAACTTATAACTGCTTTTAATCCAAATATCCCTTTCTATAATTCTATGATATTTAAATTTAAAATTTGAGCTTTCCGAACTACGGAAAAGTTATGAAAAATTTTAGGAGATTTGCTAAAAATGGTATAACAAAAAAAAATTATACTTTAGTAAATACAATATAAAATTTGAATAAAATGAAATACATTAAATGATTATTTAATATTGCGAAAAATATGTCTTGTGTATAGCACGGCATTTTTATCTTATACTAAATACATTCGAATAGTTCGTGCCAAAAAATTGTCGTAGCTAATAATTGAGTTAAAGAATTTCTTTTGTTAGAGGAGGTGAAGTGAGTAAAATGAGCAAAATTGAAAAAAGTAATTGAATTTATTGAACAGATTTATGAAATTGATTCAATATTAAAATTCCTTTTTAAATATGTAGATATCTTGATACTATTTTTTTTTTATTTCGTTGGGCGTAAGCGACAAATTTGCTAAAAATTTACAACCACCGCCAGGCGGAATATATGCGATGATAGCGCTGTAACTGTGCGTACTGTGTTTTGTTGTCAGAAAATTTCGTTGTTGCCAAGGATATCTTTGGCGAGATTTGCGTCCAAGAAATAGAAACATACCGATATATATATATATATATATATATATATATATATATATATATATATATATATATATATATAATATATATATATATATATATATATATATATATATATATATATATATATATATATATATATATATATATATATATATATATATATATATATATATATATATTATTTGGCCTGCAGACTTACTCACTCTAAATTAATCTTTATGTGTGTAATGTGACGAATAACTTTAATATTCAGTAGTCTCTGATGGTAGCGTTATAATTTATTTAATAGTTTTAACATATTATTTACAAGAGCGTTTAAAACATCAACCTTCCATTTTCTATCTTCTTTTTTAACAACGTTGCCACACATCAAATTAAAACATTTTCATAGTCACGTTCTTTAAAGTTGTTTCACGAGTTTTTTTTGGTTTATTTGAATCTTTATAGACCCCTCCCCACCAAGGGAAGACTTTTGATAGAAGAGAAAAAGTCTTAAAAGTTCTGAGTCTTTAAATATGAAAAGTCTTAAAGAGTCCTAAAGTCTTTCTATAAGTCCCTAGCAGTTTTTGGATCAGTGCAACTATTTAACATGTGCCTAATTTTTCAAAGTTCCAGTAGGGTTATAAATTACAGTTAAAATGCTTAACAATATTAAGGTAAGACTAACAACTTCAGAGGTACACAGTATACGCATGCAACAACTAAATTACAATTCATGGAAATCTACTCAGGGTATCGGCATTTTGATGGAGACATCCCTTTCTGTGAACAACCTCATAATTGAATGGTTGTAATGTGAGGGCCCACCTCAAAAGTCGCGGATTAGTCCCTGTATTTTTCTCTAGCCAGACCAGAGGATTGTGATCAGTCTGTATGGTGAATTTTTGTTGCCCGTCAAGATAGCATTTTAATTTCTGAATGGCATAAACAATGGCAGCACATTCTCTCTCTGTAGTACTGTACTTTTGTTCTACAGGGGTGAATTTCCTACTGAGGTACATTATTGGGTGCTCTTCATTATTCTGATTTATCTGGGACAACACCACACCAATTCCAACGTTTGAAGCATCGCACTGAATGATGAATGGAGCAGTGAAGTCAGGGCTGTATAGTACTGGCCTTTCTGAAAGTCTTTTCTTCAGTTCTTCAAAGGCGTCTTCACAAGTAGAAGTCCAATTTACTGATGACTTTACGTCCTTTCCTTTCAAAAGATCTGTTAATGGAGCCGCAATTACCGAAAAATCTGGTATATACCGTCGATAATAACCAGCAAGTCCTAAAAAGGATCTAATCTGGGTTTTGTTCTGAGGCCTAGGAAATTCTTTAACCACTTGAATTTTAAGTTCACCAGGTTTTCTTTGGCCTTGTCCAACTATATGTCCCAAATACTTGACATGCTCACGAGCAAACTGACACTTCGAAGGTTTTAGGTGAAGCTTGGCAGTTTTCATTTTTACAAATATTTCTTCTAAATGTTTCACATGATCTTCCCAAGTATTAGAAAAGATGGCTACATCATCCAAATAAGGTACCGCAAATTTTTCACAGTCTCGAAGCAAACTAGCCATTAGTCTACTGAAATCATATGGAGCATTTTTCAGCCCGAATGGTAACCTTAATGGCCTAAAGGTACCAAAACTGGTTACAAAGGCAGCATATCTCTGGGCTTGTTTACTTAAAGGTATTTGCCAATATCCTCGGGTTAAATCAAGAACCGATATGTATTTTGCTGATGATACTTGCTCAATGAGTTCTTCGATATTTGGTATAGGAAAATACTGAGTTCTTGTCACTTTATTCAAACGGCGATAGTCTATACAGGGCCTTGGGTCTTTCCCTGGTACTTCAACAAGTATTAAAGGAGAAGTAAAATCCGAATCTCCTCGTTCTATTACATTCAGTTCAAGCATTTTATTTACTTCAGCTTTCAAAATTTCAGTCTGACGTGGAGACATCCTATATGGCTTTGCTATGATAGGTTTGTCTTCTTCTAACTCAATATCATGTTTGGCCAGATCCGTACAACCAGGTTCATTTGAGAAAAGTTCAGAATGATGGTTTAAAAGTTTTTCGAGTTGATTCAGCTGTGATTCCGAAAGATTAGATTTCAATCTGGTTTCCTCTAAAAGTTCACACAGTTTTGACCCATTTGACTTATCAACACATTCAAGAACTGGTATTTCTTCTTCATCTTCAGTTTCTCCTAAAGCCAAAAGATTTACATGTTCCACTCTTTTGAAATAGGGTTTTAACATATTAATGTGGTAAACGTGATCCTTATTCTTTTCAGGAAATCTGACCACATAGTTTGTCTCTGACAATTGTCTTACTACTTCACCAGGTCCTATCCAATGTACTGACAATTTGTTTGGTTTTGAAGAAGCTACAACCAATACGAGATCACCAGGTTTGAAATCTCGTTCGACTGATTTCTTATCATACCATAGTTTTTGTTTTTCCTTGGCATGTTCCATATTCCGTATTGCTAACTCCTGACATTTTTCCATACGGTTCATCAATTCGAACACATAGTTTACTACACAGTCCTCTTCTTGGTCTTCTTCAGTTAACTTGTCATAGAGTAACATGACAGGAGTCTTCAGGTTTCTCCCGTGAACTAACTCAGCAGGTGTGAAGCCGGTGCTGTCGTGAGTTACAGTCCTTAAAGCGAATAGGGCTTGAGGCAAAATCTTTTCCCAGTCTGGACCAGATTCAAGACACAGTACACGAAGTATTCTCTTCAAAGTTCTATGCATCCTCTCTACGGGATTACTCTGAGGGTGGTACACCGAACTTCTAACAACCTTGATCCCAAATCTTTCTAAAAATTCTGTAGTTAGTGCGCTCGTAAATGGCGTTCCCTGGTCCGTTTGCAGTTCCCTTGGAAAACCCATTCGGCTGAAAACTTGTAGAAAGGCGTCAATTATGGAAGTAGATTTGAGATTTTCCACAGGAATAGCATCTGGATACTTCGAAGACATACACACTGCCGTGATAAGATACTTATTTCCCGACGGTGTTACAGGCAACGGTCCAACAGCATCAACGTTTATTTTTGAAAATATTTCTGTAATGACTGGAACAAGCTTGAGGGGTGCTTTCTTTTTATCTTGTGGTTTTCCTACCCTTTGACATAGGTCACATGACTTAACGAAAGCTTCTACCTCTCTATAGCAGTTGGGCCAATAAAACGTATTGAACAAAGCATCTTTAGTCTTCGCTATTCCGAGATGGGATGCAGCTCTTTCATGACAGTAAGTCATCATTTGGTTCCGGTACTTCTCTGGAACCACAAGCAAATGCCGCTCTGTTCCTCTCTTATCTTTCTTCACGAAAAATAATTTCTGGTTTTTTATCAGATACATATTCTTCTTCTTGTGTGTGGTTTCTTTTGCTTCGATAAAAAGGGGTTCCAATTCCTTACTTTGCAATTGAGCGTCCAGAAATTCGTTTGGAGACACTCTCATAAGCTCCAATTCCGAAACTGAAAGTTCTGCCACTGGCAAAATGGTATCATCAACGGTTCCACTTTCAACATTTTCAACTTCTTCGGAATCGCTTGTATCTGCCTCTGTATTTGGCAACTCTGATTCTACTACCTTCGTTTTGGATCGAGTTTGTATGGCATTGATTGTATGCATTTCAAAATGTATATTCTGCTTTGCTTCGGTTAAGAGCTCCGCTGTTCGATTTCCTAAAATATATCTTCCTTGATCTAAAGAATCTCGGATGACTGCTGCTTTTGTAACAATGTGTCCATAAGTACAGTCTATTTCCACTTCAGCTAAAGGCAAACAGATAGGGCTTTCTTCCAATGGGGTTCGGATCCATACAGTTTCCGTGGTTAACATTGAAGGTTTTATATACTTTCTGCAAATCAGGTCGATTGATGCACCTGAATCACGAAGTATAGGCATTTGTATGCCATTTATTTTTCCTTGACTGATATATGGAGCAAGGACGTCATGACAATTTCCTTCCCGAATCATATTAGCAGCTACTGTTTCAACCTTTTCTTTAAGTTTATCGCATTGAAATCTTAAGTGAGAAGATGACCCGCACTCATAACATCGTTTCAGTTTATCGCATTGCGGTTTTAGGTGAGAGGTCGAGCCACACTCAAAGCACCTAAGTTGCTTTCTTCTTTCAAACCTTTTATCCCTTTCTCCTTCATCCAGTAAATCCTCTTTCCCAGGAGTGCTCTTCTTGCTATTAAATTTATCTTTGCTTGGAACATATTTGTCTTTCTCGTTGATTTTGTCTCCCTCTTGAAGTCTAAAATTATTTCTGGGTGGCCTTTCTTTTCTTTTAAAACTATCTCGTACACTTTCATAGTCATCTAGTTTTTTCGCCAGATCTTCAGGATCTTTGATATTCATCCAATTGTCCAAAAAATGTTCTCTAACTTCTGGTGGTACACGAAATTTTATTTGTTCTGCTACTATTAGGTCCTTCAGTTGCTCAAAAATTTCTACTTTCATCTCTTCTATCCATTCTGTAAAATAACTCCGTAACTCATGGTAATAATTCCTCCAATTTTTATCTGGAGTTTTCTGGTGTCTGTAGAAACATTGTTTTAACTTTTCGCTGTTCATCTTATACCGTTTCAGAAGAAGAATTTTCACAAAATCATAGTCATTTGCATTATCTGGTGATTCTCTTGCCAACATATTCGAAACTTCTGCAGGAAGCACGCTCAGCAGGTAGGCAGTCCAATCTCTTTTGGGAACATGAGCCATTTCTGCTTTCCGTTCAAAGTTAATTAGGTAAAGACCCATTTCATCTCTCTTTTCCTCAAATTTCGGCATTATCTGGGTCAATTGAATTTTATGAGCACTATTCTCTGATACATGGTTGGTTCTGGTCTGTGGTTGAGTTTGTGAGACTTCCAATCTCTTTAATTCCAACTCATGTTGTCTTAATGCCTCTTCTCTTTCTAACTCATGCTGTCTTAATGCCTCTTCTCTTTCTAACTCAAGCTTCTTCAAAGATTCCTCTCTTTCTAACTCAAGTTTCTTTAAAGATTCCTCTCTTTCTAACTCAAGTTTTCTTAATGATGCTTCCTTTTCTAACTCAAGTTTCCTTTTTTCACGAGCCTCTTGCTTCGCATTCTCTTCGTTTCTAAGTCTTTCTTCGATAATTCTATCAAGCATCACCTTAACCTCTATCTCGTCGTAGCTTTCACTTCCTACAATTACCCTTTTAATTTCCGGGACCTTACTTAAAGGATCTACTTCTTCTCCTAACTCCTCACAGACCACAAGCAAATCTTGCTTCTTGCCCTTTCCAAGAAAACTCATTTTGCCGCCAAAAAAAAACCCTCAATCAAAATGCCGATCGTTAATTTTCTTTTTTTATTTTTCAAAAGAAAACCAACGTAACTCAAACTTCGACTTCTTAAATACTAATTAATATTATAAACAAAATCAAATAATATTAATTACGAACATCAACATCAAATATAAACGGTAGTATTTTAACTGAAAATATCGAATACGAACAATTTTATCAAATCATTCAAATGCAGTATTCCAACAAAATAATTAAAATATTAGTTTATTCACTAACATAAGTAAATCTAACTTCTCAAAATATTATTAAACCTTTAAATAATATTCTATAACTCGCTTTAAATCTTATTTAAATCTACCGACAACAGCAACACCAAATAAACAATTTCAGCTTAATATTCTATATTAGCTATTTTCACAGAACAACTTCAAATAAATCAATTTAATCTTCAAATAATCAACTATTTCTAGAAGAATACTACAATAAAATTACTACTTAGAATTCTGAATCTTACTTAACAATTCAGCACTGATCCAAAAATAAAATGCAAACTTACGTTTTTACGTAAATTACAATGGCTATTCTAAGCCTATTTTCAACTTCGAGCCACTCTTGGTGAATCTAATTCCACACTAGTTCCGTCGACATCCCTCCGCTTGCCGCCAAATTTTTGTTCTGTGACGAATAACTTTAATATTCAGTAGTCTCTGATGGTAGCGTTATAATTTATTTAATAGTTTTAACATATTATTTACAAGAGCGTTTAAAACATCAACCTTCCATTTTCTATCTTCTTTTTTAACAACGTTGCCACACATCAAATTAAAACATTTTCATAGTCACGTTCTTTAAAGTTGTTTCACGAGTTTTTTTTGGTTTATTTGAATCTTTATAGTAAGTTCACCTGTCCCGATCTTCTCTGAGATCCCAAAGTTTCATAATATTTGGTACGAGAAAGTATTTCATATCAACCCCTCCTTAGATTATTATTGCTATTAAGAAATGTATAAAATTACATTCCAAACAGTTAAACTATAATGCCGCCGGCGCAATCGTTAGGACGCTAGCCTTTGGAGCTGCTGGAGTCGGTTTCGAATCCCGGTCAGGCATAGATGTTTGTGACCGTCAATAAATGTTGTTATTTGTCTATGTGTTATTCCTTCCTTTGTGACTGTAAAAATTCTTTCTGGAGCATTCCAAGGAAAGTGGTCCTGAAGTGCCAAAAAATTAAAGTGCAAATAAAATTCTGAAAAAATTGTCACATGTAGTTAAAGGTTTATATTTCAAATAAATCATACTGATTTTCGAATCTGAATTCAATTTTAGTGTGAAAAAATGCAATAAACTAGACCGATTTAGAAATAGATCTTTCAAGTGAAATAATTGCCAGATGTATGATAAACGTTTAAGGGCTAAAAAACATGTAAAAGGAATTTTTTTACGCATATTGTTGCAAATGCATCTTTTCTGAGTATCTTAGGCAGATATTTTGTGCATCGCTTTTTTTAAAAAAAATTACTCGGTAAAATATAAATTACTTGATGCTCAATGTAACACACGGAACGAAAACCTATAACTTTTTATATAAAAACTGTGAAAAAAGCTTAACAAAGCTTATTTTATTAATTATAAGCTAGTTACACATGGGGAACATATAGAAAAAATTTCAAAATGTTTTTTTTAAAAATTAAGCAAGAATTTGGCAATTTATTTTTTGAAACGCACGGAACGATTTTGGCAATGATGAAGGAAACGGGAGTGGGAGCTAGTTGACGTGTAGTATAAAAAACGAGATTTATCCTGAGAAATTCATTTATTGAAATGCGTGCTTATGGAAACATGCATGTATATATTTATAAAACACCATAAAACAAAAAAAATCCTTTACAAAAAATAATCCTTTACTAAAAAAATTAAAAACAATTGCAAAACTAAAAACGTTATCATTTACGCTATGGAAGTTTCAGCCACCTGCTCTGGCAGACGTACACATTTGAGGATGCATTGGATGTTTACATTTTAGATCATTAGTAGTTGAAATAGTGCTTCAGACGCTATTTTGTTTTTCCTTGTGACCATTTGTCTTTAGAAAAGTTATGTGTTGCAAAATCATTATTTCAAATTAAGCATTTTATTGATATTAATAGTTATGTTTTAACAAAATTAATTTTAACGAAAGTGAATTGTTTTACTTTAACAACTTTCATTTACAATTTTAAAAAAGAAAAAAAAACACATTTGAATGCAATTATTTCGCAACGTCTCCCAGGAAAGACATTGTCGACGGAGTTGGTGGCAATGCCAAATCTCTCGTGCGGAGAGTTATGAGTAAAAGAACAAATCCGACCATCATCGTCCAGCATTCAAAGGATTTGGCGGATATTGTCGGAAACTTAATTCCGAATACCGAAGTCCTAAATATTTGACAATCGGATATAACATCCAAAATAACGGATATTAACCCTTGAGTTACTTTGTTTCCGGTACCAGGAATACGAAAAATTCACCAGGTTAAATGTGACTCTGGCAGTCACATTGAACTGTTCAATACAGTTATATAAAAATTTTGCTTGCTATTGTTGTGTAATTTGCAATATGGTAGGAATCATTTTTCACTACAATAAAACCCACATTAAGTTTGCAGAAAACAAATGTTCTACGAGAAAAAGGGTAAATAGTTCTCATTTTCGAGTGCGAGAATCGAATAAAAAAAGGTGTTTCACATTCAATAAACAATTTTATTTGTTATTTCAAGACATAAATTTATTATTTTTATTAGTTTAGCTTCAGTTAGAGGGTATTTTAATTATTTTTCCCTTCGATTTTGACGTAACAGGGTGCACGAATATCAGGGTCAAAGGAGGAGCCAATCAGAGTAGGCGAAATTTCGGCGCCAGCTGCGTTGTTTACCCAGTTTCCTTCGCGCAGTACATTTCTCTGCTGCAAACTTAAGGTCGGTTTTAGTGTAGTTGAAAATTTAAGAATAATATTTAAAATTAGCAATTGAACTTTTATATTTTCATAAAAAATTAAATATCAAAAAATGTGCTTTACCAAAGTTAAATAATAAATAATTGTGTATTTAAATATGTCACTAAACTCCTATATTTATTTATTTGCTAACCAAAGTGTTTATCATTAAAAATATTAGGATTTTAAAAACTGAACTGCAAATCAATTCGCACGCTGTAACACACGGAACGTTGAGTGCAACACACGGGACGGCGCTATTTATTTTATTGTAGTCTGACTATTTGTAACTCAGATTTCCAACGCCACTTTTTTTAAAGCTTGTTTACTTAGCTTGCTATTGATGTTTTTTATTTTCATGAGTATTTGCATAATTCGCAGAATTATGCAAATAATAGAAGAAGAAAAGAAAATAACCCTGTTAAATGGAAACACACGTGACGCGAAATGAAAAAATTATATCTGCGTAACTTTTTAGTTTAAAAAGATTCCGATTAGCTTAATAAGATCATTAAACATCTGAGAAAAGACATAAGTTGTCATCCTATTTGTTTTATACTGCTTTCAAACCAAAAATGTAACAAATATACTGAAAATGTGGTCCGAATGTAACACACGGAACGCTGGAATGCTCCTCCTGTGTCTGTCCAACTTGACGAAAGCTTAAAAGTGGTTCTCTGAACAAGCACACAAGCTGGAATATATATGTACCTACCAACTTTAAACTATAATATCACGAAACGCGTCCCAGAATGAAACATAAAAAATCCACAATTTGCCAAGACATGTGTCCAAATTTTAACCCTCTAATGCATACTGTTACCGTTCGGTAACAAGTAACATAATCCACTTTATTCTATTAAATTAGAGCTCCTCCAAGACAAATCTGTGTTTTGTTTCATCTATTACATTTCATTTTAAAGTTTCAGTTACTAATAATCCTCATAGATGACAGTAGTAAAAAAGTATTCAAAGTTAAAGAGTGAGGTTATTAACTTATGTGAAATTACGTTTTTGGCAGTATTCAAAGAATAATAATATTAGTACTAAATACTCATAAATTGTTTTGAAAAATTAATCATAGTTAAAAAGGGTTATTTTGAAATATTTTTAGTAGTTTTCTAGTCATTATTATCAAAATTGGAATTTTGCAGTTGGTTTTTGTCATATAGAAAATTTTTAAAAAATAGAAATTATTTAAATTCTAATGCAGTTAAATTTTTTTTTAGTATTTTTCCCATAATGTGTGAGTATTAAAGATACATATATATTTGTTTGGGATGAAAATAAAAATTCATGCATTAGATTGTTAATGTTGAAAATTGCATCACTCCCACTCCGGCCAAATCATGAATCTATCCTAAGGGTGTCCTTCTAAACGAGCAGTCTGCAGTCTTAGTAGCATAATAACGCTTATCGCGTCCGCTTGCGATATACTACTGAATCATTTAGGAGCCCGAGTCTAATGGGTTATTTCCTAAATGTGTTTAAGGTGGTCTGATCTTAAGTAAAATGATGGGATTAAGTGTTGCAATTTTAAAGCGAAGATGTAGGATAACTTGAGCAACATTTAAATTTATCGAGGAAAAATAGGGTTATTCAAAATATCTTAGTTTTAGGAAGGTCCTTCTGGTTATAGGATACATTAAATTTTTAAGGTTTTTAATATTTGATAATGACTTGGAGTTCGGAAACCAATATGTGGGGATTAGAGTTTAGGTAATGTTACAAAGTTTTGATTGAGAACTGGCAGAATAGGAAAAAATTATTTTTATAGAATAATAATGCAAAGGAATAATTAATAAACTTTTTCGGTGATATAATTCATGGTGAATGTTCCACATTGCATGAGTTTAATACATTATAACTGAATTAATAAAAAAATTATATATTTTAAAGCAACTCTCATACTTTTACAGACATTTATTTCACAACTATTGGTTAGATTGATGAGAAGTACTTTAGTTAGGAAATCTTAATCTTCACAATCAAAATTTCAATTACTAAAGAAATTATCCTGTTAGGTATTACGACAATATGACCAGTGGTAATGTTGTTACAGTCGTTTTTATGCGAAAGTTAATTATATTTTTTAGCTTTCGTATCAAGCAGTTATAATTAGGTTATTTAAAACAGATGTCAATGACAACAAAAAAAGAGCTAATTTGGCACACGTTAAAACATTGCCATATTTTGGTTGCTGAGCATTTTAAGCAAGCATGTAAATGTCCCATTAGCCCCCATATGTGTGTTCCAAAGCGACATAGTGCAGGGCTAATGTGACATGCTAAATGTTGCCGTAATTAAATATTCAAAAAAGGGAAAAGGAATCAGAAAATGACCAGAAAATAAAATTTTAAAGCAAACACCATTTACATAATGTATAAATAACGAAATATTATTTAAAAAAAAAACAATTATTTCCCATTTAAAGTTGAAATATCGTAGTTAAAACTCAAAATCGAAGATGCTCCCATAATTTTTGTTGAATCACTGGAAAGGATAGTTTTATAGCTAAATCTTCTAAAATGTGTTTCGTAACAAACTTGTCCTCTTTATCAGGGTGCGTGAATTTAAAAAGACCGTCTTTATCTTTAAGTAGCTTAAACGGAGTTCACCGCTTTCTTTTTCAGAAATCAATCCAATGAATAAAGATTAGCTTGCTTTCTAGCAAATTTTACCATCAACAATTTATCTATCTTCACCAAGCTCTGTTTAGATGTAATTAATGAAATTGCAGGTGGAAAAATGTCACCAATATAGCTACTTGAACTTTCACTTATTATTCGATGAAAAAAATTTCAAAAAGTTTAAAATTAAGTTTAAAAAAAGTTTTTGGCAACTTGACTGAAAGTTATTAGAGATTTATATAGATTTTTCAGGAGAAAGAATACACAAAGCTAGGTTTATTTGTGTCCCATTAGATCCCAAAGTGTTGTTTTTTATAGATGATTCAACACAGAAGCACGTATATTTCACCACAGTATTTGACATATAATATCTTAATCTATGATACGTCATCTATCTAAAACCATCCATAGTATAATTCATAGAAGATTTTATTAAATACTTTAAAAGTGAAAAAAGGATACACTTTTAACTAGCTTTCTAAACAACAATTCCTTTCTCCACTTCAGCACATGCTTTTAATGGCCAATCTTTGGTTGTTAAAATGTGAAGTCTAACTTTTACAATGTGTCGTGTTGAAATATTTGTAAGAATTTAAATGTTTTTCCCCTCTTTAAGACCCTTTGTCCTATTATCCCTGCGTCCCAATTGCCCAAACTCTCCCCTATTTAACTTTAGCCAAATTAATTTGACAATATTAACTCAATTATAATGACAACAACAAACACACACACACATATATTTACACAACTTATTATCTTGTGATTACCACAATAAGATACTGAATTAAATTAGTTTATCTTTCAAATTGCGCATTCGATTAATAGAAAGGAGCCGCATTAATGTGGTTAATTATTAAGATCATCCTCTTAAAAATAATCTTGTTAAACCTCCGCAAATAAGGAATGGCGGTTTGCTTAACTTTAAAAAAAGAAAGAAGTTTAGGTTCATTAGACGTAACTATGCAACTTTTTTCTTTGCTGA